>JAWWEV010000001.1:73111684-73151601 GCA_035583235.1 Hafferia zeledoni | reverse complement strand
AAGAGAAGAGAAGAGAAGAGAAGAGAAGAGAAGAGAAGAGAAGAGAAGAGAAGAGAAGAGAAGAGAAGAGAAGAAAAGAAAAGAAGTTATATAGCTATGAGCTATTTTGTCAGGATCAACAAATTGCATTTATTAAAATTAATAAAACCAGAAGAAATTCATAGATAAGTAGGAAGCAAATTGTAGCTTACATTGATCCAACATTTATACCTTTGATATTCCCTCTTGAAGGACACTGACTTTTATTTGTCTACTGCTGACTAATCACAATGAGATAATGAGAAAGTACAAATAATACCAATCTAAATCAACCTGATTTATGAGGTTGTATGAGTTACGTTTCCAAGCAACAGATTTTAGGGAAAGCATCACATTTGCAGAACATTAAAGGAAATTCAAGCAGCTATTGCACTTAACTTTACACCAGCTCTGTGTCTGATCACGACAGGCTGTTTTAGACAGGACTGTGATTTTACTGCATATGTAATTTGTAGTATGTGTTTCAACATAATTTTAATTTTGTGAAAGTAGTCTCAATTCTTCAGACAAAGTAGTACTGAAAACCTAATTTTGAGGAACCCACTCAATTTTTTTTTTTTTTTTAATCTGTCCTGAAAATTCAGCAGTCTGTGCAGAGGACACTGCCTTAGGAACTGGCCTTTTATTTATAATGCAACATGATTATAGATGATGAATTTCCTTTGTTGGGTTCTATATAGGACATTTTGGACCAACTGTGTGCATCTTACTATTGCTTTGCATGTCCTGTAATTCTGAACTTCCTAAGCATGACATTTCTCTTTACTCTGCAGGACACATACATATAAGGAAGGGTTAAGTCAGCCAGACTCCTCTGAGACAATATATTTGGACAAAAGAAATATCTATATTGCAGTGATATAAAAGTGCTCTCAGACTCTCTGCAGTGCACATGTTTCAAGTAGTAGAAGGTGTCATTGCCATCTGTGACTTATGTGTAATTCATCGTCTTTTGGGACTTCTCGATTACAGTCCACACAAGCATTTTATTCATATCAGAAGTAAATTTTTAAATTAAATATCATATTTGTATCCAGTTACTATGCTTTGTTTCACATCATGATGTGCACAAACTGCTTTATTTCCAGACATTACTGAACTGGGAGATAAAGTCAGGTGGACACTTGATGCGTTCCAGCTGCAGAAGGGCACTCAGACAATGTGGCTAGGCTATAGCTTGTAAAGTAAACTAAACTTCAGATCATCAAAACCAAATGTTTTGAGATTTAGATCTGCTCCTTCTTATCCATGCTACTTGCTATTACAGTCTTGTTTTCCTAACACAGCAGAAAATTTTGCTGTTGATAATACTAGCAAGTTCTTTACACTTGTAGAAACAGTAGATTAAAAAATTTCAGATATATTTCTGTCTGTTCAACACATTTTAAGAATATCTTTTTCCAAAAAACCCCCCTACATTCTGGTCCATTTTTGTGGATTTTTTTTTTTTTTAAATGTGTTTTCTTAAAAATCTGCTTTTATTTGTACAACATCATATTTCAAATAACTTAGGCACAATGTTGTGCAAATTAGTGATCTACAGTGGCAGCACCAGCAACAGAGGTAAGTCTGTGGGAGAGGATTTGATCCAGCTGTACAGAGGTGTTCCCAACATCAGGGACCCTCAAGCAGCAGCCTTGAGCCCCATCTGAACCTGGAAGGATTTGGCAATCCATCAGGTGTGGTGGAGGAATTTCTGGGAACAGTGAGAGCAATTTAAACACCTCTAAAGGGGCACGGGGGGCGTGGCACAGCAGTGAGGGCATGATATACTTTTCATAGCAGTTCATGTAGGCGGCGCGAGCAGGAAGGACTTCTTTCCGACCGTCTGGGAGGAGCTAACAGAGGCAGATAAATAAACTGAGTAACTGATGGAGAAGAGCACAATAGATCCTTTCAGCCCGTCTTATTAGCGCACTAGTGTAAGCTTCTTTGGTTATGGTGTTGATGCACCCTAGAGCTCATTCCGCTGCAGCTGATGCATTCACTGAACCAGCCATGTTAGAAGCCTCCAGACAAACAGACCTGCTGATGGTAGATGTAGCTCTCCAGGTCACAGGTTGTCAGGAGTGGTTGATACCTCTCCGTAAGATTGAGGCAGACAGTTCTGCGGAAAGTGTGTTGTGGTTGAAGAGCTGTGTCTCCAAGTGAGGGAGCTACAGGAGGAACTGAATAGGCTACTCTTAGAAGTCTCCAACCTCCCTTGTAATGGAGAAGCTGGTGAACTCAAAAGACTGCAGGATAATTAGTCAAGGGTCTGTTGAAGATGAAGTCTGTAAGAAAGTCACTGGTCACACCAGGGAGAAGGTCCCTCCTCCTTATGAAACCTTAACTGATGGGACTACAACAGATGAGGACCCAGAACCAGAAGACCAGACAAATGATGAGATGGGAAAAGGTCCTTCTGAGGCAAAGGGGCCTCCTAAAGCAATACCATCTGTAACTTGCATCACAAACACCCTCTGTTGACAGGAAAAGAAGGGTAGTTGTAACAGAAGACTCCCTTCTAAGGGGAATGTCAGGCCTGATATGCAAACCAGACCCAAATCACAGGGAAGTCTGCTGTCTCCCAGGATCTCGGTTAAGGGACATTATTGGAAAACTCTCCAACCTAGTGTGGCCCTCTGATTACTCTCCATGACATGTTATTCAAGCTGTCAGTGATGAAATAACAAAGAAAAGTCTGAGGGCAATCCAAAGAGACTTCAGGACCCTGGGAAATTGGTTGAAGAATCTGCTTTACAAGATGTTGGATACAAAATAACAACCTGAAATGTTTCTACACCAATGCATATGGAATGATGAGTGAATAAGAGGAGCTCACAGCTGACAATAGCACAGTTGAGAGACTCTGGGTAAGAATCAAGGGGCAAAAAAATAATGTGGATGCCATTGTGGATGCTATACAGACCTCCAAAATGGACAATGATTCTGATGAATTATTCTTTAACTAAGTGTCAGATCTCGGATGCTCAGCAGGGTCAGCCCCAGTTAGTACCGGGTGCTGTAGACAGTCCTAAGGACTTCACTGTCACTGTCCAAGCTTGCTCGGCCATGGCAAATGAGCCTTAGGACTTAAATGGTGGGGCCAGTTCTGCGCATGCTGTGCCTCACCTAAAAAATCCACTGCGCAGGCTCGAAGGGCACACCCATGTGGGGAGAGCCCTTCCCAAATCTTCGTTCGCGAAGACTGGGCCATTATTATTATTATCATTATTAAGAGATACTTCCAAGTCAACTGCCCTTGTCCTTATGAATGACTTCAGCTTGCCAGAAATTAACAGGGAACATCACACATATAGTACAATACAGGTCAGAAGATTCTTAAAAACCCTGGATGATAACATTATGGAACAAGTCCTATGGGAGCTGACTAGGAAAGATGCTTTCCTTGATCTGCTGCTTGTTAACAGAGTGGATCTTGTTAACAAAGTGGAGATTGGCCACAGTGACCAAGAAGAAATTGAGTTTAAAATTTCTGTTGACAGGAAGAAAAGTATCAGCAAAGCCTCTGCTCTGGGCATAAGGAGAGCAGACTTCAGGCTGTTTGGAGAATGAGGAAGTAGGGTCCCCTAGGAAAATGTTTTTTGCAGGTGCTGGGGTTCCATCAATGCTGGTCACTTTTCAAACATCCCCTCCTAAGGACACAGGAGCAGGCAATTCTCAAGTGTCAGAAGTCAAGTAGGTAAGACAGAAGACTGGCTTGGCTGAACAGGGATCTTCTCTTGGAAACAAGGCAAAAAAAAAGAAGGTATGTGCCCAGAGGAAGCAAGGTCAGGTGACATGGGAAGAATACAGAGATGCTGCTTGTTGCTGTAGGGAAAAAACTTGTGTGGCCAAAGCTCAGCTGGAGGGGATGATAAAAAGAGGTTTTTCAAATATATAAATGGCAATAGGCAATATAGAAATATCATCAGCCTATTGCAGGATGAGGATGGTCATGTCACAAACAGGAACAGAGACAAGGCAGAGGTGGTTAATACTTTCATTGCCTCTGTCTTCAAGAGGCTGATGGACCAAAGGGCTCTCAGTGCCCTGAACTGGAGAACCATGACTGTCATATTTTTGTAGGCACTACACAAGTCAAATAAACAGATCAGATAGAGACTGATAAAAAAATTAGCCTGTATTTACTGACTTTAAGCTTTCCTGCATTTTGCATAAAGGCAGAGACTTTATCATAGAAAGATATTAATTTGGTCAAGCATGACTTCCTTTCTAATTTACATGTTTGGAAATGGCTTCCTAGAGTGGGTGGAAAACTTCCTAGAGATTAAGCTAAGGCTGACCAAATGTAGTTTCTTGAGTTCTTCTTGACACCTTGAAGCTGTGGGTGACATTTGATTTCTTACAGTCTTTTTCCAATCTCTATGATTGATCAAAGAATGCTCATAGTGGTCTCACAATCACACTTGCCCGCTCCCTCAGCACTCATTGGTGTATTCCATCAGATTCCATGGAATTATGCATGTATAGTTTGATTAAATTTTCCATAACTGATCCTCTTAGACCAAGGATGGACCTGCCTTGCTCCAGTCTTTACCACTGGTCATCGGGATCTGAGATTTCTGAACTAGTACTAGTCTTACTAGTAAAGACTGAGACAAGGAAGACATTCAGCATTTACACCTTTTCTAAATTATTTGTAACCAAGTTTCTTTTCTTGTTGAGCAAAGGGTTCACATTTTCCCTAGTTTTTGGGGGAAGGGTATGTGTGTGTGTGTGACTTTAATATTTCTAGAAGCTTTTTTTCTTACCTCTGATATCCCACATTTGCTTTTCACATGTACACACAAATCCATAAGCAAATGTATAACAAACACAAAATTAGGAGATTTTATACAAAGGACATCATGAAATGTTCATAAGAACAAGTCCTGTGTAGTGTGAGCATGGACAGTCTATAGTGGAAGATGCTCCCCAAACAGTGCATCAAACCAATTCTGCATAAATCAATATGTCTGTACCTCATACTATAGCACCACGAAATCTCTCTGTACTTCCAGAAATGGAAAAGCACTCAACTCTCTCAACCATACTAGAGATAGTTAACTCACACTACCAAATCAATACAAGTACATATCTCGAGGTTTCTGTATTGGCTTACTTAGAACTTATCCTCAGGTATGTCTGCATCATTTTGCATTGCATGATGTCTTTTTCCCAATGTACTTTGCCTTCTGGAGTTCTGTGAATAACTCTGAAGTGACTTTTTTAACATTTCTTACTGTCATTTTATATTAGTGTAACAGGGAAAAGTTCTTAGCCCTGTTTGACAGAATAGGAATAGAGAATGAGAAGCAGCTTACCCAGATCATGAAATGGTGAAAAAGCAGCTAATTCTGGAAACTATTTTCTGATTGAATGACAAGAAAATCATCAAGAGTAGTCTGCATTTCTTCACCAAGGATAAGTCATGCAGGAGCAACTTTATAAATTTCAATGATGAAATGACTGACCTGGTAGATGAGGGAAGAATGGTGGATATTGTGAAACTGGACTTCAGTAAGGCCTTTGATCACAAAATCTTCATAGACAAGCTGTCAATGTATGGGCTGGATGAACAGACAGTGAGGTGGATTGAAATTTAGTTGAATGACTGGACACAAAGGGGTATCATCTGAATGATGGGTCAGAGTGTACTCTTATTAAGTTTACAGATGACACTAAACTGGGGTGGATGCTATGCTGGAGTTCTGCCATCCAAAGGGATCTTAATAGGCTGGAGAAATTGCTGACAAGAACCTTATCATGTTCAAAAAAGGGAAGTGCAAAGTCCTGGACCTGGGGAGGAACAACCCAACATATGCTAGGGGCTTTCAAGATGAAAAACAGATTGGCAGAGAAGGACCTGGGAGTCCTTTTGGATCCCAAGTTGAACATCAACCAGCATGTGCCCTTGCTGAAAAGGCCGGCTATATCCTCAGCTTCATTAGATAAGCATAGCCAGCAGGTCAAGGGAGTTGATCTTTGTCCTCTACTCAACACTGGTGAGGCCAGACCACTGTCACCTGGCCAGTTATCTGCTGCTCAGTACAAGAGAGAGGTGGACATGCTGAAGAGGGTCCAATGAAAGGCCAGAAAACTGATTAAGAGTCTGGGGAATCCCTCTTATAAGGAAAAACAGGGATTGTTTAGCCTGCAAGTCTCAGACAATTTTACCATTGTACAGAAATACCTGAAAGCAGAGTAGAAAAAGGCATAGAGTCATTCTGTTTCCAGTGGTACCCAGTGATAAGACCAGTGGCAAAACAGGAGGGTCCATCTAAACATGAGGAAAAAAATTGTAACTCTGAGGATGACTAAGAACTGGAACAGGGTGTCCAGGGACCTTGTCGAATCTTCATTTTTGAAGATGCTCAAAATCTGTTTGGACAAAGTTCTGGGCAACTGCCTCTAGGTGACCCTGATTAAACAGTTCCTTTCCCACATCAATCATTCTAGCAATTAGGGAATTTGAAAGTAAACTGTTTTCTTAATTGTATACAATAAGTTACAAAGAAGATGTAAGAGTTAGTCTTTTCTCATGATAAATAAGGATGGTTCAAAATATTTCTCTTCCTAGGAAACATTTTCTTCTAAAGCACCATGATGGATTGACCTTGGCTGGATGTCATTTGCCCACTGAGCCACTCTATCACTCCACTTCTCAGCTGGGTGGTGTGAGGTTGGGAGAAAATAAGATGGAAAAAAAATCTTGTGGGTCAAGGTAAAAGCAGCGTAATAAAGGAAAAACAAAGGTCCCAAGTGCAGAAGAAAAAGAAAAAAGATTTTATTCACTGCTTTCCATCAGGAAGCCATGTCCAGCCACTTCCAGAGAAGCAGGGCTTCAGTGCAGATAGCAGTTGCTCCAGAAAACAAACACCATAATAACAAATGCCTCTGCTTTCTCCAAATTTCTCTTAGCTTTTTATAGCTGAGCAAAAGTCATATGGTATGAAATATATCTTTGGTCAGTTTGAGTCACAGAATCACAGAATCCTTTAGGTTGAAATAGACCTGTAAGATTGAGTGCAACCTTTGACTGATCATCACCATGTCAATTACACCATAGCACTAAGTGCTACTTCTAGTCGTTTCTTGAACTGTTTCAAGAATAGGACTTCAATGCCTTCCTAGGCCTGCATTCCAATGTTTAACAAGCCTTTATGTGAAAAAATTCCCCTTGAGGCCCAACCTGAGTCTCCCCTGGCACATCTTCAGGCTATGTCCTTTTGTCCTATCACTAGTTGCCTGGGAAAAGAGCAGACTGTCACCTTGCTAGAACTTCCTTTCAAGTAGCTGTAGAGAACAATACAGTCTGCTCTGAGCCTCCTTTTCTCCAGGCTAAACAATTTCAGCTCCCTCAGCTGCTCCTCATATGACTGGTGCTCCAGACCTTTCACCAATTTTGTTGCCCTTCTCTGGACATGCTCCAGCACTTCAATGTCTTTGTTGTAGTTAGGGACTCAGAAATAGATACAGTAGTCAAAGTGTGACCTCACCAGTGCCAAGTACACAGGGACAATCACTTCCCTCATCCTGCTGACCATACTGCCAGGACACTATTGGCCTTCATGGCCACTTGGGCACACTGCTGTCTCATGTTCAGCTGGCTGTTGACCATTGCCTGCAAGTCCTTTTCTGCTGGGGTGCTTTCCAGCTGCTCTTTCCTTAGCCTGTAGCCCTGTATGGAGTTGCTGTGACGGAAGTGTAGGACCCACCACTTGGCCTTATTGAACCTCATATTACTGACCCCAGCTGACCCATCCAGCCTGTCCAGATCCCTCTTCAGAGCCTTATCCTCCAGAAGATCAGCACTCCTGCCCAACTTAGTGTGATCTGTGAATTTACTGAGGGTGCCCTTGATCACCTCATCTAGATCATTGATAAAGATATTAAGCAGGACTGGGCCAAAAACACTGAGCCCTGAAGAACCCCACTAATGACAGCACTCCAACTACTGTAACTCCATTCACCACTACTCTCTAGGCCTGACTATCCAGCCCATTTTTAACCCAGCAAAGAGAACTTGTCCAAGCTGTAGTCTGCCAGGAGAATGTGGGAGATAGTAAGGCTTTGTCAAAGTCCAGGTAGTCTACATCCACAGGCTTTCCCTCATCTGCTGTTCTGACTGTACCTTGCCCACTCCCAGCCCACTGGTGAAGGCAGTGAATGTTATAGAAATAGGGATGGTGGTCTGTGAGCACTTCTCAGCAGTAACCAAAGCACTGGTGTGTTAACACCTTTCTGGATATCACTGAAAAGCACAGCACTATGAGGCCTGATTTGGGGGAAATTAAGTCCATCTCTACCAGACCAAATACAATCATATAGCAGAATTATAAGAAGAGAGGAATGAATCTTTGTGAAAAATATTCTTCTGGGAAAAAAATCATTGGTTGGAATAAAAAGCAGAAACTAACAACAAAGCAATTTCACTAAAAGCTGAGACTATATGACTGTGGTCATAGTAATTTATTCTTTCTTTCATACTGTGCTCTTCTAGTTTTATATATCTGTAGCTAATAGGCACCCTCTTTTTTTTTTCTGTCAGTAAGTCTCGTGTTTTAAAACTCTTATCTCATTATTATAGTCTACAAAATCCTTCTAGATCTTCTACCTTTTTGATATATTTGTCAGTCTTCATATTTTTAATTCTGAACAGTAAAATTCAAAAGAAAGAACACATGAAAATACAGCTACTTTAGAGGTTCATGTCCCCAGTAAACACCAAATCCAGAAATCTATCTTTTTTTTTCCCCAGTAATATTCTTTTCAAAACTCCAGATCTTATCGGGAGATATTAGCTTGACTGCGAAAAATACTTATCGAAAGCAAGATGTATTTGCTAAAATACTTCTTTAATAATTGGGGAAAAAAAAAACAAAAAAACAAACAAAACAAAACAAACCAACAAACCAACACTGAAAAAAACCCCAACACAAAGAGCACCACTTATGACAACTCATCGCTTTCTTTCCATTAGCATTAATGACATAATTCCATTTCGAAATGTAGAGTTCATCAACCCTGACTATTCAAAAGTGACAATAGAGCAGGCAGCCTTCAGGGAAGACATTCAAGATATTTGCTTGGACGACTCTTCTTCAAGAACATAGCCTTGGCACTCAGAGCAAATGAGAAACCTGGCTTATAAGGAAGTTGCTTCGTAGAGATGTCCTGCCTCTGGGAGTCTGTCAGTGAAAGAGAAGGATGACCAGGTCAGGCTTTCATTTTATGTGTTTTGCCAAGTGCCACCCCCAAAGAGAACACATATCCTATAGCTTAGGCAGAACTTGAGAAGGCACAAGCCAAATTCCGCATTGTAAAGTTTTGAAGATAACAGAATATCCTTTTGTTTTTTGTTTTTTTGTTTTTTGTTTTTCTTCTCAACAAAGGAAATCAGGGAAGAAATGTGGTAAGAAACTAATCATGCTCAGAAATTCAGAAATATAGGTGGAATTGGACATGATGACTTTATACCACACGTGTATGCCAATTGATATTTAAAAAACCCCAAACCAATAACACCTAAATAGAATGCATATTTGGATTTATATAATGTAAACAGGGGAAAAAAGGGAGCATGTGATAAGCATTGCAAAATATGTGACATTTTAAAACTCCCTTAAAGAATAGCCAAAAATATTATTGGAACCCTACTCTGAGAGAATTTGTTTGTACGTATGGCATTTAGGCCTACATTGTATAAAAGACTTTCAAAGTGTCAGATTATGAATGGACTCTACTGTTGTGGTTACTCTGAACTGTAAAATTCAGTGGATTGCCAGAAACTGCCAACTGGAAAGAAGACAGGGGAATATCAACAGGCTACATTCAGAAGAAATCCTGATGTGTTGATGTAATAGCCAGATAATTAAATTATTTGTCTGACTTAATATTCCATTTACAAAGAACTTGTTTAGCCTTTGAAGTGAAAGATTTCAGAGATCATATAAACATATCGTAGGTTGAAAACAGTTTCTTTAAGAGCATTATATTTGGCTTTGTAAAGATTAATTCTCATACGTTAGTAGCTAAGGTTGATGTAGGATAGGAAGGTGATCCAAAACAGCCAGCATAGCTTCATCAAGGGCAAGTCCTGCCTCACCAGCCTAGTGGCCTTCTATGACCGAGTGACTACATTAGTGACAAGGGAAAGGCTATGTATGCCCTCTGTCTGGGCTTCTGTAAAGCCTTTGGCATGATGCCTCACAACATTCTTCTCTCTAAATTGGTGAGAGAAGGATTTGATGGATGAACTATTAGATGGATAAGAAATTGGTTGGATGGTCACATCCAGAGGGTGGTGGTCAGTGGCTCAACGTACATGTGAAGATCTGTGACTGGTGGTGTCCCTCAGAGGTCCATACTGGGATCAGCACTGTTTTAATACTGTCATCAGTGACATAGACAGCGGGATTGAGTGTACCTGCATCAAATATGCAGATAACACCAAAGTGAGTGATGCAGCTGATGCACCTGAAGGATGGGATACTATCCAGAAGGACCAAGCTTAAAAAGAGGTCCTATGTGAACGTCATGAGGTTTAAATAGGACAAGTGCAAGATGCTTGGGTCAGGGCAACCCCTGATATTAATATAGACTGAAAAGATTGAGAGCAGCCCTGCTGAGAAGGACTTGGGAGTACTGGTGAGTGAGGGACTGGACATGAGCCAGCAAAGTATGTTTGCAGCCCAGACAGGCAGTTATATCCTGGGCTGCATCAAAAGCAGTGCAGCAAGCAGAGCAAGGGATATGATTCCCATCCTCTACTCTAGTTTCATGAGACTCCACTTAGAGCACTGCATCCAGATCTGGAGTCCTTAGCACAAGAAAGACATGTACGTATTGGAATGGATCCAGCCAAGGGCCACAAAGTGATCAGAGGGCTGAAGCACCTCTCTTTAGAAAGACTGAAGAGCTGGAGTTTTTCTGCCTGGAGGACAGAAAGCTGCAGAGTGACCTTGTTGTGGTCTTTCACTACTTATAGAGGGCTGACAAGAAAAAACTGGGACAAAATTTTTATTTCATATCTTTTATTTCATACATTGGTGTCTAGGAATATAAAATAAATCATACTTTTCAGTAAGTGCTAGAAAATTCAGATTTTTCTGTCTAGACAATAACAGGCATATTGTTGTCACAATATTACTGTTACAGAGTAACTGAAAAGTTCACAGACACATTGTAGGAAACAACCAGAAAAAATGAACAGTTTTCAAATGGCAGGCACAAAGGAGACCCGCCCCATGAATAGTTACTTTCTCCAAAATCCCCATAAATTAAGGTATATTCTCTCAAAATCTTCATATTTTGTTCAAACACTAAAGTGTCAGCTCACAATGCTTAGAAAAAGGCAGTGCTCCTTGTATTCCTCATCATTGCACTGAAGCATCTGTGTTAAGTACAGCCACAGAATTAAGAGACAGTTAAGAGATGATGGAAACCACAACTTCCACCATGTCATAAAATTTGACAAAGGCCTTCACTATTGCTCCTTTACTCATCAAATAAGTCTGCATTCATATGAAAATGCATATTACAAATCACATATTTTTAACTGCATCATACTGTTGCACAACATTGTTTTAGGATTTTTGGGGGTTCATCTTTAAAATAACACAGTAACATACTTGGTAATAAACTCATGATAATTCCCCAACTGAAAAATCAAGCTATTTACGTGTCTAAAGTTTGGATTTGTTTTTTTTTAAATCTAAAGTAAAATAATTTATTAATGTATTTTTGAGTTTTGTCTGTAAACACTATTTAAAGATTATTTCACATTTTAAATACCTTGTGTTTTTTTAAAAAAAGTATTCTTGTAAGTGATTTTGTATGATACATATTTTTTCTGAGCCTGTAAAAGACACTTTAAATGTGAGAAGTCTCTAAACCTGGAAAAAAGAGGAACAGGGAGAAAAAAAAATCTTTAATATCAATAGAATGTTGGGTGAAAATCCCACAAAAATCATACATTTCTGCAAGGTGTGATCCATCTTCTATTTTCAATAAGTTTTTCACTTGAAACGTTATTGCTTGCAATAACAATATACATAATGTTTTTACCAAGATGACTTCATATTATCATAACAAAACTAGTTTTGAGGTAAATCAGAGTGAACATTTGCTGTTTGCAGAAGGAAAACTTTTCAGTAAATCACACATTAAGATCGATATTTCATTTCATAAATTGAAATTATTTTGTGACTCTGTGTGTTTCTTAATGTATGTATCTTTATGGTAACTTGATTTCTAAGCTCCACTAAGCTTAACTAAGTTACAGTTGACAACTTTGCAAAGGAATATGTAAAGTTTTTCAGTTTGTCCAGAACAGAAACCTAATTTTGGTTAAGTAAATAATTTCTATGTGTATATTTAAGATGCTGCAATTCAAATACATGAACTCATAACCATCCTAAAAACTACAATGCACTGTTTAATATTACATTGTTATCAACTTTAGAAAGCAACCTTGATAAATATTTTGTACAGTAAGAAAATATTAAAAAAATATATGACACTAATGAAACAATAAAGATTTTCTTGAGTAACATAAAAAATTATTCCCCTATGAGCTCAGTTTTTAAATAAAATACTGGTACCAATTAATATAATTCTTGTCAAAAATCAGTAAAATGTGAGGCTGGTTTTTTTAAATTTTTTTTATAGTTTGTTTCCAGAGCAAGAATAATCTTTGGAAGCATCACAACTTTGAAGAAAAAAACCCTATCTATATTTACAAAGTGCAACAGTGTCGTTACCAAATTTGTATAGAATACAGTGCTGTGTATACTAATTAGCTGGTATATTATATGCAGGGAGATACATCTACACATATATAGACAGCTAAAGACAAATATAACCTCTATCTCCCTTTTTGTCTTTTGCATTTAGCTACCAATATGAAATCATATAGATGTATATGTAGATATACAAATACATATGTTTAAAGGTGCTGTTCTGGAACTGGGAAGAAATACATCCCTATCTGCTTTTACAGAACTGTTCATTGAAATCCCTTTTTCCAAATGTGTTCACCAAATTGATTGCCTCATTCCAACCAAGAAAATTTTGAGCATCTTCTGACCAAAACTTAACTGTCAAATTCAATTTGAAAATTTAAATACAAAGGAATTAAATTAAAACAAAACAAAACAAAACGAAACAAAACTGTCTATAATTTTCACTAGTAGGAAGATTTCTAATCCTGTATTGATCCTTTTGTAACTTTTAAAATTAGAATCCATATTGTCCCTTGCTTTTGCAAGCAGCACTCTGTTCCACTCTTTCTTATAGCTGAGAGACTGTAACAGTAAAGTAACAGTCTAATTTCATGTCACTTACTTTACAAAGAAAGTTATTAATGAAGTATGGTTCCCTAACAAAAAGTCAGACCTTTGATTTACATTGAACCATTTTTTCAGCTACAAAGTTGTTTATACTATACAATAACATATCTCACCATGGTAAATATTTACAATAGCTGAGTAAATGTTTGAAGTGAGTTTGCCAAATCAAGTAGTTCTATAAATTCATAAATTTTCAGCTTACAAAGCACATTTATACATATATCCATGTGTGCACACGTGTGTTTTACCTTGCATTTTCCAAAACTTGAGTGTCATAGAATCACATACTTTGTTGAGTTAGAAGGGATCCACAAGGATCATTGAGTCCAGCTCCTAGTCCTGCACAAGACCATTCCGAAGAGACACACCATGAACCTAAGAGTACTGAAGAACCTTTTTCTAATATCAAACCTAAACTGTCTCTGACACAACTTCAGGCCGTTCCCTTGGGCCCTGTCACTGATCACCACAGAGATCAGTGCCTGTCCCTCCTCTTCTCCTCACAAGGAAGTTGTAACTGCAATGAGGTCTCCCTTTGGTCTCCTCCAGGTTAAACAGACCAATTGCCCTCAGCCACTCTTAATAATATGGTTTCTCCTCAAAGCCCTTCATCATTTTTGCTGCCTCCCTTTGGACATTTTCTAATAACTCCATATCTTTCTTATTGCAGAGACCAAAATGACACACAATGTTCAAAGTGAGGCTGCCTCACTGCAGAGCAGAGTGGGACAATCCCCTCTCTCAGCCAGCTGCCGATACTGTGCCTGATACCTGTCAGGACATGGTTGGCCCTCCTGGCTGTCAGGGTACTGCTGACTCAGATTCAACTTGCGATTGACCAGGACCCTCACGTACATTTCCTTGGCACTGTTCTCCAGACTCTCATTCTACAGTCTGTACAAACATACAAGGTTGCCCCATCCCATGTGCAGAATCCAGCACTTTCCCTTTTAGAACTTCCTGTGGCTTGTGACTGTCCAATCCTCTAATTTGTGAAGGGCCTCCCTGCCTTTGAGGGAGTCAACAGCTCCTCCCAGTTTTGTGTCATTTGCAAACCATATCCCTTCCAGTCCTGTGTCCAACTCATTTATGAAGATGTTGGAGAGCACAAGGCCTAAGATGGAGCTCTGTGGAACCCCACTAGTGACAGGTCACCAGCCTGATGTTACCCCATTCACTATTACCCTCTGTTCTCAACCTGTGAGCCAATTTTCACCCACTACATAATGTGTTTAACCAGCTGTGTGCTGGACATTGTATCCAGAAGGATCCTGTGAGAGACCATATCAAAAGCTTTCCTGAAATCCAGAAAGATGACACCAATTGGCTTCCCTTTATCAGCTAAGTGAGTTACCTTGTCATAAAAGGAAATCAGGTTTGATAAGCAGGAGTTTCCTCCCATGAAGCCATGTTGGCTGTGACCAGTGACGGTGTTGTCGTTCAGGTGTTTTTCAGTACTTCCCAGAATAACATTCTCCATAACTTTACCAGGTGCTGAAGGGAGACTGACAGGCCTGTAGTTTCTGGGGTACTTCCTGCCCATCTTGAAAATTGGAATGATGTTCTTCAGGTTCCCATCAGCTGGGACCTTCCCAAATTCCCAAGACTGCACAGAAATCATTGAGAGAGGTTTTGCAATGGCATCAACCATCTCTTTGAGGATTCTGGCATGAATCCTATCAGGTTCCATAGATTTGTAGGGATTTAGCCAGAGCAGCAAATCCCACACAAATTCAGAGTTGACTGGAAGCTGATCATTCTCTCAGTCGTGGTTCTCCAGCTCAGGGCATTGAGACCATTGTCCATTATCTCTGTTGAAGACAGAGGCCGTTATCTTGGCCCATTATCTCTGTTGAAGACAGAGGCAAAGAAAGCATTAACCACCCCTGATTTGTCTCTGTCCCTGTTTGTAAGGTAACCATCCTCATCCTGTAATGGGTTGATCATATTCCTACACCGCCTATTGCTATTCAATGGAACAGAGGAAATAAATAAGGATTACAGATTCCCTTCTTTCATACCACATTTGAAGCATTCAAATGCCAATGATGGCAAAAAATTGGATTTAGTGTCAGTAAACTGCTTAAAGTTGGAATTTCCCTGACAGAAATATACAGAAATTAACAGAAATTAAGGCAAGGAATTCTCTAGGAATAAACTGATTTAGCTAAATGTGAATAGAAGTAATGGGTGAACTTCCAGTTTAGATGAAGATATTTACACTTAAGTATCTGCATGAAAAGATCAATATGTGAAGGAAAAGTCTAAGCTTCCATGGCAGTATATGGAACTATGAAATACAAATCCATTGCCTAAGCCATATAAGAAGCAGCTCTGATCACTTGGTTTATTCAGCTTAGAGAAGGGCAGACTGAGGGGAGACCTTGTAACAGTCTACAACTTCCTCATGAGGGGAAGAGGAGTGGCTGACACTGGTCTGCTCTCTGGTGATAGTGATTGTCCCAGTGACAGGACCTAAGATGATGTCATGAAACTGTATCAGGGAAGGTTTAAGTTAGATATTAGGAAAAGGTTCTTCACCCATAGGGTGGTAAGGCACCTGATCAGGCTCCCCAGCGAAGTGGTCACAGCATCAAGCATGTCAGAGTCCAAGAAGCATTCGGACAATGCTCTCAGGAACATGGTGTCTTGGGGCTGTCCTGTGCAGGGCTGGGAGCAGAACTTGATGATCTTTGTGGGTTCCTTCCAGCTCAGCATATCAACTTAAAGTGTTTATCCTGATGTATACTGAGCAAGTCTAGTGTTATCATTAGCTTGCATTTAGATATCAGCATTGTAGATGTTCAATTCAAGAGTTGATTCCCACCCCACTGCCTTTGAATTCAGTCACTCCCTTAACTAAAAACAGGCCACTTGGACAGTACCTAGGAGACTTTGGCCAGTGGATCTTGAGAAACATCTTAGACAGGGTACTGAGAAGACAGTTTATGAGAAACCAAAGCTCTAAGGGTTCCTGGGAATCTCAGGTGCCAGGTCTCCAGCTTCTTAATTGTACCTTATGGTTCCTGATCAGAGGCAGTTTTGATTCTCCAAAGGAAAGATTTCCAGGATTTCTCAGATAACAGTTTAGGTTCCTACTCTTACTTGTTACAGAAGCCTTATGAAGAAAAGCTGTCAAATACAGAGTTTACAAACATTTAAGAAAATATAATTTTAAAAGTTTTCTACATTCCATGTTCAATATTATTTTCCTTTAGTTTTAATTGTCATCCTTTTTGTGGGACTCAGAATAAATTGTCCACCATTTCAGAACTTAAGCTTCTCAATAGCTACATTGTTCATAGGATTCAATACCATGTATTTTCTTGAATGTTTATACCTAAACAACAATATAAATGCAATAATACTCTCCTACAGTGTATGCCAGTGAATATTGCACAGTATCTTGTGATCTGATTTTAGGTAAGAGCTTCTAAAACTATAACTGATCTACTGTTTCTAACATAGGTTAAATTTGTGAACCCTTTAACTATATAAGAAATGTAAAATAAATAACTCCCAATTTGATGTTTATTTCATAACTTTATATTTGACACACTTAAATTTTCTGCTATAGATTAGCTTCCTCAGAGACCAACACATTGAACCTGAAATAGTAATAATAAAGCAGCCTTTGGATGTATTATTTGGATAAAATAACTTTTCATGTATTAAAAACTGTAAAATAGTAACAATTGGTATGAAATTTGAATGTTAAATATGTTGAAAAAGGTTAAATTGGCTCAGAATAGCCAAACGTAAGTAGGAATCTACTATTGTTGTAAAAACATGGGGGAAACCCTAAATCTAATAAAAATATCCCTTTGAAAAATACCAATCTTAGTAACAAACAGGATGTCCCCAAGCTGAATATCTCATATTAGTGTCTTGTTAAAACTCCTGTGCTGAATTTATTAACACCACAATGAAGAATTACATCAGTGTCAGCATATTTCACCACATTCTATTCTGGTGTATTGAATTCATTCACTCATCATTGTTTGATGAGAATATACAGAAAAAAATATTTCTCAGTGGAGACTTTCAGGCAATTCAATAGCATTCAATAGCTGTACAATAATATTGACGACAGAGGAAGAAAAGCTACAGTTCTTTTTATTATTACTCTACAATAAAGGAAACATACTTTCAGCACAAAATCATTGAAGCTGATCCAAGATCTAATCTAGCTCTACCATAATTATGTGGATTTCAGAGATCTCAATGTATAAATGCCTATGAGGCGCTGCCATCACTCATTGTCTCCTCATTCAAACTTCCAGACAGAGACAAAGACATTTTTACAATTTTGTGGAACATCTGTTTTGCCCTGATTAAACAGGCTACTAGGAGGAAAAACAAAGCAAAACAAAGCAAAACAAAGCAAAACAAAACAAAACAAAACAACACAACAAAAAAAAACCCAAACACCTGATATTGCTACAGGAAGTTTCTCTAAACATAACAGCCTTCTGATATATAAAGCACAGCTAGATATAAACAAGAAAAGATACAATTCTAAATCCTGTAAAATTATTGATCATTAAACACTTGGACAGTGTTTGAAATTTAACTTCTGTTTTCTCAGTCTAAATGGATATTATGTCACTTTTTCAATATCATTGCACTGAACTCAATAAACAATTGAATTTAACAACGCAGAATTAATCCACAATTCCTTCTCTCTGGCATGTTTTGCAGATTAACACTTTTCATTTTCACAGGCATTGAAATGTGTCAAACAGCATTACAGACATTTAGTAATATCATTTCCACATTAGACTAGAGATGATAGATAAGAAAACTGTACATACTGGGAATTTTTGGTTTGTCCTTAGCAAGGCATCTCTCATCTATTAAATCTTTAAGAGTCACAGCTGCTCCAGACCAGAAATTCAGTATGTTTCTTTGGCATGAGTTAGTAAATCTTGAAATCCCTACCAACTAGCAGAGGTTTGTGTTAGAATATAATGCATATAAACAATTATGTTATGATAGTTCACCTCAAAAGGTTTATCCTTTATTCTTTGTGATTTGATTTTTTTTTGTTTGGTTTCTTTTTACTTTTTAATTTTTTTGTGTGGGGGGGAGGGGTTGTTTGTTTGTTTGTCCTTTTTTTTTTTTTCTTAAATGTAGTTTGAAATTTAGAGGCACACAGCACTATCATTGCAAAAAATCTGCTACTTCATGAATCCCTCAAGTTATTTTTGAATCCTACTTTGAATGTGCCTTCCACAATAAAGGATTATTTTTTAATTGTTTACCTTGACTCATTCCAAAAAAGACTTTTTCAAAAAGCTGTTTCATGAATTTAAAAAGTTAGCTGAAAATGTAATAGAAATTTGTTTAATTTCTCAGTAAGTATATAATGAGATAATTTTCTCCAAATGGAAAATATCTCTAGGAGTTTCTGAAGGAGTTTTACATTGCTATTATTTGTTTTCTTAGGAATAATGTAATTCTTAGTATAATATTGGGTCAAGCATAGAGAGTATGTCTATTGACTGGCAACCTGTCACTAGTGGGGTTCCACAGAACTCCATCTTAGGCCCTGTGCTCTTTGACATCTTCATAAATTACTTGGACACAGGAATGGAAGGGATATGAGCAAGGTGGGAGGAGCTGTTCACTCCTCTGAAGGCAAGGAGGCCCTGAAGAGAGACCTCAACAAATTAGAGGTCTGGGCAAACACCAACCATATGAAGTCCAAAAAGGGAAAGTGCTGGATTCTGCACCTGGCAATGAGGTGCTGGAAAGCAGTGCTACAGAAAGGGAAGTTGGGGTCCTGGTCAATGGCAAGTTGAATCTGATTCGGCAGTGCCCTGGCAGCCAGGAGGGCCAACCATGTCCTGGGGGGCATCAGGCACAACATCGCCAGCTGGTCGAGGGAGGGAATTGTCCCACTCTGCTCTGCTCTGCTGTGGGGCAGCCTCACCTTGAATATTGTGGTTTTGGGCACCACAATGTAGGAAAGATATAAAGCTCTTAGAGAGTGTTCAAAGGTGGGAAACAAAGATGGTGAAAGGCCTTGAGAGGAAGTCGCATGAGGAGTGGCTGAGATTACTTGGTCTGTTCAGCCTGGAAAAGAATAGACTGAGGAGAGCTGTCATTGCAGTTACCACTTTCTTGTGAGGGGAAGATGATGGGCAGACACGGATCTCTTCTCTGGGGTGACCCCAGTGACAAGGACAGAGGGAATGGCCTGAGGTTAGGTTGGATATTAGAAAAAGGTTCTTCACCCAGGGAATGGTTGGTCACTGGAACAAGTTCCCCAGGGAAGTGGTCACAGCACCGAGACTGACAGAGTTCAGGAAGTGTTTGGACAATACTCTTGGGCACATGGTGTGACTTTTGGGAATGGCCCTGTGAAGGGCCAGGAGTTGGACTTGATCTTTGTGGGTCGCTTTCAATTCAGCATAGTCTGTGATTCTGTAATCTATATTTTATTATCTATCTATATCTTCATTTATATGTAATATCTATATCTATATGAAGAAACATTTCTGTTGTTAAATAAAAGGTCACAGAAAAAACTCAAACAAGCCCACACAATGAATCCCTGATGTCTTGTCTCTCCTGGACTCTCTCTTCTCTGCAGCTCCTTTACAAATCAAGCACAGGCAGAATTCTGGGGGCACATCACTGCATGGTCACTTCTCAAAAATGAACTATAGATTAAGTAATTTCAGGTTTGTTTTTTTTTCCCATCTGTTTTTCATGTCTCTTTCATAAATAATTTTCCCTTTGATGAAGGTAAATAATGGAAGAGATTCCAGATGGATTTTTATGTTTCTGAAGCAGTGTGACACTTTCCTGTTTTCATTTTAAGGTTTAGAGTATATGCAGATACTGCTTTGTTCAAAGGTCAGACAAAGTCCAGGAGAGATATTTGTCTTTAGAGTAAACAGGCCCATCCTTTGTCTTAAAAATCATAGCATTCAGTGATTCATGAAGGCTTTTTCATGGTGCTCTTTAACATCTCATCTATATTATTTAGTGAAGAAAACTGAGAATTGCTATAGGGTGATCTATTAAGAGTCAGAAGTACACAGGTGATGTTTCTATTCCTATTTTGACCAAGCTTTATATAGCTAATTTGAGTGAGATGAAACCTCTGGGGGAAAAAAAAAAAAAAAAAAAAAAAAAAAAAAAAAAAAAAAAAGAAGAAAAGTTATTGAGTGAGATGAATAGAAAAACTAATCAATACCTGCCAAAATATCTGTTATTTTCTATACTGTAAAAAATCAATAAGGTAGAAGGAATTCAGATATCATTAAGGTATGAGAACTCACTTTTTATTAACATTGCTTTTTTAAGCCTTGTGATTCTTTAACTTAGTTTATGCAGTACATTTAGTATCCTTAGCTCTTTCCATATGTTAGTAAGCAGGTTACCGTCTGTGTTTCAAAGAAAGTGCTAGAGTTGTTTATGCTGAGTTCTGAAAATTACTCAGAAACACTTAGTAGTCATCAATGAAGAGATGAATCAACAAAGTTTTTGCATAGAAAAATACAAAAAACAGCATTAGAAAACCCAATAAGTGGCTGAGTTTATAGCACTTAAATAATCTATTACCATCTGCCTTTTTCTTATTGTTTTTTTTCCATAAATTACAAGCAAATTAAAGCTTGAAATAAAATTAATCTAAGGATTCTTAACATTATACTGCTACCTTTGCAAAGAGAGATTAAGTACAAAGGGAAAATTTGTTCATCATATCTCTTGAAATTAAATAATTATTTAGAATTAAAATAGTATTAAAATGGTTCCGTTTCACTCTGAAATTAGTATACCTGCTTATTTCATTTTTTTCCACCACTTCAAACTGTACTTTCAATATTATGAGCTGACCTCCTTGCATAGCCCCAGATAGGAACTCACTCTGAGTAAAATACATGTTTAAAAAACTCCAGGAAGCATATGCACAGATCTTAGGCCACTGTCCAAGCAATTTGTTTGATTTTCTAATAATTGAGAGGCAGAAATACTTAGCCTACCCAAGGGTTTGCAGTGCATGTGTGCCTCACAGACAGATAATTAAGTCATCCCAATATCCACAAGTGGGTGGATAGGGAAAAGATTGCAGCAGGGAAAAGAGAGTTGGGAAAGAGGATGTGTCAGGAAGAAGATGTGATAGTAGACAAAGTGTAGTAACTGGTTTGAGTCTTTACTGCACCACTCCTTGATTTGCACACTGCCAAAGCTAGTCACAACATGAGATGTTTTCTAATTCACAAAGGAATGAAAGGAAAATCAGAGAGACATATATTGCAAGGGAAATGAAACAGCTAGTAAGATCTTGCAGTAAAGAGTAGAACTGCAGAAAATATAGTGATGCACATCTGATAAAGATGGGGAAAAACGAACAAATCAGGAAAACCTTCAGTGAGTTAAAAACAATAAAATAAGAAAGCTAATTAAAAGGCTTGAGGAAAGTTACATCCAATGAATAATGATTATGAGCAATCGCTCTTCTAATTCAGAAGAAAGAAGACATGCAAACTTGAAAAACAAAAACCAAACACCAAAACCACAAAAACAAAACACAGCACATAAAGGAGAACTATGAAGGCTATGAAGGTGATAATACTTTTTTTTCTTTTATTAACAAGAACAAAAGAAAATAATTGTGTTTAGAGGAAGCAGTGGGAAAAAATTATATGATATTAAAGGAAAAACTAATCTGAAATTAAGTCTTTAATAAACTATGCTGAGGAAGAATGTGGATTCTTGCTATCACAGAAAATATTCAAGGTTGACATGTCCCAGATATATAACTCAAGCATAACTTATCTTTTCATAGTGAACAGTACTCCTGAAGTCCTAATACCAGTTTTATTCAGTAGTTACTGCCTTTATAAATTCTGCCTCCAAAGGCATAATCATAGCCTGATCTAAACAATTTTGCAATACATTCACACTGAAGTTACCCTTTCTTTAGTATGTATGCACTATATATATTGTTTGTGTTATAGGTCTCATTTCCATAACAAAATTAAGAGTTTAGTTACAGTCTGTGCTTATGTACCACTGAAGTCCATGAAATTCTATAAAATATCAAAGGCTTCATTGATTAAGAATCTGTTCTCTTTCTCTCTAACAAGTTTTTCTCAAAATGTGGTACTATTTCTCCATCTATCTAATGCTAGTGCCTGAAATTCTTTGAAATAGAGGGTTAAATAATTATTGATAATAAATATGGTAAACACATACAATCTTTCCAGCATAATCAGTGGTATGTGGCCATATCACAGTATGGTTAAGAATTAACAAATCTTAATCTAACAATATTTTAACATGTAATGGTCTACTTAACAGTAATTTTATGTATTTGGTGGAATACATTCAGAAAATTCATCAAAACCTTGGGACTTTATTTGTACTGTATTCATTAAAACTGGCATAGAAATCTTTAAGGATCTCAGAAGAAAATGAAGAATTAGATCTATCTGTTTATAATAGTTTCCCCCATCAGGTTTCTGGGGTTTTCCCCCCCTAATACAAGAGCTATGGGAGCACTTAAATTCCATAATAGATCTTTCATGGTGGATAGGAGTAGTATTCTCTATTTTGCCCCAAGGATAGTGTTTTATTATATATTACATCAGTTACTTTCTGAGTTAAGCAACTTTCAGTTGTGCTAACATGTGTAAGTTAACAACATAGAACCAAGTACAATTAAATAATAGCATATTTGTTCTCTCAGATGAGTTGCTTTGATCTAAATTCCTTGAGTACAAATAAATGTGGGAATTTACTGCCCAGGTCTCATTGCAATTTTAAAATCCTCTCTTTTTTAAAAACTTATTTTATTTTATTTTATTTAAATAAAAAAACTCCTTAAACCCTCCTATGTATACATATATGTATATGTATAATATGTATATTAGATGATATAGATAGATGTAGATGTGTATCTATTAATTAAGGCACCTACAAAACTATGAGCTTTTAGTGGTATGCTCCACTGAAAATAGTGTAATTACTTCAGTTTCCAGAATGAGCACTGGTCTGATGAACAAAAGAAAAGAGAAAAAATGAAAGTCCTTTAAAATTTAATTTATAAATTGTTTATGTCTTCACATGTCCTACCTTATAGTTCATGTATTTTGATTTTAACTATCAAGCAAAAGAAGGAAGATATGAGCTTGAGTTTAAGAAATTTTAAGGATTCAAATTGGTAAACACAACAGATTAATAGTGTCAGACTCACCTTATTGAAGTTTATGGAGCAATAGATACTTAATATACTAAAATGAGTAATAAATTAATGCAAAATTTACTAATAGGAGTAATAAATGCAAATGGATTCATTATTCAGTCCTATATTTTAAGCTCCTTAAAATATTATATTGCCCGCATTTCAAATTCTTAATATCCTAAATTCAGTTCATTTGTATAGTCTTGAAATTTTGCAGGCTACTTTCATTACAGAAAATGGATGTCCAATACAACAGTAAATTTCTGTTTTCATGGATACTGATATAAATAACATAATATTCTCTAACATATATTCATTTACAAAAATTCATATGTGTCTGCTACTGCATTCCTTCCTGGCCACAGAAATGAGCCAGAAATTAATCTCATTGAAAAATTTGAGGGCAGAACAGATCTTACATTTTTTACAGGAAAGTTATATCTGACTCAGATGTAAACATTTAAATTTTCAACATGGAAAGTTTAATAAGGTCCCTCAAAAATATATTCACTTTTTCTCCAAAAGTAATTTGGTCACTGAAATTGCCTCAGTTCTGTAGGGGAAATATCCCGAAAACAGATTTCCCACAACTGTTCAACCCTGTTTTCATAATTCCTTACTACTGCAAATAACCTCGTGCTTACAAGGTATATTCTATTTCTGTCCATTTCCAGAAAGCAGTAAGTTGCTCTGTGTTTTATAGGTGACTATGATAAAAATGAAGTTTCAAATACCATTTCTTTTTCTCCTGTTGTTTCTGAGAGTATTTCTCTATCTGAGGTATGCATTGTGATGTACAAGAACTGAGAGGATATTGTTGACATTCAGTGTGAGAATTAAAAAGCTCCTATCATTTCTGAACTTCTAAAGTGTGATTTTAGAATTCCCTCTTCTGAGTACAAAAGACACAGAAGAATCTGTGCAATATTCAGTTTCCCAACGGTTGATTATTCTTCATTTCACAGGGCATTTAAAAACAATCTGTTAAGTCTCGCAATATAATAGTGTTTACTGAGGATGCACCATTAAAGACAAACAACTTCAGAACTGGTGCCATGCTTCACTGGAATTTTTCTTGATCTGTTTTTTGAGCAAGCAGGGTCATTCACATACAGTTTAACAAATTCAGAGCTATTTTCTACTCCTACCAGACGAATGTTAATTGACTCCACTAACTGAGGCCAGGACCATAATAATTCTTTCTTTATTCCATTAATTCAGTGTTTTCTGTAAGTGCAGATTTAGGAGCAGAGATTAGACATGCCATTAGTTTGTGTTAAGTGAAACTGAGGGGCAGTACATTGAATTCATTTGTGGCTTCTGTGACCTACTTGCAGATGACTAAAAAAAATTGCCACCCTCAAGGTACAGAGTAACATTTTGTGTGTGGTATTCTGGAAAAATCCCAGAACATTAAGGAGAGGTTTGATATTTCACTAATAAAATAATTGCACATCATAATTCTGTATCCTTGGAGCACAAGAACTGTTAAAATTATTTTTCAGGTTCACACTTGAACGATGCTTGAAGCTGCGGATTCATAAATCAAAGACAGTAATATCAGTGGTCTTAGTAATGACTTAATGGAAAAAAAAAAAAGCACTACAGATGGTAATAGCAGGTTTTCACTCTCCTCTTTTTTTGGACAGAACACTTCTAATAGTTGATTATAAAATTTCATTGAAGGAAAACACAGACATATGAACTAAAATGCATCATAAAGGGGTAGAGACAACAGGGTTTTGTAAATAGGCAATGAGGATAATTTTACACTTATGGCTGGAGAATGATTTTTTTTTTTAATGTACTTATTGTTTTTATGTTTTGCAATGTAGTTGGGAAGTACATGTGTTTGGAAAAACATCAAATTACCCTCTACTCTCTCTTCTCTTTCTTTTTCGCTGCTAATATTTATATTTTTTCATGCCACAAAGAATACTTTTCTTGAATTCTGGTCAGAAAGAGTTCTGCTATTTTATCTAAACACATTGAAGTTATGTTTCTGTTTTGCAAGTTTTTTCAGAGAGGTTAAACAAGTTTTAATTGGTGACATTGCAAAGGCTTTTTGTAAGCAAGATTATGACACTTTGTGCATCACCTGATTGAAAATAATTTCAATGAGTCCCTCCCAACTCAGAATATTCTTTCTGATTATGTGTGTGTCATTCTTTTTTAGTTACAACTTGAAGGTCAAGAAACTACTGTCACAGGTAGACAGAGGAGACAGGATTTGATCCTAGTAACTGCCTGCATAATTAAGGCAAAATTACTGGGGAAACCAGCACGTAATATAAATTACAATTTTGTTCAAGTTTCATGATAACACGACAATCAGAACAAAAATTCCTGTATACCTCTGAAAAAGCAACTAATTTTTGCCATTGAAAACAAAATGTCTCATTCTCCTGTATGTTCTTTGCTTTTGAAGGTAACAGATTTAAACAAATTTAAGATTTTATAAAATAGCCTAATTTGTCACGAAAAGTGTTTTTTACTTGTGAGTGGTTACCAAATAAAATCATGAAGGCAGGAATCATTAGTCATAAGTTGTAAATCACAAACTACTGCAATGGTGAGTAGCAGTGGCAAGAGTCAAAAAATAATAGGAGCAGAAGGTAATTTATGAAGGGGTTCAGTTTGCTGAACCCTTAGGGAAGGACTCAGTAAGTCTTTCCACTTAGTCATTCACTTTTTTTTTTTTTTCCTTCATTTTATGTTCGTTATGGCATTTTAGTGAAAAATAAATTGAAAAGAAACAGCACAAAAGCCCTCAAACCAATAAGCTGATCTGTGATACCATTATATCATCTGTAATTCCACTATATTTCACTTGAATGAAATGGGATTAGTCATCAGGAAAAATGTGCCTTTTCTTGAAGAGTCTGGCCATAATTAAAGGACTTAAAAGAGGCATGAAAACAAAATTTGAAATGAGAATAGACAAGCCTACAAGACTGAGCACAGCCAGCATGTACACAATCTAAAAGTGGCACAGAGCTTTATCTTCAATATGCAAATAACTAGTTAGGAAACTGTTTCTTTTTTCTTTAAGAAATACCCCACCCCAAACACTGTGTCTCTTTCTTGTGGCTACAATTCCCAAACATTTTAAAGAGTTCTCTAGTACTGACACTAACAGTCTACGCGAATATTCTTTTCAAGATCAAGTGAAGACATAATATAAAATCTTCATGTCAATGTTTAGCCCAGACAATGTTTTTTAGCCTGAAAACCCACCAGCTTTACTGGTAGTAAAAAGTGACACATAAAAATTAGATGTTAAATATACACCTTTTTATTTACTTTTAAAATTTTATACATTATAGGAATTGAATTAGATAAGACCCCCCCCCCCCAACACAAGATGCAGAGGATCCATAGTAATAGTTTTAGGAATTTAGGTGATTGAACAGAAAACTAACTTTTTCAGATTCCTCTGTATTAGAATTAACATCCCAAACATTTTGGGAAGATGACAGTTAAGAACTACTGAAGTTCTGAACAGAATAAAAATTAAATGTCCAGTACAACCCACACTCCTTGTACTTCAACTCCCTTACAGCCTTACCCTTATAAAAGGGATAACATTATCACAGATGAATTTGCCAAGTTTCAAACTTTTAATCATACAAAGATAGAGATATTAGCTAATGCTTTATTTTTACATCCATTCAGTTGATGATATATAAAACAACACAAGCACCTTGGCATTGTGTACTTATGTGTATTTCGTATTTATGCCTCCAAAGTGTCATATTTGCCTTTTTGGGGAAATGAATCAATAAAGTCCAACACAGAAAAAGACTGAACAAGCATAACACTACTTAAATCATAGGACGCTATACAACACTACTGGAATAGCAAATAAAAGTCATGTTTTGACCTTTGAAAACTGAAGGATAAGAATTGGAAGCTCATTTAACAGTGGCCTAGATAATTGAAAGTAGCTACAGTGTCTCTCATTTTCAATAATAAATTTCTATTTGAAAAAAAAAAAAAATCAGTGTTACAAATGACTTAAATATTGCCATATTTTTCAGAGATGAGCAGTAGACTTTGACGTCTTTGTTTTGGAGTCAAATTACACAATCAGTTGCTACTTTGCCACCAGCAACAATCACTTGCCACATAGAAAATGAACACTATATATCAGTCTAGACAGTTGTGCACAAAGTTGGCATCAATGGAAAGAACAAGTTCTGCTTGTGAAGAAGGCAGGAAATCCCAAAACTACTGAAATGATCATTTAAGAATTATTTACATTACACACTCCACACATTCACAAAATTTTATTTAAGGTTGGTATATATGGTATGTATTAAAGAGCTCAAAGATTTTTCCCACATCTAGCTAGCAATTCTCCCTTTCTCATTTGCACTCTTCCTCCTTTCTTTTTCCACACTTCACTGCTCAGGGAACAACTTAAACACCACCTATACCGATTGTATACCCTTTTCAGAGCTGAGAAGTAGAAAATAGTTCAGATTATGAACAGTTTCTTCCTTTTTTAATCCACATAAGCCAGTTATTTATCACTGACCTATGAAGCAGACCTTTCTGTTTCACAAGATGAGGCTTTTTTCAGTTAAAAAAAAAAAAAAAGAAAAGAAAAAAAAAGAAAAAAGAGAATCATTCTTGTACATCATACTTGTACTTAATTTGATCTCTTTTAATGCTCACCTAATGAAACATTTGAGAGTCTGAAATCTTACTTTTTTTTTGTTCCTCTTCAGCCAGTAAAGATATGTGTTTCCTTTATGAAGTTACCTCCACTTTTAGCAATATATATACAGTCTGCAAACAAGTTGGAGGAGATTTCTTAGATTTATATTTTTCAGGTTTTGTATGTGTTTTATTACTAAGAATGGTTTCATAATTACATCTATTCCAAGAAAAAAGTAATGGATTTCTAGTAACAATTCATGAGTGTGCAGATATATTTGGAAAATACATGAGAACTTAACTAAATAACAATCATTTTTTCCTAATATGATCTTTCACATTTAGTCGTCTTTTCACATCTCTGTAAGAAATACCATTAGCAAATACACTAACAGCAAGATGAAGAACCATTTCTTCACTCTTTAATTAGTAGATATCTCTGTAAAGACATCTCAGATAGCCAGAGAGACTCCTCACATTATCACTGCCTACACCTCTAACAGATGACTTGAGCTCTCTGAGGCTATCCCTAATTTAGCAAATAATCTGGACCAAGAAGAGAGGATTTATACAATGAAAATTCCTGTTGAAGATGTGAAATCCTCATTTTAGGGATTTTGCATCACACTACCTCTGATCTGGTATAGCGATCTGCATACTTATGGGGAGCTGGTGTGTGTTAGATATGTTGCAGGATATCATGTTCTAGTGTAATTTCTTACTAAAAAAAATCCTGAGATCACTTTGTGATAATTGCTAAAGGTAGTTGAAGAAGAATTCCTTTTATAAAATTCTGTAGAAAAGGGAGTTTCTGATTTTTTTTTTTTTTTTCATGTTTGACTAACTAAACACGTGATGAGGAAACAATCTTCTTGGCTTTACGTCAGTGGACTAAAGTTTGCATGTTCTACTTTCAGAATCATGGTAGTTTTGCTCAATGGCTTCAAAAACATAACATACAACATCTGTAATCATTAGGATCTGTTCAAAAGGTATTTCCATTGAGATTGTTAATTCACAATTTAATACAATTTTAATGTTGCTTTTTTTTTTTCATTTTTAAATTTAATTGTTTTTAAGTAACTGTTTTAAGTAATGCCAGTTGTTAAAATTTATCTTGTTTCCTGGAGGATTTTTTTTCCATTTTTGGCCTTAGGTCATATGATCTTTGATAATACGATTCCAGCTGAATTTGAGTTACTATTAGCAATCTAATAAGATTCTGCACAAAAATTTAAAGAAAAAAAAAATCTGCCCAATATAACAAATAATCTAATACGAAATAGTGCTGTGACTCAGGAAGGAAAGGGGTTCTTTATATTTGTTTTTCACAAATGTATTTACTAATCAAGAACTGATACATCTTCATTTTGAGGATATACTATGAGAAGTAATGCATCTATTAAACTTCAGCCAAACTAGACAATCTATTCAGAAACAAAAAGAATCCAATAGTATGGCATGTTATAAGATATTTCCCTCCTTAGACTTTCGGAAATAGAGCATATATCAAGGAAAAACGTCATTATGTCATAGAATCATAGAATGGCTGATGTTAGAGGGGACCTTAAAGATCATCTAGATCCAACTCCCTACTGTGGACAGGGACACCTTTCACTAGATCAGATTGCTCAGAGCTCCATTCAACTTGACCTCCAGGGATGGGGCATCCACAGCTTCTCTGAACAACCTGTTCCAGTGCATCACCATCCTCACAGTAAATAACTTCTTCCTAGTACATAAACTAAACCTACTCTCAGTTTTAAGCCATTCCTCGTTGTGCTGTCACTACATGCTCTTGCAAAAAGTCTCTCCCTATCTTTCTTTTAGGCTCCCTTCATGTACTGGAAGACCTTGTTTAGGTCACCCCAAAGCCTTCCCTAGTATGTGTCTTACTTTGCTTCTAACTGAATCTTTCTCTAACTGTCGCATAAACATGGTAAAACTGGATGTCTCAGAGATGCATATTGATGTGAGATCATTTTAAATTAAACTTCTAATATGTAGAGATCACATTACAGTTATGCAGAATTGTGCTGGTTTAAAGGTAAACCAGTGGGAGGAATGAACCCAAGTGAAAAGAGATTATGTCACAGTTATAATTTAATAAAAATAATACAATAAATGCAATGATACAAAGAAAAATTGGTTTTAACCCACAAAACTCAGAGCTTTAACCCTGCACACTGGGGCCCAAACACAATGGTGGCAATTAGCCCCTAGGCTGAGCCCCACGTGGGCCCCCTCAGTCCAGAACAAAACAAAAGGAAAATCTGTTGGTGAGGATGTAGGTTGCAGTCTGGTCAAGAGTGGCAGTTTCAGTCCTGTCGAGGTTCTGGTCCTTCTCTGGATCTGATGAATGGCACCAGAAGTCCTCAAACCATAAGATTATATATGCTTAGGTTCAGATGGGAATGCCCAGGGCCAGGAGTTTCACAATGGGTGATTTACTCTGTAAGTCATGTGATATTTTTTGAATCCTTGATGGCCCATTAGCAGACATGACCCCTCAGGCTGCGTGTGAAGGTGCTAATGCCTCCCCAGAGGGAAGTTATCACACCTGAGTAATTGGTGTGAAGACCCTGTCTCACAGGGTTCTCTAATATGCAGCTTGTAGTCTGAGGGGCCAGGTGTGCCCTGGACAGCTGCGGCAAATGATCCATTGTTAACAGCTTGTTAGAAATGACTAGAGGTTGTAGAACACACAGTTTTGGTTGCACCCACATGGTAATAAGCTGGTCCAAGCTGCTCTAATTAGGACAAGAATCTATCAAGATCATAGCTCAGCCCTCCAAGCTCCTTTTGATAATTCAGTCACTGCCTGGGCTATTGGTAGGATTTACAAAATCTTTTCAATAAGCGTCCACACTGTTTCTAACAACACAGGTGTGGTACGGTAGTGATAAATAGAGGTTCCAACAAGTTTTCAGTGCATTAAGCAACTATAATCCAATTTAAGAAAATCCAAAATCTAATGTAAGAATAAAAGAGAAGGTATTTTGCTTGTGTGAAGAAAAATATGTTGGTCATGAAAGCAAGAATTTTCAATAGTGATTTCAATAGTAATAGAGCGACAACAGTAACAACTTCAACAGTAATAATTTGTACAGAAGTTAACAAAATGAATGAAGATATGAAACATGCTAACTTAGCCACTAAAGAAGTCATGAAGCCTTTATTCAAAAGAGAAAGGTAAATATCTTCAGAAAGAAACTGAAAAACAAACTTGGTATTTCAACTGCTTTTTTTTCTTTTTCTTGCAAAATTTCACTATTAGTGAAAATAGAAATGCTGTTCAGCCTGTGGGGTGCAAGGTAATCATCACTGGTTAAATCCTCAGCAGAATAAGGAAAGAAAGGGTAGAAAATCATAACCAATGACTAGCTGCATGCAATATTATGTTTTCTCTTTCCTCTCCCTGTCCTTTTCCTCTGAATTTCTGAATCTTCTTTAAGGCTAAATGCAGATCTGCTACAGGAATATGTGTTTCACATAATTATTGATCTCCTTCCTTTTAAAAGATTTTTCAGTATAGAGAGATATAGTACATGTGGGCTTTTTTCTATGTCTCCATGGGAAGAAACTTTAATGTGAAAAGGCCCCATCAACTGCAGAACATTGTGACTGGAAAGATACAGATACTATAATTGCTGAGGTGGATTATCTCAAACAGAGTTTCTGTTTTGGAAAACATTAATTTTAGGGAGATTATTTGTTTCATTTCTTCTCTATTTTCTTTTTTCTTTTTTTCTTTTTTTTTTTTTTTTTCTGGTTCAGGTCAGCCGATTTTCTATTTTTAAAATTAGTTTCTGCAATCAAAGAGGTATATATAAACACAGTAAAGTATAATCAATAGATTTTTACTTTAATACAAGTTATGATAATGTTCAAACACAAAAGCATTTACAAGCATACCCAAAGTTTCATAGGAGAAATATGATCTTTCTTTCTACAGCCATTAATCCTTTGGATTACATGGTCGAAGTTAGTTAAATAATACCCATAAGCACAGACATCGCATGCAGCTAAGCCGTAAAAATCTGCAACACAATGCACATATCAGTCTGAGCTTTCCACTTGCTAACGGAATCCAGGTGTTGAGACAGTGTAATTCAGCTGGAATATTACCCCCATTCTTTTATTGGTGTTTCTTGTTTTGATTAGTATGTGACTAACTGCATGTGTATTTTTGGTGTTATTTTATGCATATTGGGTTTCCTTCTTTACAGTCCATATGTGTGAACCACTTGCAATCCCATTTAATTTCATGTAATAACATTTAGTGAAGGAACTCCTCTTACCATTCTCAGTAGGCTGCAGTGGTCTACAAGAAAGAATTAAATGATAATGAAAATCACTTAACTTCTTCAGTCTGGAAACAAAAGAAGAAAAGTATTGAAGTAAGAAAGGAAGAAAGAAAAAGAGAGACTATGATTAAACTATGATTCCACTATGAGACTTTATACTATAATGCAAATAGGTCAAATTCAGCCTTGTTTTTTTCATCATGGTGGGAAAAATATCCCTCCTAGCACACATCGTTTCACAAATTTCACTTGCGTCAGTAATTACGGAATCACAGAATGGATATGGTTGGAAGGAACCACAATGGTCCTCCCTGCTCCAACAGGGTGACACTAGAGTGCAGGATTGCATCTAGATAGTTTTGAATATCTCCAGTGAGGAAGACTCCACAATTTCTTTGGGCAATCTGTTCCAGTCTGTGGTCAACCACACAGTAAAGTTCTTCCTCATATTCAGGTGGAACTTCCTGAGCATCACTTTTTGCCCATTGCCTCCTGTGCTTTTGCTTGGCAGCACTGAGAAGAGCCTGGTCCATCCTCTTGACACTTTTTTCAAGTACTTAGAGGCATTGAGAAGTCCCCTCTCAGTTGTCTCTTCTTGAGGGTGAACACACCCAGCTCTCTCAGGCTATACCCACAAGATAGATGCTCAAATCCCTTCATCATCTTTGTTGCCCTCTACTGGACCCACTCCAGTAGCAATATGTCTCTCTTGTACTGAGAAGCCCAGAACTGGACACAAAAATTGTGTACACAAAATGACACTCAAATTCCCCACACCAATGTCAAAATAACATTGTTACAATACTAACAAAGGTGGACAATTATCACACACTCTACCCCTTGCCCATGACATTGCAACAAAAATTGCCCATTAATATCTGGCCAAGGATTTTTCTGTAGACTATTAACCTATTCTCACATATCCACAGCTCAACGAGCTGATATAGTAAGTAAAGAAAGAGGATTTCCCTTTTACTGACTCAGTCTGTTGGCTGTCTTGAAAGAAGGATCAATAAAGCTATCTGTGCCTTCATTCATATTACAACAGATTTAAGTCTCACATGCAGAAAAACAAACAAGACAATTTTAGTTTGGTCTTTCCTACAGACATTGATTTTAAGAAAAAAGGCAACAGATATATTATTCTGAAATTATTATTTTTAAAATATGATACTTCCAGGATATCTAATTATTCTGTCCAATGCAGTAATGTTTTGACCCTGAATATTCTGCTGAATGGTCAGTGAATTTATCTGTATGTGTCTTTGTAAATTGATGACTTCAGGAAAACAAGGAATTAATGCTGTTTAAGAAGGTTTCTTAATTCAGTTCATCAAGAATAAACCTAATTGCTGAACCTTTTATGATTTATGCAAGAGTATTTAATCCTTAAAGCTACTGTATCTTTTCTGATTTAATAGATTAAGCCAATTTGACTTAGAATTGATTTCTGTTAAAGGGTCCTTATATCTACACAGATAACTAGAATCCTAGGCTCATGATTTCAGATTACTCCATTACTAGTCCATGCAGCATAACTGTACATACAGAGGGATTTTTCATTTATGAAATATATTCAATGACATTTTAACTACAAGTATGTTGAAGGATTTTTTTTTTTTTTTTTTCATTCTTCTTTTGGGGATAAATGGGATGGCTGATTTTATAAATGAACTTGAAAACCAGAAATTCTGAGAAAGCTCAGAGTTACTGGTAATTTGTCTTTTATGCAAAGTAAATAATGATAAAGAAGCTCATCTTCAACATGCTCAGTCCAGCTTTTCCCCTTTGAAAGTATACTCCCTCATTCTGGTGGCCCTACTGTGTTCCTTATATGCAGCACCAAGAAAGTCATTATCTTCTGAGCTATTGGCAGACAAGAGTGTGAGTGTGGCAATTTAAAGTGCTATAGCAATTGGGGGGAGGGGGGGGGGGGGGGGCTATCAATGCAAGTTCTGCAATTACATTATTAATATTTGTCGTTTCAATATACCATAAATTTGGTTGCTTCGATTACCAAACTACATGCACCACTCTCAGTCTTTCTCACACTGTCTATGATCATGTTTCCATGATAACATACTGTTTGCAGGAGTATCTGGAGTCTTGCCATAAAAACAAGATTCTATGTAACCACCATCTGTCATTAGAAAACATTAATTACGCAAATAAAGCAGCCAACAAAAGCAGAAACATTTCATTTCCTTCCTGTATGCCAGCATGGCCTTTCTATCTGCTTCTCACTGAAGGCTACCTGGGTCTGGAAAATTGTCACTTGGACCTCTGTAACTACTAAGTCTATAAAAAATTGCTTTGTTCTGTTTACACACAGCAATTAGGGAGAGGTGAATGCAAACCACTGGCTGAGTCTGATATGTAAAATATGTGAAAACATTACCTATGGTTTTCATAAGCAACACATGTTTCAGTGGAAGACCCAGCCTCAAAAATATACAATAATATGTTCACAACTGTGGTAGTTTAGTCCTTAATTTTAGTAGGTCTCAGTTTAATAGGCCCTGAAAATGCTACATAGATTAGAAGGGACAAGTGCCACCTGACTTAAGCAACCAAAGAGATATTTCATATAATTTGATGTCAAATCAAGTATAAAACAAGGTGTAGGAGAGGCCTAGCCCTCTTTCTGATCGTGACTGGGGTGGAGACAGAATGCTGCTGCTCCTCTTCTAGTGAGGCCCCAGCACCACTGCTTGCTACTATGGTATCTTAGCTACCTGTGGTGTGTGTGCAGTCCTGTGACCAATGAGATGCTTTGGTGAATGTGAGGTGAATTGGTTAACCAATAATGTCATGACATGTTGGATGTGAGAGGATATAAAAAGTGTGGATGTTACTGAGTGAGAACTAGATCTACTAGGAATCTTGTTTTTATGGCAAGAACTATCTACTTCTACTACTACTACTATGAGCTATGAGGAAACTGTTAAACTATCTTGAATAAAGTCTTGTAAGCCTTCTGATCAAAACCTTCTGATGCCTGCTGTGCCTGAGCTCTTCAGACCATCATTCACAGTGGCCCCCTGCTTGGGACTAAGGGGCTACCCCTATAGTGAAGGAATTATTTGTTAAATCTAACTTGTGTAGATGTATGTGTGTTATATTGTAGTCTACTTTTAATTTTCCTTTCTTTGTACAAATATATAACTAGTTAAGTTCAAGTTTAAGTTTCCAGGTTTTTTTTCTCCCTTTCCTTCTCAGGATGGAGAGGGAGCTTTGTCTTTTGGTTTATACTTGGCATTTTGCCAAAGTATTCAAACCAAAACAGCAACCAAGCTAGAAATACAATCTTATGGTAAAGCAACTAGAAGTAAGATTCAAATCAGGAGAGTATTTTTACTTTTTATAACTTTAAAATCTTAAGAATGACAAAGGGTTCCATATTGGCAAAATAGTTTAAATAATATATACGGTGTAATATATATTAGTAATGTATGTATACTAATACTTGGTCATATACAGCATTTTAGAAATTACTTAGTAATGCAGAAGCTTTAGAAGTAGGTCAGGATGTTTTAAAGTCTGATTGTAATAGCTCTAATGATCTGTATTTTCTAATTCAAAATATTAAAACTGCTAACTGTATTAAACAAGGGCTTCGATATCTGGCAATCCACTTTTTGTATGTATCAAAATATCAGAATTTGGATTAAATTTCTTCCAAATCATATTTTATGATCCACTTTGATTATAAGTATATGAATTAGCTTTGAAAAGGAACATTGAGTGACTAGTAAAATTTGTATTTTGTCAGAGAAAATGAGCTGACCGATAGGAAGTGCAGCACTAAGAACTGAAGATGAGTGAAATGCATTTTTAGAACCAGATAAAGCACCTGCGGAAACCCAAATACAGAGACACAGGATGGTCCAAAATCATGCTTTGAGTGAATGTTGAAGAATATGAAAAGATGAAAATCTCACAAGTAGACTGAGAAACTCTGAAGCAGTTTGGGTCTAATAATATAGTCATAGGTCTCATGAAGCCTTGAATAACAAGACATGGGTATTCTTTTATCATGAGCTGAAAATCAGTATCCAAAGAATGAGTTTCACACCTCAGCAATACAAAACATGTGCCAAGAATGAACCTTTCTATACTGTATTGTAAAGTTATTTACAGTAAATACTGGAAAGCATAATTAAAGCCAGATTTTTTGTGACTTTCAAATAGTGGCTGGTGGCAGAAGCAGTCACAGCTTTATGTTCTCCAGAAAATTCTTTCTGCTGCTTGTATGAAAGCCAGACAAAATTTTCTCTTTCTCATGATCTGATCTTATTCTGGATAGGTTTGATTAAGGTATAGCACACTTCTTTTTGTACTAAAACATGTCCAACATTTCCTCTGAATGCCTGTTTTGAACTTTTATTTCACCAGGTTTCTATAGAAAATCCTGAGAATGGTCATTTGATTTTCCTTAAAATGAACATAAATGTGTTATGATTTCAGTTCCCTTTGTCTGTCAGTGGGTAGGCATTCATGTGTGTTTCAGAGAATAAAAAACGGTAACTGCTGTGTTGGTCACAGTGGAAATGGTGAATGAAATCTAAGAGCTGCTATAGCAAGAAAAGTTCCTTTTGCATCTGGAGGCTTTGAAGTAAATTTTTCAATAGTTATTTTTGTTGGATTTCAAAAGTTAATGTCTGTGAACAGGAGGGATCCTCCAAACAAATTGCAGTTTTAGAGATTTCAGAATACCTCTTTTCTCTCCTACTCCCTAGTGCAAAATTATGCATCTAAAGCTCAGGAGCTATGAGCACAGGAGCTGAAATAAAGGGGGAGATCCAGTTTAATTACACTACATATAATGCTGCATGTAATAAATCACAGCAGTTGTAGCATGGTTCTGAAAGTAATAAACAAATTCATGGCAGAAAAAAAAAAAAAAAAGAAAATGTACTCAACTAAAAAGATAAAAAAAATCCAGCTCAGAGAAAACCCTGAGGAACTGTATAGTTCAGTCTGTTCTGCTGTAGCCAGTAATATCTGGTATTGGACACTATTAGAGGCAAGGTATTATATAGAATGATTTTACCAAAATATGCTCGACAGTACTGACTTAACTGGGCTTGCATTGTCAATGCACTGAAAAATGCACATCTGGTATGAGTTTTGTTTTTAAAAAAAAGTAAACTGAATGTACCATCTAAACACCAGAACTCTCAAAACTATACTAGATGGTAGAACCAGAAAAATCCACTGAAGAAAAGGATTGTTTTCACATCAGATATAAATGAAACATGAAAGATGAGCTGGGAAGGCTTCTCTGCATGCTGATAATTTGCATGGAAATTGGTAAATTTCTTCTAATAACAAAGGGCTTAATGTGCTTAAAATACAGGAAGGAAAAACAGAAGACTTCAACATAGCTAAGAGGACGTTACTCTTAAAATGTTTTAACTTCCTTCCTGGGGTCTTTAGAAAGGACTGGAAATTATTTAGAGCATTCACTCATTAGTCACAGACTTATTTTTTTCTGTATTCATAGGAAAAATGTTTACCTGACTTCCCTTGTGACAGATGTACATTAATTCCATACCTCAAAACCAGATGATTTTTCATTTGTGTTTTTTGGTAAGTAGTCTTTGTGTAGAAGAAAGACACTTCTCTCCTTGTAAGTTTCACCTTTGAAAGTATTTTGTGCCACATAAGATTTCAAAGTACTAGTTAGGAACCCTGTATCTCAGACAAAATCAAACACATTAGACACTTAAGAAAAGGAACCTAGAAGTCACATTTGCCATATCTGCATATACAAGAAACCTTTTGATCAAGCTAAAACTCAGGCACTGAGTCACTGAAGCACTAATTCACCTAATCTTTCAATGGACTGATTTTTAAAAGTATGTGCACCTCATTGTAAATGTATACAAGATAATTTTTAAGGGTATAAAAGAACTATAATGCAACTTCACAATATAAACAACAATGTAAAACAGTGTCATATGATGCGTTTATCTGACACATAAGCAGTTGAATAGTCTTCCCCTCATATCATCTGCAAAACCTTTCACAGTACAAATTAATATAAATCTGCTACAGTGGGCAGAACAAGAGTTTTATACATCAAATAGGCATGCAAGTATGTGGTTAAGTTCATGTAAGATCATCAGAAGATTAATTCTCTTTTCTTGAGTCCTAATGGAATCTTAAATTTAATTGAATTTATCAATATTAAAATAGAATTTGATTAATAACTCTTTAAACATGTTCTCCACATCGTGTATGTGACTCTCAAAGCAAGTAAAAATATCTTATAGGGCAAAATATGCAAAAAACCTCCAGCACTGATTTGTCCCATTCTGCAGTCACATGATCATTATTATTCAAAATAGTAATTATTTTCTGCATTTTTATGCAAGCCATTTCTCACTAAAAATCGATTTGCATATTCTTGTGCATTGTTTGTTATTCTCAACATACAGGGTGTGGTGAGGACAAGCTCATATCTCACCCTTTGCAGTTACATCAGAGGTTATCTGAAATTGTGGTTAAAGGAAAAGATTTCACAAAGAAAGAAGGAAAGTTGAATATATGCATAATCGCTGATGGCTTTTCTGTTTTCTACCTCAAAATATTTCCTTGGTACTGATATTCCTCTTCTCTACTTTAAAACTTTAATTTTTTTTCTGAGAATTTCACTGTATCAGGAGATTTGTGCCTAGTGCTGAATTTTACAGTCTGCAGAAAGCATCAGCATTTCAGAAGGAAAAGGTGGTTCTTTACTTTTCTTTAGCACCTGATAAAGGGTAAACACAGAAGTTTGAAACAAATCCTAGAAATTGTTAAGTGCACAGTGATGGAAAACACTTCCATCTCACATTTATCAAATTATTTATTTTTGTATTTTTTCTAAATGACAAAATAAGGTGTGGTTCCGAAGTCTGGGGGGGAAAAAAAAAAAGTATTTAAGAAGTCAAACAGATTTAAAATAGGAACTCCAGGTAAACAGAATTTGAAATTGTAGAAAATGTGATTTTTTTTGAGGGTGGTTTTTTGTTTGTTTTTTTTTTAACAAAAAACCCCCAGAAAACAAACAAACAAACAAACAAAAAAAAACACAAAAAGGAAGGGCAGGGGAGAAAAGGTAATGGAAGAAGGCAAAGGAAGGAAAGGTTGGGAAGGTTTGAGAAGGGAGGGTTTGGGAAGGTTTGGGAAGGGAAGGTTTGGAAGGGAAGGTTTGGGAAGGGGAGGTTTGGGAAGGTTTGAGAAAAGATAAGGGAAAGGGAAAAAAAGAGAAAGGTAAAGAGAAAGAAAAAAAAAGAAAAAAGAAGAAAAGAAAAGAGAAGAAAAGAGAAGAAAAGAAAAGAAAAGAAAAGAAAAGAAAAGAAAAGAAAAGAAAAGAAAAGAAAA
>JAWWEV010000001.1:73087363-73105500 GCA_035583235.1 Hafferia zeledoni | reverse complement strand
AAAAAGAAAAAGAAAAAGAAAAAGAAAAAGAAAAAAAGAAAAAATAAAAAGAAAAAAGAAAAAGAAAAAGAAAAAAAAAGAAAAAAAGAAAAAAGGTAAGTGAGAAGATCATAGCCAAATGAAAATGGTTTCAATATTTAAGGCATAAACCAATCTTTTTTAAAAGTATGTAAAAGGCACACTTCCAGCCAAGGACACATCTTCAGCAGATTCCCTTAATACTTCAAAAGCCTATAACATCATTATCGTAGAATGATGTATGAAAGAAAAGATTCCACATATTAAGGTCTACAGATATTAAGCATTAAAATTCATTTACTTTTGGCTGCTTTTGTACATTGTGTATGAAAATATAAATCACTGGAATTTTATATGAGTTTACTTGTGAGTTTAGAGCGGATATTTAACTTATGTATGATATTTCTCATGATACCGGCTCTACTAAATTATTGCACCTTGTTATTGCATGTATTTAAAAATAATTTTAAACATTAATAAATAATAGCACTGAAGACATTTTGTTAAAAAAAAAAAAGGAGAATGTTTCAGAAGATATATATTCATGTTTAGCAACTAAAATTTAACAATTGCAGCAGTGTATGCTGGGAACTGATTGGCAAGTTGACCATAAGCCAGCAATATGCCTTCATGGTGAAGAAAGTTAATAGTATCTGTGCTGCATTAGGAGAAATTTCATCATCATGTTGACAGGGGCACGGTGGTGATCCTTCCCGTCTGCCCAGCACTGATGAGGTTGCATCCACAGTCCTGTGTTTTATTCTGGGCTGCTTTGCATGAACATCCTGAAACCTTTTTTGACTGTGAGGGTGAATGAGCACAGCAGCCCAAGGAGGCTGTGGCATTTTCATCCTTGGAGATACTCAAAAGCTCTCTAAACACAGTCCTGGGTGACTGGCTCTAGGTGCTCTGCTGAAGTAAAGGATTTGGGCCAAATGACTTCCAGAGGTCCCTTCCAAACTCAGTTTTTCTCTGAGTCTATGAGCAAAAGTTCAGTGATCTCATATGCATTCACACTACTGCAGTCCTTCTTCTGAAGTATCTGACTTTTTTTAATTCATCTATTTTTTGCATATTATGATGTAGCATAATTCTGTTCTGATATCTTTTTCTGAAGTAAAATCTGATACCTAAAGAGAAATAAGAAAATTAACATCTGCATGAAGTGTATTTGGAAACTCTGAGTTTCCTCCCAAGAACTACTTGTGTTAACTTCATTAAACTAAACTGAATTTTTGGAAAGGATGTTAGCTGAGATAAGCCAAAGCTAGTGGAACAATGCCACCATCTCATCTGACCCAACTTCTCATGCAGGAGATAACTGTGGCTAAACAGAGCAGCTGACAGAAGAAAATCTCAGGGACAGAAAGAGAGCATGAAACATCACTCTGTATGCTATAGTAACTTCATGCTGGGAATGTGTTTGCAAATGCTAATAAACCTGCAGGGGAATAAGAACGTGTCATACCTATAATGAAGTCTGTCCTTCCTGTTGAGGGTCATGAAAATATCTAACAGCTCCTAAATGGAATGAGTCAAAGAAGTTTTCCTAGGTTATAATTACGAAATGTACCAAATTCTGACCTAGCAAGGCATCCAGGAGGATCCCATCTCAAAATGGAGAGGGAATCCAACAGGTAATCTACTGCCTACAATACTGCAAATCACCTAAATTACATAATTATTTCAGCGCTGAGGCACAAGAAATGGCCTGTCTGCAACTGACTTGAATACCGGTTATCATATAGCTAAAATGTTATCAAAAACACTAAGTCAAGGATAACTAAGGGTACAATTTTGTAAATCTGGAACCCTCTAGCTTTTCAGTGTTTCCAACTACCATCGGATGTCTTTATTTTATGGAAATAAAATCAAAATATTGATATAAGCAATAAAGAAAAGGGAAAAAAAAAATTAAATAGTATCTTGCACATCTAGGACTCATCATACTCACAGGTGATGATAGAAAAAAGTACTTCTTTACCCTAGGGGATACAAAGTTCTAGAGGCTCACTGTAAGCATAACAGATGCTGGCCCTATTCCTCTCTCCTACAAAATCAAGTATGTGCACACATAGAAACCACCCATAAAATAAAGACATAACATAAAAACAACAGTCTTACTGGGTTACAAGGAAGGTTTGTATAATCTATTCTCTTTCCTCTTCCAATACAGATATAAAAGAAATAGAAAAGAATAGGAAATACAGTGGTACTTTGCTGGAATACTTACTTGCATTTCAATAATTTGCAATTCACAAAGGTAATGGCCTTGTAATGAATGTTCCTTCATGGTTTTCCTTCTGATAAATCCCTTCCTTAAGCTTCTATTGTATTTGATGATAAGGTAAGTATCATTAATGATGAAAAATATTAAGAAAGCCTAATTACAAGCATCACTTTTATGCTTCTATACAACAGACAAATGTTATTATCAGAACTCCATTAAAAAGTAGGTATAATGCCAGTGAAATTAAGCTTTCTAGAGAATTTTTCCTAGCTCTCTAGTTACACTTTCATTTCCAGGAAACTCTTTTAACTTTTTCAGATTCCATTTCTCATTCATGATCTGCTAAAAACAGCTCTAGACCTTGGCAAATCTCTCCCTGCTGTCATCAAACTTCCAAAACACTAATAGACCCCAGTTTCTTCTTAAATTCATTTTCCTGTCACCTAAAAAGAAAAAAAAAATTGCCTTCACTACTAAAAAGCTCGGAGCTGTTTGTCAGTGCACCCTAGAGCAAATCAGCTGGGCAGCCAAGCAAGCAGTCATATTTTCTTTCCTAACCAAGAGCCTGTAATGAAAAGATGCAAAGGAAGAAAAACAGTCATACCCTTTCTGTTTAAACAGTTTCTGACAGCTCATTAGAATTATTGAATGTCAACGGTGAATTCAGCCATATGCAAATATATGGACAGAGAAGGTTTCTGCACAAGATTCAACTGATTCAAAAATATAATGAAGCCTAAATAAGATGGACATGGATTAAAGACCATAAAAATATGTATGTATGCACTAAGATACAAGAACATGTTCACAACCTTAAAATTATTGAAATATAAACTTTAGCAATAGCTCTTATGCGGCCTTACATTCTGTCCCTTATGAATAAGAGTATTACACCAAAATCAGAGCACAGTATCAGTTTGTCTATGAAAATATTTAAATGCTTCAGAACCTTTTTCATTGTAAACATTTCTACAAAAAACTGAGATTTAGTAAGGAATGGATGTTTTACAAAGAAGTGCCTGATGGAAAATAAAATGTATTTCTCTTATATTTATTTCTATAATTCAAGTCAAAGTCTATAAAATGTGGTTAAGAGTAATTTTAATTATATACTTACAAAATAATCCATATTTCTCTAGTACATGACATTTTTTCCCTAAATTTTCCAGTTTTACTTGGAACACATACTCAGCAATGACAGTGTTTACAGTAGTTTAAAATATTTTTTTTTAGAAATTACAGCAATTGTCTTATTAATATTTTAAGGTGTTTTTAAAATTTCCAATGTCTTTTGCCCCCCTTAATTCAAGTAATATCTATATCTATGCAAAAGAGATGGCCCAATTATTTCCTGAAATTCAGCTTCCACTGGATTTCCATGGGCAGAGACTGAATTGAATGAGGGACCTAGAAACAAGGATGAGGACAAGCATCATGTTAACTGCAAAGAGGCTTAAAAATCTTTAAATCTAAAAGGGCTAAACGGGCTATGTATCTCCATGAAATTCTGTGCATATTAGAGGATTCAACCATATATTTTAGAAACCAGGACTGAAACTCTGAAATATGTCTCAAGTTTACATGTATAAGTATTTCTCTTGTCACTCTAGAGCAGTCATTTTGTTATTAAATATTTATGTATTCTCAAGAAATGGCACAAACTACCTGTTTGCCCTTCAGATTACTTCAGTGTCCTAAAGGTTCACCTTGGTACTGAATATGAGCTGTAAAAAAACACCTTTGTTCCTCATTTCTGGGACAGTTATATTTTCATTAATGACTTGAGAGTGATGTGGCTTCAGTAATATGTTCAGGCACTTGACAATTTTTTTTCTATTTGAAGTCTTGCATTCATAGATTTGTCAAGAAGTTTAAGACCAGGTATTCATTTTTGTTGGATTTTTTTTTTTTTTGTGCTTTTTGTAGCCCAAACAACAAAGCAGCCATATTTGACACAAGTAGTTATAAGGTTTAATCCCTTTCAAAGGATTTTTTGCCTGTAATTTTAAGTAGGTGGGGCTTCTCAGATACTAAGCAGGTTAGAGAAAATCTACTGAATGAAGGTTTCTAAAATCTATAATGGCAGTTCACAGCTTGCTTGGATTCATTTCTATAGCATGTATAAGACATGGACATTAGAAACTTGTAGCAGTACCTTTTAGGGCATTCATAAATTTTAACCCAACTCCTATAGTATAATCACAAAGATCTTCTTCCCTTGAATAATTACAAGGAAAGGAAGGTTACAACAGTCTTTGTGTCCCTTTCTTACAACAGCTGTAGGCAACCATACTGCTGCAACGTTGTTGTAAATAGGTAGTTCATGGTAGAACACAGACTAGTTTTATGTCAGTGAAAATTTTCAGGTTTTTAAGTTTCAAGTTATTTTTAGCTGCTCTGTTAAGCACATAACCCCACAAATATATTTTGATATAAGGCAATTGGTGTTATTTGTTGTTTCTTTTCATGTAAGAACTTGATCCCATGGTAGCTTGTGAAGACACAGGGTCAAGAAAGAGAGGGCAGTAATTGGAAATGGCAGATTTGGTTCATTAAGCATTTATTTATTCTCTATATGCTGGTGTTTGTCAGCATCTTCACCATATCTGTTCTCTCTCTAATTCAATGTCTATTCCCATCAGTGCTTTCCGTATTCTTACTGAAGGATAAATAGACTGACAGAGTATAATGGTAATAATGCTGATCCTGAAATCTAAAACAAAAAAGAGACAGTGTTTTAGTTTGTTTGGTTTGGTTTTTTGTTTGTTGTGGTTTTTTGTTTTGTTTTGTTTTGTTTTGTTTTTTGTTGTTATTTTTAAATGTAAACTTCTGAAAAAATTATCTTTACAAAAAGATAATTCCTATTTCTTTTCATGCCCTGATAATAATGGAAGCGATGATTATATCACATATGTACTGTATATTGGAATAAAACTACTCTTTGCTATTAATTTTGACTTAAGCTGATTTATAACACCAAAGTAAGACATACAAACAAAATACAGAAGAGACGTAAGAGAAATAACCAAAGAGTATATACTAATATCTAGGCAATCAGTAAAACTTTAAGTGTTATTTTGTAGTCAAATGGTTAAATACAATACAGATACTCTTACATGGCCATCTGTGCATTATACTTATCATTAACCCATCCTATTTCACTGGCAGCATTTCTATTTCTTGTTGAGATGTGAAGATGAACCTCTACATGTCTTACCTGTCTAAATGAAAAGTTCTCTGCTTTAGTACCCTGTTCTTTAAGAAAAAACAAATTAAAACAAAACAAAAAACCAAAACAAAACCAAATCCTCCCAACAAAAACAGAACAAACAAAAAGACCCTCAAAGAAGTGAAGGAAAAGTTGTGGCATTGTTTAAAAAAAGATCCGACATATTGTAAATTCAACTAAAAAACTTCACACATAAAATGAGCAACAATAATATTCCAATTACACATTAGTGCAAAATTCTAAAATATAGGGATATTAAACCATTTTTTAAAAGAGTTTTAATAGGAAATATATTTTGACTATAATATAGCTTAGATATTCCTGCTACTATGAGCCATATGGAGTGAGGGGTTTCTGAATAAGTATACAAATATTTCTACTACAAATACTGAGAAATGTGCTCATTGAGAATAGTTGTTCCTCTAAACAAAGTAATTAAAATATTAATGAAAGGACAATAAGGGAAAATTAATTGAAACTTATACCAAATATTTGTAGAATTCTATCTCTAATTATTTTCTCTATTTAGCTTTGCAAACATTTCTGAAGCCGTAAGATGCTACAAATCTAAAAATAGAGAGATTTCTAACACAGAAATTCAGTGTAGATAATTCTAAAAATAACTGCAATTATTATCTTTACAACACACTGATAACAAATAAATATGCTTAAGTAAAGACCAGTGTTGGAAATCTCATACAAAGAGTACACTTTTTGAGTATCATCATTTTAGATAGATTATACAAATACATAGGGAATTTCTAGTTCTATTCCCTTTGAAGAATAAAATTTAAGAGAGAAAACAATTTTTTTTTTTTTAATATATATTTTAAGACAAAGCTAAGATTTACTTCAGCTTTGGACTACATCCTCAAACACCTTTTTGTTCTAAGTATTACATCCTATGAAGAGGATTTTGAACAAACACACATTTTCCTCAAGTTTCACACTCTCTCTTGCTAACATATAAATGTCAAATAAAAAATGGTGGAGAAGGTTTCTCATTTGTCACGGGTTTTGATGCCTCTAAATTTAGTTGGCAATCTAGAAAATTCTCAATTGCGTCTTCAAAATCCAGCACATGGATACTTGTCTACAAAATATTCTTTTTTTGGCTTAATTGCTTTTGAAAATACAATGCACTCCAATGGTCAGTCACATAAAATTTCTCTTTCCCTTTATAAATCTCAGTCACTTGTTTCACCTTTTGGATAAGGATCCTCCTTTCCTTCTTGCACTTGTTTTCTTCTTCCTAAACTTAATATTAAACAAACAGAGTTTTACGTGCATGTTTTTTCTGTAGGTCATTTAAATTCTGTCCAAAATTCAACCTCGGCCTTTCTGTTAAGTTAAAATCCTAATAGATTTATGTGGTGGAATGACCTTGGCCGGACACGAAGTGCCCACGCAGTCACTCTATCACTTCCTCTTCTTAAGAGAATGGGGGATAAAATACAATGGAAAAGCTCCTGGGATAAGGTAAGGGCAAGGAGACCACTCTCCAGGTGCCATCATGATCAAAACAGACTCAACTTGTAATTAATTTATTTATTGACAATTAATACAGATTAGGATAGTGACAAATAAAAACAAAACTAAAACTGCTTTCATTTCACCTCCCTCTTCTTCACATATTCAGCTTCTTTCTCAACTTTTCGATTTCCTTTGCTCCTTCAAACATCACAGTAGGATGGTGGATGAGTGTTGGGATAATTTCATAACTCTGTCACTCCTTCTTGTTAGGCACCAGATCAGTAATTATTGGGTCAGAACCACCTTGTAGGGTTTGTATGTGTGTGTGGAGGGGGAAGGGATGGGTCGAACCTCACGGAGCTAGGGTGGTGTCGTATCCCTCATGACAGGGCCTGGAGCCCACAGAGGGAAGCCCCAGAACAGCTGCCAGTCACAAACAGCCTGGGAAAACTGTAACACCCCACAGATCGTAGAGCCCCTGACCCAAGTCACACTGGCAGGGACAGAGAGAACATGGCCCCTCACCCTGGCCTGGGACCCCTGATTGGACACGGAGTCAGAGGCCCCACCTGGGGGGTTTGTCTATAGAGAGCAGAGCAGATAAAACCAGAGGTTTTGGCGTGCCATGTGTTGTGACCCTGCCACCTGGATGTCTGAGAGCTGGTCTGCCACAGACTCTCAGTGGCAGCTATATGATCTCCCTCTTTCTTCTTTCCTCTTTTCTTGCTCCCTCTTCTTTTTCTTTACTCCTTTCTTGATGCTTTGGGTGGCTTGGAGTTGGAGGGACTGGATTTGACTTAAGTGTTGTGGATTGATTAAATACTGACTTGGGTGCTGTTGATTAATATGTGCTGAGTTGGTATTGTGGTGGCACATTTTGTCTAGCTTGTGTAGTGCCCTTTTTGTACCTTTGCCAATTTCCCATATTTTCTCACATAAATTAATAAAGAAACCACTTAGGAACAAGTCCATGGCTTATTCTCTTCAAGTTTTCATAAGGTATTAGAGAACCCTATATATAAATATTAAAATAACACTCTTAGCTGAACCCATGAGCCTGCAGCTCCAGGGCTGTAATGTTACACTTCTTCCTCATGCTTATCCCTTGCTCCAACATGAAGTCTCTCCTGTGGGATACAGTTCATCATGAACTGCTCCAGTGTGGGTTCATTCTATAGGGTTTTTGCTTCAAGAATTGCTCCAGCATAAGTCCTCTCAGTGGACTGCAGTCCTTCAGGAAAAGACTGCTTCAGTATGGGTTCCTTATAGACCTCCATCCCTGCAAAATCTTCCCCAGTGCAGATTCTCAGTGGTCTGCAGTTCCCTTCACATTCACTTCATTTGGTGTGAAGACCTTCATGGTCAATGGAAGTGGGCATTTGCTCCACTGTGATTCTTCATAGGCAGAGTACAGATAACCTGCTTCATCAAGGTCTTCTTTGAGGGCTACAGAGGAATCTCTGCTCCAGTACCTAGTGGATCTCCTGCTTGGTGTCTCTAGGGCTGTTTCTCACATTTTTCTGTCCTTTCACAGCTAGTAGACAACAACTTTTTACCCTTTCTTAATCATGTTATTACACAGACACCACCAACATCACTGGCTGGTTCACCTTTGCCCAGCAACAGGTCCACCTTGGAGATTGCCAGAACTGGCTCTGCCTGATATGGAGGGAGCTCCCTATGAATTCTCACAGAAGTCATCCCTGCAGCTCCCCCCATCATTAAAACCTTGACACACAAACTCAATAAATTTAAAATAACCTTCATCCTTGTTAAATTCATAAATTCATATTCTAAATCTGACTCAAGTCATAATCTTGCCTTAATAGACAAGTGGCCCAACTCTATACTATCCTCATGGCTCTCCTTGGGACTCAGTCCAGTACAGCAATGTCTAAATATCTGACAACCATAATAAAAAGGTTATCAAGTTCTTGCTATCCATTAAAATGAAATATGATATGCAGTAAAAGACATTCTAAAATATGAATGCAAAATATAAGGCTCAAATTTACCACAAAAGAAAAAGTTTAAAAATCAGATGACTTATCCTTGTACAATTAAGATAAAAGTTATGCCACATATCGTAAATCATATGTTTTAGACACTAGATTTATTGTTCTAATTGAAAGTATATATTCCTATACTGTTCATATTAATGGAATATCTTTTTGGACAAGTGCAATAGAGCAGGAGAAAGATGACCCTTGATACAATAAGTGGTTTTTGATGGACAAGTTTAAAAACACTGATTTTCCTCAGACTGCTGATATTGAACAAAACAGTGGCTGAAAAAAACATAGTCTTAGGAAAGTAGCACACAAGAAAATGATCAGTGTGCTTCAGAACAGTTTTCATTCTTAGCTCTGCATGTTCTTTTTCTGTTTCTGGCTTCTGCTTCGGGCTACTTTTAGAACAGCATTTCCTGTGCTGTGCACCTCGAGTTAAAATACCAGAAATATTATCAGATACCTCTACCAAATGGCTATGAGAAGTTTGTGGAAGACGTAAGGTAGAAACAAAAAGACACTTGGTGTTTACATGGTGCAGTGTCACAAGGCAGCCACAGACGATAACTCCTAGACAGCTCAATTTGGAATAGAGAAAGTTAACCACCTTTTGGGAAAGGGAATTTGAAAACAATAATCAGTACCAAACCATAAAACTTACTGGGCAATATTTATTTAAATTAACTATTTTAAATGCCAATGGGTAAGATTTATGTTCCAGCTTTTCTTTCCTTTTCCTTGGGGGTTGAGAATAAGGAATTTTTGATATTGCATTTTAGAATATTTAATTCAATCTTGAATATATATATTAGTGAGATTAAAGTAGCTGATTTAATTGTTAGTATCACATTTTTATTTAATTTCCTTTTTTATTAATGTAAGAAATCCTGAGCAATTTTTTTTTTTCACTACCCTCTAACAAATAATGAAAAATGTGTTTTATTGCTGTTGTGGTACTTCAAAACTAAAATTAGGAGAAACTTGTCAAAAGCTACTTGTTACTGAGTTTGTTGTTGTTGGATTTTTTTTGTTTTGGTTTTTTTTTTGTTTTTTTGTTGGTTTTTTTTTTGGGTTGGTTGGTTGGGTTTTTCGTCCTTTATTACTGTTTCTATTCCTTCAGGCAGAAGATACTTTGTGTCATAAAATCTGTTTATTATACTCTGATATTACTTTTACCAAAAATGAAACCAAATTGAAAGAAATCTGAAAACTTTTTATCGTAAAATAGATTAGATCTGGGATTTATATGTCAAATTGATACCTTAGTAAATTCAGTAGTTCATTTAAAAGAGGAAAAGTTGCCAATTAGAAAAGGTCAAAAACATTTACAATATCCTTATGACAAGCTCCAGATAAGATCTCAGAGGTCTGAAGTAAGGCTTAGGTGGAATGGAAACAACATTGTGACTTAAACCCCTGATTTAGGTCCTACCCATTCCCACAAGTTGTATTAATGTAACACTTTGCAAGCATTCCTAGATTTGTACAGAAGTGATGCTCTGAGTCTTGAAGAAGATGAGTGTATTGTCATTGACATCTTGGCATAAACATAAATAGACTGCAACTTATTCATCCTTTCCAAGAAACTCTGTGTAACAATTGTCAAAGCATTCCTATTTGCCTAAATATTTAAATTCCACCAAAATGCAGTGTGGCTGGTTTCTTTCCTGCACAGATGGGCTCAGTATCCCTTTCTATTACTGCCTACTGAATGAAATATTTGTCAGGCAAATTATTGTTTGCCATTACTAAGGAGATTCAAATTTTCTGAGCTCTAATTTACAAAAATGCTTTGGTAACTAAATCAAAGTTAAACTTTAAAATAAGAGAGAGACTGCATGCTCTTCTGAATTTGCTTCATTGTGCAATCAAAGGGTTTTTACTATGCAGTAAAGAGTTTAAGGTTTTAGACATAAAATCTAAGTAAGAGGAACACAAACCAAGTGACTACTAAACTATGCAGGAAACACAATCTTTGGTTTTCAAGTATACTCATACTAGGCTAGAAGATGGTGAGAGGATGAGATTATCTGGGGCTTTTATTTCCTAATTCTGTATTGTACTTTCCACTCTCAAAACAAAAAAAAAAAAAAAAAGAAACAAAAAAAAAAGAAAAAAAAAAAAGAAGATAATTGAAGACTGAGATTTCTCAACTCCAGATGTTAGAGAGCAATATCCTTCCTTTTTCCTTGTCTGAACTGGTAAATCTGTAACTATTTACTGGAGATCATAAAACTTCCCAAGAGAGGAACATTTCCTCTGCCTTGCAGGCAGAATTGCCTCTCAGTTAAGATGTTTTCCCGAAATACAGGAGGATTCAGTTTCTATCCCCCAATAGTTTAATTGGAAGTTCAGTTTGGGTCTCTTGTTTGCTGGGCTGAGAAGAGTGGTGGGACCGTTAACATATTGTACAAAGGAAAATAATTAGTGTTTTTTCCCCTGTACTTTAATGTTGCTTTAGCTAAGGTTGCAAGCAGATGCCTGAGGTGTACCTAATAGAAGAGATGATCAGACATTGCTGAGCATGACATAAGAAAAGACTGCAGATGGCAAATAACAGACTGAGAAGCTGGTAGAAGTTACAAACAGTACTGAGAGACATTGTCAGGTCATAGACTGTTCAGATGGAGTCATGCAAGAGATGGCTGATCTTCAAGGGGCACATAGGGGCCTTTTGGGGAAGGGGATCTCACCAGGCCAGGAGGGAAGAATCAGCTGTGTGTTTCAATGTGACAGATTCAGTTTGTCCTTAAAGGTCTCCTGTGAACCTTATATGGTAAGTGAGCAAAACCAAGTTCTTGTGTCATGTTTTTCAAGTGGTCATTTTGCTAAATATCACAAAAGTCATAAAACCTCAGTACCTTAAGTCAGTATCAAAAACATTCTGAACTGAAGCTCCCTTCATTCTAATATGTTGCAGAGCCTAAAGTTCTGTATAAATTGTATAATCAACTAAGAAACCCACATTAGAGATCTTTAGGGAATCTGGGTTTAGAAATGTCTCTTTATGCACTTTAGATGATTTGATTTTGACCTTAATCTCACACACCTTTTGCATATTGAGTTCCCAAGGAGACAAGCATACATGTATGCTTTGTATTTTTCATAACAGAACAATAAATAGCTAAACAGGTATTCTGCTTTGTTAAATATTTATCAATACTTTTACTATTTTTTGTTAGCTGATTTTTTTAGCACTTCTCATTCTCTTTTACTCGTTTTTGCTTACAGTTATGATATTACTTTCTCAGTGCTTTTGTCTTTCACATCCTCTTATGTTTAAGATTTTTTTGTCAGCTTTCTTTTTAGCTGTTTATGAAAGTAAATAGTAAATACTTAAAGAGATAGAACATCTGTTTTATACTAGTTAGGCTGACAGCCTCAGCAGTATGTCTTATTAATGTTATATTGGCACATTCTTCACTTGACTTGGACATGGTAGATGAAAGAGGGAGAATAACTGCAAATTACAACCTCCTAGTCTTCAGGTATTTCATGTCAGTGCAAAATAAGAACACTAGATACAAGCTCTAACTCATTCCTTTGGAGAACTCCACACAAAAATTTTCTATTTTTTTTCTCTGTCACGTTTTTATTAAGATGTTCATGTCTCATATAATGTTTCTTTGAAATTCACCTTACTGTCCTGTATTCCTTGAACACATGGGGACATGCTAGGCCGGAGATGGGGAAGTAGATTCTGCCCAGCTTTTTTTGATAAAAATTCTGTATTTCACAATTAAAAGAAGTAAATCTCAGAAATACTTTTAAATATATTTGATTTTGTCAGTGTATTTGACAGTTGTATGTATGTATTTGGCAGAGAGGAAGCAAATTTTAATTTTTTACAAAACAGATTCAAGTTTTAGTCTGTATTAAGGTGATCTGGAGGGGCAAATTAAAACAAAGAAAAAGAAAGAAAGGAAAGCAGTGTTTGGAAACTAGATGACTAATGAAATAAAGACAAATACTATTAAATGCTATACAGATTGTGTTTGTGGTCTTAAATTCTTTATCACTATAAAACTGTAGACATAAAGGGGTAACAATGGCTATGAAGAGAAATTGACTTACTGATTTTATGCCATTTAACCAATGGCTCTATATACTCTTGTCATTTAAAAAAAAAAAAAAAAGAATTGTGGTTTGTATGAAACAGAAAGGTTTATACCTAAAAAAGGCTGCAGATACATCAATTATGGAACAATGACTAAATTTTTTTCTGATGATAAAACAAAAATATTGATCATCACTGAACCCTGCGGTCAAAGAAATACTATCCCACAACATGTCTTTGAATAGTTGGCAATATGAAAGTGTTTTCATGGAAATCAATAGTAGAAATAGAAAACTAGATATTGCAGAGTGAAGATATTCATTCACATGGTATGTCTGAATCGCTGGTTAGGTATAACAATGTTATGTAGTTCAAATACTTTGTAGTTTAAACACTTTGTAGTTTCCCGGCATTTTCCTAAGGCTAATCTTTAACATATCTGTCTCTCTCTATAAACATAGTAAAGAGGATTGGAAGCAACCAACACCATTCTCACAAAAGCAGGCTACCAGTTACTCCCTTCATTCCTTTTCCTTGCCTCGAATATTCCTTAATTACTTCATTTTTTAAAATATCTGTATTTTTTGTTAGTCTCTCCATAATGAATGAGTTTTCTTCATGATCATAGAAACAATCACCTCCTCCTCCTGCTTCAATGACATTTTAGAAAATTTCTTCAGTTGCCCTAGGCTTTTATGAATTGAACCCAGATGTCTTTTCTCTTTGGAGCTGTTGAACATCCTGAACTAAATGTATCCCTTGTGCACTATTTTTGTGGAAAAAAAAAAATGTTTTACTTCTATGTTGATACCTTTCAGGGCTTTTTACATGCTTGTTGGAAAGGCAGCTTTATTTACGTACAAAATTGTTTTTCCATATTAAAAAGTAGAAGAGAAAAAACAAAACAAACAAACAAAGAAAGAAAGACAAAAAGAGAATGCTCCAAGCCATAAAAATGCCATGATAAGTACTTAAAATATTCTGTAGTTTGAGGCATTTCAAGCTCAGAAGACCAAAATAGACATAACTTGAAAGTGGCTCATCAATGCTGCCACACATGCTCTTATTCAACTGAAGCCTGGAAACAGCCACCTGGCTACACTCAGCTCTCCAGGAGATGAGCAACTGCGCTGAAAGACTGAATAACAGCATGCACTACTCTCTCATTGCAAAGCAAATCTATTTGCTGATTTTGACTTCTGGCAGAATGATGCTCTGCTTATCAGCTGTTGTGTATCCCACTCTCTTCTACAAAACACCTGCATTCTCCAGGCTGACATTCTTCCTATCCCGGCCTTGGTTTTGGCCATGTGCGTCACCTGATGAAAAGAACTTTGTATGGACCTGATTTAGGCACGTGTATTCTATTACTAACCACAGCATGTGTATTTTTCTGACCCTGAAAAGATCTGAATGCTTGGAAATCAGTTCACAATCTCAGAAGGACACTGAGTAACAAAATCTTGATGCACTCATTTCTCATTCCATTTGAAAGTTTGCCTAACTTTTGCTGTCAGTAGTTCTTCTTAGTGTAAAGAAAGACAAAAAAGTCCCCTTAACTTGTAAATTATTAATAATTCTAATATGAAATATTAGGCCTACTTCTATGATACAATCTAACCGATAAAACCATTTATTTTTGTGCAACCTAACATCTTGATTTTTCTTTCCTTTCCTGTTACCCTGTTGTTTTAATTCACTTCTTTAGGAAAAACAAAAAACAAAACAAAACAAAGCAAAAACAAAAACAAGCCCCCAAACAAACAAAAACATACAAAGGAAAAAGTAGAGTCAAACCTATCAAAGAACCTCTTTTTGCAGATGATTTTCTAAGAAGAACAGTGGCCATAGTCACACAAATAATGCATTTAGTTTAGCTCTGATTTCAGCTAACAGAATCTGACAACCTTTTGCAGAGTCTCTAGTTTCTAATTGTGCTACAGCTATGACTCTGCTTTTATTATATTAGACATGATACTGATATATTTTAAACGGCCTAGTAATTATAGTAATACCCTTAGGCTACTGCTAATATCAACTTCAGCTTTCATCTAACTTCATTTGAGTGTGTGGGCATGTGGAAAGGAAAACAAATGGAATCTTCAGCAGTTTGTCAATCTAAAACCATTCCAAAATAATAATTCATAAACCAATCTTTAGAATAATCTAAAATTGCCAACTGCCAATAATCAAGCATTGCTCAATCATAGCTGTTTCTCAATAGATAAGTGAAAATGAATCATCCTAGCTCTTCAATGTGCTCATAGGCTTGGTTTTTTAAATTTTTTTTTTCCAGGTCAAAAATAGTAAATTATCATCAGAGTAGAAATGATGTAATAAGTTAATTTTCTAGATAACACAGTGGATCTGATAATGTACAAGCTACTTCTGCTTCTTGACAGCATATATACTATAGGAAAATTTTTAAAAATAAAATCAAGTTTGTGTTTTCAGATAATAAACTGTAATGGATTTTTTAAAAACAAGAAATAAAAAAGGAAAAAATAAACAATTCTAAGTCAAGCAAATTAGTTTTTCTTTTCCTCTCCTTCATATATCAAAGTATACAAAGATTTCTTGGTTTTTTTTTTAAATCTTTAGAACTTTATAAAAATAAAAACTTGAAAAACAGTGTACTAATGTCTTTATGCTCAGCTGGTATTTGAAAAGTGAGTAATCACAATGTGTGTTCATACCAATTGTGTTTGCTTTATTTTCGGAATAATAACTTGAAAGATTTTCATGCTCTTTATCCTTTTCATTGTCATCAGAAGCTATTCACAACAAAGCAAAAGAAATGTGATGCAATAACAAGAATGTACATACAGGTTTTTTTCTCCTATTTTTATACATAGGATGTGGTTTAAATTTGTCAATCTGACCTCCAACATTATTGTCTTTAAATTTCAAAAGAAACAGACTTTCAGCACTGTTTTGGTTTCCCATATATATAATCTAGGTATGAATCTGTTTACTGATGGACAATAACAGTATAGACTCCCTCTGAAATTGTTGGATGAATTCTGCCTCCATATGTGAGAAAGATTTTATATCTTTATGAATATGTAGCCAGATATGTAATGAGCATCTGTTAGAAAATATTTTTTTTTAACTCTGAACTTGCTGTATCCTATGTCATCTAAAGTATCTTTTGTAGCAGTTTTATGAAAAGCAATTACCAGTGTTAGTGTGAATAAACCTAGGAGGACTTAAAAAAGGCAAAAAGGAGACAGAAGCAAAACTACTAATGCCTAGTGATTTCTAAAAGTACTTAGCCTTAACTTTCTGAGGTACAAGCTCCACTCTGGAAATTCAGGGATTATTCTGTACTAGGAGGGATATGTCCATTTACTTTTGCAGTGAATAGCAAGTCACTACAATAATTTTCTTCAGTTAGTCATTTAATTGAAACAGAAGTTGGGAACTGAGAAACATACATTATGCCTACTGATTTTCTGCTCACATAATCAGTTTACAATATTTTTACTGAGGTATGAATGTCAAAACTTGAGTAAAGGGCAGACCTCTTTAAAAGTTTATCTGCTGTGTCACTAAAGTAAAAAGAGAAAATTTTACAAAGCTAAGGCCAAAGGAAATCAAATCATATGTGGAAATGCAAACAGTCTATCAAGTACTTATTTTGAACCTTAAGGAAAAAAAAAGAATCCATCCCTCTTTGTCAAAGGTTGAGTTAGCATACAGTTTAAAGACCTCATACTTTGTGTGCTTTCCTTACAAATTTAGTTCTTTCTATCACAGAAATGCTGCAAGTAATGAGGACTCTTGTTCATGCCATCCCTGGTCTTCTGCATTGAGCTGTGCTTCAGTATATGAATAATGTATGTGTGTGCATCTACACACGCACACAATATCCTAAAGGTCATTCCAGGAGAAAAATGTATTCTAAAATGCATGCCTTGGCCTGCAATTAGGAATGTTTTAGATTGTTATTAATTAACATGTGCATGCAGAAATGTTATTTTTAGAATGTTGATTGCATTTGAACATGGTGCTGAGTAAAGAGCCTGAGCCATTAAGAGAATCTGGGTGAAGGAAAGAAGGAGAAAAAACATAATTTTACGATACTGCTTTTCAGATGCCATTTGAAAATCTCTGTACCACGTTTTTATAATTTTCACCTTCATGACAGCACAAAGTATTTTTATTCATGAGTTACAGTATTTCTCTTAGCAAAAAAATCTCTCTAATTCACAGACAGATGATATTAATGGTCCGCATAACTTTCCACTTAAAAAGAAAGAAGTGCATAAACAACAAGATATATCTCCGGGGGAAACATTTTTATATTCCCTTATATAAGTTAGAAGTTTTGATATCCCCACTTTGTGACACCTGTGCCTGATTGCAGATGTGTATTTAAAGCTAGGCCAGGCTGATCCTAAAAGGCAGTTAATATTTCCATCCCACTCAAGAAAATGACAGCAATGTTTCTCCTAGATTTGTATAAGCACAACTTCATAGGCATATTTTCAGTGCCCTTATGAATTATAGAAATAGGCTAAATAATTAATATTCTTGAGTGGTTCTTTCTTGCTATTGATGTTATCTATGACCACACAGAGAAATAAATAGAATTGATACCAGGATCATCCGTTCATGCTAGTTGAGGCATTTTGCTTCAGTTTTTGTTTGGGCAACCATCCAAATTTTAAAATTTTCAAAAATGTTTTCAAATTCTTGTGAAACAAATAATAAGAATAAAGTAATTTCTGTGGGACACCAGAAGTAATACATCTGAATAAGAAGCAATAATGTGTGTATCAATGTAATTTTTAAGTATCTAATATTTATCTAACACCTCTAAGGTGGTTTTTAAGTCCATATTCCTGCATTTTGTTTATTATTATGTTTTATTTTCCAGTAATATCAAATGGGCTCTTGTTCAATTTCCTTCCATTCAAAACTATAACGGATGCATCTTTTGGCGTTCTTCTTCTATGTCTAGACAGTTAGAGTAGATGAAGGCAATTGGACTAGATTTAAGCAGTTGGACCAGATGGTCACTGTAGGTTCCTTCCAAATCAACTATTCTATTCTATTCTATTCTATTCTATTCTATTCTATTCTATTCTATTCTATTCTATTCTATTCTATTCTATT
>JAWWEV010000001.1:73033806-73069737 GCA_035583235.1 Hafferia zeledoni | reverse complement strand
GTGACCTTTGCTTAGTTGCCTATTAATAAATTACTTTCAAATTTTACTCAAAATGACTTCGACTCAATAATTCGGTCAAATTACCTATAACAATTTTCTTAGGCAGGACCATGCATTGCTTCAACATGCACCATAGTTGTCAGCTATTGGTACTTTATGGCATTGTTCTAGACACTGGAGGAGTCTAGCTTATTCAAACATGACACTTTAATTTGAAAGATGTATGAAATATTTTATTTCCCTCCGAACAAATATGGCAAGCATTTTTTCATACAACAATTCAAAAAGAGCCCTATGCTCTATCTATTTCATCTGGAATCCTAGCAATTTTCTTCATAGTCCACACAGTTTCAAATCTAACAGACAAATTCAAACTTTATTTTGTCTTTATTGCCATTTTAGCATTGTTATCTTCCTACCAGCTCTGCAATTGAGTAAATCCGCTTGACTTCCCATGGTCATTTTTAAAATAACAGACTTCATTCAAAACAAGTAAATTGCACCCACAGAAGGAAATAAAAGGGGGAAATGAAGACACATAAATATTTTTTTAACTTCAGTTGTATCTCATAGATTTAAAACACTCAGTACACCTTTATGGACAAAATGGAGCCCTTCTTAAAGTGTTCCTACCTACTCCTTCCTTTCATCCCACAAAAGGCAAGATGGCATGCAAACTCCAAAGTCCTGGTTAGATTGTGATATTTTCTCTAGGTTTTTGGTTTTGTTTTCTTTGTTTATTTGGTTGCTTAATTTTTCAGAATGTGTTCTGTACAGCTGTTTCTAAGGTACATGTTCTCCATCAGCCAGCAATCACTGTCTTTCTGAGTCTCCATGTCTAACAACATCAAAAAGCTGATCAGAGCAGCTTCTCCAGGAGCTAAAGCTACACTTTACTGTATTTTCCTGTGGGAGGAAAAAAATATGTTCATGTATAACACTACAAATTTGCTACTTTGGTACAAAATCTTCTGCTTATTTTATACATACACAGTAGTTGTTTTTATATATGTCATAAATTCTTGTCATGTTTGGAGACACGCTAGTTTTCAGAAGCCTTTTGATGCAGGTATAATATATATGTATGTCAGGCACACACTTGCAGAAAGTCCAGCTTGGTTTTTTTCAGTTGCAGGCCTTCAGTCTGAATTTGTTCCATCACAACACAGAAATCTGGCCAGACGCATTAGTAGGAATTTCTATTTTCACTGGTCCATTAGATACATTTTGCCTTTGATGAGGTAACCTTGTGATGCATTTGAAGACCCAGCAGCACACTTGGAAGCACAGGAAGTTGTTGTTGTGGTTTTTTCCTATTCAGAGGGAAATGTTGCTATTTAGCTGAATGACAAGTCACATTTATTGGTTTGCTAGTCTTGAAGCAATAGTTATTAACTTACTAGAATTAACTAGAGGTGTGCAAATCTGATGAATATTAATTATTATTTCTGCAGCCTAAATTCCTATGCCATGTAAAGATTTCAGCAGCATGTTGTACCTTCTCTAAACATGTATTTGCCTTTGCATATAATGCAATCTTTTGGAATTATCCAGATTTGCATTTGGCATTTTTTTCTTTTTACTGGTCAGCTGGACATTATGCAAACTTCTTTGAAGAGAACAAACTACAAAACAAGTCATTTCATGTTAGTAAACAAAGTAATATCCTGACTTTTCATAAAGAACAAACACAGAAGCTGAAAAGATGCTGAAAAAGTGGCAGCATGCAATGTTTTTTATATAAAATAACTGCACAGAAAAACAGTTGTTGGATCAGTGAGGAGTGAAATACATATAACAATGCACACATATGAGCCTTCTCTTTAAAATCAGTAGGAGTTTCATTGGTCTAATTTATGTGTAAGGATAGTGCTAGCGCACACTGTGCTAAATGTCATTTTACCTTGATCCTTTCTGGAAACTCCCAACTTTTTCAAATTCAGTTCCAGATATTTATGTTCATATATTCAATTAACTACAACTACATTATTAAGGTTTCCTTTCACATCTGAAGTTCATTTCCAGTGATCTGTTTGTATTTTAGTTTTGGTTTTAAGAGCTGGTTAGGGTGGTTGTTGTTTTGGGGTATTTCTTTAGATTTCTTTGTGTTTTATGAGTTTTAAGAGGTTAGTTATTTGTTGCTTTCATTGTTTGTTTGTTTCCTTGCTTTTTCTACCAGGTCAGCTGTTGAGTGATGGCTTATTTAATTAAGTAGCAATTCTATTTGGTATCCAGGCAACACTGCACATGTTGACACAACACTAATCAATATATAAAACCTTATTTGACAATCTTAACTAAGGCTGAACTGTATTTATGCATGCAATCTAATTTCAGACTGACCATAAAATAGCAGTCACCATAAGTAAAGATAGTAAAATAGAATCCTGGATATTGATCTGTGTGGAACAGTACTTGTTTCTGTGCACTACTTATTTCTTTCCAGTGCTTTATTTTTAATGGTGGACATGAAGGCATCAAACCAGTTATAGCTTTTCTTTACTGTTCTAATTGCTTTTATACTATATCAGGAAAGTTGCTCACTTCTCTAAAAGCATAACACATCCAAAACAGAAGAGAATGAGTATTTCAAAAAAGCCCCAAAACTCATGAAATCACTGCAGTAAAGAATAAAGATGATGAAGAAGGAAACAGTATCTTTGTTTGATTTATCTCCCCTCTTGACAAAATTATGTCAAAATTCTTAAAGACGTGGAGAGTCCAATGTTTAAAATGATGGTTAAAAGAGGCTACTTAGAGCTTGCTTATAAATAACATAAGTCTTTCATCTTTAAACGTTTGTGGAATAAGATATCACCTGTGGAGACTTTTGGCTGCATCACTGGGCAAATGTTAATCTGTAATAACTTCACTACTTCTAAAGAGAAGTGAATGTCTTACATAACAGAAAATATTGAAGTCTTGAAATAAAATATTGTTGGAGATGGCATCTATGTGGACATGGACGAGTGGCATAAGAAAAGAGACGAGGAAACAAGCTTCGATGTGTGGAAAGCCCAAAGAGACATTAATCAAGCCGGACCATGACTCTCCCACAAAGACTTCGTCTACTGCTCTCCCTACCAGTTGTTTCAGTTCAAATCCCCTGTTTCTATGGTTAGCACCAGCAGGCTTAGCCTGTCAGTGTGGGGATAACTCCCATTGGTTGGCTCTGCCCAAGGAGCTGTCCAACCCGGTTAGTTTCCTGTTCATTCCTCCCCAGTTATTACCCATGCAAGACCTTACCCTATCCACTGTAGCGGATTTGCATGCTCCGCCCCAACTCCACCCTGGTTCTAGAAAGTTCTCCGAGGGAGGGCATTATTTAGGTCAGTAAAACCAGAAGATTCTCTTAACTGAAACATCTGGGGTAAGGAGTCCTGCTAAAGACATTATTTTACACATTTGATTTAACACACACTAACTTATGTGTGTTGCAGAACTGGAAAAAGGAATGCACTCAACAGTGTCCTCATTACCAAACATAATCAGGACCCTTTTTTTTTTTTTTTCCTTCCTGAATGCAGTAGGTCAACATTACGAAACACACAGCTAGTAATTCTGAAGTTCAATCTTTAGCGTTTCTATTGCTTTTACAGGGATTAAAAGAAGTGGATTCAAGCAAGCAGGCTGACAGCCAAGTCTTCCGAGGGAGCTCTACAATGTGCAGGTGGTCACACCAGATTAATACTCTGTGACCTTTAATTTTAATTTTATTATTAAAATTATACAGATGCCACCTATAAAGTAGGAGGATTGTGGTTGTGGTCTGATGTGGAAAAGTGGTCGAAAGAAACCTTATGAAAGGATTATTCTTCTATTTGGATACAGTAAAACCTATCTATATCTGGTTAGATGCTTTCAACTTCTTTTACATTAGTGGAGACATGAAAACTCTTTATTACACTGATTATACAAAGAGGTTGGGGATTTTTCTCAAAGTTAGACTCCATTCGGTCACACAAATTCCCCTTTTTGCACCTAGTGACTTTCTTGCTCAGTTAGTGTTTATATAACTACAGTACATAAAATTGACATGCAAAAGCTGAATATCTCTTTTTAAGCTCTACTGTCAATTTAAATTACCATTATGAATTCAGTAACCATGTCCATCACAGGCCAGTTGGTACTGTATTTCTTGTTGAGAAGACTCAGAGATCCTGAGTGCAGAGTTTCCATTTTACATAACTAAAGAGAAGAACTTAAATGAGCAGCCTGTCACACCTGGTACTTCTAGCATCATATATGCTGCACCAAATTATTTGCAAGTTTCAGATCATCAAGTTTTATAAATTCAGATTTGCTGAGAACACAAATATAATATAGCATCTACCCTTTTGAAGAAAGAGGTGAAAGTGATTTGCAGCCTGAAATGCCATTCTTAAAAAAAGAAATGACAGAAAATTAAGACCATTGAGTTAACATATTTTTGCTCTTTATCTTGAAAATATGCATTTTTTTTTTTATTTTTCCTTAAAATGTTTACAGCACATAAATGTTTTAGAATTTCAGGACTCTTACCTGTCTTCAAAGTCACATTAGATGCAATTTTATTCCTGCCCAGAAAAACATAGATTGTTTAGAAGAATTTGTAACATATTCCTATTTATGAGATTTCAGTCACATTCCTATCTTTTCCTCTAATACCATTACACCTGATAACAGAAATAAATAAGTTCCTCCTGAAGAGCAGTGGTTCACAGAAGTCTTATGAGAGAGATATCAACTGAGGTCAAATTTTAACTACTTTTCCTACATTTACTGATATAATAATTTCTTTGGCAACCAGTATAAGTGGTTAAAGTAGTAATTGTAACAGATGTTGCCAAACATAAGATTTGCTGGTATGAACGTCAATTTCATAATATTGACATGGGTACATTCTGTAATGAGTAGATTTCCCTTTCTCCTAGGAATCTACTATCTACTAAAATTCCTCTACATAAAGAAGGAATTTGAATGTGAGGTAAAGCTCAGTAAGCAGATCTATAGTTTTAATTTAGTACATGAGTGCAGTGTCAGTTCCTTTGGTGTATTCCAGTGCAGATTCTGCTTTTTCTGTCCTTGCCTTTTCATTTGATGATATTGTAAATGAATAGGAAAAGGGTCAAATGTGTCCAATGGCTGTAACATGAGGTCCATGTGCACATTTTGTCTTCATTTGAGTAGGAAAAAACAAAAAAACCTTTTCTTTGATTTCCAGTAATTAACCTTGCCAGACAGACCATGAAGAGTAAACAGGCAATCTGCAGTCAAGCATGCAGTTACCCCTCTATAGGGTCATGTGTTCAATTTATGAAAAGAGCAATTACTTACCCCTCAGGAAATCTTGTTGCAGATATTGTAATCATGAGGAAGATAGAAAAGAAATAAATGTAATCAATGCATGCAGACTTTGATTACAGCAGTATGTATATCCTGATTTTTTTTTTTTTTTTTTTCATTTTCTCAGGTAAGGCTAGGAAAGTTGGATCTATTAGCAATATCTTTCGGTTTTATTCCCATCCAGAGAATCTGATATCTCAAAAACAAGAAGAAAATCTGAGCAGACATTGTCAACTCAGATTTAATATTAAAGGGCACCTCAGGTCCTTATATACATGTTTAGAAGTCACCAACAACAATCTGCCGCACGTACAAGAGGTGGGGGTGGAGGTCATGAATGAGCAGGGAAGGTATTTCCACATATTAGAAACAGAGTAATCTGTGGCTATGTTGAAATCAATATATTCTGGGGACTAAAACTAGTGGATTTGTAACAAGGAATTGTTGATGTTAAAAATCTACTTGACACAAGATAAAAAGTCTCCTACTTTTTCTTCCATTTTTCTCCCACCTCCCCCCGCCTTCAATTTCACACAAGTTAGTCTGACTCCCATTTGCAAGGGATGTTCAGTAAACACGCTTTTGGAAAAACCTTCCAATCCATATTCGTGCAATTGAAATTCTGTGCTTTTGTTCTAAGACCCCTCTACTGTCATGACATCCAACACTCTACATCTGAACAAGACTGTCATTTGGAGGTGCACTTTAATACCTGTAGTGACCTAAACTCTTACAGACCCATAATCTGAAATAATGCTGCAGATTGATAACAAAGTAAGGGAGATTTACATCCTAGCTGGGGCTCATATGGACTTAATTCTATCTGTAGCCTGATAGTTAATGCTATATAGCATGCAGGTAGAACTATTCTGGTAGTAATTATGATAGGAATCATAGGAATTTTGGCTGGATGAGACCTTTGAACTTTGTGCTATGAGTCAAGTTTTAATCCTTAGACCACTGTGGTAGCAGTAGTCATTGTGCAAATCATTTTAAACCTGTATTCAGTTAGAACACATAACATTAGGCATAAAATTCTGATAAAAGAAGACATGTAGTCCTTCAAATTAGTCTTTGAGTAGAAAAGAAAAGAATCAAGCTTAGATTCTTTTACACTGCTTTAAGTAACAAGAGGATACAGTGGGAGAACTGTTCCCACTCAAACTCCTGTACTGTTTTATGATATTTAAGGATATAGATGGCATAAGTGTAATATACTAGGTACTTGTAATTTAATTCTCATGTAATTATTAGAGTCTTACTCTATTATCAGAGTAGAAAATCAGAAATTCTTAAGATGGCATTCATTTAATCTGAAAACAGCAATGACAAAAAAAAAAAAATCCTTTAAATTTTGGTATCCCAGGGAGTGGCTAATGGGATACAAGCAACTTTCCTCTTAGTTTTATTGATAGTAGTATTCTAAAGTAGAGAGCACAACTCTGTCAGTCGGTGGAAAACACTCACTCAACCATGCAGACACCCAGTCAACCTTATATGCCTCCTGAATGCTTGGCTGGCCTGGAGAAAGCATTACAGAGTTTTCAGTCCTCATTTACCTCATGCCTTGCAACTTTGATTCAGTGTGCACACCAAAATAAGTCCCTCAGTAGCCCTTGCTCCCTGTCCTTTCACAGGTGACAGGCTGCCTGGATGAGTCCCTGGGGCAGCTAGTTGAATCTCCATCAGGCAGTTTAACCTGTACACCCCAGCCAAACCCAGACAGATTATTTTGGTGCATTCAAGTCCCTTTTCCCATCAGCCAGCTCAATTCAACATTGGTCAGAGCTCGCTCATCCCTCTTGTTCACATAGACTCAGTCCTTGTGGTAAACTTTTGATATGATCTGCATCATGTGATTTCTTTGGGAGGATACAGCAGAAACTGGTAATCCTTGTTCTAGCATTACCATACTTCCTTGCATGTACTCGGGCAGGGAGAGAAGCCATTGCCTCATAAAGCATCATTTTCTGTTCATGTGGTGCAGACTCTCACATCATTTCTAGAATGAAACTGTAAAATTCACCAAAGCTTTCTTCTAGATCAGTCATGTTTTATCCTGCAGCTGCTCCGATCTGTCTGCTGAATGTAATTTTTTAATACAGAAGAATTCCTCAAAAAAACCCAGGAGAATGCAAGAAAGGGGGAACAAATGACCAGATTTTTAGAACTAAAAAAATTAATTCACAGGACAGAAAGAGAAGGGAAAAAAAATGTTGCATGCCAGAGTCCTTAAGTTTGTAAGAATAAATATCCTATCTCTATTACTCAAATTGTGCAGAAAGATAATGTGGTTCAAATATGAATGAAAATAATATTATAAACCATTGTGAAGATGAGTGAACAAGGGAAAATTATAATACCTACAAAAAAAAAAATCATTCCTTTTTTCTGAGTCGCTAACAACTGAAAAATTATCTTGATTGCTTATGGATCCGCAGCCTAAGAGTAAGTATGAGGGGTACTTCACAAGTCATAAAATGATGCAAGAGAACAATAAGACCCGGCTTTTCAATCTTTCATAATATGTAATAAAATTTCACTTTTGTGAAGTGCCACTCTTGTAGTATGAACACAGAGATTTGAAAAAGTAGATACTGATACAAAACAGTATTTTAAGCTGAAAGAATACATTCAGTTCCAGAAAAATCTTTATCTTGAGGAACATCTAAGGTAATGAAGCACTGATCAAAGAAGATCAGAGTCATAAGATAGTCATAATGAAAAAGATGCTGAGGGAGTGTCTGTTTTAAACACATCTTAGCTGCCTCTATGATCACTTTGAGGAACTGATTAGATAGGCTACTATCACATTTGTGATAACATTAAGTGAACATTGTGTGTGTGTGTGTGTGTATATATATATATATATAAATATAAATATATAAATGAGTATACATGTAATCTATAAAAAAACACACATTCACATGCATGCTCATACATGTACACCTATACATGTACACTGGCATATATAGCAAATTTAGAAAAAGGAATTAATCATTTTGATTCACTGCCTAGAAATAACTTCATAAAATCAATAAAGGAAGTTTTGCAGGAAGGAAGCACAAAAAAGGGAACTGAGGAGTAACAAAGAGATTGGTAAAAATGTCAGGATATACATTTAACTGTAAATATCAAAGAATATGTTGAGTTGGAAGCGACCCACAAGGATCATTGAGTCCAACATTTAGCCCTGCACAAGAGTCACACCATGTGCCTAAAACTATAATCCAAATGCTTCCTGAACTCTGTCAGGCTTGGTGCTGTGATGACTTTCCTGAGAAGCCTGTTCTGGTACCCAACCGATATACAATATATTTATACATTCACATATATAAAATATGAACTTCCTATTAGCTGCTTAGCAGAAAAATCCAAGTGATCTTCTTGTCACATAATAAGGATATTCCCACTTCACCACTGTTAAGAGACAAGGAAAGGGCATCTATTAATGTTAGAATCATAATGTGATCAGATCTAGACAATGTCCTTTAGACAATATTAAAAGAGCTAGCTGCTGGAAGCTTTAGAAGATAAAGGTCAATTTCACTAACTGTCTGGAACTGATGAAATTACAGTCGCCTGACAGTAAACCAGCATGGTGCCAATGTCTGAAAACCATTAATAGAATGAGTTACATCATTAAAAACTCATAAATTAAGTTAGTTAGGTCATTGTAGTTCTTACACTCAGCCCAAAACTGTAGCAGGGCTGATACAAAACCTGGTTTTCTCTACCTTCAATATTTCTTTTTACCAAAGCTTAACTTTGTTTGGTAGAAGCAACTGAATGATATATTATTTTAAATATTTAAAAGTAAAAGTTTAGGGAAATTGTCTATATCAGTGATCTGATGGTAGAAGAATAAGTTGATCACAGTCCATATTATCATGCAGGATGCATTACACATCAGGCTTTATATAGATATAAAATGTTAATATACATGTTCAGTAAGGGATGTCACACAATCTGCAGTTCTTAGTCTGCCTCCAAAGTTTAACCTCTTTATCACTGAAACAGAATGAAAACAATCATTGGCGCAGTTTGCAGATGACTGTTGTGACATTTATGTTAAAGAAATAAGTTAGTGATATTAAAAAGTCTGCTTTTCACAACAAAATATTCACTATTAGAAAAAATTTATTTTGTTATAATCTAATGTCAAGTCATGCGTCTCTGAGGCAAGAGTGCAAATAATGCTGGATGGGAAAAGTGTATCTCAGAGAGCAATCCTAAAGTAGGTATAAAATATTGAATAACTAATGAACCAAGGAACACTGCCTATCTTCTAGGCTTAGACATGGAAAAAGGTATAATTTTAGATTGATAGATAAAAACACTAGCAAAAACTATTATTACAGTAACTATTTTTTCTTTTTTTTCTTTTTTTTTTTTTTTTTCTTTTTTTCCTAAGTAGGAGAGCTTTAGATTTGCTCTTTTGTTGAGTAACCAAGATAACTACCGAGACTAGAAAACTAAGGAAGGAGTATTTTATCTCGGGTACTTAGACAAGTTAAGGTTTCTTTTCCACACATTTGATAGAGTAACTTTCAAGAGAGTAAAACAAACAAAACCAGAAAAATTATGAGGAGAGTAGGCTCATATTTAGAATTAACTCAGAGCAGATGTTGACAAGGGAGCTAATCCAGGTGACAAAAATTGAAGAACTTGAATCATTACTGACTGCAGGGTCTGCTATGGTCACTTTGCTCAGACAGTAAGCCAGTGACAGATAATAAGATGGAGCTGTTAAGTATATTGTCTGACTCAAACATGTTTGGACAGGATTTAGAGTTGGAACTACTATTGAAAGAAAGTTAAATGTTTCTCAAGACTAATTTTATGGTGAAGTAGCAGTGTATGATTTTGGTTTGTTGTACTGAAGAAAAAAAAAAAAAACAGAGCAAAATTTAGTAATCTGTGGATGTTCTGATAAGAAAAAAAATAAAAGATTTATCAGAAGAGTCAACTTCATTAGAACAATAGGCTGTGCTATAATTCTTCAAATTTTTGTTTCATGGATTAGTACCTAGATTCTTGAGATGCTTTTATTTCACAGATACAAAGAACAGGATAATGCAACTTTCAGCTACTATTACATTTCTGCTATGCTTGAAAAGCCAGCTCAGTACCATTTGGGGAAAAAGATTAGCTTGCTCCAGGTTGCAGTTACATTCAGAAAACGTCCCAAGCCTGATAGAAGAGGGCAGTACATTCACACTGTATTAGCTTCCTGCAGCTTCACTTAAAAATGTAGACTGATTCCTATTTCATATTACACCTCTCTTTAGTACTAGGAGTTCACATCATAGGTCAGAATCTTTCATAAGTCATTGAGGTGCTAATATTTCCATTAAACTAACATTCATTTCCTGATTTACCATTCACTATCAGGGCTGTCAGCCAGCAGCTAAACTATGGTTTTAATAGTGTGAAAATAGAATAAAATCAATAACTAGAGAAGCCTCTGACTTTGTGAGTCAACCTTAATCATGAATCAGTTATCTCAGATTTTTTGACATAACTCAGATTGTGTTAAAGACAGAGAGTGGTACCTGACAATTTATGACAAGGTCATAACCCAACAGTGTCAGGGAATTTCCAGCCCTGCCTATGGCACTTGCAGAACACCGACCTTTAAAGCTTCTCTCTGTTTAAACTATTTATTGCCTGCGGTATGAGAAGAAACAGAGAAGGGAGAACAAGGAAGTGCAGGACAAAGGTCACAGTTCTGGAGACCTCTCGTATATAGTTTTGTGGTGTTTGCTAATTTATAGGAGAAAGCAATGAAATGGGTAAGGCAAAAATAGTCAAAGCATGTTGTGACATAGGAAAGATGCTGCTGATGTTGCATATATATATGCTATTCACACACACACATTCTACTGTAACAAATCTAATGATAAGGCACAAACATTACCGTATAAAAGTAGATACGCTCTCAGGAACCATACCATTTCTAATGGAAGCTTTAAAGAAATTGTACCTCTTCAAAATTTTACAGAAAAAAAAAATATTCTTCTAAGTATGTACCCTCAACTCCTCATTTGTTTAATAGAGGGACAGTGCAGTCTATGACAGCTAACTGAAGCATTTCTGGCTATGATAACACTGCTATTTCTTTCCTGAAGCCATGCTCTTCCAGTGATAAGTCCTTCTTAGAATGGCTTTTCCAATGAAGGAGACATAAACTATTAGCAGTATTTTTATGAAAGGAAAACAAAAAGAATTTTTGGCTTGTATCCAGGTGAGAAGTTTCTTCCAATGCGGGAAAGACACAGCCCTCATTACAAATCTGTAGTGTGATAACATTTGAAGTATTACATCTTGCTACCTCAAAATTAGAAAATTTTAATGTCTGGATCTTAGTTCTGAAAGGCTTTGGGAAAACTTGGGAAACTATAAAAATGTGGGAAAAAAAGGTGAAAAATGCAGGAAAAAATTAAGTCAGGTATATATCATTTAGCTGAGGAACAGTGTCAATAACGAAAATGCAAGATTACATGTCAATTCAGAAATAATGAGATATCAAAATTTGTAAGCACTGATTATTTAGGGTACCTGAGTCATAGTCCAGTGGAAAAAAAGGTGACTGAATAAGCATGAACTGATAAGGCATCTTGGCACCAAACCCTTCTAAATTGATAATTCATTTCTCATAGAAAGTGTCTTTGATAGACTTGTGGTACTACTTACAATTAAGAAATTATTGATCTCTGACAAAAGATTCTTCATCTCTGTTGCACCCAGTCATTTAAAAGACCTCTGGGCACAAGCAGTTCTGCTCATTTATATCAGCAGAGAATTCAGTCTTAATACCTTCATCATGTAGATAAGAAAAAGAGAAGTATGATGCAGGGCGTGGAAGGGATTTGTGTGGTGCAAAGTTCAGTTTAATGCTCAAACAGAAGGAGATAAACAGCATGGCCACACTAAACCAGCACTGTTCCACTTAATTGCTCTGCATTATTTTAGAAGAGATCTTTGTTTTAATCTAGTAATTAACTTTTCCATAAGTTCAGTTAGTATTTTTTATACCACTTCATGTCTCTCTATTCCTCAAGTACATTTAAAGCACATTTTAATCAGTCTGCTTGTCTAATTCACAAGATGCATCAAGCCTTGCTGTAGTTTACAGTTACATTGTAGCTTCCAGACCTACAGCATTAGTCTGGGTAAGGATTCTTGTTCATAAAATGGAAGAGAGACTATCAGAAATTTCACACAATTCTTTTTTGTTTTGCTATAAACAGACTACATTCAAAATCTTGCATGGCATTTAAAGATTACTGTCTGAAAATTTTTGTTAAAAATAGGAGAAATGTGTGTAGAGGAATTATTTTTCTGTTTTACATGACTCTGCAATATTTTTTTTTAATTTCAGGATTGAACATTAACCATCCAAACTTCATACAGAATACCTTTCACAGAGAAATGCTGATAGTAGTTGTTATTGCAACATGCAAATATGAAATTTTATTCAATTAGAGTCACTTGAAGCTGCAAAAGAAAATTCTTAAAGAAATCAAATACATAAATAAATAATAAATTATTTCAGACATAGGAAAGGACATCTAAAGAAAGGAACATTTAAAGAAAAAAATACACTATGTTCTCTGACATTTTTATGTTACTTTTCCATTAATTAAATAACTAACAAATTATGCTAAAAATAAAACATAAGGTGTCACAGAACCATCCACATCTTTGTCACTGCTATGTGACCATATTTTCAAAGAGAGACATGTAATCAGTACTTTCATATTCATGCAGGCACTCTTTTGGAAAGAAAGACTTATAGGAAAATAAAAATTAAAGGATGATATTTCTCTTTTCAAGGTTTCTAGGACTAAAAGCCAGAGACATTCTAAAAAAACAGTAGGACAAAATACCACAATATTGTGATCTCTGCAATCCCCCTCCCTCTCCTCCCACATGAGTTCTTCCCTCGGTTTTGGTTCTCCTTCTTTTAGTTCTGTAATAATTTGTCAGTCTGCTTCACATTCTTTCTGGTATCAGTCACTGCCCTACAAACCCATACCACCATTTCCAAGCTGAGAAACCCTTCACTTCAGAGAACATACCTGAAGAGACTATCAGAATGTAAGTAGGGTTACAAAGAGTACAATACTAAAAATTCACATAAGCTTAAAAAAAAGAAGTCTATACCTGCTGAGAACTTAATAATAGTGTCAGAGCATGTCTCAGCACTCAGCAGGACTTGTCAGAGGCAGCGCCAGATGACAATATGGAAAGGATGCAGAGAACAAGTAGGTGGCAACACGAAATCATTGGGAAACACAGGCCTCTATATTTACTGGCTTTTTTTTTTTTCTTATTTTTTTATAAACCCCTGACTGCTCTAATGGCAATTCTTATGCACAAAATCCTCTCCCTCTGGCAAAACACACAGTTTAGTACAACTCAGCAACACCCTCTTTAACCCTGGCACAGCAGACATATTCAGTTACTCTACTGTTATGAAAAATCATTTTCACATATGAATTGCCTCTATGAAACTAACATCAGCACATTTTTTATTGCTTGTTTTTCAGCTTCACTCTTTTGCTTGCATTTATTCTAGAACAGTACTAGAGTACACAGATACTGATTTCTGGCATTACCTTTTCTAGAACATTGACCTTCGGTCCCCTCTCAGTCTCTTATGGCAAATAACTAGAAATGCCAGCATCCAAAACTCAGTAATACCACACCTGTGAAAGAGCAGCTCCAAGTAACTAGCCACACATATTAAACACATGAGCATGTGACTTCAATTTTTTTAGCTAATATCAAATATTTTTAATATCTCTACATAAGTCTACTTCTGAACAGAAATTCTGTGCTTCAGCTGCCTCTGATACCGACCTCTTTTAAACTGCACTAAACCATGAGGAGTGTTTTGTGGCAGAGAAATAGAAAATGGATTAAGATTTATTTTCTCACAATCTAAGGCAAGAATTGAGTTAAACCACTGTACCTGACATATTAGAGATTAGACTTACAAAAAACTTTTAGGCATCACCATTCAAAATATTCAGGTGAGACTGAGAGACAGACTTTAGAAATTGTCGCTCATATCATTGTAATATTGGAAATATAAACCTCTGGTTTTAAGAATGAACAACAGCAGACATTTTTGAAAATGAGGCAACCAAGAGGGGCTTTGGAAGAGTTCCTTTACCACAAAAAGGGTGCCTGGGCCACTAGGAAACACGCTGGCTGACATGTCACTTCCTTTGGTCTTCAGCATCAACTTCAAGCCCAGTAACAGAGTTGCAGACTGAATGGCCCTACTGATTAGATCACTTAGAGAGCTGGAGATTTTCTGTAAGGTTTCCTGACCCTCAGGGTACTTAATCTTTCTTTTCCAACATCCCAAAGCTTGCCTTAATTAACACACTACAGAGTAGGCTAGACTGGAGGGGGAGGTGGGGGGGGGGTGTGAAGGAAAAGAAACACACATTCATTATTCCCCTTTCTGGAACTGGACTGCCCTGCAAAGAATGTGAGACTGGCAGCATCACAGAGAATAAACAAGAGGGAGTCTGATGCTCCAGGCCAACAAGGAAAGTGCCTGTGCTCCCCCAGTGCTAACAAAGGCACAAACCCCTTCACCAGATGCAGCAAACTGTCCAAGAAAACCGAAAAACCGACAAAGATTCCATGCAGGCAGAACATCTGCATTTACTTGTGCAAAAGTATTCCTTAGGGAATATCAACATTTAAGACAACCCTATCTGTTTTGTGCTACCTTATCCTGAAAGAATTCTCCTCAAGAAACAGTATTATGGGAACACTGGGTCTGCTGCCAGTAAGACAATGCTCTGCTTCTGTTTGGTGAAAAAGTGGGGGACATCATTCCAATCTGTTTCATGATAATCCTGTCTTCCTTGCGCTGCAGATCCATTGAGCAATATCAGCTCACAGAGGCTAGAAATAGTTCTACAAAAGCATTTGGATAACGAGTTACTTTCTAGAAGTGACTAACCACATGACCTCAGTGAAGAACAGCTTGAGTTAGTTTCAGCCAAGATCAATGCACTACACCTAAGAATGACAGAAAGGAAAAATAGCTTGGATAGCTTGAAGGAAAGTAAGGCAAAGACTAAATAATTAGAGACTGCTCTGTAAAATTAACTTTACTCAAAAAAACAGAATAGCCTTAGAGAATAAAATTATCATCAGTGAAAGTATGGAAAGAGCTACTTAAAAGGACTAAGAAAGCAACTATTTTTACGGCCCTTGCTTTATTTAAACAAAAACATACCATAAAATAGAGGCTTTACACTTTAAGAATGAAGATTAAATTGTCAGACAAACTAGGCTTCAATTGTTATATTCCTGAAAAGTGGCTAAACATGTCATGCTAGGATTCTATGCATTGTATTTTTAATGTTTCTTCAGTTTAAGAACAAAATCTTTTATCGCTAAGCACCAGCCTTACAAACTCACCATGGGGTCTAGAAATCAAAGTCAGCTATTTCAGTTTCATGTAATATTACCAGTTTTGCAGTAAGAATTCAGCTAAGGATTCTATTTGTATGTAACCCAGAACTGTCAATTGTATTCAATTGCAGGTACATAATATTGGTCCAGCAAAAGAAACAATTCTGTGAGAAAAATGTATACAAAAGGTCAAGTCGACTTAACTAACTGTGTGAGTCATGGGATATTTTTTGAATCCTTGATGGTCTAGGTTATTGCAGCTGCCTATTGTGCCAGTCCCTAATGGCCCATTAGTAGACATGACCCCTCAGGCTATGTGTGAAGGTGCTGATGCCTCCCTGGAGGGGAGGGGAGTTATCACAGCTGAGTCATTGGTGTGAAGACAGAAACACTCCCCTGTCTCACAGACTTCTTTAACACCCAGCTTGTAGCCTGAGGTGTCAGATGTGTGTGCTCTGGGCAGCTGCTGCAAGTGATCCATTATTAATAGTTCATGAGAAATTACATAGAGGGTGAAGAGTACCCAGTTTTGGTTCCCTCACATAGTGATAAACTGATAACTAGGACAAGATGGTAAGGCCTGCAGCCAGCATGGTGGAGTGCACAGAGAGCCATGTGGCTAGGCTGTCGATCCAAAAAGTCCACCTGGTAGCCCACCTACACCACATCCTCTGAAGCCTCTGATTGGCTACAGCAGCCCTCACTTTAGTTAGAAGGGCGCTGAGTCGTCACCTAGGAGGGTGAGACAGAGGGTGGCCAGAGCACATAAATAGAGGTGTACAAGGCCTTCATCTTCTCCTCTCTTCTCTCCTGAGACTTGCCATCATGTGACCTTCAATGATAACTATACAAAGTCTCTTATCTAATCTCTTTCTTTACTCTTTTCTTTCTGAATTTCTTGTGGGTAACTTAAAACCAATGGGTTTAAGTTGTTGTGTGCTGGGTTTTTTGTGGATCTCCTTGATTGTTTGTTACTCCTGTAATACCTTTTGTCAAAATGTTTTATTTTTTCACTGAATTAAAAGAAGTTTCTTGGCGAAAAATCTTTGATCTCTTCACTGTACGTCATTCAAGGTGTCAGAGTACTAAAGGCTTTGCAAGAGTTTGAGTGGGTGAAACTCTTGGATTCTAGGGCAGTGTGTGGCTCAAACCTGAAGTTTCACAACAAGTCAGAGATACTGACACCTTAGAAAGCAAATAATGATCTTATCTAAGTTCTAATGTGAATTAGGATTTGTTAGCTGTGTGTCCTTGCAGCAATGAAATGTAATGCCTCAGCCTGAGAAAAGCTTGATGTGATGTCTTCTTAATATAGAGAGGTTAATATAATGGAGGGATTCAATGTAAAGTATAAGCAGCACCTTACCCTTTCACCAGGCTGAAAACCTATGTTGGTTCTATCTTTGCCTCGTGGGTTTCCTGATGTCTCTGCAGAGACATTGCTTGATGTGATTCACACCACAATAGTTAGACAATGATCAGAAAACTCAGCAGAAAAAAAGTCATACTGAGATCATGGTTCCTTCACCTTAGACTCTTTATAATCAGACAAAAAGTACTTCAGAAGGTAGAGAACAAGCAGCAAGAGCTACATTCTTCTAATGGATCTAGTCAGTAGTCTTGCCTCTGGATGAAAACAGAATTCCCTTAATCATAACAACATTAACTGTTAAGCATAAACATCAGTTTACAGTTCATGAACGAAACGTATTGCTAATATTTCTGATTTTGTTTTTCTCAATCTATGTAAGGCACTACCTGCTGGATACTGTTGGTGAATGCTGAATACATAAGGCTAGCACTGCACAGCAGTAAGTGAAGGAAGAAGTTATTCTGCTTTCTGACAGCAAGTTGTGGACTTTAAAATCGAAGATACACTGTTCTATCTCTGCTTTTGGAAAGTATGCACCTCTTAACTAATTTAATTAGGAAACTTGAATAGAACAGGAAGGAGGATGTAGATATTTTAGACATGTCTTGATACTGCTACTTTGTGAGTAGGATGGTAGAATTGACTATGTAGCCTAGATGTTTATGGAAAGAGAGATCTTACTTAAATTAACACATCAAAGTAGCTTATACTGTGATTATTTCCATCCTTTCTACAAGACTACCTGAGTGGGGAAAGAAGTAAAGTTCACTGGCATTTGACAGTTGAATTGCACTTTCTTTTCTGCTTGTCAAACTTACTCATCTCCCTGAACAACATATTCATTCTTTTAAACCAGTGTCTCTCTCTAAACCCAATTTTCTATCTAATTCAAGTCTATAAATTATGGAACCTAAATAAATTGAGAAGTAACAGTGTTCTGACATGTAAAGTCCAACTCCAACTGATCATGTGTGCAAAATTGCTGTTGCAAGGGGGACATTACAGTACTACAAACTAGGACCACTGTTTGAAGACATGTAAGTATACAGCAAACTCCTCATGTAATCAACACTAACTATATGCTGTTCATAAAGTTAATGGCAGTAGTAGAAGGATAAATGCTATGAAATTTTGAGAATGAAATTCTGAAGTCAACCTTACTTTCATTCACTCAATTTCAGAGCATTCTTAATTTAAAACTCTTATAGTTAGATGAGTTGTTTATAATTTGTTTTTTGACACTTTAGATTAATTTAGGAAATCTTCTCTGACATGTAAGGCGGATTACACACATAGGAGTCTCCATTGTTTTTACCTTGTAATGTGAGCACATACATCTGATCTGAATAGGTATAATAGATTCTAAGATGATGTCTATACATAGTCTAGCAAGTTTACATGCAGAATTGGCATATAAACTGTAAGTCTACTATGAATTATTGTGTTCTTCCTGTGCATTGCTCTTCAACGTAAAATCAGACTAGAGATGAATTTACACTCCAAGGTCCTGGGAGCCAGTTTGTGCCCGGAGTATAAGCATAACTCTAATAGTTATGTGATAGCTGCATGCATTCTCTCCAGCACACCTACCTGCAGCCTTACTCACTTGGAAACCCTTCAGATATTTTCACAGAAGACATAAACCCCAGGCAAACTACAGTGAGGACTATCAGGTGTTGGTGGATGTGGGTTTGGTTCAAAAGATGAATTATTTGGCTAGCTTTTCATTTACACTGAATTCACTACTATGGAAAGAATAGAAAAGAAGTCTATGCAAAGGCCTCTGCAATGGAAGTTGAGAGAATGTGCTGGTTTAAAGGTAAACTGGCAGGAGAAGTGAACACAACACAAAAGAGATTAGAAGTCAGAGTTGCAATTTAATAAAAATATTACAATAAATGCGGTGATGCTGGTTTTAACCCACAAAACCCAGAAGTATAACCCAGCACCCCGGGGCACAAGCAGTGGTGTTCGTTAACCTCTGTGCTGAGACTCCCCATGGTTTCCCTGAGTCAAAAGTAAAAGGAAGGGAAAAACCTGTTGATATAGATGATGGTCGCAGTCCTGTCAACGTTCTGGTCCTCCTCGGGATCTGATGAGTGGTCCTAGAAGTCCCCAAACCCCAAGATTATATACCCTTAGGTTCGGGTGGGAACGTACAGTAACTCCCTCAGGGAGGGGAGTTCCGCAATGGGTGATCTGACTCTGTGAGTCAGGGGATATTTTTGGAATCATTGATGGACCTTAGTCTGGGGATGAAGGTGCTAACAACTCCCTGGAGGGGAGTTATCACAGCTTCTATCTCACAGGCTTCTTTAACGCCCAGCTTGCAGCTGGAGGGGTAAGGTGTGCCCTGGACAGCTGCTGCAAATGGTCCATTGTTAACAGTTCATGCGAAATTACAGAGGGTGTAGAATACACAGCTTTGGTCACACACACAGAGTGATAAACTGGTCCCAGCTGCTGAACTAGGACAGAGAAAATGAACAGTGATGCAAAGATTGCATTCTGTTTGTTTATTGGTTTTGTGTTTGGTTGGTTTTTGTTTTTTTTTCTAGGATATCTATCTAAGGAGTTCTGTGCTATTGCTTTATGAGACTGAATAGAGCAAAACTATTAAAACAATAGGCATTGCCACTCTTAGTAACAAATATCACAGAAAGACGGTATTTACCAGTTAAGTCACCCATAGAGACAGATACAGTATTCTGTGTTTAAATCTTACAGTGTTCCTCTGAACTCTTATTGCTTGTCAGTAGGAAACTATTACCCCCCTCTAAACTGAATTCAGTTAGATGCCTGGCTTTTCTTTTCTGAGCAATTGCAGCAATACTGTACTCTGCAGAGCTTTCAAGTAGTTCTGCAAGCACCTCCTTTAAACTCTTTTTTTACCCCTCTTCTAATCCTGACTCTGCATGTACTCTTTGTTTAAATCTGCATTTCAGTATTGCCAAAAGCTGAAACTCACCATAGAAGGCTGATTTTTGCAGAAAATTGTTAAAATAGATACTTTGTCATGCTGAAAAATAATTCCATGAGGTTACACAGAAACCATTAAGACATCCTTTCATAAAGAAAAAATAACATGAATTTCACTTCTGTTTTGGTAACTCATTGTTTGTTGTCTAATCTTAAAGACAAAGTCAGAATTCAGTAGTTAGATATTTCCCTTGTCCCACTGTGTTAATGTTGGGGAAGGTTGGCATTGTGAGAGGCTTTGCATGTCCTCTCCAGCTACCCCGACGTGACCCCAGTTTTGGGCTTCTGGTTGCACGTGTGTATTCTCACAGAGATAGAGCCGTGGAGCAAAGAATAGCAGCAGGAACGTTCCACTTTATTAGGGACTTAGTGGGTTAATATAACTTCTCGGGGTGAACATGTGGGCAATAACAACTTGGGATAGGGCAAGAGGCTCTGGCCACGAGGCGGCAGGCTGCTCTGATTGGTGGGAGGGCTGTGTGCACGAGGCTGTCAGCATGCCCCTGGCACCACCGGGGCTGTGTTTTTCCTGGCTCTGAGGTTGTTTACCCACCTTCACGCTGCCTCAAGGTTAGACTGACCTTGGCTAGCCTGTCAGCCCCTGGATCATGGGTTGTGCATTCGGGGCTCAGGCCAAACCTCCCCTTACATGTTAATATCAGTGCTTGACAAAATTTATTTATTTCTCATTCCCTCATAACCAACTATAATACCTTGTCTGACAAAAGAGAAGTTAAAACACACAAAGACTTGGATGTCAAGAGTAACTTAATCTTAAATTATGGGCATCTGCCACCCAGAACAGAAATATGAAATACTGAAGAATTATTTAAGCTATTTCTATAGTAAGGAAAAACATGTGGGTTTAAGCAACAGTTGCCAGATTACAAACATTTAAACAGGGTATAATTTAAATATAATTAGGTCTATGAAAAAGCCAGTAAGCATGAGAAGTGGCTTGAAATGTAATTGTTTTGTAGGTTGCTTATTGCCTGCAGCACAGACTTTGATGCCTTTGTCTCTTTGGAGTTTGCAGCATGCAAAATTCCTTAATATTTTTGCTATTAAGTTTATTTCTGCTTATTATAGAAATACTAAGAATAGATAAATCTCCAAATCTTTTCTGGTATAGGAATTTAACAGTGAGGATTATTTGGCATTTCAACGTGAAGGCTGAAATAAAGGTATTTGAATGTTTCATTCCTTTGACCTCAGCCTTGCTTCATTAAAATTCCATATTATTATAAAACAAATAATTTTTTTTATTCTTATTGAAAATCTAGTCAAATCATAACAAAAGACATATGAATACTTTTTTGCTGTAATTAACCAAGCTCCATGGTGGCCTATATATTTGTAATTCTGGAGATAATTTTTTATGACAAAAAAAAAAAAAAAAAAAGAAAAAAAAAAAAGAGAGAGAGAAGAAACAAATCTATATTATTTTAAAAGCTGAGCATTAAAATAAAAAAAATCCATTTTTTTAAAACTTAAAATTCATTAAACTTGTTTTAAAGGACAGTACAGCTTGACAAGCACTGCTATCAATCTTTGAGCACTTGTAAATATATTGTTCTAACACGCTTATGGAAAGATTTTGCTTGGTGTCGTATCAATTTTCTACTTCTAAAGAGCATCATTAATTTGTGGGGGAAGTAGAGTAGAAAATGTTGGCAAAATTTATTTGATTTAAAGTGCACGAATTGCCTTTTCTGATTGGCTGGATACCTTTTTAGTGAAACATTTTGTGTCCCCCATGAAGAGTGTAGGCATTATCTTCTTTGAATACACCTTACCAGCCAGCTAACTCAGATACTAATCTAGGAGAAAACTTCTGGAATTTTACTAATATTCAAGGAATTCATACAGCAGTTCATTCTACTAATGTAAATGAGAGGAAATTTGTTTCTTAAACAAATAAAATATTGTTAAACTGACAGTAGCCCCATAATACAGACTACTGCATCCTCATATTCTTATGAATTCATTTAGTAGTCTGAGAAAAAATATTTGGGAAAAGCTGCCTACTTAAGGAAAAAAATGAAATCTAAAACTACAAAAGGAAGAGAGTTTACTAATGTTTAAATTTACTGCCAGTCAGTCAGTTCAACCATATACCAGGGCAATGTATTCATACACGGTGCTGGACATAAATGTTATAAGTACATCTGTGTGTGTGTGTACATGTGAGTTTGTATATGTGTATCTCAAAGAATTTTGGGAATTATATTTTAAGATATCTGTCCTTTCAAATCTATTGATCTGCAGCAATTTTGAGAAAAAGCAGAGTGTTCAATGAAGAGTCAAGCAGTCAACTCCTGCATGTGTAACTCCAATGGAAACCCAAAACACATTATCAGATGGAAACAGTAAACTCAAAGAGAGAGGAAACTTTGGAATTTTTAATATTAAAATCTCCCACTTCATTTGTGGAAATGAACATTTAAATAGAATTGCATGTAAGGTATTTGTAAAATTAAGATAGAAAATAGATGATGAATTGAGTAACTTTGTATTGCTTATTAATTTATATAATTTTCAGACTGGTGTTTACTATATTTTGTGACAGAAGAAATATAACTGGTTTCTCTAATAGTGCTTTGGGTTTTGCACCGGAGAAACCACTTTCAGAATAAAGGAATATGAAATATTTATTCAAAGACAGATTATGCTTGATACTTTTTCTGAGTTTATACCTACTTAATCAATCAAATTATAAAAATTTGAAAAGATAAAATGTGCACAGTAATAAACAAGTCCTGAAAAGAATAAGATGAAGCAAATAATTCCCTTGTATTTTTATACTGTTCTTACTCTAGTGGATAATTCATAATTTTATGTAGCTTTCACTTTCATAGTCAAATAAAATATCAAAAAGTAACACGAATACAAAACCTAATGACACACTGTCCTCTAAAGAAAAAAGTTGACATAGATTCATATTTTTAACACTTTGATGTATGACAAAACATACAGTGCAACCAGTGTGGTCTACTTTTCAAATGAATTTATGCACATTCATGTTAAATGAATTCTAATTATCTTTGAAACTGAAGACACTTTGACAGATAACACTCAAATGTGGAAGTGTTGCTAAAGTGTTAAGCTAGAAGGAATATGGAGTTGTTCTGAGACTTTTTCCCTCAAGAACTGTTGTGGGATTGCTGTTGGCCTTCATAACAAGGTGACAGCTTGAAGCTTTGAAATCATATGGACATTTGTAAAATATTACTTTTTTTTCCATCCATTCTGTATCTTAAGATATTCCTTCAATTGAATTCCTGCCTCAGATGGCTTAGTTTTAATGTTATCCAGAGTCTACATGTTTCAATTCTCAAAATATTTATACTAAACTTGAACATTTCAAATCTTTTCAGTTAAATACTCACTGAATAAGACATAAACTCTTCTTCACAATAAGCTTTGAAGAGACTGTTTTAATCTTTCCACAGTTAGTAACCAGCTGTTTTACATCAGTTGATCATATGAACTACTACCATTCTTACATAAATAGTTAGCTTTATTATTCAATGACTTTATTGTATTTTTGCAGAAAATATTTTATTATCTTCTTGAAAAATAGCAGTAGGGTGTTATCACTTGTATATTGTGCTGGTTTAAAGGTAAACCAGCAGGAGGAATGATCCCAACTCAAGACAGGTTACAAGTCAGCGTTACAATTTACTAAAAAGTTACAATAATTACAGTGATACAGAGAAAGACTGGTTTTAACGCATGAAAAACAAATGTATCACCCAGCACCCTGGTGCACAAAGAGAATGGTGTTTGTTAGCCCCTGTGCTGCTCACCATGAGGTCCCCCTGAGTAGAAAGTAAAAAAGGAAAGGAAAACCTGTTGGTGAGGATGATGGTCACAGTCTGGTTGAGAGTGGCAGTTGCAGTCCTGTTGAAGTTCTGATCCTCCTCCAGATCCAACGAGTGGTACCAGAAGTCACAAACCCTGAAGATTTATGTTTAGGTTCAGGTGGGAATCTCCAGTACCTCCCTCAGTGCGAGGAGTTTTACAATGGGCAATTTACCTGTGCAAGTCATGGGATATTTTTGGAATCTTTAACGGTCTAGGTCGTTGCAACTGCCTATTGTACCAGTCCCTAATGGCCCATTGGCAGACATGACCCCTCAGGCTGTGTGTGAAGGTGCTGATGTCTTCCTGGAGGGGAGTTATCACAACTGAGTCATTGGTGTGAGGACAGAAATGCTACCCTGTCTCACAGGCTTCTTTAACACCCAGCTTGTAGCCTGAGGTGTCAGGTGTGCCCTGGGCAGCTGCTGCAAGTGATCCATTGTTAATAGTTCATGAGAAATGACTTAGAGGGTGTAGAACACACAGTTTTGGTTACACTCACATAGTGATAAACTGGTCCCAGCTCCTGTAACTAGGACAAATATACAAATATTTACAAATAAGCATCTCAATAGAAACAAACATCTGGGTATATATAAAAAGAACTTTTGATTTTTCTCATATATGGATTTGTCTCACATATATGGATAACTGGCATATTTCACAGCTACAACTGTTCTCGCTGAAGCTAATCCAGGTAAGACTTTAAAGACATTAGAGAAGACAATTTTTACTTAGCAAGTCGTAATATCAATTTATGGGGAATTAAACTAAGTGTTCATTTTTTGGAAAGGAGTCGGACCTTGTTTCTACATCTTCTCTTGTTTCACTTGCACTGAAGAAACTATCACACATATATAAGCCAGTGAAATCATCTCCAAAACTAATACAACTCTTTATTGTGGACTATGAGAAATTCATGGCATGGATCATTTAAAATATCTGAGTGAAATAATTTATTTAAAGAATAACTAGATTGATTGAAAGCGTATTTTGTTCTGATACTAAGCGCTCTTTGTTTTATGCCTGAAGGTAAATCACATATGATACAATATTTGCTCTCTTTTCTTTGCGGTAGAAGTTGTAACATTGCCAGTTCCCATTACAAGCCTTTTTATTTTTTCTTAATGTCTCCTCGCTCAAATCCATATAATTAATGAGGATTCCTTCACAAATATAATTAAATTTCTAGCTTATACTACAGTGCAGAAAAGCTTGAGAGCAAGTTTCACTACATCTAAAAAATAAAATATCTTTTAAAAGGTGTTTCTCTGAGCTACTGCTGTCTTTAAGTAGATTCTTCATTCTGGGTTGTTTTAACATCATTTTCCAGTATGCCAGTTTAGTATTACTTGAATGGAATTTCTTTCATATAGATGATAGACTTACAGATTGATGTGAGGATATATTTAACTTATTTAATTTATATATACACAGAGACATGCAAACATGTAAAAGCACACAAAAACACATGGTTTTTGTGTACATAATTTTTATTTTTTTTAAGGTTTGAGTAATTAATAACAGGCTACTTTTTAGTGTATTTTAAACACATGGAGAAATAAATGTAAATTCACATAATGTCATTTAACTTTAGGCAGACATCTACCTTAAGAGCAACAAAATCTGGCCCAGGGAAAGTATTTTAAACCATCATTGAAATAAAGACAGGAAAAAAAGTTATTGAGATTCTCAATGAAATAATACAATACAATGAAAACTAGTCATACTCCCTGCTTTTTCAGTCTGCATAATAGGATGGACAAGAAGACTGGTTGAACTTTATTAGACATTATTTACGACCTGAAATAAATCATGCAGCAACTGTCTAAGTGGTCCATGAGCATAGAAGTTCAACAACACGCCAGATGTTGTTAAATTAAAACAAATAAACACACACACCCGCAGCCTGCTGACCACTAGCAGTTGAAATCTTGGAAGATAAAACTTAGGTCTCTTCTCCCAAGGATAAAGTGATAGGAAATAAGGAAGTGCCCCCAAGTTGTGCCAGGGGAGGTTTAAGTTGGATATTAGAAAAAAAATTCTTCTCTAGAAGTGTTGTCGAGCCTTGGAACAGACTGACCAAGGGGGTGGTGGAATCACTATTTCTGAAGGAAATTAAAAGATATGTTGATGTGGCACTTAGATACATGGTTTAGTGGTGGACTTGGCAGTGGTGGGATTGGAATCCAACCTAAACGACTATATGATGATTCAATCATTCAGCACCTTCATCACCCTAGCCAGTCAGCAAGAATTTCAGTCCTACTGCCAGTAAGTTGTATATTACTAGATAAGTAACATTTCCCCTTCTGTGTTAAAAGGGGTGGCTGCATCTTATCTCATCTGCTACTATATTTATGCCAAGAAAGAGGCCCCATAACTATTAATATGCATCCCAGTATGCTTCAGGGTCCTAGGTCCTTCATTATTTGTATAAACATCTATGCAGAGAGTCTTGTGGATCCCATGCACAGCTAAACCCCAGGGTTTGTTTGTGTGAGGCCTGTAGGAGTAAGCAGAGTCCATTTTGATCACATCTGGGTTGCCAGGTCACCAGACAGAGAGCCTTTGAGGCTAGCACTAGACACTGTCTACAGGCCTCACTGAAGTGAGTGCTCAGGGATAAGACTGAAGGAGCATGAACTGCTATGCAGTAGAATGTCTCATACACTTTAGCTGTTTTACTGTGGACAAACCAGATTCTAGTGGGTTGCTCACCTTATCTAGGTTACAGAATGTACACAGGTTATCTATCTGTATAGAAACAGCAAAGAGGAGGCAGAGTAGTAAGCTATTCTGTTTGGCAGATGATCACCAACAAAAATCTGTCATATGATTTCCATAATCAAAAATTTGTCTAAAACATATATAATAATCTGACTCCTGAGATCTTTTGTTAAAGAAACATGGGCTCACCACAACATTTACAACTCTGCCTCACCTAGAGAGATATTCTGAGAGAGACCACAGCCAGATGCTTCAAGCAATGAGTCAGAAAACTATGTGAAAGCTAATTTCTTATAAAATATGAATATTGAAGACATAATTCTGTAAACTGGCAATGTTTTGCAGAAATACCATTAAGATCACAGACTTGCATAAGAGTAGTGATGAGTGCTCTGGTAACTGGATGTAAGATATAATTTTTAAAACTTTTGGTTTGGTTCATTTTCAAGGCAGGTTGTTAGAAAATTATCTTGGTTCAGTCCTTTAAAATGAATTAGTTGAGTATGCAAGTAATGACATTGGAAACTTTACCTTGTACTGTATGCAAAATATGTGGAAATGCACTTTTTTTTCACTTTGAGAACATATATTATTCTTCCATTCTACATGTAAGGTTTTCCCAGTAATACCATGAAATAATAATAATTTAAAAAACCATACAAAACTCAACAACAAAAAAAACCAAAAACTTAAATAATTTTTTCTTTTTTCTCTTTTTCTTTATCGACCCATTATCTCTGAGTCGCCTTACAGTTTTGATGGATAGTGAAAACTGTAATACTCTGTATTCCAAAAGACAGGCATTTGCATAACTGATTCATTGAAACATGCTGAAGCAATTGGCATTGTAAAATATTATGAGTACTAAAAGTACTTTTTTCATTAATCACTTTAAATGGTTCTGACATTTTTTAAGGGCCAATTTTATGTGGAAATTATCCAAACCCCTTGGGTAGAACGATTTGTTATTTAAAACCTTTTAACATGGAGTGGTGATACTACTTCAATTTGTTTCAAGTGGAAATTTTATAGCCTTTTGGGGGAAACCTATAACCACACCTAAAGAATGCATTTATTGAATTTGTACATACACAGTTGTATTTGCGATCAGTACCTAATATTACAGTTGTGTTTTTCTATGTAAAAACAGTTTTTATGGAAAAAAGTGAGAAATTAATCAACCTTTCATTTCATATATTTATTTTAACAACTCATTATCATATAATGAATTTTTACAAGCCTGAAATATTCCATGACTTTGTGACAGAGAAATAGAGAAGTTTTATTCAACTTCTAAATAACACAGTGCTTTATCTAGAAAATATCACTCATACAATTTTTTTCATGTACCTTAAATTTTCTCCCAGAAAACCAAATAAATAAATGAATGAACAAAAATTACCCCTAGTCATTTCAATGTCATTAATTTATAAAAATTTTAATTGCCAAAAATAACTCGTTCACATTAAATAATTCCCACGGGATTTATTTTCTGTTCAGCATTCCAGAGAATTTTCCATTTTTTCCCAGCAAGTTAAGAGAAATACATTTAATATCTCCAAAGCATCCTGATTTTTCCTACTAAATTTGAAAGGTTCTTCAATCATTTCAATTCAAATGATTTTATGAATTTCCCACTGAAAAAGTCTAAAATGTGGATCCCTTGACATATTTTACTCAGAGGCTGGTAAGCAGGAAAGGTCTGATCTAGTCTGATCATCCAGAACTACCCACATAGGTGACCCCATAAGGCTAATAAACACAGTGTTTGGAAGGATTTGAGAGCATAATGATGATAGTTTTGTTTCATCATGCTGCTTTCCTTGCCAGTCGATAAAGCACCGCTGGTGAACTTTGTCTGTGTACTGTAGTTCTCTCTTCTGTGTTGCTATTCTTCCTCAGGCTTCTGAAGGGACATGTCTGGGGATAAAGAATGTATCACTGAAAGCAAGTGAGGAGTAAAAAACAACAAATAGAAAATAAAGACCTTTTCAGAACAGGTTCATGATCTGTCTTCCTTCTGAAGGAACAGTGATGCTTTTCTTGGCAATCTGATCTTTCTTAGAGTTTTCTGACTACTCTTCAGACTCAATTTTAGAAGACACCCAAGACTACACTGTCTTTTTTCTGGATTGTTTTTTCTTCATCCTCACTTCTTTCTTTCGTTTGCCCCCTGCAGTACTGGGAGACTATTGTGGAACTAAGAAAGAATGCATACTTCTATGAATAATCTTACTGACTGAAAGCTGGGCATGACCCTAAATACTTCTTTCCTATCATCTATCTATCTATCTATCTGTCTGTCTATCTATCTATCTATCTATCTATCTATCTATCTATCTATCTATCTATCTCCTCTAAAGAGCTTTTTGGGCGGGAAAGCCACTAATGCTCAGTCTCTGAACTGGGATGAATTCATCTGCTTCTCTGTTTCATCGCTTCTTCTCCTTCTTCAGTCCTATACTTTGACATAATCTATTGCTTTACTGCAGCCATATGACTCCAGGTTCTCTCTGTGTAAGTAGAGTAAGCAAATAAAGCAGACACTGTGAATTAATTATTTTGCATTAAAGAATATATTTGACAATACCTGATCAAGATTAAGATTTGAAGAAAACTGACAGTTGAGAAAACATTTTTCTTTGTAAATTATTTGATAAGGTTTTTCTATTGTATCTCTTCTATTGTCCAAGATTATTAACACTTCAGACAATTACTGTGCATGTTTAGGCTGGGATAGAGTTCCTTTTGTTCAATGTAATTAGTATGGGAATGTGTTTTGGATTTGTGACCTAAACAGTCTTGGCAACACAGGTTTTCTTCCTTTTGCTGAGCCGTGCTTAAATGGAATCAAGTCTTTTGCCTCCTCACAACACCCCACCAGTGAGTAGGCATTTTTAAGTGAGACACTGGGACAGCTTTAAAAAATCTTTGTAATATCAGAGAAAGCAAATTCCAAGTCCAAAACTGTATTTTATGTGATTTACTGGAGACCACTGAGTTGCAGAAAGAAGGTGACTACTTTTAGTCAAAGCCAATTCTCCTGAACAACTTTAGAAACCATGGATTTAACTGGCAATGAAGCTGACAGTTGCCATAAGAGTTAGACAGAGGACATTTTACTCTCTAAGTTATGTAAGATTATCTTAAGTTTGACATAAAAGAAACACAACCTGATGACTGTTTCTAAAGATCGAATTTCATGTCTTGACTATTTTATATATACTTTGCTTCATTCAGGTACCCTAAAAGGAAGGCACAACATGCTATCTTAACAAGAGTTATATGAATACAAAGAAATCCAGAAAGATCATCCCTCATCATAGTGCTCAGATAAAAGTGTCCAGTACTAATAAGGTATACACTGGATCCACACCACTAGAAAAGCCATGAAATAAGAAGAGAAGTCTGGTAAAGTAGAAGAAACCATACTTAAAATATATATTCTCAGAGGGTTAGTATTTTATGCAGGTATTATATAAAACTGAAAATTATTTCTAGTGTAATAAATTGCTTCAGAAACCTGCCTGAAAAATAATCATAATTGCAACTAAAAATCAAATTTAACTTCAACATTTTCTCCTTCAGGAAAGGTCTTTAAACAAAATACTATTTTTCACACTCAGCTGTTCTCTTTGTGTAACTACAGGTATGTCTCTTCCAACTTTTACCCTCCATAAAGTGGAAAGTATATTATAGTTTTACAAACTCTCAGAAAAAATCTTATGAAATGCAATTGCTCAAAAGCAATTGATTATAAAAATTATATTTAAAAAAATGTTTCAATGTGATTGATTTGGACATGGCCACTAGATCACCCTCAGTGGAGTTCAAGGCACTAACACATGAAGTGTGGTTTACTTCTTAACCATAAGATCTTTGTGTCAATATAGGGACAAACCTCCACAATTTTAGTGTGTGAAATATCTGACTTATTTTAGTTATCTGCCTTAGGAAAAGCATAGTGCCTTAAACAATGAACATCAACATCAAAGTCAATTTTGGCTAGCTACCACAGATGTATATTGCAAAAGTTGGGCAAACAAACACACTTTCTCACTAAAGGCTTCTTCCATAGCTTGTACTGACTGGACAGGTAAGTGTATTATTCCGTGAAACTAAACAAGAAAGGAAAAGGGAAATGGGATCAATACCCATGCCTAATTGTCTCAAGCAATTTAAGACACAAGCATAGTTTTGCTATAGTGATTTCAAGGTTATGATCTCTATTCACCTTAAAAATGAAAAGGTTATACTGAAACTCTGAGTCACAAAGCTGTATTTCCTATGCTAAGTTTCTCATACTTTGGCCTCCTCAGAACAGGTAATTTTCTTTCTCATAGAGGAGGTGTCAAAAAGAGTGACATTATCCAAGCTCTACCCTGGTATGGAGTCATGACATGACTCAAACTGCACCTTAAACTGGCTTTATAAATTCAGTTATATGCATGCAGATGCTTGCAATAAGACACCTTGCAAAGAAAAATATTCTGGTTTGACTTCATTGAAACATTTTCTATTTGCTTATGTGAAATTGTATGTCTTCTTATTTGAAACATTTCTGTTTAATTTTTCCAGTTCTGTGAAACAGGATTTGTAAGAAAAAAACCCTGAAGAATTAAAAATTATTCTGTATTTTCTTCTTTTGAATTTATGTGACCTCCATATTCTGTACTTTTGCAGAACACATCTTTTTTTTCATAGAGGATGCTATTAGGTTTAAAATAAAGTCAGAGAGAGACAAAGAGTTGGAAAAACGTATTATTTATAGATCTGATTCAAAAATATCTGGCTAATGCACAGTAGCTGGCAAATAAAAAATCACATACCTTTTTGCCAAAATGCATATGACATATGGTTACCAAAGACAAACCATCTGCAGCAGATGTCCTTTGGGTAGATAACATCTTGTTTCCTAGCAGCTCTGCAGTGCTTAACATCCTGCTTTGCAGAGGCTGCTGAGCTTTATGGGCTGGAAGTCAGCTTAAAGAAGACAGAAGTTCTCTACCAACCTGCACCTCAGGAAGTCTTCCATCATCCCCACATCACCATAGGCAATTTACAGCTTAAGTCAGTCCAGCAGTTCCCCTGTCTGGGAATCATCATTTCCTCAGAAGGTAAGATTGACAAAGACATAGACAACAGGCTAGCAAAGGTATACAGAGCCTTCCGAAAACTCCATAAAAGAGTCTGGTCCAATAAACACCTGAAGAAAAGTACAAAGATCAGTGTCTACAGAGCCATTGTTCTGTCTACTTTTTTATATGGGTCTGAATCATGGGTCATCTATCGCCACCACCTGCGGCTCCTCAAATGCTTCCATCAGCGCTGCCTTCGTTCAATCCTAAACATCCACTGGTCTGATTACGTGACCAATGTGTCTGTTCTTCAACAGGCAGGGGTCACCAGTATAGAGGCCATGCTGATGAGAATGCAGCTGCGCTGGGCAGGGCACGTCTCCAGGATGGAGGATCATCACCTACCGAAGATTGTGCTCTGTGGTGAACTTGTCACTGGCTGCCACAAGAAAGGAGCCGCGAAGAAGTGATACAAGGACTCCCTGAAACAACACCTCAGCCTTGGCCATATTGACTGCCACCAATGGTCCACTCTGGCCTCCAGTCAGGATTCATGGAGACACACCATTCACGATGCTGCTGCTTCCTTTGAGAACACACACAGAGTCAGTCTCGAGGAGAAAAGACAATGCAGAAAGGACTGTTCCTCGCCAATATCACCTAAGGAGACTTTCCGCTGTGCCTTTTGCAACCAGACTTGCCTATCCCATATGGCCTTTTTAGCCACCAGCACACTTGCAGCAAGCATGGGTAGTGCCCTTCCCAAATCTTCATTCGTGAAGCCTAGCCATGATGATCTTGTTTCCTGAATGACCAGTTTTACTGTTTCCAGAATATAGAAGTGTATAGAAATTTAATAGTATGTTTAAATAAAGGAAAACCATCTTTCCACATTTGAAAGCTGAAATTATACACACAGAATACATTACAAAAAAAAAAATTCCTAAATACAGATTAAATTTTTCATAAAATTTCTTTTTGTTAGGCCTATAAGCATTTTGCCAGTAATCAACCACTTAAGGTACTTTAAGTTCTCTACCACAAAAGATTCTCGGTGCATTTACAGAGATTACACAACAGCTAAATATTGGGCCAGATATTCATAGAATCATAAAACAGTTTGGGTTGGACCTTTAAGTATCACCTAGTTCAACCCCCCTGGCATGGGCATGGCCATCATAGGGCAGCAACTCCTGGTGTTTCACTACCAATATTATGAAAATATTCTTATGTCCTATCCAAATCTAGACTTATCCTCTTTCAGTTCAAAACTATTGCTCTTGTTCTATCACTCCAGGCCTTGGTACAAAGTTGTTTTCTAATCAACTTGCTTATACTGAAAAGCCGTGATAAGGTCTCTCTGAAAACATTGATTCATTTTATATTTATGTGTTTTAAGAGTCAATAAGATAAAGTCATCTCTGAATTAGTGGTAAGTCTTGGAACTGGATTAGAATCTAAATATTGTAGAGCAATATTTATATTGCTCTATGCATCTATCTATCTATCTATCTATCTATCTATCTATCTATCTATCTATCTATCTATCTATCTATCTATCTGTCTATCTATCTATCTATCTATCTTTAATAGATGAATCAAAATTAACTTATATACGATGTGACAACTTTTAAATTAAAAAAATAAGATAATTACTTGTGATCACTTATCTGTTAGATAACACATTTCTGTGTTACCATATTGAATATCTATTTCACAATTTTAATCAAAATATAAATAAATTCTCTACGTCTTTGCAAATAGCAGTTATTCATTGACTTGCAAGATTAAAGAGTACAATATCATAACTCTAGACTCGGCACACTTGCTTTAATTTTTTAATCATAGAATCATGGAATGGTTTGGGTTAGAAGGAACCTTAAAGATCATCTAGTTCCAATGCCCCCTGCCATGGGCGGGGATACCTTTTGTTAGATCAGTTGCTCAGGGCTACATTGAACACTCCAGGGATGGGACATCCACAACCCCATCTTTGCAATACTTTGGAAATAGTTCAGACTATATATTTTTATGCATCTAATTGTGATTGCTTGTATCACTTTTGGAGATATATTGTGGTCAGTATTCAAGGCCTGAAGTAGTTGGTGAAAACAAGACACAAAATTATTTACGTTGTCATATTATATGAGGTAGCAAGCAAACTTTTTTATTCTTTGTTCTTCATTTCTCAATCTTCTTTCTGTTGCTAGAAAAGATTATAAAATTTTGGTACTGTTCCCATGAAAAATGTCCAATAATTAATTTATTTGTTTTAAAAGTAAACAACGAAAACTTCAGCCTTAGTGCATTTGTTCCAAAAACAGAAAGAAAAAGAGAATATAATATGCATGTACATATATTTTGAAATAACGGCAGGGGTATAAATCCAACACCAAGCTAGATTACAGGGCTTCTGTTTTTCCAAGTCTAATTGAATGAACACCATTACAGTTTTAATATGAAAAAACTCACCCCTGAAACAACTGTCAGAGAACATTCCACAAATATTTTAAGTCAGTTTTAATACAAGTTACTTGGTAGCCACAGTCAGTAGTCCTTCTACTGACCACTTCTGAGCTCATAAGTAGATCACATTGCTGTTGATATGTCATGCATGAAACTATTTGAACTAATCTCTCCTACAGTAATAGGGAGCTTGGCTAAATCCATACCACTTGTAATTACTCATCTGCTGCAAATATTAAATCTTTCCTAAAATAAACCATGATTATTTTCACTCAGAGAAACCTTAAAAAACATCACTGATATTTTACTGTAAAACTGTGGTGGAAAATATTTGGCTATTCCTATACTAGTAAATTAAATATGCCCAAGAGTGTTCAAGAGCTTTGAAACTGACTAAACAGAGTAGTCTGCTTCTGCTTTGGGACACTCTTTTTGCTTTTGGCATAAGGTTACTGCGTGAGAACAGACAGCATTGAATAGTCTCTGGAAAATTCAACCTCCTAGATTGTGCCCAGAAATTGTTAAGGACAATGCTGTTAGCATTCAGACAAAACATGTTTGAGGCCCTTATAAGAGAATAATGGTATATGGAGCTGTATTTCAGGTCCCAGGAGTGCTCCTGAACAGAAACTCTGGTGCTTCCCATAAGAGCCCATGTACAAGAGCAGCACATTGTGAACAGCACCTTCTCCCCCCCCCCAAAATACTATCTTTGTATAAAAATTGTGGTTTGTAGGATTTAATTGTGTTGGATGACTAGGAGTATTGCTCTTTGTATTTTATTTAATTTTATTTGTTTCTTCTTCAGTATGACTCCCTTTTCCGTAGCAACTAAATAAAGACAAAAAGAGAAAAATACGCATTAACTCCACATAAGGATGTAGGTGTTTTTTCATTTATTTTTCAACTGACTTTATAGTAAATATCACAACACAATGGCACAGATACTCTAGAGGTTAGTAAAGCAATACAGCCAACCAAACTTTATAGATAAATAACTCTAAAAAGGGGCACATTTTAATTTTGAATGCAAAGTTTGCATATGATTACACAATACACCAGTCTCCACAGATGACACAGACCAATTGTTGTTTGAACATTGAAAAATAACAGTCATTATAAAAGTTAAAGAATAAAATACCCACTCATTTCAGATTCTGCTCCTCTTTTATACTTAGATGATATTATCTTTATAATAATGTGTAAGCACCCTAGATGAGGGAAAACAGAAATGATATCTATGTTTAAATGTTTGTCTAAAAGTGTTTAAAAAGATCTTTACAAGACTCCTTATAGTCATAACATTTCTCAAAACATCCTTCATTTTTTCCCAAGACAGGTACAGAATTTTCAATCTTATTTTTTAAAGAAAAAAGAAGAAAAATATTAATCCATTTTTATTCCCTTTGTTACATGGTCTTCAAAATACAGGAAGCAGTTTTCAGAGTCCCACAAATTAGATTTTTTAAGTTTATGGTAGAAATAGAAACAGTAATAGTAGTAAGGTACCAGAAATGCACATGTAAAGTGAATGTCAAAAAAAAAAAAAAGTGCTGCAATTCATTCACTTTCATGATCTATTTTGTTTTATCATGTTATTCCTTTGATTATATTCAGGAAAAAACAAAACATTACAAAAAAAATGGGGGGGGGGGGGGGGGGGGGGGG
>JAWWEV010000001.1:72978966-73032701 GCA_035583235.1 Hafferia zeledoni | reverse complement strand
AGGAAGGAAGGAAGGAAGGAAGGAAGGAAGGAAGGAAGGAAGGAAGGAAGGAAGGAAGGAAGGAAGGAAGGAAATATGGGTTCCTGAATGCTTTACAAGGAACCTGATTTTTCAAGTCTCTCATTATAAAAGGATAAACTATTGCAAAAGAAAAAAAAAAAAAGAAAAAAAAGTAGGCGTTCAGAATGAACACATTACATGCACATACACACACATATTCACCTTGTTATTTAGATAATTTCATAAATATTTTAACTTTGGTAGTTATTTAAATATCTTAGTGAAATGTTAAGAATACGTATTTGTTCAGAATAAAAGTCACATTAGTATTTGTTTCTTCTAAAATGGATAAAGCATTTGCTTGTAAACATTAAAAGTACCTCATTCTATTATCCAAAGCAGTTCAAAGCAGAAGAATTCCTCATAGATGACTTAACAATCAGTACAAGAAAATGTACTTTAATATTTTGACAAAACACAGATGGTTTTCATGTACAAATAAAGCTTCTTAGAGATAAAATGAGTCTCTTTGGGTTTACCTTCAAAAAAATATTTACATAGGTGACATTTCAACCATGATTCATTTTAACTAAAATGCACTTTAAAACAAAGTATTTGAATTCCTAAAATAAATCAGAACATCATGCATTCTTGGTAAATAAAATTAAACACATTTTAAAGAGTAAAAGTTATACTTTAGTGCTAGTACCTATATTGAGGTTATTTTCTCAGAACAGCAGACATTGTTATCGAAAAGACAGGAAATCACTTCATGTGAGACAGATACAAACATGTCTGAAGCAATAAAGAAATTTGAAAACAACATAAACCCCTTGGAGGCATGGTGATAAAGAGTTTTAAACAGTTATAACACTGAGGTGTAAATACAGAAAGCTTCTGTAATCAGACCCTATTTTTTTTCAATAGAATCTGCCCTGTGGATCTAAGATGTAGAAATGGCCACAAATTTCAAAATCTCCATTTTGTTTTTGAAAGTTAGAACACTTATTTTTCATTCTATTAACTTGCAAATTACTTGTATAGATTACTCGTTAAAAAATGTTTGCATATTTCACGTATGAGCAATAATCTGTTGTTAAATATTTCAATTGGTTGTGTCATATTCATAACTTATTTCTTATATATGTTAGTAATTTAAAACACACTCATATCATGGAATGTAAACCAAAATTACTGGCTTCACATTTAAAATAATTTTTATGTTGCTTTTTTCATGCTGTACATTTCACTATCTCTTTCCACTTTTCCAGGATTTATCAGAATTGTTTCTTCTCTGGTTTCTTGATTACCCTGCCTTCCAAATAACCTAGTGACTTTTTTTGGTATTATTTATAGAAGCCCTTTATTTATTCCTATATTTATTTTTCCTCTTTGTACCACAGAAATCATGATTACCTCTACTTTCTTATGTGCATATTTTCAGATTTTTCATCAAACTCTCTCTTATTTTGATTCTCAGTAGCAGATATCTATGCCATCTTTTTCTTTTTATCATTTCTAAAGTGACAGAGTAAAAATAATTTTCCTGCTACTTTTTGCATCTGCAGGTTGGTTGTTTGAGAGGTACTGCTATTACTGAAGCTGTTGGGGTTGTTTTGGGTTTTTTTGTTATTGTTTTGTTTTGTTGGTTTTGGTTTGTTTTGTTTTGTGGTTTTTGTTTGTTTTTTTGGTTTTGGAATTATGGTTTGTTTGGTTGGGTTTTAATTTTATTTTCTTTAAAAGTATCTGGAGTATTCACAATCAAATCCCAAAATTTTTTCAACTAACATCACACATACAAACTCATACTTACTGTCACTTAGAGTATGACTTCTGAATTGCTCTGTTTTACGTTTCTCTGAACCTTCATTGTTAACCTCTACAGCAGACATGGTCTTGCAAAACTATAACCATGGGGTTAAATTTTGCACTCAGAGTAGTTCTGTTGTAGTAAATAAGTGCATGAATTTGTGTACAGCGACACATCTGAACTGCTGTGGGAAGGATCAATATACAATTACACGATTGGCATAGTCAAATACTTTGTGATAAAAAAAAATGTATTGCAGACTGCTCCAACATGTGTTTGTTATTTTATAATGAGTTCCTTATTTGGATGGCAAATGTATTCATATATCATGGAAACTTTTACTCCTATTAGCTAAGCCTCTGAAGTAATTTCAAGACATACGTATTTGAACTGTTTTATTTCCTTTTCTTTGAGCACTTCAGAATATTAGATTTTATAAACTATATTTAGAATCAGCAAGACTGACTTAGAACAGAAATATTCTTTTCACAAATAAATTTTAGAATTTCGTTATATATATCATAGATGAAATTTCATTTTATCTGTAAAGATTTTATGGAAACACTATTCAAGTGAAAATATCTCAGCAGCTTCAATGTTTACTATATATTGGTCAATCCAACCACTTTAAATAATTCATGGAAAATCTCCTGAATTTACAGTGATATAGCATAGATTTGGGCTATATTTAGAGTGAAATTATATGGTTCTCTCACTTGTCACAGTGAGAATAAAAAGCAGTTCTTCTTTTAAGAAAGAACATAATGAAAAAAATTGCCTTCCCTGAGTCCATGCCTTTTATTTTTTTCCTGAAACATGTATCTGATATTTCCTTATCAACATTAAACTTGTGCTTGATATTTACTTACCCATATACGAGGAGATAGAGTCTGATTTTAGACGCTCTGAAGGTTTACTGTCACAGGATCCAGGAAGCAACTGTATGAACTGCTTTGGTGACAAATCCTACTATTAGTTCTGTCCAAGCTGGCTTCTGCAGACAGTTTGTTAACCTTCCCTCATGTTCCAAGCGAGTACTTACATTTATTCATATTGAGATGCTTATAGGACCATGATGTAGAAGTTTTTCTTTAACAAAGATTTTTTTTTTTTTTTTTACAGATTTAATTGGTTCCATAATATAATCATCTGCTTCACATAGAACTAATTAAATTAATTCATACACACCCATATATTTACAGCATCATAGGACTATGAGACCAGAAAGAGAGCTTTTAAAGTTATAAAGTATGAACAAAGTCAAAAAAGATAGTATCTTTGTGACTCGTAAAATCTCTAGCAAAGCAAGTAGAAGGTGATGATGCTGCAAGAGGCCTAAACATATCTTTTTGGAAAACTGCACCCGGAAGCACACACCAATTATATACTAATTTTGCACATTTACACCCAAATATTTGATCTTTTGATTAAGATCAGGCAGCATGTTACACCATAATTTTTGTTATGCCATTCCATATTTTCAAAACCATTTCCACCAAAAATAGTGTAGACAATCAAATTAGTTACAATGTCTAAGCAGAATGTAGTACTATATTAATTGCCACATCATATGTCACAGAAAGTAATGACTTTATACACACACCTGTATGTACTTCATATGAAAGATGATCAAAGGCCTGACCTTTACAGTGCCTATAACAAAGGTGTGCATTAATATTTACTCGTCTGTAAAGCAAATGCACACACATCCGCACTCCTTCAGTATTTATCACAAAGGATCTTTAGTGCCACTCAATTATGAAGTCAATAATGAACCTCTTTGAATTACCCATCCAACAATGAAACATAGATCAATTGAGACTTGTTTTATTTCGATGTCACTGTAGAACAAAACCCTTTTCTCACTCACACCCCCAAATACTTTATGAGATAAGTGTTGTAGTTTTTATTTTAGTTTTAAAATCACCCTTTGATGTCAGTTGCATAGGAAGAAACTCATATCCTTTTTCTTTATCACTATTGGCCTTTTTCAGCTATCTTTAATATATCCATGAAAGAAAGTACAGTTCATTCTGTTCCTGAGTTGAACTTGCCTTCTGATGTGGTATTGAAACTATTTTTACTTCTCAAATTAAAAAGTAGGAAGATTTTAATTCTGACAATGGCATGAAAGTGGGAGAAACAGTTTCTGTTTCAGGCCTGGAGGGAGCTCTCTGAAATGAGTCAAGAGAAGAATAGGTCTTTTCATGGCCTTCTTTTAAACTGTAAAACTGTTATTTTAAAGTCAACAGTGCTGCTTGTTTTCCAGGCAATACTTTGATACCATTCACTACTGCATGCCAACTGATAGAAAATGTTACCAACTGGCAAGTTTACCTTCAGTGCACTTGAACAGTGAACTGGAAATTCATTCAGTTACCCTTGCAAAATAAAAACAATTGTATCTATTACTTGACTAAATTTTCACTCCATACTTTGTGCCAAAATTTCAAGTAGTTTCATGAAAGAAATCCTTGAAAGAAAAAGAGTTTCCTTTTCTTTTTCTAACTGAAAGTCTAAATAATGTAATGAGTACCAAAAGCATCAGAAAGGCACAAGGAAAGTATTGGCCTGCCCACACTAAAATCTGCTCAAACTAAGGTTTGTGTTTTGGCTGAAGATTAAAGTATTACATACCTTGAGTGAATTTGCTGAAGGAAATCACTAACATACACCTTTGCTGGTAGACTAAAGACAGCAGTAATGATTCTACTTTTACTTTAATATCTAGAAACTCAGTTTGCTCAGGCTTTTCTCAGGTATCAATGCTCTAAAAATGCTTCTGAACATTACTAGCACATCTTTGAACATGGTATGAACAATATTTTAATAAGATAACCAAAAAATCACAAAAAAAGGTCTATGTGTGGCAGACATGTAAATGAGTGATAAATACTTGATGCATTAAATACATATTAAAACCAGAGTTATTTACAAGTGCCTACATTAAATGAAAATAAACAAATATAACACTTACAGATCAATGACTGCTGAATAAAATCTTTCTAAACATCTTTTATAATACTTCATTTATGTTTCAAATGTTGATTGTGGAGGTTCAAATGATACATGTTACATTACTGTTTCTATTAAGAAGTCAGTTTAACAATTCACCTATGTCAAAGAAAAATATTATGCCTTTTAAAGTCTACTTCTGGAAAATTAATGAGCCAAAAGAAGATGTGAAAGATCAGATGCAGTACAATCTGTGGTTATCTCACTGAAGTTCTCTCGTTTAGGAATTGCATGCTTCTTTGCCTTCCATCTCACATAGTCAACTATATACATAAAAGCTGAATAAAACCAACTATGAACCTTCTAATGAATTTATTAAATATTTGCATGAAAAAAGGAAAAGGATACCATTACACAAAATTTGCACAGTCAAAGTATCCTTCAGTCAGACCTAGGGATTCCCATTAAAAGAATCTTTTGTAGACACTATGCAAAACTTACCTGGAGATCTCTAGTCTGGGTTCCTTGTTACGATACTGGTCTGATGGGGAAGTTCAAAAGTGTGAGCTAGTGAAACTTCTCACCAGAGTAATGCAGATATAAATTTCAGTTCAGAAGTTGAAACTGTACCTTTGTTTCAGTGAGTAAACCTGAAATAAGAAAATGTATATTATTATGTTGTTGTTGACATACAGACATAGACATAGAATTTATGACCAAAATCAACTATGAAACCGGAACTCTTTTTTTCAGCATCACAGTTTATTAACCAGAGACATGGTTATCACCATAGAAGTTGCTTTAAAGCTGTAATTCTGCTGAGGACTGGGTTTGTTTTTTTTTTTTAAAAAAAACACCTTGAATTCTTTTCTACATCTATTTGAAAGAACATTTTTTCCCCTTTCCTCTATTTTCTCCCTCACTGTATCAAATCTACTTTCTGGAAGTTACACCTTCTGTAAAAACTAAATCATTGTTTTAAAGACTCAAGATTTTCTGCATTATTCCTTATTATGTATATTTTGCAGTATAACACTCTCATCATCATTATTATAGGTTTTTCAAGTTGTGTAATGGCACTAGAGCAAGATAATTCATTGGAAGCTCAAAAGGCAATTTTTTTTTTTTTTGTTCAGTTATTTGATATATTTGAGTTAGTTTTCTTACTTCTTCCTCCATCTTGTCTGATACTAATCAGTTTGGGTTTTTTTGGTTTTTTTTTTGTTTTTTTTTTGTTGCAGAGATAGACACTATGGAGAAATTCTTACTTCTGACAAAGAACTTTGAAGACGAGTCACTGTCCAAACGAACAGCAGCACATCTGAGAACCTTCGGCTCAGGGGTGACTTCACTAAAAGGTTTCCAATCACACATGAAATATTCTTCATATTAGTGCAGGATTATCATTTTGAGTTAGGATTATACATAAGGTGAAAATGACAGAAATAATAAATTTTAAACAATTTGAAGGCAAAGTACCATTTGTTTGAAAGTCATAAGCTCAGCAAGATATTAAATGTAATATATGCTCTGTGTCTCCCTTATAACTATAAAACCAGAAAATAAAGAGTGATTTATTTATAGGGAGCAGAAAAATATGCAGAAAAAGCAAATTCATTTTTATTTCAATGATTTTGTATCTCCTTTGCCTTCCACAGTATCCCCTATAGGGATTTAGGAGACATTGAGAAACTGCCTTCCAGGGACTGTCACATTCTAAACAAAAAAAACCCCAAACAAACAAACAACTAACCAACAACAACAACAACAAAAACAAAAACCAAAAAAGGAAAAAAAATGCTTTCACATTGACCCTGATTTCCATAGGAAATAAAATCAGACTCTCAGTATTCAACCATAAAAACATATGATTTGAGGCGAATAATTTTTCTGTAAGTGTTCTCCAGAGAATCTCTGCAGGCTTCGATGGCTGAGCTTTCATGAAGCCTAATTCTAATTCAGATGCATAAAAACCTCATCTCTCTGGATCTGCAGCACATATAGCAGAGGCTTGTTTTTAAAGCCCTATAATCCATAAAAAAATCTTTTGAAAATCTGTGTTGATTAAGCACCCCAGAAACTCCTTTTCAGTTCACGAAACAGAATGAGAGTGCTAACAAAGCCCCAAAACTTGTTCCATTAACGGTAAGAAGTACATCTTATGAAACCAGTAAAACAAGCTAACAGAAACATAAACACTCTGATGAAATTTAAAGACAGAATCAACATGAATAATTTACTTGGTCCAGTTCCAGCTGAAAATTTGAAACTTCACTTCTGGCATTTATGTAAACTCTTAGCCTGAGTTCTGGCAAATAGAATCATAAGGCTCTTGTGTAAAGACTTGACTTAAAAAATTGAAAGTCAGGGTGTCACAGTAAATTTTGAAGATGTGCTGTCTCTGTGGTGAACTTGCTTGTTTCTATTCACGGTCAGTCAGACTCAACAAGCAAGTGACAAATCTTTGTCTCAGGAACTCGTGGAAGAAAACTCTTCTTATCTTGTTAATTCAATGCTGCTCTTTTTTAAGACTCAAATTCTTTCCAGCTCAGCCCTATGCAATATCCTTTTCACTAAAGTATTCTAGCAGTGTACTTCTTTCATCAATTTCTTTGTTTGCTTGCTTGTGGTTTTTACTTGAGAAAAAAAAAGAGCAAACCCCAAGTAATTACCATGTTAATTTAAAAACTCACGGGTAGAATATATACCCTAAAACTCCCCCAGGAATTCTGAGCTTACAAAATTCTCTGATGTGAATCAAATTCTTCCAGTGAAATAATGAAACAATATTTTAGGAAAAGAAAGAAAAATAATTTTCAGTAATGAACTGTGACTTGTAGAGAGAAACATTTTCTTTCTTTTAATTTTATTGTATCTCAATACTACTGTAGGCTTGAGTTTTGCTTATACCTTCCACGCTGAAAAAACTTTTTTGGCAACATATTTTCAATTAAAAGTTATTTTAATTAGCATTTTTAAAGGCCAGTATATACAAATAACGCACCTACTGGAGAAATCATTCCTGGAAGTGCCCCAGATAAAGCATATTCTTTATCAGTCTGTTTGAGGGGATTAAAAAAAACCAAAAAAACAACAAAACAAAAAACAAAGCAAAACAAAACAAAACAAAACAAAAAAACAATAAAAACCCAACAAACAAAGACCTAGGGCCTGTTAGCTCTTCTTATTGTCTTGCATGAATATATTTGCTAAACAGTACTCTAAGTTGCTGAGGCTAGAAACTGCTTCTTTAAAAGTCACCATCCTTACAAATGCATGCTTGAAATTACAGCACTTGGCACCACTGAAGGAAGACCTCAAACTTTTCACAGCTGAATGTCTTCTAATCACTAGGGGTGACATAACTAACTTTGATCAAGTATACAGGGAGTCTGACATCTCTGAAAACCTTTCCTGGATCTAACGATCCAAGATTTAGCTACTTAGATAGCTAAATCACATGTAGAAAACTCCTTTATAGACATTTATATTTAGGGGTCTGAATTTGAAGTTGAATTCCACTTTTAAATGTGTAGTGACCACGGTGTTCAAACTGCTCATTGGGACAATTCTTTGAGGCATCTAACTCTGTAACTGCTCTTAGTTTTGTTCTAGGGTGATGCACAGATCTACCCCTAAGGGAAGCAATCTGTGGAGAGTCTCTGATATGGGCAGAAGGGGAAACATGCTGATCAAGTATTTGCTTAGGTGTTTGGTTTTTAGTCCAAACATGAACCTGGGAGGTTTGAATGTGGTTCTAAGCAGGAAAGTAATTCAACAGCTGTTCTAGCTTGTGTGGAATTTAAATCTCAACATTTCAGCTTAAAACTGGTAAGGGACCCAAAATGGAGTTTTTAAGATATCCATTTAATGTATATAAAATAAATTTTATTTTTGCACATTCCTGAGTTTTTCAGGTTTTGGTCTTGAGCTTCTTTTTTCCCCTCCTTAGCATTGAAAGACTAACAAGCTGATAATTTGTGATGGGGCTGCATGGCTGATAATGTCCTAGATAACTAAGGAAACAAAGCCAAAATATATTTGGTGCATTGGTATTTTACAAATGTAAAAAAAATTCATAACATTTTATCTGTCAGCTATTCATTAGTATTAAATGAACAAACCACACACATTTTTTGTATCTAAAGTGCTCCATAGAAGACATTGAAACTTTTAAGCAAATGTCCATGTCGTAAAAATAATGTGCGTAATTTAATATGGTTGACTACTAAGTGTATGCAGTTCCTTCTATATCCATATGTCTCATGGTTATAATGAAGAACTAATACTTTTTGCTCTGCCATGAACACAGATACAGATTATGAGTATAGCCATCTCGGCTGTGAGTTTGCTCTGCAATCCGTGTGCAGAGCTGTTTTTCCCCAGCCACTATACTCTCACATGAACACCAAAGGAAACCAAGTACAGGGCAAAACCCAAGCTCTACACAATTAACTGTATTCATTGTCTTCTATAAATATAAAGCTATAGTGTGTATATTGGGAGCAAATAAAAATAACAGGCAACTCTCTTTTCCCTTCAATATTTGCAATTTGGTCCTATAATGCAACTAATTCATAGCACACTTAAGTCCTTTCTAAAAAGAAATTTTCAACCTTTTTTTTTTTTTTGAGCTTTGTAAGTCTGTGACATTCTGCTTAGATGACAAGAAACTGTTTTTCTGAATAATTTGATTTTAGTGAAAATACATATATTATAAAAATATAAAATTATGCAACTAGCTAAATTCATTCCTCTTTTATGAAAATTTTCAAAGATCAAAGTAATTTTCTTCCAGAATATTGAACGCTTTGAGTGCATATTAAGACACTTGACCCTTTCAGTCAAATTTCCTCCTGGTATAATTAAATAATTCAGGAGTACATTTTGTTCCTTTTGATTAATCTCATAAGGCTCTGATTATTGCTTATAAATAGGTATTAGCAGAATTGACTGACTGAAAAAAAACCCAGCACACTTACAGTAGAACTAAATGCTTTCTTCAGACTAGTCAAGAGCACTTCAAAAATACTTTCTGGGTATCAATATCTGGAAAGACAGCTAAACTTAGTTTTCAACATATTCAATAAAAGAACACATATGATTTATCACTACCAGAGCAACCTTCAGTTTTCCTTTGTCTAATTTTTTTTAATCCATAAATTAGCAATCTGAATGTTATCCTCATGCATATTGTATGTTAAATGTCAAAAATATGTCAATACAAGCTTTGAATAAGTCCCTTTGTTAAAAATGAGCATATGTTGCATATGCTGCATTTTCCCTAAACCAGGGATGTTAACTTCTGAAGAAAAGGCTCTGAGAATTTAGGACTGCTACTTATGTTATGAATTAATTAAAAAATATGTCATTTAAAATGTTATATGTCATATTAAAATACGTAATTTTAAGAAATACCACACTTAGAATATCTTCTTCACACTTCCACTCTAGCAGAAACTAAATTTAAAACTGTCACAAATATAAACAGCTGTATGTTAGGATTAAATTCAAAATTATTTAAGCTATCATTCAAAATTGTTGGTTTGTGACATCAGAGAAATCAAACTGTGTGCATGCTAAAATTGCAGCTGTTGAAAATGCATCTTCATGCATGAATACATGTGGTTTTCAGGTTTAAATAACCACAGAGTTTAAAGGATTTGTCTTTTAGGATAACATTAGGTTAATTTTTTGACACTTACGCTAATATTATGTGTTTTAAATATTGGATCCAGTTTACCATACTTTTCCCTTGTTTGTGTTTTTCATTTTCACTGAATACTGAATTATTTATTTATTGTTTCTCCTTTAAAAGTTTCATTATTGCTTACATTTTTAACAGTTATATCTGTTTATAAATATATAAGTATTTTTACACAATTGTATAAAACACAAAGTTTTAATATAATGTACACAGGTTTCTTCATGAATTATCTGTGTAAGCTTGTTTGAAAAACAGAATTAGTTATAGGGTGTGATTAAAAGCATAGATTTTCACAGAACAATAAGCAGAAGTGCAGAACTGCTGTGTTCGTAAAGGAAATTAATAGCTGAGAGCTCAGCAGTGGCATCTTCTCCCCACATAAGACAGAGCTGCCATTTGAGGCAAGTTGCTGCAGAGTAAAGCGACCTGCATTAAAGGGTTTGTCAGACCATCATGGGATTTGCTACTGAACATGAACTTAAATACTAACCTAGACATTATCAAATCAGAACTAGTTAGGATCACCAAGAATTCAGAGTTTTCATTTTTGAAACAGAAACACACATGTGCTGGTCCTGAACTCACATGAACTGCAAAGTACTCCTTAACCACCACCTCTCAACTAGATTGAAGGTGAAATTCAACATTACTAGCTCTCATCACTGGGTCCCTTGCAACGTCCAACTTCAAGTTACGTTTCGGAATCACTATGCATATAAAGACGGCATTAATTGGTATTTCTGGTGATTTTAAAAATAGTTAGCTGCTTTGATAAAACTGTGACCAGCTCAAATAAACCCCACATCTACAAGGAACTGAGCAATATTCTGTGCTCTTCAGAGAAACAAGGAGGTGTAAGGCTTTATAAAAGAGAAGCAAAATAGACAGGATGATGTGGCATTGCTATTTTTTTGGTCTTTGTTTGCAATTAAATTTAAAATCAAGTATTCCCCACCATTTACCAAACAGTACATTGATCTTGATGAAAGGATGCTTAATACAAGATGAAGAAACCTGTCTTTCTCACTTTGCAGTTAGATAGGCGAAAACACCACACTAACAATTGCTGAATTTCCTCTGTTTATCTCATCTTTCACTTTTAATTCTTATAGACAGCTTTGTTACCCTCTCAGAGTGCTGGAAGGCTCAGGGATTGCTGCTGTCCAGAAAGAGCAAGTTCATTCAGTCACAGTAGAATGTGGAATTTTAATTGAGGCATTTGATGTACAAAGTGGAATAGAAATTTCATTTGATGAGATTCCATTTTCAATCCTCAGACTTGTGAGACTGACAAGACAATTAAGTCTCTGCCAGTCAGGGATCCCCCAACATGTCTCCATGTAGCTTACAATTCTGCTGTGCAGCTCCTCAAGGGAAGAAATGGGTGTGTAAACAGTTCTCATACGTTTTATCATCATGGTAAATTAATTGAAGTTTCTGAACAAAATTGCACAACACAATACTAAAACTTCCATTGCTGGTTCTGCTTTTGTTCTTTTACCAATACTGTTGCCCCAGCAGTAGTCAATAAGAATGACAGATTACTTAGTCTACGAAAAGAACAGGCTTCAACCTTCTTCTACTTTTTTTTTTTTTATTTTTATAGAATCATAGAATCATAAAATTGTAGAATGATTTGGGTTGGAAGGGACTTTAAAGATGAACTACTTCCATGACCTCTGTCTTGTGCAGGGACACCTTCCACTAGACCAAGTTTCTCAGAGCCCCATCCAACCCAGCCTTGAACACATACAGCTTCTCTGGGCAACCTGTTCCAGTGTTTTACCACCATCATAGATATATCTAGTCAAAATATACTCTCTTTCAGTTTAAAACCATTCCCCCTTTGTCCCTATCCCTACACACCCTTGTCTAAAGTCCCTCTCCAGCTTTCTTTTAAACCCCACTTAGGTACTAGAAAGCTTATGTAAAGTCTCCTCAGTCTTCTATTTTCCTGGCTGAACAATCCCAGCTCTTGGCCTGTCTTCATAGGCGAGGTGCTCCAGCCCTCTGATCATGCTTGTGACCCTCCTGTGGACTCACTTCAACAGGTCCACATCCTCTTATATTAAGGGCCCCAGAGCTGGACACAATACTCCAGGTGAGGTCTCACAAGAGCAGAGGGTTGGAATCACCTCCCTCAAACTGCTGACCATGTTTCTTTTGATGCATTCCAGGACAGGGTTGGCTTTTTGGTCTGCAAGTCCCATTTACACATAATATGGTGTTATTCATTCCCTAATACCGCTGAGTCCTTGCCTACACAGTGGCTTCATAATATGTGTATGTGTGTTTGTGCATGGGTGTATAATGCACACATGTATTACTTTTTCCTCTGATTGATACAGACAGATAAGAATTGGACTGTCTGTGCCAATTCTGTGCTTTCTTTGAAAGAAATGTTAAATTTCCATCATTTCCAAAGTAAAATTGGAAGGAAAATGCTTTTCATATGAATTAAAAACTTTCTGGTTGCTATGACAGATATTTCAATGTGAAAAGTTACAGTAAAAAAGTTGAAGTTCATTAAAAGTCAAAGTACTAGCAAAATACTAACACTTCTGCAGGTTTTTTTTGCTTTTTTTTTTTTTTTAATCAAACAAACCCCCAAAAAAACAAATCAAAGCAAACAAAAAAAAAATCACTCTTGCTAAAATATATTTAATTCCTAACTGTTCAGATTTTGGTAACCAGAACTTCTAAACAGATAAAATATTTTGCAATCCACAGAGCATCAGTTTTTTCTTCAAATAAGGGATATCTAATAAATCAACCAAAATAAACATGTAAGAAAACAGAGAATCATGTTTCAGGGCATAAAGTAAACTCTCAGCTATGTGTTTTAGGAAGAGAATTTCTTTCCTCTGTTTATTTCTTGAGTCCATCTTTTCAATACAGGCAATATGTATGAGACAACAAACCAGGGAAAATAGCTGTTGTGCTGCTGAATTGGGCTAAAGCAGAAGCTTGGAGAGTAAAGCCTCCTGCTGATGCAGCATCCCTCCTGCAGTGGCCCTGATTGAACTGATGTGATACATATACACTAAACAACCTACTCTGGGGTCTTATGGGGACAATTAGTGATTATCATCCTCCACTCAGGCAGAGGCACTTTTACTAAAGTGGCCTTAAAAACACATGAAGAGGGGCAGAACACTTATCTTCTAGGAGCCATCAGAATGTGGGCTCTTAGACCTACTTTTCATCTGGGTCCCACTTGATAGACAGAGAAATTTTTTGCAGAATTCATCAATTAAGTATAACCCTATCTTAAAACTGAAAACTAAAGTCCTTACTCAGGCAACTTTTCAGACAGTTTCAGGACGGGGGGAATTTTATGCCTGTGGGTATTTAGTCTGACCTTTCAATGATATGTAAGTAATACATTTAGCTTCATACAATCCAGAGCAATGGAGCAACTTTTGCATTGAAGGAATAGTTTTAAAATCTACTCTGATTTACATGAGAAACCATAATTTACATGGTTTACATAACCTTGTTATTCAGCTTATTCTTGTGAAGATATTTTCCTTCACTATTTAAAATCAGTAAATGTGTAACTACAGAAACAGAATTTTCAGTTATGTAGTTTCAACAGAAAAATAAGCCCTTCAATTACTTTCCTTTAACTTTTACATTTTAAAGACAAATTAAACAGTTTAGAATTGTCAAAAATAATAAAAAAACATATTTTCACTTATTCTTCCATCTGCAATATTAAAAAAAAAGGATGTGAACAGACACTTTTGGAAAAACCAGAGAACACATTTAATGATATCACTGTACCTATATCAGTCAGCCCTGCTTTGTATTATTATTCCATTTCTATGTTAAAATACCTTTGGTTTTTTGAACAGTGCCAATTCTTCAGTGTCCAAATCTTAGAAAATAACGCTGTCAAATTCATGTTATTCCTCTAACATATGCTTGGAAACTATTTTGTAATAGCTCTTCACTGGTAAGTATCTCCATATATGGCCTTTTGTCTCAGAATGAGGAGCTAGTTCAGAAGAAAATGTGAACATGTTTTCAGCAGTCACTGATGGTTTGAGCAATTACTGACCTCTGGGCAAAATGAATAAACAGTAGAGATGAGGGAAAAAAAAATAAAGGAGTCCTCAGACTACTATTAACTCACAGTAATAAGGCAGACATGATGTACTGGGGTCATTACATGTCTCATTTGTAGATAAGCCATAAAGAAAAAGCATTCCATCACCAAAGAAAGGTCAAAGGTTAAAGTATGATATGATTGTTTTGAACTAATCTTCCAGCGACAAATTTCTGAAAAATGACAGAGGTCTTCAATTTCAGAAATATATTTCAGGGTCTTTTTATGCCACTTGATATTTCAAGATGCACTTAGGAAAGAAAAAGCTTTTTGGTAGATTTTGGATGAAAGGAAGGACTGAAGGAAAGGACATATTCCATTTCTCTCCTAAAGTAGTAAAAGTAAGGTTTGCAAATAATATTTAAAATTTTACTGGCACTTAATTTAATGGAAAACAATCTTTTCTACCTAGCATAACTTATTCAATATAAGCATGAAATATAAGGTGTTATTATTTTAAACTCTTTTGATAATTTATAGGAATATGTAGAATACCTCAAGTATAATTAAATAAGTTTAGGTTATTTATGATTCTTTAATGATATTCTTCTTCTGATGTAAATTTTCATTTGGTGTTTGGGGGTGATTGTTTTGTGTATTTGGGTTTGTTTGTTTTGTTTTGTTTTGTTTTGTTTTGTTTTGTTTTGTTTTGTTTTGTTTTGTTTTTTCTTCCAGTTTAGATCTTCAGATGTTATCCTTGAGAAACGGAAGAAATAATTAAATAGCATATAAAACACTTTCAATTTTCTTCCATTCAGAAGCTGATTTTTGGATATTTGAAAAAATATATCACTGCTAGTAGAATTATACTTACATTTTTATGTTGCAGACCCTATACAAGTCAAGCACTAAATAGCCTTGGGCCAACATACCATGCATACCTTGACTATTCCTACCCAGCAATCTTTTGAAAACCAGAATATATTAATAAGGACTTTGTGGCTGAATCTCATTTCAATGCTTTATTGTAAACCTATAAAAAAATGCTAGTCAACTTTGGGAATACTCAAATATTCATTAAAGAATATAGATAGAAAAGCTCTGTCAAGAATGAAGCTCACCTAAATTGTTACTGGGTGAATCTTCAAAAGGGAATGGAGGAGTATCTTTCCATTACAGTTCTGAAAAAGTGTAAGGCTTTAGAAACATGATTTACCAGACCTTTCTACTGTAATTTTAGAGAAATTATTTTGAGACAGGTTTTCAATCTCCTTTTAGTAGACAGTGAAGAAAACAGTTCCAGGGAATATCCCATTCTGTTCTAAAAAGTGTCCAGAAGTGAGATGAACCACAGCAGTGAGTGATTTTTATCATCAACTCATAGAAGATCAGCTTGTGAGAGAAATTTGTTTAGCACCACTTCTAAAATGCATAGAAATGCTGTAACTTTTGAAGTAGTAAAACAGACTGTAGGTAATTAGAGAGTAAAAAACGTTGAATTAGGTACTAAAGCTGGTATAGACTGTTTAGACTGTGCTTCATGTCATTCTCTTATGATCAAACCTGCTTACTTTTGTAGTTTGGCTTGATGCTAACATTAATTCTAGTTTGAAAAGCTTCTAATATCATTTACTCATCAATATGCATAATAATAATTCTAGGGATTGTACATGAAGGCTTTTGTCTTTTGCAAAGCTACTGACACTTCAGATGCCAAAAGAAATGAGCATATTAAGCTACCAAGTCCTGGCCTTAAGTTGACCCCTCTCTATTCTCCAAAATTATATATTAAAACTGTTAAAAGCTTGATGTTAATTAATTCAGATTCTTAATAATTCTGCCTGTTCAGAAGAACCACTAAAGCAAAAGGTCTAAATAATTATGTTCTGAGGACATAATTATAATCCCAGCAATAAGTTCTACAAAATCATTCATTTGACTTTTTCTTTTCCCCTAAGTAGTGCTTTTAATAGACAATTTAAGAATTTCTAATGGTAAATTAAAAATCAGACTCTAAAAGCAGATTTTATGACATAGCAATTATTTGATTTGGCTGAAGCCTCCAGATGAATTTGATGTATTCTCTTCTTTTAAAATCAGACTCTATGAGGGTAAACATCATAGCTTTACTTTGTTGAACAAAGTTTAAAAAAAAAAAGTCCTTTCTCCCAACTCACTCACTTCAAATAAATGTCTCTAAGGTTAAGATGTTTTGGAACGAATTAAGGGAGAATCTAAGTTGCTTGTTACCCTGTCAAGCAAGGAACTGTAGCACTAATAAGGACTAGACGAAAGCTGAACCTAAATCAGATGCCAAGAATTATTTAGCTTTGTCTGAAGCCATTCAACTTCTGAAGGATGAATCAAAAATGTAAGATAATGAGCTGGGCAAGACTGAGAACTGCTTCCTTATTACGTCTTTTCTCTTCTTCACTGTATGTTGAGCATTGCCTGAAAGTGGCTTTTAAACCTCAAGCATTATTTCAACACAGTGAGGTGCATTTCTCAAACTCCATTTCAGCAGCTGAGGATGATGCCTTGCATGAAAAAGTTGATTGATGGACTCAGCATAGTCAGTCATACAGGTGGAAGTGCTTAACAGGTTGTCTGAGCCCTGAACTGCATTTCTCACCATGCCTGTGTGTGAAGGCTGACAAACCTGGTGTTATATAACTTCAGGAATTCAGAGCAGAACTTTCTAAGATAGGCATTACTAACCTGGAGTTGCTCCATGCCTTTTTAAATCAAGCAAAGTCCCTAATGGTCCTATACAAAATAATTAAATTTCCCGGTTAAAATGTATTCACTCAAAGGTCACGTCTCAAGCCCTCAAATTTTGTCAGAGAGTTCTGCAGTATTGCTCGCCTTCTTAGCAGAGGTCTCCTGCTTTGGAGGATAAGGAAAGATTTACATAATAATGTTATACAACTCCACAGTTTAAAAAGATCAACAATATATGACTGACAACGAGAAAGAAGACACAAGGACCAAAGAAAGCAGCAGCACTGCTGCAAACCAAGTAGTGGATTGTGTTATAAGGAGTTTTGCTTTTTTTGTTTTTCCCCCAAATCCATATATAATTGGAGAAAAGGGGGTTCTGCTAGTTTACTTTGTGGTGTGGTTTACCTGAAAGGAAGTCACTCTCATAATATGGAAATTTTAATATAAAAAGATATTAAGAGAGTGCAAGAGTGCATGCCAAATTCCCTAACTTAATTAAAATGTAGATAAGTTCTGTTTTCTGACAAATGACAGAATGGCACTTCTGTGTTTCTGTAGTCATTACTTAGTTCATATCACTTAACCTACATTAGAAGTTTAATTATGTGATTTTGAAGTTGATTTCAGTTTTAATAAAAAAAAAAAATGAGAGAACTTGCATGAAATAATTTATTAAAAAATTTCTTCTCTCACACATTTTTTTTTTTTTTTTTCTCATAAGTGTTCTCTTTCAGGCATACACAAAACAAAAATCTAAATTATGGTCACAGTGAGATCATCATACCATGATCTTTGCTCTCAATTCCCCTGTTGTTTCAAGACTGACAAGAGGAATGCCTCAGTTGTCAGTTCCTCCTGTGCTAGCCCCAGTGGCATGTGACTTTCTAGCTAAAGTCTGTAGTGATTTTTAACTATTTCTGTTAGCACCAGCTCAAGAATAGTAGGCAAAGAGCATTTACAGTCACTTTAAAATCTGACTCTGCAGTGAAAAAGGTTTCAGCTACAGCTATTTTGCTGGAGTTATACAGATGTACTGTATAGGAGGTAATTCAGTTCAATGTGTAAACAGCCTGATGTCAGTAACAGCAACTGAATAAAGCCATTACTTCATGGCTTCTCATTTAGTCATTACTTGCACTACAGCAGAAAGATTTTTTTGAAATTCAATACACAGTTTCCTGCCCTTTTGATCTAAAAGAGGAAAATGATCTCCTCTTTTCAAAGAGCCAATGTTTAAAAGAACAGAGGAACGAACATTTTACAACTGTAAACTGTAACCATGTAAATTACTGAGAGTAGTTGCTGCCTTTGTTGCTGGAGATAAAATGAGAGCTTTGTTTTGCTGGAGGTACAAAGTTTTCTGGAGCTCTTCATGTTCAGTTTTAGGGAGCTGTTTGTGGTTTAGTTTTGGGGTGGGTTTTTTGTTTGTTTCCTTGGGCTTTGGTTTGTGTCTTCTTGTTTTTTTTAAAAAAAAAGTTATATTTTTTTTTCAAATTTATTTTTGTTCATTTATTTTAGTTTTAAATCCAGATTAAACTTTAAATACAGAATCCAAATTCAGTGGATTTATTAGTTTGTAACAATATTGCATACCTCTTTTACCTTAGAATTTGATCACACAGGCTTAATTTTTTGGATGAACATCATATATCTCATTGTTTCTAATCTAAGAAGGCTCATATCCAAAGCGTGTCACTTGTTTGAATATTCCTATGCATCAGAGCTTGAGAAATGTTGTATAAAATTTAAAACAGTCAATTTTTAAAGACATGATATACATTAGTTTAGTTTATGACACTGAAAGTACATTTACTGAATTTTTAAGTAAATAAATGAAATGTAAGTAGAGGAAATATTTTAGAAAGAGTTTTAGGCTTTCCAGTGAAATAAAAGGTAAATTAAAACAGTTCTCACCATGGCTTTCTCAGAAGTTTCATTATGACCAAAAACCTTTTGGCAGTGATCATCCTAGAATTAGGTATAATATATCAAAAATACAAGCTTTAAAAAAAGTATTCCTTTGCTTCAGAATGGTAGGTGATGATAGCTATAATAGCAGGAGAAGTGGCTAAGTCTATTAAATTAATGCATTCTTGTGGGCATTTCTGATATAGTAGGATCAAAGGTAGTAGAGAAGAGGATGAAAAAAGAAATAAAAAAAGAATCAATGACAGTTATTTAGGGCATAGTACTGAAGGAAGACTACAAACACCAGGGATTTGGGAGAGAGAACTCAGAATATAGAGGCATGAATAGAGAACTAACTGAAAAATCATTTTTCTAAGACACAAGTTATGTGTGTGATATATTTATTCCACGTTCCTATCATCTCATTTCAAATTTGGCTTCCTGTATGGTATTTTGGGTGTGTTCTCATTTATTTCTGCAGATCTTTAAATGATACTTAGTTTGCAATAAAATAATATTTTTTTCAGGGAAAAAAGGGTGAGACCACTAAAGGCCACAGATATCTTCAAAACACAGATCATTTTCTCTTAAAATTTCTTCTCAAAGTCAAAACTGTAATCCACATTTATTCCTGCCCTCAGCTGTCCAAATAAAGATAAAAATGCTGATATCCTTTAGTCCTTAATGTTTCATAAACTTTGTAGCTCTTTCCCTGTTGAACTGGAAGTTCTCTAGTGCTTTCATACCTATCCAGAAGAAGTTGTCTGGCTCTCAGGTGAACCATAAAATGATCCAGAAAGTAAACAAAATATTGCATGCTTCTGTTGTGACGTCTGATTTGAGATATTCTCTGTATACACCTCACATAGACTGACTGAATTATGTATTGACTAAAATATGCCTCAAAAATGCTTAGATAAATCCTTTTCAAAATGAGATAACTGCAAGAAAAATAAATTAAGTCCACTTTTTACATACAGTTTACAGCTATGGTATTTGGCCAAGCATAAGGAACTTTAATTATATGCCTTCTCTAGTACATATGGCTTAAATATAAAATTATTCTCTTACACAACAGTCTGTAGCACCTAAACTAATGGTTAGGCTTTAATTAGGGTACATGAAGGACCTACAGATAAACACTGTTGTGGGAAAAGAAGTACAATTTCACAAAGTCACTGGGAATTTGAAAGAGAGCAGGCTGTATGTGCTTCTATTGTTTTCTGCAGTCCCTTCTAGCATTTTTCCATTAGGGGAGATTATGCCTTTTTAATATATTTTTTAAATTAATAAATTGTTGAATTTATAGATTGTGTTGTTATTGGGGTTTCCTGTTAGCTACTTCTTGTTGATTTCTTGTGCTGCATGTGCTTTAAGTGAAGATTCAGGCATATATCTATAGCTGAACCATCTATTTTCCTCTGTGCAGTTTACCATGCCTTGTGCATAATTTTTCTCCCTCTACTGTGCTTCATCTGTTGCAACAACTGACTTGGGAATCCCAAATTCCTAGTTTGAATCAGATTTTGGGAGTCTGTTTCTTTCACTGGTTGGAATGAATAAGATTATTAAATACTTCTAAAAATTCTGAAGGGAAATGCTGAAAAAATTGAACATGAAGTTCTTATCCCTAGTACAATAAAACACAAAAATGCAAATTTTCCTGCTTTGGGAAGCTGTCTTAGTGACTTGACTTCTTTTATGCATTAATTTCGGGCCTTTAATCCTAAAAGTGTCTACTTGGTAACTATAATTCTATCTACTTTCCTAATCCAGTATTAGTAAATAGGTCCATTTGCACACAGGGGAATAGAGGTCTGTTACCTGACCTGGTCACCGAAGTCAATTGTGATGTCAGGGACATGAAAGGGACAAATAAAACCAGCTTGACACTATAACAGCTTTCTGCAGAGTCAAAGCATTTGTTTAAGCAGTGTAGGATGAAGAGGAGAAAATAAAAGTTCATGAGTAGCAAACTAAAGATCCTGCCCAATGCCTACAGATTGCTGCCATACATTCTTCCCTTGTTGGTATCTGGGGCTGCTGCCCACCTGTGTTCCTCACCTGCATGGCAGGGCAAGTTGCAGCAGGTACTAGGCTGGCTGAGAGCAGCACGAACATCTTCAGCTGCTGCTCCTCAGAATGGGGTCAAGCAGTAACCACCTTTCATTTGATGGGACATTGATTTGGATGTCTGCCCTCCGGCCAACTGCCAACTTTCCCAGACCTGTTGGGAAATGCCTTATCTGTAAGATTCTGTATTCTTCTGTCAGCTCTGGTTAATGAGCCATCAGATTTAGAAGTTACTGATGTGAGATGGATAGACAGCTGAAAAAGTATGGTGTTTGTATAAGTCAAACTTCTTTAGAAAAGGAGGCTAATGCAAAGTAAAAACTAAAATTAAATAGAAATAAAATCTGAAGCAACTGAAATGAGAGCAACAGAAATATCACAAAGAAAGAAAAGACCTTGAGCACAGATAACTGAAAAAGAGGTATTAAAAGAAAGAAAAAGAAACAAAGGTTTTAACCAAGAAAAGGATATAAAATAGTAATAAAAATAGACAATAAAAGAAGGGAAAAAAAGAACGTGAGCTACATTAAGAATTAAATATAGAAAAAGAACAAAAAGTGTTCAAAATTAAAGGAAAGCAAAAATAAGACAAAGGTGTGAGCTAAAACTGGAGACAGTTAAATTTCCTTATACAGTACTTTCTTTTACTCATGCCAGGTTAAGGATTTCCAGAAAAAAACTTGCCTTACTCTGACAGTATGCAGGTTCCCTGGATATCTTTAGCAATTCATTACATGCAAAACATGATTTTTTCTATTTCTTAAATATGCAGTCTTAAAATCTTAAATTTGCTATTACAGTAGTAAAAGTAAGCTATGAGATTCAAAATTTAGAAAAATACATCAAACATATAAACTGGTTTTACCTTATCTTTTTTATTTAATTAATCAATTTTCAAATGAATTTCTATTTCATAAAAATAGTAGATATATTACTAAAAATTCTGTAGAACTTTGGCATTTTTCTTGGTAGCACCAAAGATGTGAAAAAAGCATACTTAAGAATTTTGAGAACAGTAACTTTGTTACACAACTTTGCAAATATTGATAACAACAGACAAATAAAATAATCTGACGTAGGGTACCATAGAAGCTAATGGTTCCTCAGTTTTAGAGGCTGGCTTTCACTGTTTACTTGTTTAGTTACATATTTGATAGAGTACACTTCCAAGGAGGATATTTTTAATTAAAATTTAGGTGCTTCTGATTTTGAAGTAGAATCTATAAGTCTGTGTCATCTCTAGAACCATCATACTGTCACCTTGTAGTCCCAGAGTCCTTGAATTTTTGTGCAGCACAAAATCAGAGAGAATTCAATTTGTTCTACCCTTGATTTCTTACAATGTTTGAAAAGGAATGTGCTAAGGAGAGAAGGTTATAGATGAAGAATGGTGATAAGTAAGCCTGCTGATAATTGCATTTTTTGCAAATGCTATCACTACTAAATTATGGAAATTGTGCATTAGAGATGAATTTCTAATATTTATTTTTATTACATTGATTTTTTTTCTTTTATTTATTTACTTGCTTGGTTAGGACTGATGCATTCTGAATTGAGATCCTAAGGAGACTTTGGCAGAAGAAGAGCCATATGCTCACCTACCCTGGCTGTGGAAGTTTTTCACATGTATAGAAGCAGAGTATCTGCCTAAAATGGGTATCTGTCTAAAAGATATCTGCCTAAATCAGTCTCACCCTAAACATGTCTATTTCTTTCTTTTCTCTATACTGCAGCTACCCAAAGCCAGGGCAAATATCACACCTTAGGAGCTTTCCAAACTTTCAAATCAAATAAGCCCATAACCTACTTTAAAGAATTTGAATGTCTTAAGGCTTAGAGCTACAGGGACATTTGGACCTCAGTTTGGATGAAGATGTCTAAGTTTCAGCTATATCCTGCTCAGGCTTTACAGGCTAGACCTTGCCTGTTGCAATGCAAGGTACTGTTGCACAGGATTTTTTTAGAAAAGTATTAGTTTTCCCTTTTTTCTTCTCCTTCTGAAACTAGAAAATGTTTCTTGAAGTAAATTACATCTAAATTAAAACACACAAAGAATAGAGAATAAAGAACTAAACCATTTCAGGTTGCAATGTTTATTACATATATAATAGTAGGATATAAAGTATTCATTTGGATTGACCTGCACTACTTAAAAGTTCTAGACATTTCAACTTCATGTCTACATAAACTTTACACCATAACATATTATTTATTTATTTTATCCTTTACAAGATGATAGTAAACTCAAAAGAAAAAAAAAAAAAAAGTAGACATTTTTATAGTAGTTCTATGGAGAAATTAACATTACAGCAAAAAGCATGCTGGAAAAGAAATTCCCAAACTAACCTGCTGAATTCAGTAATTCAATACTCCAATACTAAGGGGCAAGGGCATCTTCCTCTTAATGCTTATGGTTCGGAAATCTCATAAAAGAAGTAGTCTTAATGAAATACTCCCTTTGAACAAGCACTGGCCTTAGTGATTAATTTTATATATTGGATGACTCCGAAAAAAAACCCCAAAAAAACCCAACCAAAACCCTGTTCACTTTATGCTTCTCTATGGTACCTCTAAGGTGCTGCAGGCTGATCTGTATGGGGCCACACAGAAGTAGAAAGTTTAGCAATTCACTGACTGGGCATTACATTTTAAAAACATTAATAAAGCGTTAGGTTAGAATTTGTATTATAGAGGCTCTATCTTTAAAATTTATTTATTCAGCAGCATAATTACAAGTAATGATGTGGAAATTCCTTAATTTTACATTTTGCAACATGCTGAGGTAGTTTTATACTTTTTATATGCAAGTTTTATACCTAGTGAAGGACTTTTCTTTCAAAACTGCCCTTCCCCTTGCTCCCACAATAAAGCTGTTAAACAGGATAAAGTATATCCATCCATTAAGCCAGGATCTGTAATCTGTTTTCACTGATCTTTATAAATCATTCAGCAAGAGATGTGGAAATCAGTGTTGGCTGAGGAAACACACTTAGATAGTATATTGCCCCTACAAAATGTTAAGGCTCCTTGTGCTGAAGGAACTTTGCTGTGTGAGGTGATTGAAGGCAGTTCTTTGAAGGGAGGTTAACAGGGCACTACCAATGAGCCAAATGTGAAACATTAAACATTTCCCTAAAAACTTCAGAGAACCTTTATTTCTCCTTAGTTCTGCATGAACAATGGTAAAATATTTTTGTGTAAAGTTATTTTTTTCAATCTTCTTAATATGGAGTATATGTCAAAAACATAGTCTATTTAATTATAGTCTAAAACTACTTCTTTATTAAATACCAGCAAACAGACTCAAATACAGCTACGCTGCATTTATAACCATTACTTAAAATTTGGTTCCTATCATCACTTCTTGGAATCACACAAACATTTAGTTTGTAAAACACCTCTAAGATCACCGAACCCAGCTGTTAATCCAGAACTGCCAGCTTGTATTCAGATGGCTATGGATCAGCCCCCCCAAGGTCCTTTTCCAACCAACAGCTTTCCAGCCAGTCATCCCCAAGCCTGTAGCATTACACCAATGGACGTATTACTGCAGTTCATGGAGGACCCAAAATGGAGGAAATTTTTTACCTGAAAAACTGAAATCTGTGCTAGAGTTCTCTACAGAGGAGAGAAAAGTGTAAAAGGGCAAGCTACAAACAAACTTTCCTTTCACCTCTGCCACTTCATGTTGCTGAGTCAGTAATGAAGTAGTGAAAGAATGAAATTGATCATGGGAAAGAGGATAGAGGGAGAAATAGTATTGGTTTAATGTTGCCTTTGCTCTTACTAATAGAATCTATTTTAAGTGTCAATAAATTCAGTTAATTTTCCCCCAGTCTGATCTGTTTTGCCCACGATAGTAAACAATTTGTCCCACCAAGCTTTGCTATCCTGTTTTCTCCACTACTGCTCTGAGGACTGAGAATGTGAGTCTGGGCTGATGAGTGTCTCTCAGCCAGGGTTTACCCATGAAAAGAGCAAATGTTTCCTTTCATGGAAAATAAACCACCACTAGGTGTGCATTTTAACTGATAGGAAAGCTATATTATGCAATTAGCTATTTCAAACTGCAAGATGATTCTTTTGTCCTGCAATTAGCAACTTGTGTAAAAAGATAGTGTTTTGTTGATTTTGGTACTGACAAGCAGGGGAACACGTGAAAGTAGTCCAGGTGATAAGTTTAAGTCAAAGAGATATCAGCAACTCAGTCAGATTTTCAAAAGGTTACATTTGATATGGAAAAATACAAAATTTTTATACTTAGCAAGAAATAGAAGAGAGAACATTTGTCAGTAAGAAATAGAAATGAGCAAGGGAACTGCAAATTACAATGAATAATAAGTCAAATGCTTTTTCACACTGTTAGTGTGTACAACATGTACATTAGATGTATTGTCTGAAACTAAATTAATTGACTTTTCCATTCTACATGGAAAGTGGTAAGTCATTTATTCCAGTCATGTATTTAATTTTGGAACACACAATTCAAAGAGAGTGTAAGCCAATTGGACAGAACTCAGGAGGAGAAAGAAAATAGTCAGAAATCTAGAAAACATGATGTACAGAATGGATGAAGGAACTAGGGTTACATAGTTGATAAAAAGGAAAACTAGATGTAAAAGTCAGAGGCACAGGAGAATGAAATATTCTGTTCTTCAAACCAATGATAGACAGCACAAAGAATATATGCAATTATTGTGAATATGAGACATAGATTTCCTGTTTTGCAGGAAATATAAGGTAGCAATGGGTTAGATTATTTGGGAAACAGTCAAATTCTGTCACAGGAAGTCTTTAGAAAGAGTCTTGACAAGTACAAATGAATATACTTGGTGTACATAATTTTTACCACCAGGCAGGAGAATGGGGCAAAAGGACTCATAAGGTCCTTTTCAGATTTTTTAAGAGTTGTTTGTTTTTTACTTTTGTTTGGTTGGTTGGTTGGTTTTTATTTGTTTTGTGTTTGTTTTGGGTTGTTTTTTTGGTTTTGTTTTGTTTTTGTTTTTGTTTTTTTTTTTTTTGTGGTGGTGCAAAGATGGCTATTCTTGTGAAATATTTGGACTAGTTTAAAATAATTTTACAAAATTGTTTTATTTTTTCTATGATCATAAAACTGTCAAATCATAAAAATTCTCCTCATAAAATTTTCTGAGATGCTTGAAAGTACCAATTTCAGTAAAATAAACATAGCCTGTGTTTATTTTTAGACTTTTCAAATATTACTTCCTTTGTAGTGAATACTTTCATTCATTGCCAAAGTTTTCTAAATATCAGGCAGACTGAATAAGTATAAGCAATCTTTGACATCTGCAAGAGCTGGATGTTTTCCAAACTTTCACCTCTGTCAAAAGTGATATGTAAACTTTTTATGTCCTTTCTTCTTTTATTTTTTAATCTAACTCCCTGTTTGACAGAAAATGGATGAGTTCTTCTGGCCAGTTATGAGTCCAGAATAGTAGGATGGTATTTCTTTGAAAAATTGTGCCTAGTACCATCCTCAGACCACAGCAATAAGAGTATAATTACTTTCCAATGAACTACAAGAGACATTTTGGAAATGAATAACAATGTTCCTTAAGCAGGCAACACACATTATTTATAAATATAAATGGAATCCTAGAGAGACTTGGAAGTAATTACTAATATGTTTTTATAGTGTAAATATGCTGGAGCTAGGAAAATGCTGCATTTGTTCTGTGGCCAAATAAAAACTGAATCATTATGTTTACACCATTCATACCAAGAGCAACTTCAAGAAATAAGATTTTTTTTTTTTTAATATATAATTTCATGCTAGATATTTGAGTTTTCATGGCAATAAGAACACCCGAAAGTAAAAACTTGCCATGTGAGATCTAAACACATTGAAATTGCTAACCCAAAACTTATGGTTTTGTTATGTGACATTTTTCTATATTTTTAAAGGGGGAATTATACAATAGAAATTATATTTCCTTTTTTAACAGATGACTAGAACTAGAAGTATGTAAGAAATATTATTTATATGAAATGAACACTGTACCACTTCTAGAATAAAACAAAAAAATCAAAATCCCTGCTAAGTAATAAATGTTTTCTACTTAGAAAACACATGGTGGCTTTTTGTACCAAGAAATGACTAACAAATATTGTTGGAGCAGAAATATAATAGCCAATTAGCCTCAGTCATTGGGGGGGAAAAAAAAAAAAAAAAAAAAAAAAAAGAACATGCAGTCTCAGATATTCTGAAAAGACAAAATATAAGTGTGCATATACATGTATGTACATTTTAAAACATTTTAATATTATGACATCTGATGACAAAGACAAATAAAAAAGACCACAGTGCTATATTGAAAATTTTAAACAATTTCTACTTTTCTGGTTTTGAATGGGTTAGAAAATTATCATTGATTTCTTGTAAGATTTTTTAGCTTTACTTCATGAGAACTCCTTGTTGAAAGTACTCATTTACCACTCTTTTGTGAAAATTTCTTTTGGGAAAAGGGTAAAAGGCAAACTATGAAAAAAAAGAAATCAAGCTATTAATCTTTCTTGTAGTAGTCTTGGGGAAAAAAATACTGAAGGATTGTATAATTAATGTATGATATCCTTTTTTAATTAGTGAACCTGTTGGATGAAACATGAAAAATCTGGAAAAAACATTAATTTCTTAGTATTTGCAAGAAAAAAAAAAATAGAGGTAAAGAAATGTGTTGTATCTTAGAGACTTTTTGACACTCTATATTTAAATACACTGTAATGTAGGAGTTTAAGGGTTTGTTAGCCAACATCTTTTCAGGCAAAATGGTGGGTTGGTTGCCAGAGTTATGGTGATTGTACAATAAGACATAAGAGTTCTGTGACACATGGTCAGGTGTTTTCATTCCACCTAAGGAGAGTTTATAATAGACATTATGTCCCTACAGATGGGTCAGTAAATCACAGAAGGGGGCACTGGATAGAAATGATCTCAACCATTATGAGACTCTGTAATCACTTTTGTAGCCTTAGCTAGACTTGCTCAAGTAACACTGAATCATAGAACAGCCCAGGTTGGAAGGAACCTATACAGTCTAGTCTCACCTTTTGCAGAAAAGGGAGCCTAGGGATTATCTAGCACCCCAACGATTCGTGTCTTGAAAACCTCCAGAGATTATACCAGATTCCTTTGGAGGTTGTTGCAGTAACTGATCTCATTATGAAAAATTTCTTTCTAATATCAAGATGAAACCATTCATACTGCAACTTGTACGCATTGCTGCTTGTCCTCTCCATATGGTTCCTTGTGAAGATGGAGTCTCTGTCTTCCTTTGACCTATTAAGCACTGGATAACAAGGGAAAGGTTCCCCTGGAGCCTTCTTTTATTCAGGGTGAAAAGTTCTAACTTCTTCAGTCTTTCCTCATAGAGCAGGTTCCCAGCACTTTGATCATGGTTATGGCCCTCTTTTGGACCCCCTCCAACCTGTTCATATCTTTTTTGAGTTGTGGGGTCCAGGACTGGGTACAATATTCTAGGTGTGGCCTGACAAGTGCTGCATAGAGTGGGATGATCATGTCTCTACCTTTCCTCATAATTCCCCTGTGGATATAGCCCTGCATCCAATTTGCCTTGGTTGCTGCAGCTGCACACTGAAAACTCTTCAGCTTGTCCACCATGACCCCCATGAAATGAACTATCACACTAACATATAGTATACAGATTTAGCTGGATTATCGTGCTTGACCCACGTGATTCCACAATACATATCCCAGTGCCTGCAGTGCAAAATTTGTCAAAGATGAGAACAGGTTATATTTGAGTATACACTGTAAATATATACATACAATTAAATGAGCACTTCAAAAACATGAGGCATTTTAGAAAATTCTTTGAAAGTATTTCTACATAGAGATACTATAAAATTATCAAAACAACCTTAATACAGTAATATTTGTTTTAACAGAAGAATTAGAAAAAATATTTCTCAGGTTCAGAAAAATATGTATCATTTTTTTTGCATTAATAAATAATGGTCTTATTGTAAAAATGTGTTTCTAACATGTCCCATGCGGATATGACATAGGAGAGTATAATAGTATAACAGCCTTGTACCAAAACACCAATACACAATCTTAATCAATTAACTAAAATCTAAATATGATATTGTGCAAAACTTACTTACATAGCTGTTATAGGTTTAGCTAAGTAGGCCTAAATATAGGCTTTAAATTTCAGACTAGGCCTGGGACTGTTGGCTGACTTGAGCTGGGCTGGGCTAGCTGACAGCTGACTTCTTCTAGCCAACAATATTCTATACCATATTTCGACATCATCTCAAAGGGTAAGAGCCAATGTGGGAGTGGCTTGGTCAGTTCCTTCGTAGCTGTTGTCTCAGAAGGATGCCCTGTGCTGTCCCAGGAGGGACGAGGAGGCCCAGGCCCAGAGCACCAGCTCACCACCGTGTTATCTTAGGGAAGCAGAATGTTTATTCTTAGTCTTTCTCTCTGCTTAAGTCTGTCTCTGGGGAATTGACTCCTCTAGAGTGATTTGTATTTAAAATAGTAAGATTTGTGTTCACTGGGGAGTGGGGAGTTATTTCTTGTTATTTCTAAATTGTGTAAGTGTGTGTTATACTGTAGTTTACTCAATTTTCTCTTTTCTGTATAAATATATACAGTTAGTTTAAGCATAAACCTAGTTTGAATTTTTTTTTTTCCTTTCCTCCCTTTTCTCGGTGGGGGGAGGGAAGCTCTTTCTATGTTGGGCAGTTGGCATTTTGCCAGCTCAACCTAAGACAATAGTAGAGAATAATAACTGTGTTATTGTGAAGTAAACAAGTTCATTAGGCAGTTAACAGTTTGGGGTTTTTTTAGGCCTGATCTCAACTCCTAAAAAGGAAGAGTGGGATTTGCAGCTGTAGTCCCTTATGCATATTTTTTCCTACCAAGGGGACAGACTACCATTTGTAATCTATTGTATAACACACTTGCTGTGACCAGAGGTTGCAGTTGTGGCCTCCAGAAAGTTAGAAATGTACTATATTTATGACAAAATATTTGGAAATGTCTAGAAATTATGCCAGCTTTTGTGCAACAAATTTATTTTAAAATTTGACAAATGGTAACATGATAAGTGTTGATGAGATTGTGAAGGTTGTTATGCATTCTGTGCTGATTCCTAGCACAGGAAATGATCACACAGTGTTTAATTGCCCAAGGAACCTTTATCTGAAATCTTCATCTCCAAGTTTGTTTGCCATCCAATTATGAAAAAAAATTAACTTGTGCCATAAAGATGGCAATTTCCCCACCTCTCAGATCCCTTCTCTGTTGGATAACTACTGTTTATTTATATGTCTCAATTTTATAATTCTTATTCTGCTGTGGTCACAAATATTCATGTTAGAGTCTTCCTCCCCATGATTTATTAGTACATTTTCCAGTACTTCAGCACAACCTTTTATTTTGGATATCAACTTTTCAACACTCTTACTCTCTGGTAAGCTCATTCTCACTGTTCCAAGTACCAATTTCTCTTACACCCAATTGCCTGTCCTCACATCCATCACATTATACATTAATTTTGTATACTTAATCACCAGAAATTATTCAGACCAGACAGACATCTGAAGATTTTTTCTGAAATGTCCATTAGTTTAGATATGAAGCTACAAAGTGACAAATCTCTAATATTAATGATTTGAAATTTACCAGGGAGGTGGTAATTTCTGCTAAATTAATTTTCTTATGCATTTGACTAAATACTACTGTCCATCTTCTCAGCTGAAACATATGCTCTGAAATAGAACTTCAGTCTTGGTATCATTATGTCTAGTGTTCCACAACAGATTTATTTTATTAAGTGTCCTTGCCTCCAACAAATGAACATGATTGACTATAGAAAGATGTTCCATATTTGTCATCATTCTTCTAGTACTCCAACAACAAAATGCGTACATTGATAATATAGGCCCAAACTCATCATCCCAGTTTTCTCAGGACTCCTTCTTTTCATTACCATTAGTTCTGTTGTCCTTACTAGTAGAGGCACAGGCTGCTCTTCTGCTGATTTATGTAATATCTCTGACTGAAGCAAGCTGTTTAAAACTTACTCAACAACAAGAAAACTGTAAGTACTCTGTTCTATTCAGTGTCAAAATTCCTAGCAAAACAATATAGCCCCTATATTGGCCAATGTCTCAATATTGTGAAATAATACAGAGAACTGAAATTATAAGATATAATAGAGCACATTTCCCAAGTTAACAATAATTTCCCTCACTGTATCATGAAAGCTTGCTGACCCTTGAAAACACTGTGCTTGTTTGCATGCATTTAAATAATTAGTGCACCATATAATTTAAAGAAGAAATTGCACAACTAGAATAGAAATTCTTGAAGTCAAATTCATCCTATGTAATGTATAAGATTAAAAAAAAAAAAAAAGGAAGAAAAGAGAACCTGGAGAAACACGTTCATACAGCACTACAACACTTACTAGTATCTGTAAATAAGCTATTGAAAATAGTAAGAAAACTATTAACAATGATAATGTTCTGTACCTTTTGAAATCATCAACAAAGTTAGTTACCAAAGTGTTATCAAAGGAAACCCAAAAATTAAATTAAAAAAACACCCACAAGAAAATCATGTTTGGTTTTTTTTTTCCATAGTTATTAAAAAAGGCCCTAAAAAATGTTGTCCATAGGGAATACAGCATGAAATTCTTAAAAAGACTCAAGAAGCTCACATATATTTTCTACAGTGGAAATGAAAATACATGAAACATTATTTGGTGGTCAGCTATGAACAGTTTTTTAAAAAAAGTGATGGTGATTATTGCATTTACTCAAAATATTATAGAAGGACTAGACATATACTTCTAATTCTCTATTTTGAAAGCAATTGATTATTGACCAACTTATACTTGGGAGACTAGTTATAGAATATGAGTTTTATCATTATATACCTTCATTTAAGGTATATAATGATATACCTTAAATGAAGGTATATCATTATATACCTTTGCTTTTTTCTCATATTAAAAAACTGATGTTCCATACTGAGATGTTCTCCTGTACTATTTTGGCATTTTTTCTTCCCCCTTAACAAAACATCAGGACACTGTAGACCAGTAGAAGTGTTTCAGTCTTGGAAATTTCATGTTCTTTATTAGAGGGCAGCTGGAGTACACTAAACTCGGAATGGGGATGGACGATCTGGTAGTTTATGGGTTAAGATTAAGGAGATGACTGGCAAAGGTGGCATTATAGTGGGTGTCTGCCACCTGATTGGGAATTTAAAAAGTGGATGAGGTCCTTTACAGATAGACAGAAGCAGACTCATGTTCATGAACTCTGGTCCTCATAGCGATTTCAGCCACTCTGCTACCTATTGGAAGAACAACACAGCAGGGCTGCGAGAACAGATAAAGTGCAAAAAAGATTGGGAATATTTTATTTCTTTATACTTTCATACATGCAGTATTTTTAAAGCCTAAACTTAAAAATTGCTATTTCCTTTCATGTACATGGAGAATGCCATCAAAACGTAATTTTGATTCAGACAAGATCAATTGTTTCACTTATAATGTAGAGAAGGAAAAAAATAACATTTTTATTTCAAAAGAATGAACATAAATTGGAGATCCTTTTGACCTATTTAATGGTAGAATCAAGAATAATCAATAATGACATACTGTCATATATGACAGTATACATGCTTCATATGCCTGTGTGTATCATTAACCAGACTATCACAATATAGTTTATTTTTAGCAAGTTTTCTTCAGCAACCAAACATGTATTCAGACAAGGCAGGCAGGCAGGAAGGAAGGAAGAAAGGGAGGAAGTTAAAACTAAACTTCCTCAAATTGCAAAAAAACATTGTTTCACATGTGGGGACATTAAAAAAAAGACTTTGAAAATTCTGAACAGAAAAATGTGTACAAACACTCTGGATAAACATGCAAATATTAGACTGGCTGCTTATTTCAAATGGATAGTCTGAGCTCCACTTTCTTCTGTTCGCTAGTACATCTAGTCAGCTAGTTCTCTGTGCTGTTTTCACTTGCTTCCCTGCTGCTGAATTTTGATCTTTGCTTCCTGTCTCTCTCCCCTGCTATTCTTTTCAAGAGTGTTCTGCTTTTTGTTTGATGAGCAGTGAAAATTGCAAGATTCCTGACCTCTAAAGAACAGGCAGAACTTTAGAAATCAGGAATCTTGTAAATTGTACTTTCCTACTGTTACATGGAATACTATTAAACATCAAGGATGACTAATTAAAAAAAAAAAATGCATATGAAAGGTCTTATGCTGCTTTAGTGTGCATGGAATACCTTCAAACTCTGGCATTCATTAGTACATAAATTCCTGGCCCAGTTTGTTTGGGTTTAATTTTGCAGAACAAAGACAATTTCAAACTAAAGGCAGTAATTTCTTTTATTCTCCCAATGGCAAAACTTCTGGAAGTAAGGGTTTATCAGTTACAGTATCCAAATAATTATTAATTTCCTTTTTCTTTTCCTGATTTCAACAACAAAAGTGGAACATTATGTACAGCAGATGATGCTGTTTTCATGATTAACTTGCATAATCCCTCTGCCCTGAATAGCATAAAGATCCCATTTTTTCTAGAGGCTTATCAAGCATGCCAATGTACATGTCTAGTCTTTGGTATATAGTAATTCTTCTGTATTTGATATTGTGTGATATGCAATACTCAAATCAGACAAATATTAATTAGTTTAGCATATGCATGTGAAAAAATAGTTAATGGAATGGTAGATAAAAGGTAGTCTGCATAGCTGTCCAGAAAAGCAATAAGTTCTTGTAATATCAACTTTATCTGATGCATGGCCATTTCATTCTTAGCAAATATGACCTCTTCCTCTTCTCTTCTTCTTTGCAAAACTACAATATACCTAAAACATATCCTAATTTGTTACAAGAGATCTCATGCCATCATGCTATCTTTCCATCCAAGCCTTCAGTTCAGCAGGGGCAGTTTATTATACTAATGAGATTAGAATTGATAATAATGGGTTTTGAAAAAGGATTTAACTAGCGTTAAGGCAGAGAGATACTACAAGGTGTTACATTCTACATACTAAAAAAAAAAGTAATTAAGTAACAAAAACATTGTACTCTTTCTGTTGGACAAAAAAAAAATGGTTAAAAATAAGAGACAAGTTTTTTTTCTTTGATTTAAGAATGGAGATACTGATTTAGCTCATTTTGTTATATCTTGAAGTTATCGTTCAAGTCATGCAAAACCAAATATTTCAAGGGTTTAAAAGCATAATAAATTAAGTTAATTAAATCATAGAATCATAGAGTTGTCAAATTATGAAATAGTTTGGTTTGAAAAGAGTATTTAAAGGTCATCTAGTCCAACCTCCTTGCAAAAAGCATGGACAGCTTCAACTAGATTGAGTTGCTCAGAACTTAACACAGTACTCCAGGTGGGGTCTCATCAGAGCAGAGCAGAGGGGAAGAATCATCCCCCTTGACCTGCTAGCCAGGCTTCTTTTGATGCAGCCCAGAATACAATTGGCTTTCTGGGCTGTGAGCACACTTTGTCTCATGTCCAGCTTTTCTTCCATCAGTAACCCCAGCTATACCTACTCTCAGTTTCTTTGCTCCCCAGCTGGTATTTATGCCAGAGATTTTCCAAAGCCCAAAGTAAAACTTTGCACATAGCCTTATTGTACCTTATGAGGTTCACATGGGCCAATCTCTCAAGATTGTCCTGATGCCTCTAGGTGGCACCCAATCCAGGTGTGTCAACCACACAGATTATTGTCCTCTGCATATTTTCTGAGGATGCACTCAATGTCATCTATGTTGTTGATGAAAATACTAAACAGTGTTTGTCTCAATGCAGACCCACTGAGGAGAGGCACCACTTATCACCAATCTCCATCTGGGTATTGAGCCATATTGAGCCACTGATCTCTACTGTCTGGGTTACAAATGCCCAGGTAGATGACACCTGCAGTTCTTGCCTTGTTAACGGATGTAGTTACTTCACCATAGAATGCCACTGAGCTGGTCAGGCAAGACCTGGCCTTGGTAAAACCAACATGTCACTACTTGCCAAAATTATCTATGAATCTTACATGGTACTAATATTTAAGTACTAAATCTTTATTTGTATGTATTCTGGAATATCTGAGAGAGAAGGAAATGCTATGAGTACCACCACAGATGCCTGGATCACTATGTATCAAACCAGAACATTAATTTCAGGTTGTCCATTCACTATCTGTATTTCAAAGTACTGTGATCATTTCACACATTTTTCCAAAAAAAATCCAAGTAAATGGGCTTACTTTTACAAATCAGTGTTTGCTTTCAGGATGTAGAAATCCACCATTACAGGATTTTAATCTAGATCAAATTCACATAAGGGTGCATATTTAAAATGCTTACTTAAAAAAAAAAAAAAAAAAAAAAAATTGCTTTGCACATAAAGTACAGAAAGTCATAGTAAATGTCTATTTAATTACTAAAAGTGAGTATGCAACGAAAAAATATAGAAAAATGCAAACTATATCAGCTAATGTGTTCTGATATTCTGTCTTGAGGTTGTACAAATTGTCTTCTTATTAGGTATATCTGCATTAGTGGAATTCTTTGGTTGAAAAAATCACAAAACTTTTAACCGATAGGAAGTTGGAAGCCTTCTCCAGACTTTTAGATGTTTCACATCTGAGTGTATCTACCTGAGAAATAATAAATGATAGTTGATAGATATGAAGTCAAGCATTTAAAAATGGAGAATACTCTTCCAGCTGAGGTCAGAAAAGGTATCCAATGCTAACTATTACATCATTCATTGCTCACGGTCCTGCAGTAAAATAAATTGCTTTGCTTTTCAAAACATAAAATTTGCACTAGTTTCCTGTTAGCAATTTATTTCCACTGCTGTAACTGTGATCTCTTTAACTGTAACCATAATTTTTGTCTTCCTTGGCTTTCAATGTGAACAATAATTTAATTAATTGAGATTAAGAGGAGATCAAATACCTTTGGTATCACTTACTCTTTTGAAGAGTAAATATTGTTCTTTATTCAGGACACCTTTATGGAGGTTTTTTAATACTTAGTTCTAGTTACGACTTTGGAGTATTATGTAATATTTCTTTAATCTAGAGCTCAAAACGTTTTATACTAAATGAAGTTCTGACAGTGATGTAGATATGTTGCAAAGATTTTCTTTTCAGCAACATACTTAGAGAAGTGCTTTAGGCTCACCAGGGGTGAAATATTCCATCCATAGAAGTCGCAGTGGTTTACATTTTATTGGTTCCTACAATTAGTTCATGCTAGAATATTCTAAAATCATGTTCTTCTAGGAGCCTTAGCACTGAGACTAACAATTAGAATGGAAATGTTGAATTAAGCATTGGATAATTCTCTCTCAATGAAATTATTCCATTTTTACATTAATGCAGTTGATTACTAATTGACTCCGTTTTACATTCAAATAAGAGCAAAATCTAGATTTCCAAATAGCTCATGTCGCTGACTGCATATAAAGCTATGACTCACTGTCTTGTCCCTTGCTGTGCTTGACTCCTTAATGCTTCTGATATTGTATGGGATTTCAAACACAGAAAAGGAGATAAAAAGTTATCACACACTGTTTTCTAGAATAATAATTATACTTTAAGATGGTGATTTGACATAAAGGGCATGAAGAAGGGGTGTTCCGTCATACTAGTTCAGTGGATACAGAGAGATTTTTTGAATTCTGTCCCTTCTATAACTGCTACAGCATTTCTGAAAGCTCTCTGAAACCCCTGACTGCCTCGAATCCTGAAATCATTAATAGGTAAGGCATTTTGTAATGCCAACATTCATCCTGAGCTCTGTCTGACTACAGATCCGTTCTACTGTTCAACAAGCAAAATCAGAACATTTCCAGGAATCACTAAAGGTTTTCAACTTAGAGCATCCTTGGAGTGCTATAAGCGCAGGACAATTCATCCCACGAATCTGCAACACAAAGTGTCCCTACAGCCACACTCATAACTGCCAAGTCATGCTGAGTCATACAGGAATGGTAATGCTCTGGCCTTCAGGCTACCCTAGGCATTGCTCTAAGCATCTTTTGCTCTGTTCTCTTGGAAGCAATGAATTCTTGCTGTGCATTATTAAATGTTGGCTGCAACTTAGAATTGCAGCTAGCAAAACTGTCTTTCTGACTAAGGGCTTCACATTGAATAATTTTCCTGATGCATTTACATTAGTTGCAGTTTTCAAATTGACAAGAACACCACAGTTTTCATGTTTATAAATTCTGCTCTCTGATTTCCCCATGTGAGAAATTTCTTTATAACTCATTAAGAAATGTAATGGAATCATCTAGAACAAATAAGAACAGAAGATGAGAGGGGAAGAGACCTCCAAGTATATTATAGACCCAAGTACACTATATATGTATATAGTGGAATTACATTCTTCCAAAGCACCTACCTGCAACTGTGTGTAATAATGAAGCCTATAGAGTCAAAAGTATAAGATCAGTGTTGGTATTGGAAAGAATAATTTTATTTATAAAACTCACAGCATATCCTATTAAGTCTATATTTAGTCAGATGTTGAATTTGCCTTGCTAGTGGTTGTAATTTCTTCCTCTTGGTTAATTTTCACTCAAACAAATTTTGTGTGTAGACTTTTTGAGATTCTTACATGGAAGATTTGTTTACATATTTACTTTAATAGCATGTAGTGTGGTGTGATGACTATTGCAATTCCCTTTCTGCAGTTGCATCAGACAAACAACTGATCTGAATCCCTAAACAGTGTGTGTGAGGGACTGAAAAAATCACCCCAAAAGATAGTTGCATAAATATTCTTTCTCCCTGATACAGCAACTTGTGATTTATAGGGATCCATCATGTTGTTTCTGAACTATGTTCCCATGTTCCTTGTGATATTTTGCAACTGTATCTTTGTCTATATCAAAATTTTAGTATGTTGGTCACCTATTTTGCAGAAGATATTTGTACAATGGGAAGTTAATATTTTCTTTAAATCTTTCTTACTGACATCTGAAATACTTGCTTTTTTATATCCCCTTTCTGTAGGTGCTAAGCAGTAAAATGGATTCTAGGGAGTAAGCAACATGAGATTATGATGAAGGAATGAAATCTCATAAACCAGGAGCAGAATATTCAGCAAAAATCAAGCAAAACATAGTAAACCCGAAGCTGAGCAGACACCAGGCTCCATCTGAAGCTAAAGTGGCACATGGAGAAGGAAATATTGGTTAATGTTGTGAGCAACTGAGGGGTGTTTGTATAAAAGTGTACTAAATACTTGGAAATGGACATTCTGGCGGATTGGCCTCAGTTCTCTCAGTTCTCAATTAGGACTTTAAGGAATGCCACCACAATCAATAAACAAACCCCTGTCCTGTTTGATCAACCTGAAACAGAGAAACAACGGCAGAGCTGGGTACTGTACCCTGATTATACCTGTAGCTTTAGGAATCTGATTCAAGCAGTAACAGCTGGTGCATACACCTGTAGAAGCATAGAATGGTTTGGCTTGGAAGAAACCTGACAGGTTCCAATCTCCCTGTCTTGGGCAGGGACACCTTCTAGTAGACCAGGTTGCTCAACCTGGCCTTGAACACTTCCACGGATGGGGCATCCAGAGCTTCTCTGGTCAACCTGTTCCAGTGCCTCACCACTAAGAAGTAAAAATAACGTAAAAAAATCTAAGGTAAATCATGATGTAACTTAAAGGCAAATAAACCATCTGAAAGAAATCCTTCAGTTTTATCTGTCACTTCTTGTTCGAGGTAAGCTCTTTGCTGTGATATTGGGATTTTGCTCACTTATGTGTGTTGTCCAATCCATTCAAAAGTCATACACTGTTATGGTAAAGATCATACCAGTTTTACATAGTAGCAGAACAAATTACTCTTAATTATGCCATGCTGTATAGAGAGATCAGTCTCTGGCCTATACAATCTTTTCTTTCCAGTATTCAAAGAAGGATTCTCATTAAACAACGATTTTACATTTTATTCAGTATTAGCTAATGGTACTAAAACTTACTGAGAGATGTCTTGTGTGATTTTGGGAAAATTAAAGTGCAAGCCTGTGAAGCAGAGATTCTGCTTTATTTAAAACTCATATTAAAAAAAAAAAAAAAAAAAAAAGAAAAAAGAAAAAACAAGAAACAAATAGAAAGTGCAGCACCTAATGTTCTGGACAGGGTGTTAATAGTTTCAGGATTCCACCTATTTACTACCTTTTACACTCTGTTTATTTATTATCTCTTGGTCAGTGATTCTAAAATACATGTTATATCCAAAAGGTTTGTTTTTTTCATTATTGAAAGTAGTGAGATAAGTATCACTACACTGAGACAGGTCAGACTACACAGCCAGAGGAGGAGATAGTGCCACTGATTGATGAAACACAGGGAACACTGATCGTTCTGACCATCTCCTTTTGACATCTAGCAGTTGCCATTGTGTGTTTGCTGATGAATGCTTTTTCAGGCTGATCACTTCAACCTGCTGAAAGTAAAGACATCTGCCATTTTTATGCTTATGTGGTCTTAGACAAAACTCCCTCTGTTGTTTGCTTGACAGAGGAGAGTAGAGCTCATCTTACTGTAGAAAGGCTGGGACCAGACTTTCAATATCAAGTCTTTTTTGTCAGACAATACCTTTTTCATGATCAAAGCATACAAGGGATGTGGTAGCCACATCCCAGTTCATGTTCACTCCTCTGTGCAGACAATGGAAACATAAAGAAAGAAACATGCTTAGCTCAAAAAAACAATCCAATTCTTTTCTAGAAATCTGAATTTTATTAAAGAATGCAATTTCTGATCAAACATATTAACAGCAATGTTTGATAAAATTCCCGTTGCCCCCCCCTCCACCAACAGTTTTTCTTTTCTTTGAGGCTTTCTGTAATATTTTTTTTTCCAGTGTGGCATTTCAAACATTCTTTTTCCACAGATTTTTTTTTACTTTCTTTTTCCTCCTACAGCTCATTATTAAGCTAAAATGTTTAGAAAAAACAATGGAATTCATTGAGGAATAGATATATTATGTCATAGTTTTCAGCAACCTTCATACCATGACAATGAAAAATTGTGATCGTATGGAAAAATCAAACACTAATTTTCAAATACTGTATCTTTTTATTTGTACCTTTTAAATTATATATATTTGCAATACTCTTAGAATTAAAAAATACATTTTAATACTTTTAAATAAATCTTATCTATGACTGCTACTCTTTAAAATGTGTAAGAGCAACCCATTTTTCTTAACATATCAACTTCTTGTCATATTTGTTGTTATTCTACAAAAGGTTTTTTTTTAAAAATTGTTTAATAAAAGGAAAATAGTCAAAGAAGAACAGATTCTGACTTCAAAAAATCCACAGAAAAAAGTTATTAATACTCTAATTGTTATATTCCAGAGAGTGACTGTGACCTCCATATTAAATTCCATCAAATTCCCATGGTATCTGAAAATCTGCTGGCAACTCTGGTTTTGGGTTCCCTGTATGCCATCTATGTAGCTGCTCTTATTTGGAAAAATGGCAAGAACCAGTGCAGAGCCATCCATAGTCTTTGGGAGATTTCAGAAGAATCCAGTCAGCTAAGTATGCCCAAATTACTCAGGTAACATCAGGTCTAGTCTATAGCAAAGCAAGCAAACAAACAAACAACAAATAGATCTAATTTTTCATAAATGTTGGTAGTTGATTCAGAAAAACAGAAATCTAGACTGAAGTATGCCTCAGCCGAGAGGGTTTATCCTAACAGTTCTCCTTACAAAGTCTTAGCTCTGAACACCTGGCTAAGTCAAGGCAATAGTGTTCTTCCATTTTATTTAGAATCATAGAATTATTTAGTGTGGAAAAGACCTCAAAGTTCATCAAGTCCAACTGCTCCCTAATCCTGTCAAGGCCATCACTAAACCATGTCCATAAGTGCCACATCTATACATCTTTTAAATTTCCCTAGGGATGGTGTTTGAATCACTTAATTGAGCAGCCTGTTCCAGTGTTTGCTAACTTTTTCTTTGAAGAACTTTTTGCTAATATCCAATCTAAATCTCCCCGGCGTTACTTGAGACCACCTCCTTTTGTTCTGTATCTTGTTACCTGGAAGAAGAAGCTCACTACAACCTCCTTTCAAGTAGCTGTAGAGAGCATAAAATGTCCCCTCAGCCTCCTTTTCTCCAGGCTGAACAATCACAGCTCTCTCAGCTGCTCCTCACAAAATTTGTTACAGACCCTTCACCAGCTCCATTGCCCTTCTCTGGACATGATCCAGCACTTGGCTTATTTTCAGGGGCTGTCAACTAGCACTCCAGGTTCTTTTCTGCATTTGCATATGCCAAGACTAGATTGGAAGCTATCTAACAAATTATGAAATTCAAAAGCCACATGCAAAAAGTTCCTTAGTAGAATTTTCAAACTCAGTTGAAATCTCACCACTGCCCTGAATAAAAAAACAAAACCCCAAACAAAATAAAACCCATTCTTTTTTCTGTTAAAAGAACTCTCTGTAAAAAGATTTTGTCACTTTGACTGGTAACGTAAAAGATGTCAGTTGATATTTGAAACTGAAATCATAGGTAATAATTTCAAAACTGTACTTTCTTCTCTCGCTTTTATACCTTGAACAAATTTATTTTTGGAGCATTTCTGAAACTAGTATGTTCTTGAATGATGTCCATCAGCTTCTGTGTGAAGAATGCAAGTTCTCAAATTACTATTTTATAATAGGGCTAAATATAATTATAAATGCAATTCTACTGACACAGTCTTAAAGGAATACTAAAAAATGACGTATTTCAATGCATGCTTTCTCAAAATAGCAATTTCTGCACTCCACAAAAATATTTAATAGTTCTGTAGTTATTCTGTACATTCCAAGGAAGCTCATGGACGTGCGTTTCATGGCAAACAGAAAAACAAGTAAAGAAATTTTTTTGGTGATTCATATTCACCGTTCAGCCTAACAAAGAAGAAATGTATACCATGCATACCTAGTCATAACAATGTTTTTACTGTGAATTTCACCATAAAAACTCCATTTTTCTTCAGAATCTCAATATAGTCTTAAATTCACCCTTGTCTTATTTACAACCATTCATTCTGATAAGCTGTTTGTAATCAGCCTATGAAATATACTGGGAGCCCAATGTGAAATAAATTGCTGCTGCTAATATTAAGCAAGGTATATTAATAAAACCTGCTTTATTGCTGTCTAATTTATCTCCAGTCATCTATTGTATTGTTGAGTTTATTTAACAAAAAAAAAAAAAAAATTTTAAGACAGTTCTTTATTAGCAGTATACCCTATAAAACAAATTAAATTCTAATGTTTGACTACTAAAGGAAAAATCTGCCACACATTGTATTCTACTTTTTTCAGTCTATTTCCATTATAAGTAATGAGAACTATTTTTTTATTTAATGTTGCTTGCAGTTATATAAATGCATTATATATATATATATGAATACATTATACATACATATATAATATACCAATATTTACTTACAATAAAACAAAACTGAAAAAAGCTAATCTCAGTCTTTTCAATCATTTAAAAATGAACTTAAAAAATAGTTTACATTAAGACCGTAACTATTCTGCCCTCAGTAGCAAGCTAAGTATCACTATCCTTATATAAAAGGTCATTAAATTGTCTACTGTTATAAGATTTAACATTCAGCTTTGAACATCAGCAAGATTTTTTCCATTTCTTGGTTTCTCCTCCCACTGTTTCAAAATTCTTAAAGCCAGTCTGAAACCACATTCATTTCTGTCATAGTTATTTGCAGCTGCATAATGGATAAATTTCTGCCCATGCAGTTTTAAACAGATGGATGGTATAGGCCTCACCTGCTGGGAATGGGATGGCACCATCAGGATTGCTTTGCATTTCTAATAGCAGAATAATACTTTCATAATAACAAATGTGTAGATCCAGAAGAAAATCATACAATTTACTGGAATTGAGAAAACAGCTGGGACATTTGGCAAATGTTTCTGTTCTTGCCTGTCATTGAGTGTTTATTCTAAAAGCATCTGTAGCGCTGCAGGCAACATTTTTTTCCTGAGTCAAGAAGCCTGTGTGTTAAGTGTTGAGTACCTCACATTTCCTTCAAAAACAGCATGAAAACTTTTCTGGTTTTGAAACTTTTTCCTTTACTGTTTTGTGAATGAGATAGGAGAAAAGAATCTGCAAATACAGGACCACAAATATACTATATGTTCTCTCTTTAGAAATGCAAATTGATTATTGCTTTGACAAGAGTTTGGAGTTACCATGTTAATAGTCTACTTCTGAAATTAGTTAGTCTACAGCTAAAAGATTTCTTTCTTTCTCAGTAAAACTTTTGTCCCTGTTGTGTTCTCTTTCATCTTTATTATGAATCCCTAAATTAAATATGAACCACTCTAAAACTACAGAGCAAAATTTCTTCACAGCCTGGCTATGTATTGTCAAAAAATTCCCTGGCTATATTTTCTTCTTAAGTTCTTTTTCATCTTAGAGACATAAACACCTTATGATAAGAAACAGGAGAAAGATATTTGGGAGGCAGGCCTTATAACTGAAAAATAATGAAATATTTACTTGACAAAGATATTTCCTTACAGAAGGCTTTAGAGAGCCAAATCAGGAAAAATTAAGAGACTAAGATAAACTAAGGGTGAACTGAGAATGGTTCCCTCAGTCTTCTTACATGGAATATTGGTATTTCTATGGAACATTTCTGGCTGGGCTTGTGGATTACCTTGTACCCTTTCACTTTACATGAGAATTTGAAGCAAACCCTTGAACCAAAGCTTCAAAAGATAATATTTGAGGTATGTTGAAATTTTATTCTTGTTTTTGTTCTATTTTTTCATGCTTGACTACACATCTTCTTGGACAGTAAACAGAAAATTCCCATGTTTCCTCTTTGATTCCTAATTGCAATAGGGGCTGATAGATTTTCCAGTCTTGAAGTTTATTTAGGTTTTTCAGCACTTCTAATGACTACGGTACACGTCTGGGGAAAGTACACACAATAGTTTCTCATTTTTTAGTAGAAGCATTTTGTTACAGCACAAACAGAAATTGCATGTTAGTTCACAGTCCTTCTCCCTCAAAAAATAACTTCAGAAAAAATTTTCATCACAATTACTCAAGCAGTATGTTATCAGAGTTCTGCTCCTCTTCTGAGTAAAAGAAATGTTCTTCAGTAATACTTTGGAGACACTACAAAATCATCTTTCTCAAGATTTTTTTTTTTTTTTTTTTTGGTAATAATAATTTTTTTTCTAATTTGTATGATAGTTTAGACAAAAACACATACAAATATATAATAAAGCTGTAAGAACAGCTGTTATTTCTTCTGCAATTTCCTATTCCCTTCTTTCCAGAACAATACTTCAACCTGTACTGAAGTACAAGTATTGAAAGAGGGGCAATCTGTCTTCAAAAACCCTAATTCTGGTGAAGAACATCTAAAAATTAAATGGTCATTTATTTTGAAACCTGTGATATTCTTATGTTTAAAAATAACTGAATATTTCAGTCAGGGGAATTGATAGTTTCACAAGGCTGTAAATTCTCCATAATTTATAAATTTGCTCTTATTAGGGTGTCTGTCATAGGGAAAGAAAAAAAAAAGCCTGAAGGAAACTACCAGGTCTTGCTAAATAAACATGATGCTCTGACTTCCAAGATTCAAAAGTATTCCAAGTAATGTAAAGTTTTTTGCCATGCCCTTGCTTTCTGACACTGATCTGACCCATTATTTAGATGATCTGTGTTGATAGTCCTGTAGAAAATTATTTATTTTCTTTTTCTTTTATTTTAGTTTTCTTTTTTTATTTTTTTTTCTGCTGTGCTAAATTAATGCTGCCATAAAAAGGATAACTGTCTATCTGAAGTCAATAACATCGGTAAAATGTCACTTCACTTGCCATGGAATATATTACACCATTCAAATCTATAAAGTAATCTAGACTGGAAATCTAAGGTGGTTTGTCATGATGAATTTCTACAAGGATGCAAATATTGCTCTGTTGGATGTATGTTATTAGCCAACATTTGGAGTCCACCAGATTGTATCAATTATAAGAAGAAACTTCCTCTGAGGAACTATTTAATTTGATACAGTCCTGTTTGTTTATAAACAAAAATTGTTTCAATCCTGATCACTGCACAAATCAGATAAAAAGTAATTTGGAACTATGACCACAGAAACCGTAACCTAAAACTCTCCAGAAACAGTCAAGCCCTTGGATTTGCCACGTAATAGTCTCTGGTTTTAGCTTTTCTCTGCACTCACTTTTCACAGAATCTCAGAATATGCCAAGGGACTCATAAGGATCATTGAGTCCAACTCTTAATCCTGCACAGGACGCTCCCCAAGAGTCACACCATGTACCTGAGAGTATCATCCAAACACTCCTTGAACTCTCTCAGGCTTGGTGCTGTGAACACTTTCCTGGGGAGCCTGTTCCAGTGCCCAGCCACCCTCGAGGGGAAGAATCTTTTTCTAATATCCAAACTAAACCTCCTCTGATATAACTTCAGGCCATTCCCTTGAGTCTTGTCACTGGTCACCACAGAGAAGAGATCAGTACCTGCCCCTCTTCTTCCCCTCACAAGAAAGTTGTAGACTGCAGCGAAGTCTCCTCTCAGTCTCCTCTTCTCCAGGCTGAACAGACCAAGTGACCTCAGCTGCTCCTCACATGGCTTCCTCTCAAGGCCTTTCACCATCTTTGTTGCCTTTCTTCACAGAATCACATACTATTCTGAGTTGGACGTGACCCACAAGGATCATCGAGTCCAATATTTAAGTCAGTGGCCCACATAGGGGATTGAACCCATGACCTTGGCATTATTGCAACCAAGTTTTAACCAACTGAGCTAATCTCAGTGTCCTTTGGACACTCTCTAAGAGCTTAATATATTTCTTATATTTCAGTGACCAAAACTGCACACAATATTTAAGGTGAGGCCACCCCAGTGCAGGGCAGAGCAGGGAAATCCCTTCCCTCATCCGGCTGGTGATGCTTTGCCTGGTGCCCCACAGGACATGGTTGGCCTTCCTGGCTGCCAGGACACTGCTGACTCATATTCCACTTGCCATTGACCAGGGACCCCAGTTACATGAACATCTTCATTTTACACAGAACTCCATATGGATGTTAAAAGAGAATGAGTCAGTTTTCTTTCATTTATTTCCAATTCATTAAAATTGACATGCTACTAATACAAGAGCTGTCTCTTTCCTCCATTTGGGAGGAGTTGCATCATTTTCATGATAAAAATTTTTATGATAATGATTGGAGAAATATTATGGTGGTTTTGAAAACAGAAAATACTAACATTTCCTGAAGGATATGGAGCTCTTTGCTGCAAAAATAAATACTAAAAAGCTAATTCTTTCCTTAAGGCTAATGACTTCTCAGAAACAATGCTATAGCCATTGGCTCATATTTTATTTTCAAATGAAAGGACATGAAACAATATTCTTTAGAGTTTTATATGCCTCAAGCATTTGCAATTGAAAAAAATATTGCTATATATTCAGGAAATTCCTCTAATCAGCTACTTTCTGAAGAGATTTTTACTTTTTCATCCATATAAACTAGGAAGTATCTGCTTGAAAAAAAAAAAGAAAAGAAAAATTCTTCTGTTTCTATTAATGGTGCATTGAAAACATAGAAGATTCTCATCAAAACTAAATTAACAACAGAATAAGTAGCTGTTCTTTGCTGCTTTTTCTCCCACAATTTTAACACTTTTCTTGTTATGACTGCCACTAAAATACAGATATTTGTCCAAAGTTACTACACAGCCACACCCAAGAAATTAGATGTTAGTTACCAGAAGGATATATGTAACTTCCCATGTGGCATTACATATTTGCCCACAGTGTGTTTCAGCCTTTGGTAATGACTATGACATTTGTAATATTAATGTAGAATTTGAACAAAACACATAGAAATCAATGTCAAAAGGCAATATAATTGGATATATATTTAACGTTGATGAGCCCAAACAGACAAAAGCATATATTGGCATTTCTTCTGAAGTTTACTATGAAACCAGACTTCGACTGCTGCAAGAGCACAGTCATCTATTCTGGAAACATGTTCTGGAACTATCCACTGAACTTTCATCTGTTGTGATTAAAGAACCTTAAATCTAGCCAGTAATATCTGCAAAATGGTTAAGAACAACACTCTAGTACAGTACTTTTCATGTAAGAAAAACAAGAATGGAAAGAAGAAAAAAGTAGGCTTGTGGTTAAGCTAAATGAAGGCATAAATAAAGATAAACTTACTTGAACCAATGGTCATAAACTGGTCAGTATTAAACTCAAGCTACAAGTTACACAGGGTCTTGCCTTTTGAGAGTGAGCTTTTGAGACAATTGGCAGATGAATTTCTTGAACTTTTATTGTTCACATAAGAACATTGGATATAGTAATGAATATATTTATATACCTGCAACAGTACTTGAACTTTGAAGGTCTCTTCCAACCCAAACTATTCTCAGGTGCTATGATTTTACTGTTAATTATATTTTCAAGTCAAATCCAATCATTCTGTTATTTTATAAAGACTCTCACCAAGTGTAATATTTTCTTACTTCAACAGTTAGTATTCAAATTGTCAGCATCCATCTGCTTAAACTAAGGACATAAAAAAACTTGCATATTTTCCTATTCCTAAATGGCTGATATTTAAAAAAAAAAAAAAAAAAAAAAAAAAAAAAGTTATTAAAACAAAAAAATTATTTTTAAGAGACCATGAGTTAAATTTTTTGTAAGAAATGAAATGACTGAAGATAACACATGACAAATTATTGCCCACTTATATTTCTCAAAAAAGCTTCTTTTTATTCCAATATAATTTTGAAAATCCTTTAAACTTTTTTTTCTTATTAATATAAATACCAAACCCCACACTATTCTCTGCACATCACTCAAATCATTAGTGCATGAAATTTGCTGCAACATTTGTCCTTTTCCTTTCCCGTTGATTGTATTTCTATTTTCCTTATGCATAATTCACAAACTAACATAACTTTTCTCAGTCATCTATGCTCCAGATACTGCTTTTTCATGCTAATCTTTAGTTCAAGAGGACTTAAGGCTTGTTCTTCAATAGTTTAATGGAATATTATATTGTCCCTTGATAGTCTTTAACTTGCAGTTACTTCACATGAAATACTGTACAGACTTGTCAGTTCTTTTAAATTTAATCAAATATCAATTAATCTCCTGATCTTTGGAGAAACTCTGTTTATCATAGTTCAAATAACAGAATGAAAAAAAAATAATAAAAAAGAGTAAAAATTAATGAGATTCGCAATTTCCCTAAATATGATTTTTTCTTATTTTTTGCAGAGACAAAGAAGTTTGAAAGCCTCTTAACCACAATTCTATTTTCATGGTGCAACAATATTATTAAAATTTGAGATAACGAATTTTATTACGATGCATATACATACAAGTACGTTTCATTCTTTCCTCCAGTTCTGCAACTTCCCAAAGGAAAATAAATATCCAAATTTTTGATTTACTGTTTTAATTTAAGCTTAGCATATTCATACATTTCCATTCACTGTTAATTTTCTATGTGTTGTTTATAAATCCCCTTAAATTTAATTTACATATAAATTCTGAGATTTACAAATTTTAATTTTTACTTCTTATATAAAAGTATTTTCAAGTTAGTGTCTGTGTTATAAATACTAACATTGAAAACTCCAGGACATTTTCTTCAAAATTAATTTGATAGTTTACTTAGAGACTCAAAAAGACTCGGACAAAGATGAAGCAGTCACAGCAAGTATTCATGAATAAATGAAGATAGCATTCACCTATTTTCCACTTACATAGTTTGCCTCTCTCATTTCCATGCCTGCAACAGCAAAAACAAAAGCCTACAATAAATGCTATAAGCTTTGCTTGAGAAGATAACTGTAACTAGCATTTGATTTCACCATAAATTATGAAACTATCATCAATTTATTATAATATAGACTATTAGTTTTGAGTACCTAGCACACTTAATTTATTTTAAGGAGAGCAAATAATTGTGAATCTCAGTGTTGTGGTTTCTCCGAAGCCAGCAACTAAACCCTACATACAGTTTCTCGCTCACTCCTCCCCAGTGGGATGGGAGAGAGAACAGGAAGTGCAAAGGTAAGAAAACTTGCATGTTGAGATAAAAAGATTTTAATAGATAAAGCAAAAGCTCTGCACACAAGCAAAGGAAGCAATTAATTCACTATTGCCGATTGGTGGCAGGTGTTCAGCTGTCTCCAGGAAAGCAGGGCACCATCATGTATAACCATGACCTGGGAAGACAGATGGCATCATTCAGAGTATCTCCTGTTCCTCCTCCATCCCCTCCCTACATACTGAACATGATGTCATATGGTATGGAATATGCCTTTGGTAAACTGGGGTCAGCTGCCCCAGCTGTGTCTCCTCCCAAATCCTTGTACACCCCTAGTCTACTTGCTGGTGTTGTTGGGGTGAGAGGCAAAAAAGACCATGACTATCAATAAGAGCTGATTGATTAGCAATAACTAAAACACCCCATGTTACCAATGCTGGTTTTGGACAGATTTAAAATATGTGTGCCAGCTACCATGAAGAAATTTAACTCTATCCCAGCCAAAACCACCACACAAGTCTTAGTCATTAACTGCACCATCACATCTTCTCTACAGGAAGATAAGCTGTGCTGCAAGCACGCCAGATAAGGCACTCTTTAATCCAAAACTGTGGACCCAAATCACTGTATGGGTTTCCTTTTGGTAGATGCCAGGTCTGCTGAGGTAAGAGGACAAAGTCACGTGTTCTCAGTCTGACTCTTTGTGGAATTAGGACTCTTCGTGCTTCTACATTCAGACTTGATGTTATAAATTGTTCAAGTTGATGCAGGAAGGATTTTTGATTTTCGATTTTCACATTTTATAGATTTTAGGAACACAGTACCTGTAGCAAAGTAGATTTAGCGGGTTAATATTTCCAGCACCCTGAGGTTAATGTCTTTCTATCGCTACCCCCTGTCCCAGAACAAGGAGTTCAAATTCCACAGCTGTTTAGTCTCTTTTTCAAGGTACAAGATTGAAGGGTATCAAAAGAAGACATAAACACAGGGCAGAGTGACCGAGAAGAAAGAACATTGGAATATCTCCAGGAGCCTGAGGAAGAGGAGAACTGATGAAGAGGGGGTCTCACCGACCCCAGACCCAATTCCTGAGGGGTGGGACTGGGACAGGACAGAGGTGGAACCGGAAGTGTGTAAAGTGATGATTGGATGGATCATATTATAAAAGCTATGGAAATTAAAGCTTGTCCACACGCGTGTCAATGTATTCCTGGGGTGCACATTAAAGTCACTACCCTTTTATCTTTTCTCCTACCAAAATTTGGCTTGGAGTTTTTTTTGCAGACTTTTAAGGCATCAATGTGTTTCAACGTTAAGTAATATAAATTGAAGTGGCATGATGTGCTATTGATACTTTGAAATGTCATAGTGTTTCTGCTAACTTAGCAAAAGGGGTTTTACTTTTACACATACTTCTGTTTAAACACTTCACTATTGCATATCGATGTCTTCAAAAAAGAGCACAACCTTTTTAATAATGTTAATGTGCTACACAAATAGTAACAATCATGCTTTTTGTCCTGCATGTAGAAGGTATACCTCAAGACCTTTAAAGCAACTGTCATTTCACAAATGTACAGATGGAAAAAATGAGACAACTGAAGGATGAACTGTTCTCTGAGTTCACTCTCCTTTGGCAATTCTTCTCTGCACTCAGAGGTAGACTGAGCTCAAAAAATCTAACAAAAGTCTTCTGTGGACTGTTACTCTACTGTGAAGCTTCAATATCTTCAGCAATTACACCAGAGGCATACCAGAGTTAGCTAGAGATTCTTCTGGCTCTCAAGTGTCTACAGAGGTGTCCACCAGCCTCTTTTTGTACACATATAGAAGACATATGATATGCTGTTTTCAATCTTTTTCACCAAATAAATGAGGCAGAGAAATAATTTTCTAATATTTTTTCTCTAGATTCATTATTTAGTTCTGTTTATTGAGGATCTTAGTGAGGGACTGCATGCAATATTTTATTGTTTTGTTACCATGGAAGAGACTGGTTCGTTGAGCTGGTGTCCTCTGGAAGGTGGATGTAAGTTTCATTTTGAACATATAGAGGGAAACAAGGCCTGAGACTAACATGAAGGGTGGGTGATTAGATTTTTGCCTGTCAGTGTCCCAGGAAAGTTGAGACCCTGGTGCCTAGTAGTCTGTCACAGTCTTTTAATAAGATCCTTCACCAACAGATTCAAAAAGTCAGAGAGTACTTTGATGACCCCAGTTAGGAAGGACTCAACAGAGTGAAGACCCCTCAGTGGGTCCTGCCAAGGTGTTATCCAATGGCAACTGAAAGGACTCACATTAGCAGTTCATGGAATAACCCTCTTTATTAATACAAATTGTGACAGGTTAATAAGGTTCAAAGGTTGTGCGGGGTTAACTCAGCAGGTCTGCGGGCCCCCTAATGTTTGAGGAATTGATATGGAGCAGTTTAGAGTCTATTCTTGGATGAAAACCATTTGCAGTGCTCCCCTAAAGGGGAAGAAACCACCTGCAGAATGCAGGAGACCTTTTGACCAGTAGGATTCTTTCATGTATGTTTGCCTCAGCTGACTAACCAATTGTGGGATGACACAGTGTGGGAGAAAGTAGATAAAAGTAAAGTTGTAACTAAGAAAAAAGTCCTTTTATCCTTGGTGTAAGCTTTCTGGTCTAACTGCTGCCTGAGCCATCTCTGCCTCCTCTACCTCCACTGTTTTACCATACCTTAAGAAAGGGTGACCCCCACAAAAGGTTACTGGTGATAATGTCTGACTGCAAAAAATATATTTTAAAGCAACCTACTGATAGATATATTAAGCAAGTACAAACTTCAATATGAAGCAATCTACTAATATACTATATGGTAAGCACAACAAAAACTCTAGTCCTAACAGCAGAATTTAACATCTGTCGAGCATAATTCTTAGCCAAGGCAACCTTGTGGGGCAGAGAAAATGGATTCAGCCTATTGACTGACCCCAGCAGTTTCAGTGGAGGTCTTGAAAAATCGGAGACAATTTTGCCCCTATCCCCAACTTACTTTTATACTCTTTCTTTTTGTTTGGGTGGAGCTTGAATGGTTTTGGTCATAAATACCTTTAATTTCTGATTGATGTAAAGTGCTCTTGCCATACCTAATGGTACAGGGGTGCTTATGACTAGATACTTCAAGAAGATGTTTGACATGGTTCTTAGCTTCAGCAGCAGAACACCTTGATTTTCCCTTGGCATACAGGCACCGTACGGTCTCAGTACCACAATGTTCTCATTTCCACTGCTATTTGAATAGATGGAGGCCACATAGTCTCCACTCCTTTCTATGTTCTGTTCTGTTCCTCCTAGCAGAGGATTGCCATTGTATTGGTGAGCATATTGACCTCAGTCTGTCCAGGGAGTTGCAGCCACTTACTCGCAGCCACTTTCTCACACCGCTTTCTGAATCTTCCCTGAATTTTAACCCTATCTATCATCCCACAGAGAAGTGCAGCACATGACAGGAGAAGGAATCTGATGGCTACATTGATAACATAAGATCCTGCAGCTTATAGAAAATTTTCTGAGCACCAGGTCTCAGAGACAAGGAAGGAACTCTTGGAGGTATCAGAGGGACGTGGTCAGACACGCAATGGCTTTTTTCTTCTGTTACTTCTTTCCCAATTAGAAAAAAAAAAAAAAAAAGGTGTGAAAAAAATATGCAAACTCTGATCTATCTGCTCTAGTTAAATTGTGGGGAGATTTTTTTAGTTGATTTTTTGTTGTTTTATTTTTATTTTTCTTTTTTTCTTTGTTTGATAATAAGTTTATTAAGAAAAATAAGTCTTTTTTGAAATGCTGTGTATAGAGAAAAACCTAATTATCTAATTTCAGGGGTAAAAAAAATCAGTCATTGAATGACTGTCTTTGGAGTCCACAGATGAGAGTAAATGTTGAAGAGAAATAAAGATGCCCTGACAGTGTCACAGAAACAATTACAGCTTTAGAGGGTTGAGTAAAAAAAACCTGGAGGTATTTAAAAGATGTGTAGTTGTTGCATTTAGGGACATCCTTTAGTGGCAGGCTTGGCATTTCTGGTTTCATAGCTGGACTAAATGATCTGAAGTGTCTTTCACAACTTAAGTGATGATGATGAGCTGTTGACACCCTCGAAGGCAGGGAAGCCCTGCAGAGATCACAGCAAATTAGAGGAGTGGGCAATCACCAAACTCTCGGGACCGTGGCTGGGGGGGGCTGCCGAGATGACTCACACACACACACTTTAGGTGGAGAACATCTTGAAAGCACTTTATTTCCGGCTGTGGTCTGTGAGAAAAATTCTCGGCTCAAAGAAATTTAGAGAGACGAGTTAAAAAGAGCAAAGCAAAAATAAGGTTTATTGG
>JAWWEV010000001.1:72967263-72978866 GCA_035583235.1 Hafferia zeledoni | reverse complement strand
AATTCAACTGTTCCATCAACCAAAACCCCTTCCTTCCCCACCTCCCACAACAAACCCTCCCTCATTATTTCTCACAGTCTGTTTGTAAAGGTCCCGATAGGGGTGGAATTTGAAGGGAATGGGACAGCAGGGATGGCAAAGGAGCAGGGCAGGGAAGGGGTGTGGAAAAAAACCTCAAGGAAAACACAGAGAGAGGGGGAAGGAACATGGAAGCTGAGGACGACACCAAACATATGAAGTTCAACAAGAGAAAATGCCAGATTCTGCACCTGGAAGGGAACAACCCTGGATGACTATACAGACTGCGGAATGAGATGCTTGAAGCAGTGCCATGGAAAGGGACCTGGAGGTCCTAGTCGATGGCAATTTCAATATGAGTCAGCAGTGCAACCAGGAGAGCCAACTGTGTCCTGGAGAACATCAGGCATCTCCAGCCAGTTGAGAGAGAGGATTGTCCTGCTCTGCTCTGCACTGCTGTGGCCTCATCTTGAATATTGTGTGCAGTTTTAGGCACTGAAATGTAAGAAAGATATTAAGTTGTTAGAGAACATCCAAAGGAGGACAATGAAGATGATGAAAGGCCTTGAGGAGAATCCATATGAGGAGCAGCTGAGGTCACATGATCTGTTCAGCCTGGAGAGGAGGACACTGAGTGGAGACTTCATGGCAGTCTACAACTTTCTCATGAGGACAGGAGGGGCAGGAACTGATCTCTTCTCTGTCGTGCCCCGTGACAGGACCCAAGGGAATGACCTGAAGTTGTGTCAGGGGAGGTTTAATTTGGATATCAGAAAAAGATTCTTCCCCTCGAGGGTGGTTGGGCATTGAAACAGGCTCCCCAGGGAAGTGTCTGGATGATACTCTTGGGCACATGATCTGACTCTTGGGGATGGTCCTGTGCAAGGCTAGGACTGGGACTTGATGATCCTTATGGGTCCCTTCCAACTCAGCATATTCTGTGATTCTGTAGTCTCTAGCCAATTTAGGACATTGCAATTTCCTTTTAGATATCTTTTTTTAGTGTGCTATTGATGTTTATTCTTGTGATTATAATAAGTTTTGGCCCTATAGTCTCAGGGAGAGAAGTATTACAAACACATGCTCCTTTTACCTTACTTGGGTAAAAAGCAATAAAAAAATGGCATTTCCAGTGGCATCTTTCACAAAATGAGTGCACTTTTGTTTAAACTTCTTAATACAGAAATGTGCAGTAAAGGTAAATACTGCTATTTCCAGATCCCTGGAGATATTTTCTTGTACATAGCTAGGATCTGACAGACATACTGGTCCTGGGACCAGTCTCCATCTAAGCTGCAAGCTGCAAGCTCTGCCTTTCTGTCTTTACCATTCTTCAGTTCAAGAGCTTCTAGTGTGTGCCCAAATATAGCCAAGAATTCCAGAATGTGAAAGCCACTCTGTAGTGGGAAGCACCAGCTGATGTTCTGGCACAGACACTCAGCACAATATTTTTAGAGATTAACCATGTACAAGCTATGGTTAATTGCTATCATGCTTTGGCATTAAACATGATCAATGAATCTGGCACATCAACTATTTACAAGCTTTTTTCAGAGCTCTGAAGGATTTCAAAGTGTCCATGTGTCTCTATAAACAAGCCTTTGAAAGAGGAAAAGCTGTCATTTACCAACAGCTGTTCTTCTTCAAAAGATGTATATACATCCTCAACATTCCTTCCTATCTCTTTATCTTACAACAATTCTAAAATATGGGACTGTCTAGCTGGCAGGAACTACAAGAGCAGGTCATGTGGACCACACAGAGAGGAAATGGAAACCCAAATGCTGACCCAAGGATGATACTGTAGTTAAAAAAAAAAAAAAAAAAAAAAAAAAAAAAAAAAAAAAAAAAAAATTCTGACTAACAGTTTCTATGCATAAATAACCACAAGTATGAAAAGTATGATTCTACTCACACCATTTCAATTCATGACGTCTGATGACACTGCCAGCAAGACTTGTAACTAGCACAAAATATAATGACTGTTTAGGGGATGAGTATAATTATCCCTTGTGAAATGCCCTGTGGCAATTCATTGTTACAGGCCCTCAATTTACAGTAAAGTTCAGCCACCACTGACCAACAATTAATTTAAAAAACCCCATAGCCTAGCAACTCAGGTTAAAGCAAAGAAATACAGGAGAGAAAAATCATCTTTACTCTTTTAATACATCTTAAAATGTACCTACCTTTTCTAGCAAAGGCTGACCTTAAAAGAAAGCTGCTTCAACATTGAAATTAGTACCTCAAAAAGCAGAAAATGTAATATTTTTCTGAAAAATTAAAGTTTTAATTTTCCCCTTTTTGAGAGAGTTGGGTGTGGGGGCAGGGGCAGGTGGGCAGAGGGAACGTAGATGGAGAACTCTTTCCTTAAATTAATTTCACATCTATGAAATGGTGTGAGCAGTTTTCACTGGAAATCAAATAATCTAATATCATGAATCCAATGTTCTTTCCATTTGCACAAATACTTTTTCTCCATTAATGCAAGGTTCAAATAGGCAATTTTTCCCTGCTCACTTGAGAAATGTCATTCTAAGATAATAATTTTAGTAGTATTACTTTTCTCATTAAAATTAAAATCCCTAGCAATCTAATAAATTAAATCAGTATTTTTTGCACTTTAGTTTCCATTTTCCTATTTATTTTATCCCTGCTGTACATCTATTAGAGTAAATTTGTCTAAAACAAAGGTTTTCTCTACTTTTTCTTACCTGACTAGAGATATATTAAAACGAACAAGCAAAAAAAAACCAACACAAACCAAACTTTGCTAATACTCTCATGCACATGGTGTGACTCTTGGGAATGGTCCTGTGCAGGGCTAAGAGTTGAACTCAATGATCCTTGTGGATACCTTCCAACTTGCATTGTTCTGAGATTCTGTGAAATTTATGAGGAAAATAAGCTATTTTAAAAGCCTAAGACTGGGCAACTAAATTCTGTGCAATTCAGACATATAGGACTGCTTGCATAGTTGCTTCAAGCTGTTATTAATAATGGCTTATTTCGTTGGTTCTGAACTTGAATCTCACTTTACTGTTTTGCAGAGTATATTACCATGAAGTAAACTGTACAGTCTTTTACACAAATGAACTAAAAGAGAAACCTTATTGTTAACAAATTCCCAAGAGAAAGTGCCCTTATTCTACAATGAGATTTTCTTTATTCAGCTAAAATGTCATATTTGCAAGGAACGGTGTGTTACAAAAATATTCCCATGTTCTTCAGTGTGCTTACCTGTCTTGAAGCAGTGTAGATAAAATACAGTTCAGACATGTCTCCCTCACTATTTTCAAAGAGTATTATTTGCAACTGACCTTTTGCTGATTCATAATGAGGCATTTAGAAATGTTTTAAGTCAAGCAAAAAAGGAAATGAATCAGTGTGCAGACTAATGATAACGTTCATGAGAAACATTAGCTATTGCTTAAAAACAGGAGGTGATTTAGATGGTATAATATACAAAAGACCAGATGAACCCACATAACTTTCATATTATTGTATCTACACTAATTTTACCACAATTGCCACTGATAGGCATTTGCAAATGAGAAGAGAATTATGCATAGCCTCTAATTTCCTCTCATATAGACCTGAATTTTACATCTGTAATATTTTGTGGGTTTGAGTGGATGTCAGGAACAGATCAAAAGAATTCTTTTTTTTTTTTAAATTTCATACAGAAGTACACAATCATTGTTTTCTATCATTAAACAGATTATTCATTTCAGACATTAGTTATTCAGTGCAAGCTCTTTAAATAGAGAAATTTAAAGTAGGAGCTGTTTGGTTGTTTTCTCTGTGGAAAAACCAAAATACTTTCTACTCTACTGCTAAAGAAGAGAGCAGGTATAACATGCATTATGCTCAGCAGAGACGTGGCAATCTTTTCAACATAAGTAAAACTGGCTGCTGCTGCTTTTTCTGGTTGTTAGTGTTTATAATACTATTGTTTTTGTTGTTATTATTAGTAGTAGCATTATTTTCTAAATTGTGAGTAGAGAAAATATGGTCCAAAATCAAGCAAACATTGACTGCTTATATGTGCAGATAGTAAAATGTTATGGCTATCTTGAAAAATATACACCTAAAACTTGAATTTTCTCTACATGAAAAGGTTTGCCTTTTACTAAGCTTATTTTATTTTTGCTGAAATGACCCAAGTTTAAACATGATAATTCTTACTGTGAATTAACTCTTCAGGTAATGTAGACTTTTAAGTCTATTTCACCGAGAATTAATTTAACAGCAACTGAAACTAGAACAGACTAATATTTGTATGGCAAAATCACTACTTCATATTTGTCTTAGCAGTCCTCCTGTTACCATCTATTCTGATTGAATTTTCCATAGATTAACAGATATGTTTATCTGCCTTACCATCTGCTGAACTGACTGTTTTCAGGTTACCTGCTTAAATGCTGGCAGGGTGCTTAAATTAAGCCATTTGTCAATGTATGCTTGTAAAATTAAAAACATTTTGACATTAGAATAAGTGTATACAGAAAAATGCTGCAAAGGAACAACCAAAGATGTTACATCCCTATATTTAGCAAGGTCAAATTAGGAAAAGGTTGGGAAAACTGAAGATTGAAAATCTAAAATTCCACCATGTTTAGACCACCTAACCAGATTTTGAGAACAGTGAAATTGGAAAGCATCCAGTTTATCCTTTTCTTTTTCTTACTTGTCTCCCGCCGGGACAATCACAGCAGCAAATTACTTTTTCTTTCTGTGTACAGAAGGCAGTAAATTCTCCTTAACCCTCCTTTCCAACACAAAAAAATCAACAAAATCACAAAGAAAGCCTTCCAACCTATTATAATTAGTAATTAGAACACTGTCAAAAATAGGCACAGCCTGAGTGAGTTTCCCTCACATATATGTAAAAGCAAAATTTTTAAAGCAGTTGCTAGACATATTTTGTGGCACTCTAGCATAAATCTACATGTTACTTATTTCCATTTACTTTTGAAATTTATATGTGGTGAAAATTTAGCTTTTTTTTTAATTAGATAATTTTAGTAAATAAATAATTTTAAGGAACACTTCATAATTCAAATAAATATGCATATGGAAATTCAAGATGGAAATGCCTTAGAGAACGGAGAGGTTGAAGATGTTATATACTAATTTTGTTACTGTTCTTATAAATGGTTTCTAGTAATCACAAATATTTTCAAGGGAATATAAGGTAGAACTAAGAATTATGAAAGTCACAAGCTATATCTTTAGTATCATGAGAAACTACATGACCAACATATACTTATAGGTTAATATTTCCATTTCAGTTCTAACATATCTGAAAACGATGCTTTCTTTGTCCTTATATTCTTAAATATATTTCCTAAATAATTATCTTCTCTGCATTTTTTGACATAGATAAGCAATAGATTATTTTGTACCAGGGCATGAAATTATTAGCTTGGACTAAGAGATTCCCTTGGCTTCCCCAGGACAGGCATACTTATCCTCCAAAATCCTTCTTAGGAATTCACTGGTGTGACATAGAAACAAGAGCATGCTGTTGTCCTTTTTAACCATTATTTAACTCAAAGCTGCACATTTAGCATCTGAAGGCTTCAAGGATGAAAAACGGGCATATTGTATTAGATTTCGCCTTCAAACCTCTAAGATGAAAATGACTTGCCACCTTGTTTAGCATCCTAATAAGAAGAAGGAATCACAAAAATTGTGGAAAAGAATGGGAAGAATGAAAATATGTGTAATAGAAAGCTCTTTCCCAAGATGTATATCATAAAAGGATACCTTTTTTGGACAGCTTAACTGGCATTCCCCTTACAATAATATCTGTCACCATCCCAGCTCAGAAATCTGACAGAACAAAAGTAGAAATAAAGAAGAACAGGATTAGAAGGTTCCGAGAGTCATCAGGCATACAAAATCAGAGATAAACTATGTAAAGGACTTCTATGTGTCTCGGAGAAAAAATAATAACTTATGTTGGAAGAAACCTCTGTAGGTCAAATAGCCAACAACAACAATATAAAGAAATAAGCCTTTTCAATGCTTTGCAACAATCTGAAATGTGGTTTCAGTACTGAAAAAATTGGTGAAAATGCACAAAATCAAGGAATAGCATGGCTTGTCTAACAGCAGCATCAGTGATCACAGCGGAAATATCACAGGATATGTAGAAATACACTCCCTTTGAAGTAACTAGCAGGTTAAATCTTGCCAAGTAGAGTCTACAAATGGATTTAAATGAGCAATTAGAAGAAAAATGAACTAAGTTACACATCCTAAACTATTCTCAGTTTCTAAAATTGTGGTAAGATATTTTTATAATGATTGGGCAGCTGCTGCCTGAAGAAAAGGAAAAGAAAGGCTGCTGATGGCAGGAAAATGTGTGTGAAGAAACATGTACTGAGAGGAGCCCTGGGCCAAAGGGGCTGCAAGGCACTGACCTTCAGCACAACATCCAGCACCCCAAGCTGTAGAAGACCATTGCAACATCCAAGGAGCCTCAGAGACATGGACAGGAACATGTAACACCGGAGAAGAGTGGTTGGTGTTAGTCTAATCTCTTGTTTAATATATTCAAATGTATCATTAATGAAGGTTTCTGTAATAATTTGGAAATTATTCATTAGTATTTTTTGTAAGTGATGATAACTTATATTTTGATTTGGATATTAAATATCCTACTCTATATAAAAGTGTTGTGGAGGTTTTTGTAACAGATCACAGTATTTAAAATATGACAACTTTCTTATAGTGAAATTCTCTACCTTGATAAAAAACATAAGTTTTAAGTACTCTGTGTAGAATATGATAATCTTCTGTCTTCATTGTATTCTAGAAGTTCTGCCTGAGGACAGATGAAAAGAAAAAGAAAGACTAATCTAATTGAACAGCTGCTTTTTTATTTGGGTAAAAAGGAGGGGAGAACAAAAGCAGCATGCAAAAAGTATTAAGGGGTTTGGATAAGACAGCCTGGCAAGCTTGCATTTCTGCTTATTAACTTGCCCTCCCATGAGCCAAGTTCCACAAGCTTCTTAGCCTTTGAAGGTTGCTGATACTTTTTAGAAGGACTGGTTATTGACAGCAGATCTTTATAGTCTCTTATTTAATAAAATGGGATGGAGAAACAAGTGTTCAAATGGAGACTAAATTATAAAATGAAAATAAAACCAAAACAGTTTTGTAGGGTTTCAAAAGCTTGAATCAATATGTAACTTTTATGTTGAACAAAAAAAATTATTTCGAGCAAAAGTTCTTTTGTAACATTCAAAACATATTTTTTTTATCCCTTATCCTTATCACTTATTAACATGATGTCACAGAATTGCAGAAGAACAATTTCACACAGATAACAAACTCAGGCAAAATTTAATTAGCAACCAAAGCCAATGACAAAAACTAATAAACAAGGGGGGTAACCATGGCAACACTCCTTTGACATTTCACAGGTTATATGTTTGGACTAGCAGTCGGGGATATTCTTACTACACGAACAAGGATGATGACCTGAAGTATTCATTCACTCACATGCAGACAGGAGGCCTCTCACTCAAGGGTGCCCAAAAGGGTCAAAGTTTCACTCAAAGACATCCAATAGAAACACAGTCAGTCAAAAGACATATGGCACAAGCCTGGGGGAGAGATGAGAGGACAGCAATGAACTTTCTAATAGCAATTTAAGGCAGAGTGTTGTAGCTACCTGGTGGTGCTGCATAAAGCAGCCTTGCAGAAGCACTTCCTGAGCTGGTGGATACAGCCACAACAGGGCCATTCTAGCAACATCTTTTCATACAATCTCTATTTGGCTGTTCCACGGGGGGTTTTCCCCACAGGGCATGCCTTACCCTTACCCCTGTGCCAACCACGTGTGCAATTTAGTGTACAATTAAATGAATTGTTATTTCAAGTACTGGGGCAATAATTAATATCTTTGTCAGAATGTTCGATACATGAAGAAGCATTTAGTGGCTGGGTGTACACTAGGGCGTGAACATCCACACTGCCATCGAGTGCTTCCTTGGAGTGGTTTCCCATGGCTCTTTAGAGCAGAGCGCAGTGTCATTGGGGTTCTACCTTGTGGCCTTGTGAATTGGGTGGAGAATGTAATTACAATTGGCACCCCATACTGAGTTGGCATTTATTGTGCCCAGTGGCCAACTATAAACAACATGTATAGTTTAAATCCTTCATGTTTTTGAAACAATTCTGGCTCTAATTATTGTACTGTGCCAATGTTAACTCAAGAGCTAATACCATAGAATTATAAAATATCCTGAGTTGGGAGGGTCCTATGAGGATCCCCAAATTTCAACTCCTGGCCCTGCACAGGATAACCCCAAGTACCACACCTTGTGCCTCAGAGCACTGACCCCCAAGTCCCTTTCTACAGTGCTGCTCTTCAGCATCTCATTCCCCCATCTGCACCTACATCCAGGGTTGCCCTGGCCCAGGTGCAGAATCCAGCACTTGTGTTTGTTAAATTTTGTATGGCTAGTAATTGTCCAGCCCTCTAATTTTTCTAGGTTTCTCTGCAGGGCCTCTTTGCCTTTGAGGGAGTCAACAACTCTTCCCAATTTAGCATCATCTGCAAAATTACTTTGTGTACTTTTGAGTCATCTTGACATCCTGTACAAAAATTGGTATCACCAGCTGACTTAGAGGTAGGTTAACAAAATGTTAATGGTTTTAGGTTCATTATTTGTGTGAGCCCCACCAGTATCTTTGCCACTACATTGCCATCCAATGGCAATGATGCTGTGATGGGCTAAATGTTATTAATGTCTTAAACATTGTCAAAATCATAGAAAGACTTTTGTCAAATTGCAAGGAAGCAACTGTCTGACTGCGACAACCAAAGCACTCCTCTCCCAATGTCTCCTGACTGGAATTTGGACTGTGACTGGGAACCCAAGGTAAGACTATTGACTAGTCATCTCAGGTCTGAGGAGAGGTAAACAAGGTTCAGGGAAGAATGTCTCTGTGTTAAGAATCAGCCCTAGCTGAGCTCAGTGGGTGGCAGGGTAGAAGGGTTTTGGGAGTGCCATGGCAAAATCTCTCCACACTAAACCAAAGGATTAACCCCCCTATCCCCCCAGGAGACCATGTACACACAGGACATTCATGTGAGAGGCATCTGAGAAGGGTCATAAATCATCAAAGACACCTAAAGCTAACTCACAGCTCATTCCTGAGGCCTTTCACCACCAGAGGCCTGCACGTGATCCAAGTGAGGTAACAAATCCAGAACCATTCGCAAGGGACTGCAAAGCTTCCCCCCATCCCAGGGGAGGTGCCTGGAACCTCCTGCATGTATATTAATCCACTGGATTTTGTGAGACCCCCATCATCAAGAAGACCATAAGAACTGGACTGACAGGACACCACCAGGTTACATGGATATAAATACATTTTTATTTTAATCTCTGTCACTTTCTTCTCTTCCCCCTCCTTTTTCCTATTTCTTTCTCTCTCTCTTTCTCTGCCTCACATTTACCATTAAATAAAACCTATACTATTGACTTTGGCATATGGTCTCATTTGTACCTTAACTCAAGCAGAGGATTCGTAATAATTTTAATAACTGCATCATAACAACTGCCATCTCTTTCACAGGATGCAGAAAAATATCTCCTCCACTGTGGTATTTTCCATGGGCTGCCAGGATGTATCTGCTTCTGTAGCTTGAGTACCTCCCTCCTTTTTTTTACCTTTGTGTTCATACTCTTGCTTCTCACATTTTTACCCCATAGTGCACTGCTGTGTGGCATCTTTCTTCCTTTTTTTAAATATGTTTTTAAAGCAGCATTGTTTCTGTGATGCCAAAGAAGGCATGCTAACACATACATGCTAAAGCTGCAAACCAATACATCCAATATTACTGATTGTCCTCATAGATAAAAATAGTTATGAAAATTATTTTTTGCAACCCTTCAATGGATTTTTTTGGGGGGGGATGAGGGGGGAGATTAATATTCAAATATCTGCATCTCAAAATAGTCTAAATCTTTTGTGGAAAACCAGAAGGGACACAATGAAGCAAAAAATGTTATGAACATGTTTTTCAAAATACTGTGGCATGTGGAAAATTAGATAGCAAATGAGTAATAGGAAAGCTAGAAAAATGACATTAGCTAGCTTCATTCATACAAAATGTACTTCTAAATAATTGTTCTTCTTTGTAATTGCTTCCGTATGCCAACTAAGAACCATACAGCAAATCAATCAGGCTAGACATCTGATTAAACAGAGAACAATTAAAACAAGAACAGGAAAATCAGAGCAAATCCTAATGAATCCAAGGGAAACTTTTTTTTTTTTTTTTTAAAAAAAAAGAATCATGGAATCAATCAGGTTGGAAAACATCTTTGAGATCATCGAGTCCAACCTATGACCTCATACAACCATGTCAACTAGATCATGGCAGTAAGTGCCACATCCAGTCTTTCCTTAAAAGCCTCCAGGGATGGTGGCTCCACCACTTCCCGGGGCAACCCATTCCAATACCTAATCGCTCTGTCTGTGAAGAAGTTTTTCCTATGAGGCATATTGTATTTTAATAATTGTTCATCCAGTATTTAATTAATCTCAACTATGCTGACAAGTTGTATATTTGAAGGCTGTATCCCTGTATTTCACTAATATATGTTGTCACATAATAATGTAGTCATATGAAGGCTACTTTTTTTTTAAAAAAAAGTATATTTGGTCAAATGAAGCTGTTTTCCATATTACATTTTGACTCCATATAATGAAAGGTAAAAATGCTATTTTTAGATTAGCTTCTCATTTAGGGTGAAAAAAAAAAAAAAAAAATGTTCTCAAAATTATTTTTTTTTAATTTTAATTCTCCACCTGACCACACATCTCTAAAACTATAAAAATTAACAAACCCACAAAGCTATAAAGAAGAGGTTTTCTCAGGTCAATGCTCAAGAGAAAAAAAAAAGATCATACCTAATTTTTTGCCACTCTGGTGTGGCAAAAAAACACACATCAGTTAATTGGATTTAAGCAAGTTTTTGATTTCTTTGGTAAATCAAAGCCTTTAATCAGTATTTACATTTCATTTCTAAGGCCATAACTTTGAAAAAAAAAAAAATCCAAGGTCACCTGTATACAATTAACATACTTATCTGGATCCTCAGCTCAGGGTTACAATTGAATGGAGAGACTTGGCAACCTCCTGGGATCTTAGAAGAGGATTTTGCAGAGTCCTGTGAGAAAATAATTTAATTCTGTCAAACAGGGTCTGAAAATGACTTTGTCTTCTGTGACTAAAACCATCAAAAATTATTCTTATTCAGAAACCTTGAATGCATTTGATCAAGCTATATCAAAAGACACATGCTCATCACAAAAAAGCCCTTCTTCCAATGGTTTTTAGTAACTTTAGAAACCCAATTATTTTCAAAATAACACTTTTGTCTGAGAAAATTAATCTTTAAAAACACTGGTTATCCCTAACTTACAGATAGGCTAGAGGAACTCCTGTACACAGAGACACTTTGCCTCGGTTTTTATCAGTAAGACAGGTGGCCCTCAAGACAACTGGCCTCTGGAGCTGGTAGACAGAGAGAGGGAGCTGAATAGCCCTCCTG
>JAWWEV010000001.1:72917138-72959180 GCA_035583235.1 Hafferia zeledoni | reverse complement strand
AATAATAATAATAATAATAATAATAATAATAATAATAATAATAATAATAATAATAATAATAATAATAATAATAGAATGTAATTCAATAATGCAATAATGGGTAGATGGAAGAGGTTTGATGTCTTCTGTTGTTTTATATGGGGTTTTCCCCCACAATTTAAATCCTTTTTAACTATGTCCTCATAAAGTAGATAATGTTTGTATAAAGTAGAATAATACATTATACTACCTAGCATATCATCACAGAAAGATTCCTCATCCTTTGAGGACTTTCTGGTAGAATTGAGGACTTAATATATTTGTGAGTGCAAAAAGGGATGATTTTGTTATTATGAATTTATCCTACATGGTAAATGATACTTTGTCACACCAACTACATGATGATGACAATGATGATGATTAATAATAATTACTACCAGGCTTTTAGCAAAAGATGGATATGTAAAAAATGTGTAAAATCTTGATCTCATGTTGAAGACTTCTAAACACTTTTTCACATACAAAATTATGGAAACTCAATTAATGTAGAAATAATATTTTCAAATTATATGCCAAACTCAAATAAGCACAAAGTAGACCCTTATTTTATGTGATTTGATTATAAAATTTATTTTCTGTAAAATGTATTTGATTTTGGTTTTCATGGAATGATTCCAAATTGTCTCTGACACAGTCATCTGGCCTTTATTATAGTTACATGTTTACTATTCCTTTCAGAAAAAGTTCATCTAATTTTTCTTTGCATAGAAAATAAATTAACTGTATAGTAATGTATAGTCTTATGCAATAAATATGTGCTTTCTTTTTATCTGCCACATGATGTATGTTGTTGCGAGCTTATGAAGTGGAATTGTGAGACAGACTGATGTGTTGCTCGGCTGATTATTGTTATGCATGGTTAATCATTTACTTCTGCTGCTTTTCTGTGGTTATGTTGCTTTCGATTTTCTTCATATGCTGTAGTAGACTAAATTGAAATGAGATCTAAATCAAAAGAAATCAGCCACGCAAATCATCATCAGTATGAGAATATGCTTACTGATACCCTGTTTTTCAAGTAATTATTTTAAATTATAACAAAGATCTGTATCATGTTTACTTTTCATGTCAAAATCAACTGGATTCTTTCACCAGAATACAGAATAATATTAGATTCAGAGACAGAGCTGAAGTACTTCTAAGGAATCCTTGATTTCAGCAGACTTCAGGAAAAAAACTTTAGGTTGATTTTTCTAAAGCATTAAGCTCTGGCTTTCTTAAAGGTTTGGAGGTTTTTTCATGTTCTTATTTAAAGAATGAAAGAGGGCATAGGAAATTAATATCTTTATTTTCATTGTCAATGCTTTATTTATTTTCTTTTATCAGTTGTACCTGTACAATAGAATCTAAAATCCCAAAACTAATCATGCAGACCACCTCTTCATGCTGATGTTTGGTCATGAGCATGAGGAGTTCAACTTGAAACAGCAAACAAATCACATACAATTTTTCTTGCATTTGTTCTTTAAATTCTGCAAAAGGGAATTTTCTTGTTTACTCTTTCTCTAGGCTTTAAAAAAAATTCTTATTGTATTTTCTATTTGTGTTGGAAATTCATTCAGATGTTGCTTCTGCATATTTTATTAGTGGATTCTGCAAGGTAATAATCTATTTTGTGATTGAAATTATACCAGTATGGCACCAAGATCCTCAAGAAATGAAAATATGGGTGTGGAATTACTGTCACTATAGCAGCAAAGGAGAACAAAGGAACGGACATCCAATTTAGAGGCTGTACTTAATTGACAGTTATTGTGATTGTCTATATTCATCTCATCTTGCCCAAAATTTAATACAAATTCAAGCTATTTCTCTGAAGTTAGCAGTTATATTTTCTGATGTATAACACTGGCTAGGAGAAGATTTCAGTTTTCCTTGCAATTCAGTTGAACATGTATGCTTCCATACCCTTTTAACTCTAATTTTAATCCTATATAAAAGCAAGTTGTTCTCTCATGAACAGCCCAGCCAAAAATATGTGATTTTATTTATTCTGTAGTTATGAAAAAAGAAAGCATATTAGCAATTTCTCTTTGAAAAAAAAAAATGATAGTGTCCCATGGAAAAAAATATTTTTCCTTTTTTTTATAATAATGATGATGAATAATTTTTTACAATTTTTCTGTTTAAATTTCTGTGTTACTACTTCATTATAAACATTTTTTTACATGTGAATATACTCTATGGGAGCAGACCTGAGGACACTGAGTTAGAGGTGTTGGTTGATAAGAAGCTCAACATGAGCCAGCAATGCGCACTTGCAGCCCAGAAAGCAACAGCATCCTGGTCTGCATCAAAACAAGCTTGGCCGGCAGGTCAAGGGAGGTGACTCTCCCCCTCTATTCTGCTCTTGTGGGACCCTACCTGGAATATTACATCTTGCTCTCAGGTACCCAACATAGGAAAGACATGGACCTGCTCAAGCAGGTCCAGAGGAGGGCGACAAAGATGGTAAGAGTGCTGGAGCATCCCTGCTATGAAGACAGACTGAGAGAGCTAGAGCTGTTCAGTCTGGACCAGAGACCTCACAGCAGCCTTCTAGTACCTATAGGAGGCCTACAATAAATCTGGAGAGAACCTCTTTACTAAGGTATGTTTTCAGGACCAGATGGAATGTCTTCAGACTGAAAGAGAGTAGGTTTAGATTTAGGAAGAAATTCTTTACTGTGAATGTGGTGAGGCACTGGAACAGGTTGCACAGAGAAGTTGTGGATGACTCATGCCTGGGTGTTGAAAGCTAGATATATTTGTCAATTTATTTTAATATAGGAAAAAGATGGACTTTTTCTATGAAAAATAAATATTTTATGGCTCTGCAGAAAGCAGCCATGTATTTATTTGTGTACATTAGTACACCATCTTTCAAAGTGGTTCAGGATATTGTAAGAACTAAATGAAAACCTTGAAATTAAAACCAAACTAATAGGAAGGGCAGAACTGAGGCGGAAAAGAATAGCATGAATTGTCTATATCTCTTGCTTAAAAAATTAACTAATAGGATCAATGTCATTTCACTATCAAAGGCTTTACAATATTTAAATAGGAACTGAAGTGACTTAACAAATAGAAACTATTATATTATAGAACTTTTGGAGTTCTGTGATTACACTCAAGGGTGGGTGCTAGGGAAAATATTTCAACCTGTTAAAATTTCATGAATATGCTAAAAACCTTGAGTAAATAAAACCAAAGGTATGAAATTTTATTCTATTCTTGAATGAATGGTTTGTGTAATGATGAATTTCACTCACCCTCCAATGGCAAGGGAAGGCTCTAAGTCAAAGACACGTTAGTGCTGAAGGTTCTATGGACCTTTCAAAACAAGGCTTTATTATTTGAAATGCCTGTTCCATCCAGTTGTGAGTATAAATTCCAGCTGTTTTGCTGATGAATGGTGAAAGGAGTCAGATTCTTCCTCACAGAGGAAGGAGAGCTAATGTTCAAGTTGTTGCTCTGTTTCTACTGGCAATATTGCTGATTTAGTTAATGTAATCAATAATCACAGTGTATATAGTCTTTTGACTGGAGGATTTTAACAGAATTCCAGAAAAAAAAAAAAGGATTTTTTTAATTCACAATAACCACAAATATTTGAGCCTTACAATTGTTAGCAATGACTTCTTTCTGAACATTTTCCTAATTGCTTTTACTCTGAACCCCAATCTGAAAGATCCTCTCTCTTCCAAGACCACCAGGCAATTTGTTTTGGAAATTATATTAGAAATTATTCCCATACATTCTAAATTCAATTATATCTATTAAAATAAGTTCTGTATATTTAAGCATTGTTTAAGCATTAAGGCTTTAAACAGATGGAGTCATGAAATTTGAGTAGCTAATCAAGCCCTCAGGCCTAGTCCTGTTCATCTTTAAAAAGGAACAAAACTTCAAATAAATTCTGAAAAAGGATGGGAAAATATAGTCTACAGTATTACAGTACAAATAAATTACTAGCTTAATTCAAAAGTGAATTTTTGCCCCCTGTTTACTCTCAGCTCAGCTGTGCTGGTTTCAGAAGGAAGCTGTCATGCTGCAATGATGCTGTTGAGCATACAGATGACTCTGTCTCCTCATAGGTATAGGCAGCTGTACCCATACTTTTCAATCATATCAGCACTTTCTGCTAATTATCTTTTCAATGAGCTCTAATTATCCTCTGTTCTTTACACTAGAAAGCCATGGAGGTTTCTTTTTCATTCACTCTGTAGAATTCATGTTGTGTTCAGAGTTTGATTATGCATGCACTCCGCACATACAGAAATTGTGAATGTGCAGAGTAAAAGCACAAGGTTACTACTGAACATAGGAAATAGTAGTTGACAAATTCTGCAAACACTGGCATTCTGAAAATTATAATATTTTAATTGTTTAGGGATTTTTCAATCATGCTTGTCAAAATCTTTCCATATTAAAAAAAAAGAAGGGGGAAATAAACACTCCATGTACACATATCTGTCTGTATCTAGCTATGTAGATGATATAAGAAAATAGTTTTTGCTAGAAAACTAGCAGTTTTTTCCTCTTCTTCTTTCCTCTCCTGCCAAAGTGAATACCACAAAAAATGTCAAAAATTACATTTGTCAAAATGTTTCTTCAAGATTCTCATACACTGAACATTTCTCCCCTCTTCATTTTCACTATCAAAGATATTATTCAACCTACAGCAAAAAGTAAAGGAGGAAACAGAAAGGCAGAGCCAGACTCCTGAATCTGTCCTTGTGGTTCTGCAGGGAGCATCTTTCTTAGCTTATTTCTTGCATCACTTCGCTTCAGGTGGCATATCCCTTGGCTGGTATTTAGACATTGAATGACAATAGCTGCCACTACTCACACTCTCAAATACATGAAGTATATCCCATGGTCCTCATGACAGTATGGGTTACAGTGCTGAGCATTTAAACATCTAGATTTGCATACATTGTGTGTATGTATGGCCAGACTTCGCAAACGAAGATTTGGGAAGGGCTCTCCCCATGTGGGTGAGCCCTTCCAGCCTGCACAGTGGAGTTTTTAGGTGAGGCAAAGCATGCGCAGAACTGGCCCCACCGTTTAAGTCCTAAGGTCCATTTGCCACGGCCGAGCGAGCTTGGACAGTGACAGTGAAGACCTCAGGACTGTCTATAGCACCCAGTACTAACCAGGACTGACCCTGCCTAGCATCTGAGATCTGATGGGATCGGATGGCAGGGGGGCATTTAACTGCCAGGGAATGGTCCCCACTGAGACTCAAACTGAGGTCCTTGGGATTCAGAGTCCAGAATGCTATCTATTACACCACAGGACCGCCTCTGCATATGTTACCATCTGGACAATTGACAACCTGAAGTTTGTTATTCTCATGCAACAGATAAAAAACAGTCATCTAGAGAGTAGGATATCTACATACCACCAAAGTTTGATGAATGTCAAGAAAATATAGGACTGTTATTTTTTTAACTTTCTGAAAAGTTGGTCAGTTGGGTAAGACTGACATAGAAGTGGTTCTCTCCTATCTGGTGGTTAGTGCTGCTTAAACATATTCTTGGATTAAGGGAATGCTAGCCCTAGAGGCAGGACTGGATATGGTGCTGGTCACAAGCATCCCAATGACAGCTGTCACCAGAGGCCTGGCTGAGGTGAAATGCGGGTCCTGGGCAGGTGGGTCCTAGGTCAGCCACATCAGAGATGGTGAGGCTGCACAATGTCCCCTGGGACCTTCTAGCAGCAACCTGGAAGAATCTCACTATCTCAAGTTTCAACATCTCCCTCTCATTATAGCCCATTCTACATAAAATTCTTAAACATGCCTCAGATCAGTAAGACGGCTGTTATTTCATTATAGTTTGCTGTCGTGTGGATTTAAATTCTAGTCAGTCATGTAATTAAAAAAAAATGCACAATATGTGTAAATATACATGTATGTATGGGCAGCTCATGACAGATTTTGTCTGAGATTTTCTGTAAATCTGGGGTTATTTGTCCAGATGTTTCCCAAAACACTAGGATTAACATGGTCATCTTAGTTAAAAGTCAGAGAATTTCCATTAAAAGGATGCTTGTAGAGTAGATATTTAAGTTCTAGTGGTTTAAATTTGCAAACATATTCCACTGAAATGATTCCATAATAAAAGATCTATGCAGTTCTACATCACTTATCTAGGAAACAAAAGTAATGAAAACATTAGCCTAGTCTATAATCTAGATTGCACATGAAAAGTCTACAGTTCTTGACACAAAAACGTCTGAGCTGAACATAAATTTTAGTAGAAGCAACTTCTGAGATTCTTAAGTCTGATGTTTCTGTTTTGATCTTATTTGTCTGACAGAAGCCTACAATCTAATTCCAAGTTGGAGCATCATGCGTCAGCATTTTACTGCTTTCTAAAACATGTGGTAAAAATGGTTATGTAGAAGACAGTGTCAGAAGAGTGGAAGAAAAACAATGAAAGTCTAAACAAGAAAATGCATATTTAGTACTGAGAATGTTTCAGGTTTCCTTCAGATGTTACTCAATTTTTCCTCCTCCCCCAGGCGTAATGACAGCCAGACTGGGCTTTAAACAAGATCACAGAAGGAGGCACTAATAGGTTTCATTCGGGCATATCCTGCACTTGGAATGAGAGTTTGTCCTCAGGATGAACTTGCATCATGAAATACAGTGCCTTCTATGTTTAACTCTAGAAGTGGGAATAAAAATTTTAAAAAATGTGAAAGATTTTAACTTCTTCAAGGCATAGCTTAGCAAATATTTCTGTCTGCTTATACAAAAGTGAACAAAAATTCTGCATATGAACATTCCTTTCTGCCTTTTTCTCATGCAACAATATGTATTATAAGAAGTATTTATTTCAAGATGCACTTATGGGCAAGAAAATTTTTTTTAAAAAGTGTGGCAGTAATGACATTCCAAGTAACGGTATTTGCAGGCATTTTAAAAGCCTGAACTCAGAACAGGTTTCTTTTTTTGCTACAAGTAGAGCTGATGGCTCCAAGAAATATATTCTTTACTCTTTTCAGACATTTTCTGGCATGTTTTAGTCACAAATTATATATGAGTAGTTACAAACACTCTGTTTTCTATAAGCTTAGTATTTGCTATCCTCAGACAATTCATTATTCATAGTTAAACTGTACACATTACAATTTAAGCAGAAAGTAGGAGGGCGGGGGGAGGGGAATTGGAAGAAATAATAATTAAAAAAAAAAAAAAAAAAAGCAGCAACTATTTTCTTTAAATCCACAAAGGAATTAGTAAAACAGATGGAGACACTTAAGACAGCAAAAAATGAAACACACCTTTGTTGAGATTATGTATATCATAGGTGAAATCAAGAGCAGGAAGGTTAAAAGTTAAAATACAAATTATGTTACAAATAAATATCTATGGAAGATCTTTTCAGAAGTATATTATCAGATAAGATATTGCATTGGGGTTTTTTGGGGGTTTTTTGGTTGTTGTGTTTTTTTTTTTTCCCAAAACCCCCCCCATGTTAGTATTTGATTTTTGAAGCTGGCTGTAGAAGAAATAGGGGAGAGTGATGATAATGAACAATTATGGTTTTCTGGCTTGGCCAGCTTTATTTGCTAATGTAAATGAGAACCTAGGTCTTATTAGACCATATGGCTGAATTCAATGATCGTAGACATCTTTTTCAACCTTTACAGTTCTATGATTCTATTATATTATTTATTATTATATCTGCTGATAACTTTTACTCAAACAGGTGTGATGAACATCCATTTGCTATGAACTGGTTTCATGTACTGCAGATATAAATGAGAAATATGTACAGTAGCTTGTTCCTGCCACAAAGAGCTTTTACACCTGCTCCTACAGGGTGTCATCTGTGTAGTAGTTAAATGTTATGTTTTGGATGCTGAGGAAGTTTTGCATGTAAACAAATAATAATTTTTTTTTTTTTTCAAATGCATTTTAATTTTTATTTTTTTTTTTTTCTCTCAGAGCTTTTTCAAATGCAGGGAGTTTTCCTTAAAAAGAAACTAACAAAAAAAACCAGCAAAAAATAAACAAGCAAAACCCCACAAAAACCCCCACAAACTAACAATCAAAGAAAAATGTTGCTGGTTTTGAACTGGAAAGTACTATACAAAAAATTCAGCCTATCTGGACAAATGCAAAAATAGACAGATTAAAAGGAATAGAAGGAATGTATAAGTTTGGGGGTGGGGGTGGTTTATTTCTCTCATGTTTTAATTTTCTGCTAGTCTTACTAGCTATATCCATAGCTGTGTACAATGAGAGTCCTTCTCAAACTTACTGTGCACTGAATTTGAATATTTATAATATTAAACATATTTTCACATTTTTAAAATATATATGCATTTGATAACATATGTGTAATATGTAATATATGTATGGCTGCATAAACATAAACAAAGAATAAAGTCACTTGGAGTATAAAAAGCCTCTTCATTAGTTTTTGCAAAGGGCATATCAGAAAAATTGATTGTTTTTTTGTCTGTGAAAAAGATGTTTACTCGTTCTACCACGCCATTTTCTAAAAACATTGGTGTGTTAGGGAATTAAGAAATAAGAGGTTCAGAGAAAGCATGTATCAGACACTCCAATTCAGGAGTGACCTGGAGACAGAGACATGGTAAAGGAAAATTTAAATAAATCTTCACAGTGTTAAAGCTAGTTATTTTTCTATTTTCAGCATAAGTACTGGAATACTAAATACTGAAATACTGGGAGCCAAAAAAATGTAGAAAACTTTTATGTTAAAAACTGCGGCTGCTATATCACTTTTACCATATTTCTCCTTCCCTTAAAGTTAAGGGGATGCTCATGTATATCTAGACTCTATCTAGATTTGGAGTTAGCAAGTATCTGAAGTTCTTCCAGGTTGCCCTGGAATATCATGGATACTATAATAAGCAATAGTTATGAGGGATTTTCCTGTTTGAATGACTGTCATTTTTATGCAGAACTTAAATTTTTCTAATGGAATCAAACTATAAGTTCACAAATAATAATATCTTATCATGTTCTGTAAAAGTGTTCATAGTTGTACATCTGAAATAAAAAATACTCTTGGCTTCTTGTTTTCTTGCCTTTTTTTTTTTTTTTTTTTTAACCCGCAAATGTATATTTCTAGACTCTGTTTTTCCCTTTATGCTTTAGACAAGAAAATGGCATAAAAGAGGACATTTTGAAAGGGTTCACTAGTTGACATCTAGGCAGAAAATATCTACCATGTCCAGAATCTTTCTCACAAGGATTGTCTGAGTCCTGTTAGCAAGTGAGGCTAAAGCAGCATAATGACATGTCACAGCCCCATAGACAAATCGGGAAATCTCTATTCAAAGACCAGGAACTCTACATTGAAAGAATAAACTGAGGAAGCCTAGCACCTAGGGATGATTTAACTTTCTTTAAGGCATTTACAGAAGCAGTATTTAAAAATGTATAGCAAAACTGGAAAGAGACATTTTTTGGTCCTTTGCCTGACCTGGTAACCCAAGGCCAAAGAGAGCGTTAAATAAAAAAGAAAAACCAACATTTCTATCAAATCTATGTTTCAAATAGTTAAAGTCTAGAGGTTTTCATAGAATGCAAAGCAACAACTTAATTTGTATAGACAGCACAAACAGATAATTAGAATTGGGAATTAATGAGAATCTTTTTTATGGAATAATTTCCCTTTACACCAAAACAAACCCTGCATTAAGTCAAGATCTATGTATTTGAACTTAAACAAACATTCATTATCTTTACCTATCATTTTTAGGGTCAAAAACTTTTCTGTTTCTTTATGACTTGCTTATTATTTCAACTGTCACAAACAGGTAAAGTGTTATATTTAAAATTTGTTTTTAAGAAAGCTCTAGCGACACATGAAAGGACTGCAGTTATGATCACCTAGTACATGTGCAAGGTTTAGTATTAAAGGACCATTAATCACATATGTTTAAGGATATATTATGTTGTTTCTCCTGGTCTAATATAAACTGAGACTAAATAGATAGAGCCATCATGATCCAAGGTCACATCTACATAGCATTTATATACTTAGAATTGATTTAATCAACATGACAGTGGCTGCCATTATAGCATTTTTTTTTCAAAACGCAAAGATATAGTGCCTTTAAGGAAAAAACTTTCTGTTTTCAGGGCAAAGTAAAGATATGACTTTGCATGATTCAGTAAGTAGGACAATAATTTCCAAAAGGCTAAGAAAAGAAAATACATAAAAGATGCAATAAAACGCTCAACATGCTAGTTATCACTGATGAGATGTTAACCCACGAATGCAAGAAAATAGAGCTGATACAAGGAAATCTAAGCATTGTTTCCAAGACACTAGGAAGACATTCTAGAGTACTTCTAAAGTACAGTCATTTAAATAAATCACTTGTTTGTGGCAGGAAAGTTAAATAACTTTTTAAAAATTCATCTATAAATAAAATGGCACATCCTCCCTGGATCACAACTGCAAAAATGTTGTTGTTGTTGTTGTTGTTGTTGATAAGTGATCAATAAACATGAGCTCATAATAAAAGCCTTAGCCTTAAGACACAAAAATAGAAAAATGATGACCAGAATTCCTTTGGAGTACCAAAAAATAAAAAAGCTGCATGTACTACTGGATTGCGTACCAGATATCAGTAAAATCTTACTATGCATACTTAATATTTAAGAGCATTCCAATGGAATTATTTGACTTTTGACAATTAAACTCCCTTTAAAATGGTGATATTAGTGTAGACTTTGGCAGAAGTAGTATTTTTCAAATCATTATATAATATATTAAAAAAATTAATTGTGGACCTGAAAACCATTCTAAAAAAATTTCACACTTGTTTTTGAACTGCCATTTACAGGAAATATAGAAATACATCTGAAATACCATTGTAAGGAATATAACCAAATGTGGGAATTCAAAGACTTTTCTTTGTAAGATGTTAATGTTTATAAACTTTAATTAAAAAAAAAAAAAAAAAAAAAAGTAAGTACTTCTGGTATTAAAAATTACAATCCAATCTGTAAATTGGATTTACAATCCAATCTGTAAATGATGCAAGTAAAGCTATACCAGCTGACTAGATGTAGTCTTTCAGTGTTCTTATAGGCCTAGAACTCTCACATTTTTCTTTCAACATCACATCGGTACCAGTGTGCAGGTTGTTACCCTGTATCTTTCAGTGTATTAGTAGTATGGTAGCATACCAAACAATATTCTCCTGTATGCTACAGTTTGAAGGACTTTGGAACAAGTGTAGTAAAGTCTGTTAAATATCTTTGTTTCTCAGTTCACACCTGATCCCTATCGACACTGTATAAATATCTACTTTTTTCTGAGCCTCTTTTTCTTCTGTAATGATCATTGAAAATTATGAAGATGGTCTGAGGGCATTTATGATAAGGCAAAGAAATAGAACTAGGTGTCCAAGCAACTTTAGGGTCATACAGAAGGGTTGTCTGATCAGTGTTTGTCACCTAATGTGTGTTAGAAGTGGGGGATCATTACTTTAAACAGAGATGTGCTAATTGGTTTTAGCAGACAGTTTCATTATTTAAATAGCTTGGGTCAAGTCTTGATTACTGTATAATAAACTAATGATGTGTACTTTGATACAGTTCCATACCAAATACTGTTCCCAGTATTAGAAGGTAGCTATTTTTAACAGGAAAGAAGCATGTGCAATAGAGCAGTGAATCTTGCCTACAGTCTTTGTATCCTAGCAGCCTATATGGTCTTCTATTTTTATTTAAAAATCCTTATATATTACTTTGATATAGCTTATAAATTTCTAGCTCTGTCTTGTTTGAAATAATCTGAATTATACAATCTTCAAAAGGAACCTCTAGTAAATTTGTTTGGTTTCTGATGGGATCCTTCATACTGATTCTCAAAGTATACCCGAATATTATCAACTTAATTCAGTTTCTCTCTTTCCTTAATCTTTGTCCATGCTCTTATACTCTCTGACTCTGCCAACTCCCATCTGTTCTTACATAGATATTTTTGTGTACTTAAAGATTGACATTTCTTAGCATTTTATTGCACTTTTATTTGTTTTGTTGTTTTGGGGGTTTTTTTTAGTTATCCTTTTTCAATAATACAGGAATTATTATTTTTTTTTTTCCCAGTTTTATGTTCTACTTTACATCCACAGGGTTAAAGTAACAAAATGAGCATCTGAAAATAACCCTTGAAATTCTGTTTTCTTAAAATGAGGTTGTTAATATTTACAATCAGGCTCCATAAAGGTTTCTGCTCAAGAAAATAGGCAACAATTTCAGAGACTTCTCGTGTGTCTATTCAGCTAATTCTCTCTTAATTGAGAACTAAGAGGGCTGGAGGGACTTAAGTTACAATGCTATTTTGTGTGCTTTCTATCCAAATTGAATTTTTCCAGGATAAAGACACTGACATATCATGAAAATTTTCACATAGAAAATTCTGGCTTTCATTTATACCTGTATTTTAAAAGTATTTGTGCTTTTAAAGTCATTAAATAGTCCTACTTGAAACACTTGTACGTCTTCCTGTTTTGTAATTTTTTATATAACATGAGGAAATGAAATATTGTTTCAATTAGCACTATCGTAGCCATCAAAAGAACCACAGGGATATCTAAAAGGCTTGCATAGTTCAAATCAATTCACTCAAACACCTGCTAGTAAGTATGTATTGCCTTTAAAAAGTATGATTAACATTTGCCACATTAAATTACAAGGAAGGGAATGCTGCCATTTTTAAAATGGATTTTTATTGTTAGTTGGAGTACCTATCTTTTCCAGAAATATAGGTATTATCAGCCTACTAAAGAAATCTGTTCTGACAGAAATGTCCAATAATTTGTCCCTGTCAAAAAATTAGTATCTTCCCTTGCCCATGTATAACTAGCTGAAGTGATATTGTATATTTTATGTATTGTATATTTTATTTATACAAAAATAAATGTTCCTCTCAATAGTAAAAATGCTCTGTCATAAATCCATTGCTTCAAAATAAAAATTGTAATACTGTTGGCACTACTATTAATATCACTTATTGCATAAAAACAAACCTACATCTCCTACTAGAGTAAAAGACATCTCTTTCATATGTACTCTTTTTTCAATGAGATAGAGAAGGTAGATACCCACAAAAGATTTTGTGAAGGTTTTGATATATGAGCCAATAATTTCTTGACAGCTTCTGAAGAAATACAAAGGTGTAGGAAATTCCGTAGTATTCAGGTCCACAGAAAGGCACAAAAAATTAGACGTATCTGTGTGGTATTATCTACATGCTTTTTATCTGACTTCCTGCAATTATATTTGGAGCTCAATTCAGTTGTATATATATGGATGTCTAGTTGCAATGAAATGAACTTGAGGCAAAAATGAACTTCATCTGCCTATGCATTTTAGGTGAGATGAACTATACTATCAAACCCCTAGCTGCTGGCCAGGAAAACTGTACGATTTCTGCGAATCTTGTCTGTCTAATAATGTTATGTGGTCTTGAACAGCCATCACATCTTCATTAATAGCAGTGCTTTAATCTATCATTAACTTCTGCCAACAGATCTAGAAAGCTGCAAATATGGCATATAAGTAGTTTCTGCAATGAAGGACTTTAAGAAAGCCTTTTACTTTACTGCCTCTGTTTGTTACAGACTTAATGAAATTGACCACACATACTCATCTCTGACAATTTAAGATGAATTTGGGTGTTCTACCTGGAAGCCAGTTTTCACTCAAGATAAATCCTTCCCTTAGTATTCTTATAGATATCGTGTACTATCTTCTTGTCCTGTATCAGAAATCCTAGGGAAAGTGGCAAAAAAAATTGTTGATTGATTATATATGGACATTTGTCTCAAATTATTAGTGCTACTTGAGATGTCTGGATTATTCAAGACAGATTATGCAGAATATATATGTTAAAACTGTGTCTTCCTTGAGTAGCTGTTAGAAGAGCAGGTGTTGGAGGCCAGACAGGCTTTTGTGACTGATCCTCATGTAGAGCTCAAATAGGAACACATGGGCCTTGAGTTACCTGTGTAAAAGTTGTCTAGTGCCATTTAAGAGATCCTAGAATATCATTCCAAGTCTCTTTATTGTGAGTCAAGTGTTTTCCACAAATCCTAATTCATATCTTCCAGGTCCAGTGGATGTCTTAGAAATAATTTGGTTTCTGCAAGATACACAATTTGATGTTGATTAAATTTTGACAGGTGTTCGAAATATTAATTGTAACCCAATGGAATTGCATACCCACTATGAAGATACTGTTCCTTAAAAACAGATGTAATGCCATTTTAAAAGTCTAGAATATTTTACCTGACTACTATCCTTTCCAGGGGAGAACAGACCCATATGCCCACTCTCCTGCAGGTGTCTCAGGTGCTACGGTGCAGGCATGAGTTTTTAGGCAACTGGTTACATTCACTGTTTAAAACCAGATGTTTAATCCCTATTGAGATGCTCTGAAATTCCAACAAACTTCCCACTGGCATTAAAGTAATAAACTGGTTTATGTACTGTAATATCTGCTAATTTATTTACATTAAATTTTCTTAATTGGCAATGGAGAGAAACAAGAAGTTTTAGGATGCAATTTATCATACTTAATTTAGATGAAGTCTATCATGAGACAAACCATGAAACAGTGATGTGTCCTTGCCACAAAGAGTCTAATGTTATCCTAGGCTGCATTAGGAGTGATGCCAACTGGTCAAGGCAGGTGATTTTCCCCCTCTCCTCAGCACTAATAAGGCCACACTTGGAGTTCTGTGTCCAGTTCTGGGCTCCTCAGTATAAGAGACACATGAATGTACTGGAAGGAGTTCACTGAAAGGCTAGAAAGATCTAGAAAACAGAAGACTTGGGTGGATCTTATCAGTGTATATTAAAACCTGAAAGGAGGATTTAAAGAAGACAGAGCCAGGTACTTTACAGTGGTGCACAATGACAGAGGTGATAGCCACATTCCCTCTGAATATCAAGAAGTACTTTTGTTTCTTCTAAAATCACAGTAGCCTGAACATCGCACAAGCAGAACTTTAAATAGTTACTGTCAAAACAAACTATTAGGTAATTTATAGATTTGCAAAATTAAGAAAAAGCTTTGAAACATTTTGTACCCAGCCTATTTTAATATTCTTGCAGAAATTTCCTACTTTCACTTTTCTCCTCTTCATCACGACAGCAAATTTTAAAAAGTTAGTTTTTCATTCACTGCTCTCAGGTGGATGATTTTTTCAGGTAGTAATTAAGGTTGCAGTAAAGAACCATCTGCTTCTCAGATAAACCAAAACACACGAAGTTTTATATATCCTAGCTTAGTAGTTTGAAAGATTATAAGAGGATTGCAGATATGGCTTTGAAACATGGCCAATGCAGTTCTATGAAATGAAGTGCAATTATCTGGGTTTCAAACCCCTGTTTTACTGTTTAAGACACCATAATTCTTCAATATGATAATAAAGGAATGTATCAACATGTAAGAGCTAGCAGGAATTGTCTTTGTCAACAGGAAAAAAAAAAAAAAGGTAAAAGATGGAGGAGAGTAGAAGGGGAATAGAAGGGGGAAGGACAAAACTGTTCCATTTAAGTCAGCAAAGAAAATATTCGTAAAAGGAAACAAAGCTCAATAAATTAGTAAAGACTGTAGTTTAATTCTCAACCACTGTTAAACCACTACACTGTGACAAAAATTTTAACATATTAAAGAAATATTTACCCTTCAAAACAGTATAAATAAGTACATACAAGCAAAAAAAAAAAAAAACAAAACAAAACAAAACAAAAAAAAACCAAAAAACCAAATAAATAAATAAAACCCAAGTAAGCATATTCCTTCAGAGTACAAGAATGTTAAAATTTTTTTTGAGATTTACATGAGTTCATCTCTTGATTCAAGTGCTACAATTTTATTTTCAGAATTTTAATTTACTATTTATAACCTGCTGCTGACAGGATAGATTAGCAAATAAAGTCACCTGTATATTGATCTACCAGCACACACCTTGAAAGAGTTTGTCATTAAACACCACCAAAATAACATGTCATCTTGAAAATATTGCAAATTTCACACAGATATGTAATGAAAGATATGCATTTTGATACTGAGGTTCTCCTAAATACTTTTAGAGGTATTTTTAAAAAATTATTTAAAATGTCCATATTTTATAGGATTCAAACTGAAACTTAGTATTGTTCCTAATATAATTAAATTTTTGTATTCATTTTTTTAGAAAGGCTGTCATACTACAGCTCTTGTGCTCTCTAGATAGGGGTTTGCTACATGGCTATTTACACTACATTGAAGTAAAAAAAAAACCCTATGCTACTTACTAAATAACAGAAGTATGCATACCACTGTAGGAGACAATTATATCTATTTGTATACTGGAGAAGAAAACAAATATTTGATTTGAAGATATTTTAAATGCTTTATAAAGGATTGACAAAACTTAGCTTAGTGCCATAATTATATTATATTTGAGTTCTATAAAACAATGTCAACCACACTCCTGAGTGACATACTTTATGTAAATTAAATTTAAGTTACTGATTTAAGGGAATGTAAATTTTAAAATTTCTTTTTTTTTTTTTTTTAATCAATTTATTTTGCTATTCACATTTTTATCTTGCTACTGCTTTGGCAGATTTATGTCCTTTAAATAAAAAAAAAACTTTTCCATTTTTCCTATGAAGCAAATTTCACATAAAGCTAAGATTGCATATTTGCATGCAAACATTTTTTTCTGGCTCTTACATAGGAACTGTGATTTAAGCAATTGAAATATTCAACTTACTTAAATTTCTTTAACAAAACATTGTATCACTCCTAACTTCAATGACCTATTTTTCTTAAGGCTCTCATGAGAATGTAAAACCTATTTTTTTGTTGATCTCAATGGCAATTTTTTTTTTTTTTAATTAAATCTGCATCTATAAAGACATGATGGGTTCAGGTTTTTTACAGACCAAATAACCCTTCCATAATCAACTCATTCTGAGCCAAAGGTATAGCAAGCAAACTGAAAACACTTTACTTTCATACTACCTCCAGAAACTTGACCTATATAAACCACAGAATGTTTTACAATAGCAGACTGGCATCAATCTCATAGCCTTTTTCTTTCCTTGGGCTTTGATATATCCTGAGAAAGTACACATACTTCTTGCCTCATATAAAAGAGGGATAGAGATAAAGAACTTATCATTTCAGTATTGAGCATATCTGTATCTGAAAATATGAGGGTTTTTATAGAAAAATAGATACTATGACCTGAAAAGATGATACTATGATTTTGGAAAACAAGTCAGGACAATACTTTTAAGGGGTTATCAGCATGAAATTATGATTGAAGGACAGGGTTTCATAAATCTTGGAACTGTAAACACACAAAAAAAGAATAAAATTAATTGCCAAAAGTTCTTGCATGGATTTTTTTTTTTATTTGTGTAGAGGTAGGTTGTTTGTTTTGAGCAGTAATAAGGTATTTTGTTTGTGTTATTTTAGAATTGTTTCCTTTTCCTCACCTCATTTGTTTGTTGTTGGTTTTTTTTTTTTTTAATGTATGTAAATATGTCAGGCAACAAGAAGTCAACGTAAAAAGCTTGCATCTTGCCAATACAACTACTGTGTTGTGGACAAACTGTTTGTCTCATCCTCTTTCTGATGTCTTTTGCAAATATGCTGGTTCCAATACAAAAGGGGGAGAATACTGTTTCTTTTTACACCAATTTCCAGTTTTCTTTTCTTTCTACCTTCAAATAAGATATAAATAGGCAGTTAGAGAAACTTTATTCTTAGGACAATTCCCTCCTTTTAGATAGGAGAAATAATACCCATTTTAAGTATAATACCCTCTCTAAGTGTAGAGAATTTTACTAATTGAGGTGGCCAACTCATGCCTTCTGAGAGAATTGGCTACTAGTATCAAAATATATGATGTATATAAACTAAATATTTGTATTGAAGATTATCTCAGCTGGTTAAAACTTGGTGCTGAGAGTACGAAGGTCATGGGCTCCAATCCCTGTATGGGCCATTCATTTAGGAGCCAGGCTTGCTGCTCCTTGTGGATTCCTTCCAGCTCAGTATATTCCATGATTCTGTGAAAATTACTGGGCATTTTACTTTCATGCGACAAAGATATAAATCATAATCATTCATATAAGTAAAATCTCTTCCATATAGTTATATAGTTCCATATAGTTGTAGCGTAGATGGTCAGGGTTCTCATAGAAGTTCTTCACAATGTCATTCATGCCTCTTTCCCTCAGTTACAATACAGGAATAACATCTTGTGTTGTTGAATCCAGGTACAAAAAGATGTTGGTAGAAATACAACAGGCATCCAGTTTTCAATCAAGTTGCATTCTTCAACCATAAATGAATGCTTTAAGATCACATTCATAAGTATTTTCAAAGTATTTTGTTGTATGTAAGAAACTGAAGAATTTTTAAAAGTGTAGAAATATGCTTGCTATGAACATGGAATATTCTCAATTATATATATGTTTGCCTACATAGAGCTAAAGTAAGCTTGCCATGATTCTATTTAGAATAATGCAAAAATGCATTTGATCTGAATGTGTTTTCATATTCTTAGTAGGAAAAAAGTGCTTAAATATTCATGTAATCTGCTTCAGGAATACTGCTTTTTTTTTCCCTTAGTTCTTTTTTCTTTCCTATATCTGTGTTCATTTTCTTTGTCCTACATAAGTAGTCTCACTATTACCCTCTGATGCCATGACAGACCCCATAAAACAGACTCCAAGCCAGGTTAGTGTGGGATAAGATAAAAAGATAGATTCTTTAATGTCTAGGATTAGAGCTTTTAGGAATACATGATGACATCTCCCGAACACTGGTTTCTATGGTTTTTATCATATAGTTCATCCAATCACTACTTTACACATCTCTCGGTCCAGCCCTGGTCCCACCCCTGTTCCAACCCCTTAGGAACTGGGTCTGGGGTCAGTGAGACACCCTCTTTCTCAGACTCCTCTTCTTCAGGCTTTTGGAGTTCTTCCAGTGTTCTGATTTCTGGGTCACTCTGCCCCATGTTTATGTCTCGTTCTGCAGGCCTTCTGATATTCTTCAGCTCTTTATCTTGAAGAGAGTCTAAACAAGACTAAATAACTAAAAAAAATTGAGCTACTAATAAGTGCTAGGGGTTAGGATACATAACCTTAGGCTGCTAGAAATATTAACATACTACATTTACTTTTTTTACTACAGTTACAAGTACTTCTAAAAGCTATAAAAATGAAAAAATCAAAAACCCTTTGGTATCACTCAAAAATGAAAGTGCTACTACCTAGTAATGTGCCATTTTTTTTTTGTTTCAATGGTTTTTATTTTATTTATCATCAAATTTAAGAGATAAAACATATATCTATCATATGAATAGCTCTTAATCAGAGTTGAGAACTCACATTTAAACCCATTTCTGTTGTTAACTGATAAACATAGTATCATCATTGATACCTGGCATTGAAAAAGCCACAGTATGACAGTTTTCTAAGCATGATTCTCCCCTGTGGAGCTGTAGTTGCAACTATTAAGTGTACCGTTACTTTGCCAACATTGGCTTTACCTCCAAGATTTTTGTTGCACTGTATCCAAACCATAGTGGTTTGTCTTCCAGCAGGTTAGACTTCAGAGCTCTCTGACTTTGGGGGTTTGCAGCAGTTTTTTGTTAAATCATATACAGTTGAAGTTTTGATCAATTACTACATTAGCTGTCATGTTTAATTTGATATTTTGTTATCTGTTCTTTTCCCTTTACAAAAGAAACTTTCAATTGTATAGTCAAATGCACTCAATTAATTCTTCCTGCTTTCTTCCTATCTTTGAATACAGCTGCATAGAAAAAAAGTTTATCATAGCAGGTACCTTAAGACTGGAAAAGCCCATGTCCAAGGTACCTTCCCTACTTCAGGCATTTGGAATTAATCCCTCAGGCATCTTTGTTCAAATTCATTTCTTTTTTCCCTTCACTTGGCATTGCAAATAAATGAACTGGAGATTAGGATAAAGTCTTCAGGCTATTAAGGCAAAGCTAAAAACCTTACATTTTGGACTTACTGGTAGTTCTCCTGTGTGTCTTCAGTTTTTAAAGTATTATGCATCAAGACATTCCTATATCATAGAAGAAAAACAAATAAATGATTGGCTAAGACAGTAGATCCCCTCAGGGTCTCTGTCAGACCTGGTTGTGATGACCTGAATTTTTGTCCTGGAATTTTAATCTTGCACCAAAAAAAAAAAAAAAAAAAAAAAAAAAAAAAAAAAAAAAAAAAAAAAGCTTATTTATATATATATATTGGATTGCCTCATTATCTGTGAATTTAATCTTATAGTGTTTGCCACCAAGAAGTTTTAGGTTTTTTTCCTAAAGAATAAAGTTTTATTGCACCATTTCTTTCTGTCACATACTTTTTTTTTTTTTAACGATACTTGAAGCATATAGTAAATAAAATTTGTTACACTGAACAGAACTAGGCTAATTGAGCTATTGAACATAGAAGTTAATACATTAAAAGCTAAAGTCTAAACTTTTTTTCTGTTATTGTTTTTGATATAGCTCTCTCTTTTGCTTCTTTAATATACTGGATACAAATATAACAGAAAAAATCAATGCTTATTGATTTTAATATTACCAATCCAACAATAGCTCTATGATAATACATCACAGCTAGAAAAGGGAAACAAGAAAAAAATCTGGTTTACTTCATCTATTAGCACTTTATCGGTGTTTACTTCCAGATCTGCTTTGAGTATAGATATAATAAGACACTGAAGTGTTGAAACACTGAAGCATTTAGGATGTATAACTACCTCACAGTTCAGCAAAGCAAAGCATTTAAATATGTACGTGATGTCCACAAATTTAAGCAAGACTGAAATAAAATGAACATTGTTGAATTAGGGTCATGGTCAGCTAACTTATAATGTTAAGCGTAATTCTGCATAATTCAGTCTCATAAGTGCAAAGTTCAAAGTATAAGTAATTTAATCACAGATGTGTTTCAGAAACATTAAATAGTATTCCAGTATTTTATCAGGCACACAAACAATGATATAAGCACGAGGATAATCATACATGCACACACAGATCCACAAACTATTTTCTTTTATGTATTCATGCATATTTATAGAGATCTGAATTAGCAATATTATGTTGCTTAATACTTTGGTCTATAGGCCTCTACTATTTTCTTGACAGACACAACTGTTGATGTCAGAAATTACCATGACTTGTCCTGTAGAACATACATTTGCCTGTTTTTAGAAAATAATTCAACATTTCATGGACTGAAATGATTGTATTATAAAAGGTATTTCCCAATGCTCACTGATTCCAATTGTCTTTAAAGCCTGTTAGACCTCAGATTTGTACTAAAGAACCTTGGTTTTAGAGAGGTATCAGGTCATAGTTTAAAGGCCACCTTTTTGTTGAAAGATGAAATCCAACTGTCAAAAATGTAAACTACAGGATTTAAATTTTAATAACATTTAATTTGCTTTTACAGGATCTTCTGTAAAAAACTAAAAACATCTAAATGTCTCAATGTAAAATGTATTATCTGTAATAATATGCTAATAAAGTGAAATTGGCATGAAACTAAACTTTGGGAAATTTGTATATGATACTAATATTCAAACAAATAATTAACTTTCCCTATGACTTCTTAGTTGAGCCTTCATGTGAGTTATTTTAACAGAAGTGGACCATGCAAGATAAGCTCGTGCCACCTACAAATTTATAATGTTAATAAAGGAGTAATCTTGTGAATTCAGTCCATACTAGATACTTAGCAAGGACAAATATAGACAATAATCGCTTCTAAAACTCAAATGGTTGTAGATATAATGAAACAAGATAAATAAATGAATACAGTTACATAAGGGTTAATTATAATTATAACATACATTTTGTTGGAATTCGTGTTCAGTTGCAATGATTTAAATAAGTTTAGGAAAAGGGCAAAGTTTCTTTTTTTTTTTTTAATAAATAAGGACAACTTCTACTGGAGAAGTTCTACAGATATGAGAAAGACCTTTAAACTTGTCTTCTTTTATGTTTTCTTTCTTTTTGTGGATCTAAGTCCAGTTAGAACAGCTAGTTATAATGAGCAAATATCTAGCAGTTTGATGGCTCTAGGCAGACAAATAATGAGGGGAAAACGGCTAAAGTAAAAGTCTGATGAAGGGGAATTCCAATAGCACTGTTTTCATAATGGAGGTTTTGTAGTTTTATTTGCTGTTTTATTCCATTCCTTATGTTATGCACAGTGAAACCACATGTGAGCAGTAAGTCAGAGCCAGAAAATTTTTAGGGCTTTTAGTTTTAGAGTGGGACTAATATGAAATATTGGGATGAGATGCCTGCAAAGGGTTTTTTCTTTTTTCTAAGGCATATTAATGTAACACTGGGACTGTGCTTAAAAAATAGGCAAAGACATTATTTCTGATGGAAAAGACACATACTTTATTAATTATGAGAGTGAATAAATACAGACCCTCCTAAATGATGGTAAAATGGGGAATCAGTTTAATAACTGTCCAGTACGAAGTCTTATACCTGAAGTAGACGGCGTTGACATATGTGGGAGATATGTGTAATCTTGTCCAATGATTCTAAAACTTCTCCCATATGTGATTGGTCACTTTTTTGAGGCCTTAGACAAGGACTTCAACTCCCATCAGCCACTCTGGTTGTTCCCTGGCAGCTATCCATGTTCATTTGCCAATAATCCCACAACTAATTAGTAGCTAAGATTACAAACATGGGCCATTAATCACAAAAAGGGAAAAGGAAGAACTGGTTGAAGACCTGTAAATTTAAGGCAGCCTTGCCTGGGACGACTGTAAGCTAGGGCTGTTCTTCAAGGACAATCTTTGCAAATTGAATGGTGCATTTTGAAGTGCAGAAAGTTGTGCATCCATGGCAGAAAGAAAGCATGGGTGAAAAAGGAATTCCAAGATCAAATTTGATCAAAAAATGAACTTTCCCAGAAGGTGAAAGGAGGAAGGAACAGCCAATTAAGGAATAGAGAGACACTGAACATAAGCCAAAGCTTAGAAATGTGAAAGACAACAAGTAAGGTTATTCCAACTACCTGGACAGTAAAAGATTTCTGCTATAAAGCCTGTCCTCTGAACCTACCAAGATGCTCTTTGGGAAAGTGAAAAAGCAAAGTCAGGGAAATACAGAAGTGCAGACTAAATTCTTGGCAAAACTTACCTTTTTCTTCATGCCCAGCTGATCTCTTGCTTCCTGATTCAAAATATGTTCTATTTCTGTGATAGATTTGAGGTCAAATTCATGGGATTGTAATTTTTAAAGGAGAATATATATTTTATATTATGTATTTTGCTATTTATCTGTAAATCTGTGGACCGTTCTTTTGTAATAATAAGCAACACGGTTGTTATTTCAACTTGTCTTTCCCAATTGCAGTTATTCCCATCTTTTCAAACAGGTTTCTCTTATCCTTATCTAATTTAACATGTAGATAAATATTTCCTTATATATCTGACATAAAATACTGATTTAGTACTTTTTGTGTATTTGGCTTAACCTCCACCCTATACTGTCTACTGTGACTGGTCTCACCAGTTGCATCTTCGTTATGAATCTGAAAACCTACACATGATTTTCCTTATTTTTTCAAAAGAATTATTGTCCTTTTTTTACTTTATTTTCCAATTTCAAAGCTTCAAGAAATCTGACAATTAAAATACTTTCATTACTTTTGTATTCCTCTGCATACACTTCATACTCTGTACAGTATTTATTCAGCTCTGCTCTATTACTTCTATGCTCATAATTGGGGTACGGCTGCTGGATGCTCTTTGTACTTTTGATAATAATACCATCTTTTAGCAACATTAAAATTTCTGGCATTCCTTTTTTCAAGATTATGTATGCTTTTGACTTAACTTCTTTTATCATCTATTAATTTTTTTCTATTTATGAGTGTCAGAATAAAATTTTCAATGCTTGCCATAGTTACAACATCAATTCTGAATAGTCTATGAAAGGTTCTGTATGGTGTCCATTTAGTAAATTCATGTATTTATATATTATCCCTTCTGATATTTAAAAAAAACCCCCATAATTTAGAGTTTCTCAGTATCTTGTGGAATCTTATAATATCCTTGACTTAGTATATTTGGATAATCAAGATATTGTCCTTGGCACTGGAAATTTACAGTTACTGGTGACCTTTGGTTTTAATGAAACTACACAGAGATCGAAATCCTCAAGTTAGCAACAAAGCTGGCTGTAAAAACAAACAAACAAACAAACAAACAAACAAACAAACAAAACACTTGGGAGTTTTACCATATTAAAACAATTGATTTATAACTTTGGAAGGATTGTCTGTTATACTTGCATTACAGTAAAAATTTTACCTGTTGCAAATCTAAAATTTCAAGCAATAAAGATGTAATTTTCCAAAATTAATCAAATATTATTAAATAATGATGGCAGGTTGTGAGCATAAAAATGAATTGATGAGGGCGGGTTTTTTTCTAGATTGCTGTGTGAAACAAGAATAAATGCCACAGCCCACTTCCAGAGTCCTTCTTTTCCAACTTCAGTGATCCACATGTATTGCCCAAATTCTAACTTTCATGGTGTCCCAATCATGATCACAACCTGCAAGTTGCTTCTAGCTTTTTGAGGTTTCTCCTAAAGTCTTCTTGAAAAGAGTGGGAAAAGTACTTTGTATTTGCTCTTTAGGTTGAGAATTTTCATTGGAAAAAAAATTTGTTTTCTCAGTGGTACTGACATCTCTAATGCAGTCATACTGAAGTAGAATCACTCCCTGATGGCAAACACTTCAGTCAATCATCTACCTTAAAGTAAAGTGCTTGGCTGAGGCACATATATTAAAAACTCAGTTGTCCTTGGAACCTTAATTTAGTGAAGAAAAATAAGTCACATCTAGAGGCAGAGTGAGATCTTAGATGAGTTGAATGGTTGGTTGATAGAATAAAACTACTTCCTTTTACTAGTTGTCTTACTCCCACTCTTGAGCCGAACTATTCTAATTTATGCACACATTAAAAGCTTAAAATTAAGTGGACTAATTCAGACCTCAGAGAGTCAGATGTAATATAATGTGATGGATAATTTTCAATGATCCTAATCAATATTTATATTTTAGAGTGTGAATTGGCAGGAAAACAGAAAGGAAGATAGCAACAAAAGGAGGGAAGGCCTCATCTGCATTGCCTGTTCACTCTTTTAGGTCATTTAATTTTGTGGTATTTCAAATGCCAGACAAAGTTTAAAAACAGTGTAAGATCCACATAAGACTCAGCCAAGATGACTGTCAATTATGTTCCTTCCAATTGACAGTTTAAATATACCTCTCTGAAAATTAAAAAAACTTAATATTCTGTAATTTTTCATGAAAAGTTTAATCTATGTTGTTTTCCTCATTTCAGCAGACAAAAAGCAAGCAACTTGTTCTCTTTTTATCCAAGTTGATACTGTTTTCTAGTTACTCTCTATTATTGATGAGAATTTTTTTAAGTACTAGGGTCTCTGTGAATTTAACTGTGAAAGCAACAAAGCACTAATAAATTATGTATCTGCTTAATAACAATGAAGCTTTGCATAGATTAGTTTTACTATTTTGTTTACTGCATGATTGAGAGAGGAGAATTTTTAAAACCATCAGAATTTTGAGTCTCCTGATAGAACTGCTATACGTATGTCACATCACAGTAGAAGGTGTAGTAGTTATATTATTAGGAGAAGCTCAAAACAAAGTCCTCCTCCCCAAAATAAATTCAAATGCATCAATATGGAAAACAGTGTTGCTCAAGAAATATTTTGGGTAAGTACATTCCTAATATAAATGAGTTGGGGTGGGCACAAAGAGGGAATTATCTAGTTTTAGTGAATGGCCCCTATTTTTTACTGCTCACTATCAGGTTTAAGGAGTAGTTGATTCCTAGGTGAATCAGAGCTGACATTTGCATGCTGTTGTGCCTTACTTTACAAATGGTAATTCGTTTTCTTATTCTGCTGACAACACACTGGAACACATTTCTGTCTCTGTTTTGCAGCATTTGTGGTTCTGAAGTACTGGTTACATTACATTACATGTACATCTGTACATTAGCAATAATTTCAGCTGTGGATATAAAGGAAAAAGGATTTTCTCCAGATAGATTCAATCAGTTAAGAAAAAGAGTTAAAGTATTTTATGATTTTTCATATAATTTTTTTTTTTTTTTAAATCACTTGCAGTATATTCACCTGTTTTACTTTCCACTATTGGACATTCCTATACTTCAGACTACTTTTTCTCTGGAGGCACCACAGACATGGCTGTCTCTGCCCAGCCCTCTCAGGACTGCTGACTCAAAGCAACTGTAATCATGATCTATTTCTTTCCTGGAAAAGCTGTCCAGGATATGCCCCTTCTGTGTATTGAGTGGGTGCCTCTGAAACCAACCCTAGAATTGCAATAGAAGTGTGATACAAAGCACAGAAGAAGGAAAGAATAAAGATTTCTCAATACCAATTCCAATGATTAGTGGATGTTTCCCTTAGAACTTTCCTTACTGGTGCAACAGACTGAAGAGCTCATGAAAACTTCATATACAGGTCTTCTATACAAAGTGTCCAAGGCCAGGTTGGATGGGGCCCAGAGCAACTTGCTTTAGTGGGTGACATCCCTGGCCATGGCAGTGGGTTGGAACTAGATGATCTTTAAGGTCCCTGTGGGATGATGAGCTGATAAGGCCTGATGGGTGAGGGAGACGCCTCAGGCCCCTCTGGGGGGATGCAAAACTGATAAGATTAACAAAGGATGGAGTGTTAAGAAATAGCACAACCTTCTTTTGTGATATCTTCAAGGGCCCACTCCACCTCAGGGCTTCTGCATCAGGCCCCCCAGTAGATTGACTATTAGTCACACAAACACCTGGAGAAGAAAAAAAAAAGATATAAAAGAAGTGTAGTTTAACTACAACTTGGGGAGAAAAACTTTCCACCTCTGGGAGGGTGACCTAGGAGCTACCCTGTCTCTCCCATTCCATCAACATTGCAGGGGTAAGCCACGGAATTCTTACTTTATTTTTCTTATACCTTATTAGCTGTAAGTGCTATAGCTCATTGGGTGTATGTGTGTTAATGGGAAGTGGCTATATTCTTCCTGTTGCTTTTCTTTTGGGTTATTGAGTGTGTTTACTGGTGGTGTTGAACTGTTGTGTTTCTGTTTAGTAATTTTCTGTTAGTTAAGTTTGCTATGGGAGTGGTATACTGCTGGGGTGGCCCTTGAAATATGTGTTGTGCCGGTGTCTTTGGGGGAATTTTGTACAATCCTGCAGCTAAATGTTATCACCAACTAAGTAACCCATATAGTTATTGTCACATATTTATATTAATAAATGTTATTTCGGGAGCTATCGTGAGAAAGGTTCTTTTCTCTTGTTGCTATTAAATGTGGTCCTCATAGTTGAGTCAAAATCTTTCCAGCCTGTGTTCTGTCCAGAGTTTGGCGGGCAGTGCTGGGTTCATAAAGTTTCAATTACTCTGAGGATGCTTATAGCTATAATTTCTCCCTGGCTGAAGTGTGGCTTCGTATCAGAGGTCAGAACCCCTTCCAACCTGTGTGCTGTCAGTTAAAAGACAGACAGTGTTGAGTACATAAGGATTTGCTTGTCTGGAAGGGCTTACAGCTAATAACTTTTAATTAATACAGTTAAGACTAGAAATCTTTGTATTTTTGTCTCCCTCCTCCCTTTCACGTGACAATCCCTTTCAACCCAAACCATCATATCATTCTATGATTCTCATGCCTCTTTACATCTCTTCCATCTTCAACCTGGCCCATTCATTACCACATCAACAGATTTAAGTTACTACTGATTTTTTGGAGGGGAAATATGAATATGTACTCAGAACATTAGTCACTCTGTGATATCCCTAAGGTGGAAGAAAAGGCTATACAGAGTGATGGAGTGTAATATTGTCTATAGTTTTGTCAATAAGTATATGGAAAGGAATACAGGAGTACACTTTTTCTTCAGTCTCATTTAGCCATTTTTGGATATTTATGTAGATGCAAACTATCATCAAATAAAATTTAGTTTGCCTTAAAATAAATATACTAAATAAATCACAGGTGTTATTAACTTTTCTACTTAAGGGAATAACTTGGCAGTCAAGAATGTCTTCTTTAGGCAGACTGTTCTATAAATGTCTGATCTGGATACAAGTATTTCACTGTGAAACATTTTGACCAGATAATTGATCAGTCCCAGAATGCAAAACAGTGGCATAAATAAAATTATATTTTTAATGTGCATGCAGTATAAGACTATTCTTGTGGTAGGAATTTTCTACCTTACCATGGAATTAATTCTAGAGAGAAGATTTTAAAGACATTTCTGTAGGTCTTGACTGTTTTTGTTTCTTGACAAAATACACACATTTGCTCAAAAATATGCATAGGACTTTTAGATGTTATTTTTGAGAATTTTTCTACTCCACAGGTAAAATGTACTGAAAGAAATGTGGCTTTATATTTTCAGACACTTAATGAAAAGCAGGTATTACAACATGTAGCTGTAGTATTAACAATAAATGCTGTTGCAACATGTAGCTGTAGGATTAGCAAACCACAGTCTTTTCTGTAATTACACAGTGATGTCCTACTCAAAAGTAATTGTTTTATCTTGTTTTCATGGACATAAATGCAGGTATAAAGTACCTTTATTTGTTTGTTTGTTTGCATGTTTGTCTGTTTTTACTATTGGTTTTGTCTTAGAAATGCATCCTTAATAACTACCACTATTGATTGTCTTCATGTTGCAGTTACCCTAGATGCTGTACCATTGTTTCAAGTACAATATTTGGATAAGACAAGACATACTTCAGAAGTTCCTTTTTTTTAGTAGTTACATATATTATTATTAAAAAAAAAATAGGGAGAGTACTTGGGATTATCACTTTGTTAATAAGATTGAAACTTTTCACATTAAGAAAGTATTCTTAGCATCCACATAGCAGTTTTGCATCTGTTATTTAGTCCTGCAGAAGGAACAGAGGAAAAGAATTAATAGTGTGTTATTTTAACAGTAACCATCAAAGCATGGTTGCATCCAGATTTTTGCCTATTTTCCAATTAATTCTGTCCTCAAAATACAAAATTTTATTTTAGGAATTTATGTGCAAACTTATGAATTTATGATCCAAACAGACAAAACTGTAACAAGAAAGTTAAAATTGAAAGAAAGTTTAACTACGTTCATATAAATCGAATAATTCAGTTATGACAGCTGTCTCCCACATCATAAGAAACCAAATGCCATTCATAAAATAACCATTCAACCAGAAAATATACACAGATGAGCATTTTCTGCAGTGCTGTCATTATGTGTAACATGGCCATGATTCTTAATGTTCAGTACTTTAATGACTTTATCATACATAGTTTCCCATACTCATACATAATAGCTAAGTACCCTATGGTGAAAATATAAGCTGAACAGCCATATGCCTGCAGTCTTCTTGCAGACTGGGCAGGTTTTTGATTGGCTCTAGCAGGTTTGGGGAAATGACCATTTCAGACAGGACCCAGTCAGGCAGAAAATGGGCAGATGCTGTAAGTTGCATAATCAGTACAAAGAATACTCATCTGCCATTTATAGTACATGAGATTAACTGATGGGATACCGACTGATTCAGGCTAATTTAACAACAACCTCTAACCATCTGGCTAGAAAGCTGTATTTTACAAAGGCCTAATGCTGACCCACATAAGTTAGCCTAAAAAACATTTGGTAAGTTTAATAATGGATTATACATCAAAGCAAGAACTCATTACTGTTACAAGTCATGAAATATTTATTTTTAATCTGACAGTTCTACTACTGCTAAACAATACAAGATTACACTGTGAAGCAGTATATATAATAAATGACTGACTACTTTTCTGCTGCGCTAGTAAATGCAAAGCTTTCCAAGCCTGATGGTTTTACTTGCTGACAGTGTGAAACTGGGGGGAATATACCCTCCCTTCTCTTCAATGGCATCTCCAGCACAAGATCTTCCTTTGCTCTTTGGAACTAACTTATAATTTTGCAGCAATATTCACCATAACTGAAAAATTCAACTGACTTGTTAAATTCTTTGTATATAGCTTGATTTCACAAAGAGTCAGCATCCTGGAACCAAATTATACACATGAGGCTTTTGCCTGAAAAGCCTTTTGGAATGTCATTGAAGAAGGAAATTGGTGTAAAAAAAATGCATCATTCAGAGAATAACATGGCTGACAAGGTCCAGTTTACTAGTGATGGTTTGGGACATTGAAAGGACTCAGCCTGACTTTTAAAACTCAGAGCTGGCAAATAGAAAATTTGCATCAGCAAACCTTTTTCAAAGGCAGTGAAGTGATAACCATTCAACTTCCTCAATGCAATTTTTTATGTATCTATTGTTATTAGACTCACATGTTATAATGTTGTTGAAATATGGCAATGAAGAGTGGTTTTCAGGCAGTTTATATTATTTTTGGAAAACATATACTGTATAAACACATAATGTTGTATATACATTTAAGTTTTTTCCTAATTTTTAATTATGTTTAAATACAATTTAGGTATAATAGTGTATAAAAATTGATGAACATGTATGACATCTGGGAATGGAGGAAACTGCTGAAAAATCAGAAGGGTGTTTCCACATAAACTTTACACATTTGTGAGATGTACTCTCAAATTCCTTGAGATGTAAAAGTGAAGTATACCACTTGAACCAAAATAGTACATGCAATATATAACATATATTTACTATCCCTTCACTACAACCTATAAAAAATTATAATTCCCTGTGAAGCTGTTTAAGTAGTAGTACCTACTTATTCACAGATTTCAGAAAACCTTAGATTTCTGTTCTGTTGGAAAATTCTGATACTTGTCCTACTCAGGCAAGACTATTTGGTCACTCCAACAGTCAACAAACTGTTTTAAAAAACTGTGTGTACACAAGGCAGAGAAGCTTTCTTTCATCTGAAATGGATTGTTTTAAAAAGTGAAAGTGCAGCACACGTTGTTTGAGAATCTGCATTTTGCTTTTATGCAAAAGAATATTCTAAGGCACACACAAACCACTATCTGGTCTTGGATCTGTACAGCTCTTGTCTAATACAAGAAAGCTGAATCACTGGGGAACTCTGACACTTTCAACCATTTGAAAGAGGCAAAATCCTCTGTGATCTTCAGAGCATGAAGTAATCCAAATAAAAGTCAAGAAACTACTATTAAGTACTTAGCTGTATTACCAGTTTTCTATCATGGTTCTTCTCTCTTCTTTGCAAATACTGCAGGTGTTTAAAGTGAAGTTTAAAGCCAAAATGAAGAATGCAAATTACATTAGGAACGCAAAGTTTCTCATTTTACTTTCTTTACTAGTGTTCTCTTTTCAAGGTATCTCTCTCTTAAGAAAATCCTAACCCTAACCCTAACCCTAACCCTAAACCAAACCCCTTCCCCTTTCCCCTCTCATCCTCCCCCTCCCAGGATATGTCTTTTCCAAGCATTTCTTCTATGGTCTTGGCATAAGTCTTTCACACTTATATTTCATTTCTTTCACTGTTAGAATTTCTATCTCGCTTTCCTTTCTCAGGGCAAACTTTCTTTGCATGGTTGACCTGAGAGCTACCTTTCAGTCAAATTACAACTGGTGAGATACAAATGGAGATGCAAATAGCATGTGTGAACAGAACAGTAAAATGAGTCTTAAAGAGTGTTTGCACAAAACTGATCATGCCAAAGTGCCAGGTCATTGATGATCAGCTGGACCAAAAAATAAAGTTTCACCTCTTACATATTGAAGGGAAAACAGAAAATATCAGCATGTCTGCCATTCTTCAGCTACACAGGTAGTTTGATTGAAAGAGAAAAGGTCAAGATTTCTTCTTTCAATCAGAAAATCAAGAAGTGAATGAACTCTACCTATACATGTAATCTGATGCTGAAGAAAGACTCACACGTAAGTGGAAAACATTGAGCACATTAAGGTGTTGTCTTCTGTATTAGTCTGCCTTTTAATGGAGACTATTTAATAGTATCTTGGTTTTTTTTTTTTTAGAATGCACAGTGGAACATCACTGCCAAAATGTAGCACTCACTGAAAACAAGTCAAATACCAAATATCTGTCTTCAAATTCTCATGCAATTAGCTCATTTTATAAGATTGTCAGAATAAACTGCAGTTCTCAGAGATCTTATTCCTTATTTCACCTGCCATAGGATCTGCTGCCTACTCTTTTCTGATAAAATACATAAATACAATGGAATCTTTACTCTGTTTTACATAGTGACAGAATATCTGGTTGTCAGTCTGAAAAAACAGAATGATTTTTTTTTTAGACTTGGTATCCAAAATTTTCTGCTGACAAAGTGTCAGATATAATTCCAAGAAGTCTGTTTCTGTTTGTACCTACATTTCTTCTTTTTCTCATCCTCTAGATACGGATCCTCAAAATAGAAATCTATAAAAATACAAATCTATAAAAAGTATCAACTGCAAAGTTAGAGACTACAAATAGATTTAAGGGATTTGTTTTCTTTTCCTTTCTACACTGCTTCCTTAACAAAGAAAATAGAGGAACAGTGTTAACCAGAGTAGATTTTCAAATTTTCATTTTAATTGTAATATAGACATTTCTTAGATAATATTAAGCCTGTTTTTCACATAGTATGCTCTGATTTTACCTTGGCGTTGCTCACTTCTCTTAGGATATTAAGCCTCAAGTTCATTACAGCAAAAGTTTCCCTCTGTTTTTTACACCCGTAAAAATTTCTTCCTTGTTTATAATTAGCAGACACAGCCGAATACCCACCTCCCACTAAAGGTTTATTGATCACCTGCATATAAATATTGCTAGACCCTTTTCAAAAATGTCCCTAGGTGTGACCACTGTTTTCCTTTGAGCAGACACCAGTGTCATTAAACCTGTCCTCAGTTCTTTATACATAAATTCTTGACTGGCTCATCACCAGCTTCATGACAAAAGAGTTCCTGCTTTCCTGCCCTGTTCTTGCTAACTTTTATCCATCAACTGCAGTACTTTATTCAGAAAAGCTATCCCAAAACGACTCTGTAATCATATGGACAATATTGCTCTGTGTTGCCTCACGGACCTCTGGGTCCAACTGTTTGTTTTCTATGTTGCAAGTATTAACAGGCATTTTTCACTTCCTCGTCAGTGGTGTGGGGTTTTTTGCAGGGAAACTGCAATAACATCCCCAGCTGTGGTGTCCTCTAGGGACCTAATGTCATCTGTGTCTGAACTTTTCTTCAGACAGTGGGCATTGTCCCCCAGGAACCTAGTTTAAAGTCCATCCCAGTAAGTTAGCAAGCCTCCTGGCAAACTTGTGACTTGTTTGCTTGTTTGTTTTGTTTTGTTTTTTGTTTTTTTTTTACCAAGTGTATTCTATGTCCCAAGCATTGCTCATTCTTCATAGAGGTGGAGTGGTCATGAAAACCAAAGCTTTGTATGAAACAGCTGCTACACACTCAGACGTTGACTAACAGGATACCTCTGCTCCTACCTAACCCTATTCTTAATCTAGTGTGGAGAGCAAAACACATTAATAGGACTGCTCATACCAATGAGTAGATATCTTATCAGGATCTATAAAATATACATGTAGAGGAAAGACAGGTGTATGCATCTTTTTTTCCCAAAATCCTTTTATCTGGGTTACCTGTTTGTATAGATATAAACACTCTTCAACTGGCTATTAAGCAGACATAAATTGACTTGAAAGTCTTTAATCACTTTTAAAATTAAAATTGAGCTGGCCAATTTTCCAAGTCATGCAAGACAAAGAGATTGACCTTGACTGTGTAAACGGCAGAGAAAATATACATAGATGTACACATTTTCACTCATACACAAAGAACATAATAATTGCAGCACAGAATGAAATGAGTGAAAATTTGGAATGAAAACATGGGAATATGCAACTATTTATACATTAAGGATTTATTTCTCTGGTGGTTTAGGTTTATAAGCCAATTAATCTTTGAAAGAAAGACATTTTTTATAATTATAGGAATCAATGTCTTGACAACTCAGATTAGAATTGTAAGCATAATAAATAGCTTGAGATTTTTACCCCTGAGTTTCAACCATGAGCTTAGCTCAAACAGCATGTTATAGTTGTTGCCAAGTAATCATCTACATCTTTAAATTAGTAGTTTTTCTTATTAACAAGAAAAACTTGGTTCTTGTTCAGTAGTCACAGAATGTTACCTCATAGAGTAATTTGGGCTACCACAGCTATTTTTACCTACTTCAAAGTGGTTCTTATGGTTCTTTTGGGACCTATTTGATACCAAAACCAGTCAGCAGTCTGAAAACTGGTCACAGCACACCCAAATGCACTTAATATCTATGGGCACCTTCTCTGTTTTTAATTTATTCATAGCTTGAAATCTTTCTGTAATGAAAGAAAAATGCTGTGTCTTGACACCCAGCCCCCTGATCAGCCTCACAGACTCTGACACTCTTTCCCCTGCCCCTTGATGACATTGTCCGTGGAGGCAAGATGCTGCCCACATTGTCCATGTAAGGTATGATTCTCTTAAATCACACTGACATTGCTGGAGCCAAGGGGTGGTGTGAGTCTCACCTGCACTCAAAAGGCATTTGCACAATTGACTGTTGCTGTCAGAGGACCAGACATCAAGTTTCCTGGCAGCCTGATGTAGTCAGGGCATTGGGTGAGTTGCCATACAGGTGCATTGTGCTTATTTTTCTTACTGCCTCAGAGAAGTTTGGTTTATAAAAGTTTGTCAGGCTCCATTACTGTTCATATCACATATATTTACTCTCTTTCTGGACAGAAAGGAGAAGAGATTTGATATCCCACCGCTTTCCCTCTTGCAACAGCCAATTGTGGATGTTTGGCAAAATCACAAGCAGTCAAAAATCATCAGCACAACTAATAAGTGTAAATTGCTGAGTTTTTCTACAGTAAACATACCAGTGTTTCTTTGAATACCCTATGTCTTTTACTCATTTGAATTATCTGACCATAATGTGGTTTGCATTTTAGGTGATGAATAATGAAAGATTTTTCATGTGTAATGATATTTAATTACACCTGCCATGAAAGTATTTCATCACCTAATAAATCAATAAATCAAACTCAAATTATCATAATATGATGCTATACATTGAGTGGTGGCGTATGTATTGGGAATATTTTGTGTTGGATTTCAAACATCTTGTGAGATTTTTTGAGGCACAAACTGATTAGAAAAGCTTGTAAATTGAAATAGAAGACTTGTAAATGCATCCTTTTTCTCAACCAGTTTGCTTAGCATGACAATGTTCTATAAAACAGAGGGAAAAAATGCATATAATCATGATTAAATATTCTAAAAACCCTTCAAAAGCCACACAAACTACAGTAAGGTTTTTTGTTGTTTTTTTATTTGTTTGTTTGTTTGTTTTGTTTTGTGTTTGTTTGGGTTTTTTTTAATAGTACTACTATGTTATGATGGTCATAGATATCCAGTTCTTCTACTGTTATGGAGAGCAATGATGGGACACCTGAGTGTGCAACAGAACACTCTTTCTTGTGTGGCAAATTTGTTGGGTGCTTCTCAGCCTGGAGAAGGGTACAGAAATAATTTTTAACTCACTGAAGGTTATTAACACATTATCAATCTTATGGCTGCCTTCCTGTCAGTCAGATTATTGACATGCAAAGAGGTTTGCTCCCTCAGATTTTAGTGTAGAGATGAGGGGAGACTTTTAAAAGTGTTTTACATGTTGAGGTAAACATTTTAGAGCTTTGGCAGTGAAATAATTTTATAATCAAGTACATATCATAAAATCTTGGAAACATTTGATGATTTGGGTTGGAAGGGTCCTTAAAGATCATCTAGTTCAAATCCCCTTGCAGTGGCAAGGACATCTTCCACTAGACCAGATTGCTCAGAGCCCCATCCAGCCTGCCCTTGAACACTTCCAGCAATGGGGCATCCACAACTTCTCTGGGCAATGTGTTTTAGTGTCTTACCACCTTCATAGTAAATAATTTCTTTCTGATGTCCAATCTAAATCAATCCAGTTTCAGTTTAAAGCCATGACCCCTTGTCCAAATGCCACACACCCTTGTGAAAAGTCCCTCTCCTGCTTTCTTGTGTGCCCCCTTTAGGTACTGAAAGGCTGGTCTACGGTCTCCACAGAGCCTTCTTTTCTTCACCCTGAACAATACCAACACTCTGAGCCTGTCCTCATGGGGGAGGTGCTCCAGTCTCCTAATCACCTTCCTGCATAAATGTAAGTATGTGTATGTATATGTATATATATATATATCTCTCCAAAATTATTTCCGAATGTTTTATGTCTTATTAGAATTGAACCTACTGTAAATACAAACACTGGATAATGAGCAACAATCTGGCATTCTTTCTTTATAGGTAGCCAAACTATTATAATACAGGTAGAACTTCACTTCTCAAGTGTATGTGAATATACTCACCTGCAGAAAACTATTTCTTCTTTCTGTCTCATTTAATAAAAGACTTCTATCTCAATAGTTGAATGTAGAAAACTACAATAAAAAACTTCAACTGATCTCTAAAGAGATAAACTGTAAAAACTGTAAGAGATAAACTGTAAAAATTTAAGGAATCCATATTTTATACTAAAAATGTCTCATACTACTCAGGACTACCTTACTTTTGTTTGAATTTTTTTTTTTTCTTCTGTCGAGTACAGCACCAATTTTGTGCCTCAGAACTCATTTATTGTCATCTCTTTAGCAAACCAAATAATACAGGTTTAATTGTGTAAAATACATGGAAATATTTCAACATGCACTTAGTGACTTAGGGTTTTGTTCCTATTATCTTTTGCATGACTGTTATTTTAAACACAAGTACCTATAGTGTTGATCTAAAGCACAAGGTCTTCAGCCACTTGTATTTTTGCTGTTTTGCATATAGTACAGACAAGGGAGCAAGAAGATTCCTTGAATAACTTCAATAACCTTGAAAGAGCAAGCCAAATCTCCTCAAAAGTAGCTGTGCATTATAAAAAAATATATACAGTTCCAGTTGAAAGATCTACCAATACTCTTTGGCAAAATGCCCAAGCTTCTCTCAGTAATTCAGTAAGGAATACTTCTGTCTCACTCTTGTAAATAAGCAGGTAAGATTAGATTTCACTGCATTAAAAGGAGACAAAGAAGGTATCATATATAAACACGTCTATTTAACTGTCCTTTGATAAGCATGCATCAAACAGGATCAAAATCCAGCTACTTTTCATTTGCATGAAAAATGAGATGTGAAATCCCACACAAATGGGTATGATGTGACACTTTCTATTCTTATTAGTACTATTGTCCTCCAACTAACCCTCAGAGCCAAAATTTTAAAGGGTAGGATTTTATCCCAAGACATTTTGTCATACATTAAGTGAAGCACTCAGCTGCTCAGTGACTGTCTCTTAAGTCTGTGAAAATAAAAGAATTCCAAGCCTATCTTTTTGTTGTACTCCGAGCAAGTAATCAAACATGCTCTGCTGGCATATCAGCCTGTCAATTTGATGGTTTAAGAATACGTATCATTTTCAAATTGGAAATATATAGCCTTCAGAAAGTATTTTCACATTTTTAGGGAATGTTTTCAAACCTGTCCAAACAATTCTATTTTCCAAAGGATGACTTTGATTTTCTTGCCAGTATTGTCTCTGATTTGCAAGTCAAAAGAAAAGATGTAAGGGACATTGTTTTGTTAACCTGTGCCACTAGCAATTAATGAATCAATTACTTAGTAATGCAGGCCTTCACACCTTTCCTTACTTCTCCCTTTTTCAAAAAGATTATCCTCAGCCTATGCTTAAGACACATTAACCTTCTGCTATACAAGGAAAAGGAATCTGCATTCATGAGTTGTTATACCACTCCTGTTTGTGAGATAGTATTGTCTCAGCCCTTGTCTGACTGCAATCAGAAAATAGTTCCATTTTGGAATCAGTACCTGATGCTTCCTAAATCATTGGATGGGATTTAGCATATACTTACTCTAGAATTTTCTGTGAGAAAACAGAGAACCTCCTTATTCCACTCAAAAAAATCAGTCTGAATCTCAGGATAATTCCTCTCCAGTCTTGAGAAAGATAATCCATCAATGGCATAAAACATCAAATAAGCAAGAAATAAATGAAATAAAATGCTGTATTCTGACCTTGACCAGCAGGTAAAGGAATAATCTGTTAGTTCAGGGATGAGAGACAGGAATACATTAGCCTTTACACAGGAATATTAACTCAATCCCTCAGTCATTCTCCACCTTATGTGATTTTCATCTCAGCCTTAAGGAGGAGTTCTTTCAGGAATGAAGATCGTTTATTTGTGGTAAGACAGCTTTATCATTATTTCCTTGTTAATTTTCTTCATCATCATGTAATGTTTCAGAAATCCAATCTAGATAGGAAAACAGTATTTTAATGGATCTACAATCATTTTTTAGCCAATAGAAAATATAACACATTCCATAGTCTTAACTGATTCACTTGATACAAATAGAAAAAAGAGATAATAGATTTTCAGAGTTGTTCTATGTCCCCTAGAAAAATAGAAATAGCAAAAGCAAGTGACAAATAAATTAAAGCTGTTAGACTATAGTAACACTGAGAGTTTAATATATTCTGCAGCATTGTATCAATGCCAAAGCATTTCAGAAAAAAATATAACACCCCAGTGAGCAATAAATATGTTAACTAATCCTGTTTTTGTAAGCATTTTGACCTGAATGAAAACACATGGCAAGATTCCCTGAAACTTTTTCCTTCATGATATGCTAATTTCTAGAATCTGGGATTTGTGGATAATTTTATGACAGATCTGAAGACTCTTTACTGTTAGTTTACTCTTCATATGCCCTTCAAGTTTCACATTTTTGTCTTTACAGGAATGAATTTGCTTCTGTGCAGGTAATTGACATTGGACTCAGAACAATGTTTGTGGGCCATGGACACTGCTGGGCAAAACTTGAGCATGTCTTAGCCACACACTGCTGCTGCTGACTTCTGGAACTTGTGCACTATGCAAAATGTAATTGCCTTTTGTTTTATTTTATTTTTTTTTTTTAGCTAAAAGAACAATCATCTAATAAGCTTAGGAATATGTAGGGTTAGTTTGTAAACAAGATGTTAAAGTTCAGAAATAAAGAGTATAAAATCTTATTCTGGATCTGACATTTGCACATAAGCAGCAAGAGTTCTGCCATGCTGCATCATAGTTTTCACTTTTTTTTTTTTTTTTTTTTTTTTTTTTTTCCCAATTGTAAGAGTATTATATCTAGGATATTTGAAAGGTTTTATTTTATTGCCTTCTCTTCCTTTATAAGAAAAATAAAAGCCAACCACACAGTTAACACTTCCTAATCTCCTCACATGCATTCATAAAACCATAGCAAAACAGAAAAAAAAAATAGTGGGGAAAAAAATGTATATTTGACAATTATTTTGCATTATAATATTATGATTGTCCTTTTTTGACTGTGGCTTTAACATATTTTGAAATCTGTAATAGTGTTACTTATAAGTTCAAATAATTATATTCAGAATCCTGAACCTTACATAAGTTTCATAAAATTTTACAGTGAAGAGTTCATAATCTCACTTTTCAATTTATAGTTCTGTTTGTTTTCTTAGTCTTAACACTGCGAAGTGTCTAGAATAAATGTGACTCATGTTTGACTGAAAAAACAGGACATATTTTGGAATCTAAGTCTGTCTTGAGAGATTGATCTGAATACTAAGCTATAGCATGGCATCATTGTCTCTATCCAAGTAAAACCTGTGAGACAGAGGCACTCTTCACAGTGTCTTGGCCACTACTTTCTAAAATTTGAACTGAGGGGAATCTGGACCTCACTTCTAGATCATGCATCAGCTATATTTTCTTTGTTTTCTGCAGAAACTGAGCAGTTGGGGATGAAGTTGAGATGTGACTGGAAGTTTTTTCTGGACCTGTGAAATGGTCCCAGACCACCTCCGTCCTATAGGGATGTAGTAGGCATCACAGCCCTAGTGATGTACAAAGGAGCTAGCTTTCACTTGTACAAGACACATCCTTAGAGGAGGCAGAAACTAATAGTCATTTAGAACAGTCATTAGTTTTATGCAAGACTTGAAGTCTTCAGACAAAATCAGGTTGAACCAGAATTCAATACCTATAATGTCAATTATTTATGATTATTTTTCTTTCACATTTTCCCTCTTATTCCCCTTATTCTTCAGAAATATTTCATTGGATTCTGAATAAGAATGAAGCCAATTTCCAGGCTCTTGAAATTCTTGATAAAGTACAGTTCGAGGCAAATCTACACTGTAAACACATTTTTATTTTCTTCATATTCCTAGTTTTCAAAATATGGCATTATACCTTTATTATTCAGTAAATTACTGTACTGAATACATTTTCTTTTATATATAATTCATCTATTGTGTTTGAAGTAGTTTTATTTAATCTTGATAATGGAATTTTAAACAGTTTTCAAAACTTTTGATCTACATTATTTAAAATAGTTGCCTTAGATATCTGGCAGTTGTGTCATGGGAAACAACAAAGATGTGGAGATTTTCACTAAACACTCCTGAAGATATAACTTTAGTCTTGTACTTATGACTGTCTTCCCCAAGGGTGCACCACAATGAATGCTGTGGGATTGTACTCCACAGAAAAATGAGTAGCAATGGTAAGAGACAAAAACTGAGCATTTGTCTGTTTGCTTTGCTGCACAAAGGCTTCCCAATGCCATAGCTTCCACTTTGTAGTGTTTAAAGTATGTTGTCAAGACAACTGATTGGAAAAGCACTTCATTTGAGAACTTTTTTTTTGGTACCACAAGTTTGTTTTTTGTTTGTCTGTTTGTTTGTTTGTTTGTTTTTTACATTGCCTCACTTTTGTTGATTTAATATTTGGAGATTTCATAGGTTCATGTCTTTTATTAGACAAACTCTGTTTTCAAGACCTACCTTTTGTAGAATCCTGTGTGGTCTACTGAGTGGGTTTCTAAAATACAGTTAAAAAATCAAATAATGATGTTTATATTGAAGAAAGCTAGAACACATACTCAAATTGAATTAGTTTAATTGTGGAAGATAAGGCAAGAGTCTACAGGGTATAAATAATAACGATCTTTATACAGAAACTCCTATAATTTCAAACACTCAAAATAAATTTTATGCCCAAACCCATTACGAAGGTTCTTTAAGATTCTATCTGGGATGATAACATATACTTTCTAAGAGGGAAAAAAAATCCCTATTTTAATGCTTCATGTATGAGCAGAGTTTACAACAAAGAGCTAGAAAGAAATCCCAGGAAAGGGGAATGAAAAGTACCTAGTAATTTATGTGCAGAACACAGGATGAAAGGCATACTTACTATCAATTAACACAAATATTTAACTTCAGAAAAAAACCCCAAAAATATCAGGGCCATTCATTTCAAATGCTGTTTATAGCACAAAAGGATATTCACATGCTTTATGACATATTTTATTTTCGATGTATCTAAAGGATGTTGGATTTTTCCTTAAATATCACCTATGAAAAAAATATGGTTTTCAATTTCTATGAATATGTATTCAGATTTCAACACATGGGAAAACTTTTATATTATATGTGTTTAGTATTTTATTTTGCAAGAAATACAGCAGTATATGACAATTTTGTGTAGCACAGCACATGACTAGATAATTCTGCAGTAAAGAAATAAGTCAATCTGTGTGCAAAGTACACACAGCACAGTGTAAAATTTAAGCCTGTATGTATTCCTTAGTATTTTGTTGGCTTTGGAAAACACAACTAAAAAGCTCTCTCTCTCTCTCTTTTATTTATTCTATCATTCCATTATAAAAATGTTCATAACATAAAGTTGTAGATTTCTGTCCTAGTTTAGCAGGTGGGACCAGTTGGCACTGTGTGGGGGTGATCAAGACTGTGTATTCTACCCCCTCTATTCA
>JAWWEV010000001.1:72872782-72917038 GCA_035583235.1 Hafferia zeledoni | reverse complement strand
AAATTGTAGCTCTGATTTATAATCTCTCTCGTGTTGAGTTCATTTCTCCTGCTGGTTTACCTTGAAACCAGCACAATTTCAAAGCATTTTTTTTTTCTTGTTATCTATCTTGATTTTACTTGGAAAAAATATCCTTTAAGACAATATGAAGTTAAGTTGCAGAACATAATTTCTGCATCCTTCATAAAGACATTTTAATGAATCTTCCTATATAAATTGAGGTTTTAAGTAACTTATATGGTGTTAATGACAGACTGATTCACAGCAGAAGCTCCTTTTTACAGCATAGAAAAAGACAGGGGTGTATTTAAAAGTGTGAACTAAATCACAAACATGAAGTTCTTTGTAATGCTTCAGGGGCCTGTTAGTCTGTGGATAAAAACAATATGAGACAGTAGTCTTGTGACACTAGGATAGGATCTTTGCTTAGGACTTTAGGAAAAATCTGTTTATTGTGTGTTCATAACAATGAGGAAAGTAAATAGGCTTTGGTACTTTTTTGTAAACAGATTGTCCCAACCCTAATCACTGACTTTTTCTCTTAGAAAGTAACTCTTGAGGCTTTCAATTTCTCTCATCTAAGAAAAAAATAATATATATATATTTAAGGGGGGGAAAAATGTGTCATCCTATGATTATAGTGTATTTTTGCATATATATTATGTATATAAACAAGTTTATATCAGATAGATGATATATATATATATATTTCATATAAATAAGGTCATATTGGTTAATATTAATCCAAATAAATAATAGAATATAAAAGAAAAATATTGCTGTTTCCCACATATCAGAAATGTATATTGAAGTAAATCTCCTTTAAAGATTTACTTTTATTCTCTTTAAAGCAAGCTGACTGCAGAAAGGAGCTGTAGAATAAAACATACTTGTTGTTAAGTGCTAAAATGACCTCAGTCAAGGATCACATTTGTCAACTGAGGAACATGTACTGGCTCATTTTCAGTAAACAGAGACAACTCTTGAGCTTCCTCTGATTTGATGTTGAATGGAAAATTTCAGAGAACTTATCTGTCCATAGCATTTCATAAGCTATGTATTTAGAATTTTAAATAAGTGAGTGTTTTAGCTCACAGAGAATTTGCATGTCTTATTCTTGCTGCGTTTCTGTCTAGTAGACACATATGTGCTAGTCATATCATACATGTATTTTTTTAAAACTTGCTATTTAAAGTAACAGACAATCTCTACTGGTCAGTAGATAACTTGAAATTAAAAATAAGATAGAGTTCTACAAGGAGATCTCTTAAAGAGTTTCTTGGCAACTAATTCATTTAAGTGAGTTTGACTCAGTGGTCTCTCATTGCTGAGATGACACATGCATAGACGATTTTAATCTGAGAACTTGGATGACTCCTTTAGAAAGTAGGGATGCAAGTTAAGATATTGCTAAGGAATAAAAATGCAGGGAAGGATAAAAGGGTAAATGAATGAAAAAAATTGAGAGAGAAAGTAAGGGAAGAGTTTAATTTTGAATTCCAAGCTGGTTTGGGGTTTTTTGTTTGTTTTTTTCCCCTGTCCTTTCTTTACCCAAATCCATATAAAACTACTGAAAAGCCAGGCACACTTTCTTTGGATGTTTGAAATTGTTTGAGAGAAGTTGATTCCACTTTTTTTCCAGATTTACACAACCAAGAGAATTTCCTTCACTCTGTGGAGCATGGCTAACTCCATGAAGATAATTTTTCTCAGCACTGAGGTCAGCTCCTGTATTTGCCTCATTTTTATTTTCCTTTTGTTTGAAATTGAAACAGCTTTTCCCTATTTGGCTGTGGTTTTGATTTCTTCCATTTGTCTATGCCTCATTTAGACAGAATAGATTGATATATTTCTCACTAAGATGGTTTAAAGAGATGTATTTATTTCCTGTGCAGTTTTTGTTATTGCCTTCCTGACGTTCCTAATTTCTAATATTCTAATTGAGTTGTGTTTGGTTTTGTTTGTTTGACCTCACCCCATTCATTATCATACAAAGCCATATTAATGTTATCATACCAAGACACATTCATTCAACTTTGTTTGCATATCATTAATTCAAGTAAATAACAGGACTAATGCTAAATATTTAACTCACTAAAAATTACTACAAAATTGGGTTTTTTCCCTTGTTACCCTATATGTTTGCTATTTTTATGTTCCCACTTTTCCTGGAAACTCAGCCTTATATTTAATTTCAAGGGTTAAAAAGATACTAAGTTGCTTATTTAGAAAGTAGAGCAGCCATCACTATCTTTCTTGTATGAAATCAACCAAGGATGTCAGAAAATCCCCTGGAGGAATTCCCTAGCCACACAAATTCTAGAAGCAAAAGTAAGTTGTTGTCTTCAGTAAAATTACAGGCTGTTCTAGAGTGGGTGCTGTTGAAGCTATAAAAATTTGCAGGAAACAATTGAACACTTCTAGCGTAAGAAATAGTAAACAAAGTCATAATGCAGTAGCTCTGCTACTACGGTGGTTCCTTAGGGGGATTTCTGTCCTCAACTCCATTGAAATTTAATGTAAAATACCTTCACAGTCCTTGGAGCAGTGTCTAGAAACCAGATCTCCTACAGTGAGTGTTGCTTACTGGAATACACAATTATATTGCTCCTTGGTTTACCTGATTATTATATATTTTTAATTATTTTCTAATAATTCAATAGTAGGGGTATTCAGTGTTCTTGCCTCAACTCTAATAAAGTCTGAGTTTGGGCTCTATCAAACCGAAATAACTGAACTTAGGAATCATTGTTTTCACATCTATTATCTATCTATCGTAGAGAGCACCCAATCATATGTAACACACTATCATAAGCAAAACACAATCCTGAAGTATAATAGATGTAAGAAGACATCACTCTTTTAATAATTTTGGTCTTCTTTTCCAATATTCAGTTTAATGAAATTAAATAAACCAAGGAAAGATTTACATTAGAATACAATAACAGTCAAGTACATTTCAATGTAGCTTAGAGTTTTACTAGGAAACTGTATTTAATAAATTGGCTTGATTTTGCTTTAAAAGTTGTAAACTTGACACTAATCTCAAAGATTAGAAATACTACTTCCATCAAGAGATTCAGAACTGTGCTAGATGATGTTGTAGATCTATGTGCTCATTTAAATCAAATGTAGCATAGGATGGGGGTTGGAACAGCAACAAGCAAATATTTCAAGAGAATTTGAAAACTTCTGATGCAAATGAAAGCAGACTGCTCAAAGTGACTCATTAAAAGTTCTCAGTAGAGCCATGCCATGAGGCATGAACTTAAGATCATGATTCTGTTGGCTATTGAGCTATACAGCCTTATAGTTAGCTTAAGACATAGCACTGACAGCTCTCTTTTTGGACTTTTTCATTTATCTTTGTTTACTTTGGATAAGTGAACAGTTTCTACAATAGTATTCTTAGAATTATTTCTTATTTTTTTCCTCCCTTGACCAAGACTGAAGCTACACACATAAATGATCAAATACCTGTTCCTAGGTTACATCACTTTTTTCTTTTTTTTTTTTCTCTAGGATTTTATTAGAAAACCCTCCACATCAATCAAAACACTACAACCCCTATTCCTTCTTTAATTCAGACTATATTTATTTTTTTTTTATTCTTCTTTATCATCAAAAGTGATACGACACACAGGGTTAATAATTATATCTGATTTTAAAAGAAAAGATAAAAGCATTGAGTTATACATAAAAGGGAGTTTTTATTCAAATTCTCTAGTTTAGTTGATATAAAATTTAAAGCTTATTTTAAAAATTATAATAATGACAGCATATAATCTTGAATGAATTTAGAATATATCATGTAAAACAAAGACAAATATATGTATAATATGTCTGAAATGTTGGTTTCTCTGTCTTTTTCAATGTAGTAGTCTTTTGGCACTGGTTTAAGTAGGTACATCCTGAGTTTGAAAGACAGATTGTACTGTTTGTACTACTTTCCAGTTGTAATGAGTTTGATGAATATATGATCCTTACTCAAATGAGAGTATTCAATACATACATGCCTTGTCCATGACTGCAGGTATAAGATAAAAATTCAACCTGCAAGAGTACTATGTACACATCTATTGATCCTGTCAGACTTGGAATTTACTAGGGTTAAAATAATGTGACTAATAGGAAGAGAGGTCACTTTTTCATATCCTGTACAATGACACGTTAATTGCATGTTTTGGAGGTTCTCCAGTTTGAGATGGAATGGCCAAGCAAGATGAAGACCATGATTTACAGAAATTAAAGTGACAACTAAGCTTCCATTAAAACAACAACAAAAACCACCAAACAACCAAAACAGACAAATGAACAAAAAACCCCGACATAAGCACAAATAAACATGGAATCCATATAAACTGCTGCATTTTGTACATATACAAATCCTTTGGTATGGACTGCACAAAATACAACCTTCCAGAGACTTTCCTGGGGCTTAATGTTCCAGATCACATCTGAAAAAAAAAAATATTTTAGCCTGCAGACGTAAAACTAGCCTCTGCTACTTACTTTAACAAACTCACTAGATATAGTTTAGCATGTAAAGAGTAGTGTCAACATAGACAAGCCTTTTTTTTTTTTTCCAATAGAAGTAATAGCCTTTTAATCCATGCCATAATATCAAGTTTTCATCTCTAACTCCGTGCTGCAGCATAAGAAATTATTAAATCTTTACAGGCTGACACCATGAGATTCAAAAATGTTTTCATACTCGTATCATTATTTACATATCACATTCACGAGTGTTTGAATGAACAGGTTTTGACTTAACATCCAGTTAACATTTGCTGAAAATAAATGTAATGAGAAAGTGTAAATTGATTCCATCATTCTTTTATTTATGCTGGTGATGAAGATAGTCTGGTGCAGAGGTAAAAAGATAATTGTTGGTATATAGCACATAAAAAAATCACTTAGGTCAATGAGAGGATCCTAGATTGCCATGGTTTATAATTAACTTGTAAGCCTAACCACTGGTTTTTGGTTCTTTTTTTAGCTTAAGGAATTCAAAGGAGAGGATGTAGCCCAGTCACACTCATGCTCATTGCATCTAGAGCAGCTGGTTAAAACCTGCCCAGTCTACGGGATGTGGGAAGTTAGTGCAATAGCTTTTGGAAAAGGAAATATTTCAGAAAGATTATTTTGTTTAGCATTCCCTTTACACTGAAGATCATGGCTCCCTCTTCAGCATTCAACTATTTTTGGATTTTAATCAAAAATCAGTGCCATACAAATCCTATATACTTAGAAAAAGAGAAAAAGCATATTCAATGAATATTGCATTTCTTAAAGACATTTTTAAAATCAAATGTTTTGAAGAACTGTACATATTCCACACTCATTCATTTCTTAATATTGATTTGGTATGACTATTCTGACTGTGATTTTTTTTTTTAGTCTAGAAGAGTGAAAGAGAATAGAAAGAACAAAGGAAGGAATTGATACATTATTGCAAATTCAGAGGTTATCTCTCTCAAACTTCATTGCATAGCATATATCACAGAAAAACAGCCCTTTTGGGAAAAAATGTGAGGTTTAGATTTCTATTAATGAAAAATATACCATTTTTATGGATGCTCTGCATAGATAATATTTTTCTTTCACAGTAAGTTCCCCACTTACTGCACATACTGGCTATCCTGCAAATATATCATACAGTCATTCTATGTGTTCTGACACAGCCAAGAGACATCTGAGAAAGGTGGTGATTGAACTAAAGGTATTGCTACAGACAAAGAAATATTTCTTTATCACTGCTTCATCCTCAATTTTTACTTGAATAGAGTGCACTGCATGAAATGGAACCTCAACAGCTACACAGCTGTAGATTATGAGCCACCAGTTGAGCACATCTGAACCTAATCAGAACAAATAAGAACACAGCTGATATATGCAATTTGTGCTTCTTGTTGTACCTGTGTTAGTAAACTGCACATGAACAAGGTGTGGACTCAGATATTGATAAGCTACAACACAATAAATGAATTGCATGGCTTCAGTCCATGACATACAGCAGTCCCCTAGAAAATATTCAAACACAGCTTCGGGATCTGAAGGGCCCAAGAATCATGCTCAAGACATATAATAAACAGTGTCTCCTACTCCATGGGTGGGCATTGAGAGAAGAGTTGTCTATAGGTAAGAGAACTATCCCTAGAAGCAGGGCTCTATCACACTAAGTGGTGACTTGGGAAGACAAACACCATTATTCTGAATATTGCCCATTCTTTCTTCTTCCCATACCTTTATATGCTGAGCATGATACCATGTGGTAAGGAGTATCCCTTGGATCAGTTTGAGTCAGCTCTCTTGCCCTTATCCCCTCCCAAATCAGGTGAGGAATTTGCAGGAAATCCTCACAACCTTGTGGGAATGATTGGAAATAGATCATGTTTTTATCAAATTTTACAAAAAGACAGTGTGGGACATAAAAAAAGTTGAAACTGGAAGGTTAACTCCATGAAAATGAAGAGAGAAAAAAGTTGTGCACCTAGAATCTCTCTTAAACTTTGCACTCATTATGCTGCTTAAAGATGAAATAATTTTGGCCAGTCAGTGGTAGGAAAACCACTAGAAGCATTGTCATCCAAAACTCTAAATAGCTGCAAATGATTTTTTTTTTTCCTCTGGAAATTTTATTTTCACTTTGTATCTTCACCCCAATCTGACCACTTGCTTCAGATAAACCTATATTTATCTGACCTGGAAAATATATTTTACACTTATGAATTATTTTTAAGTTCACAAATTATGAGTTATTTTAGAAAATATATCAGAGTAATGCTAGGAATCACCATTGGAATGACAAGATGTTTGAAATATTTTATTTTCCAAGAGCTGAAGGCAGGAACACTTTGTCTAAGCCACCTGCCATGAAGCAAAATTGTATTTTATGTAATCCACATATTATGGTTTAAGCCCAAAGCTGAGTTACAGTATCTTTCTAAGAAATCCATTTCAAATTCAGATGCCTAAGTTTAATTGTCTGCAGCAAGAGAAGATTGAATAGGAAAACATAAGCCAAATAAAACAGTACTAGAGGGCAATTTATCAATAAATACAGAGTCCAGTGTTGTCTGAAAAAGCGTCCAACTCAACAAATGTGCACATGTGTTTTATGACGAGCTGAACCGTTCTCTCAAATTCAGTGACTGTACTGTTTAGAGCAAATAGAACATGTATGAAAACATCTAATAAAAAATTATGCAGAAAACCTAAATCTCTCAATCTGGAGCTGAATTCCTCCCTGGATATTTTTGACTATCTACATTGGAATGCATAAATTTGAAGCATAACAGTATTATCTATGATTGTTTGCATCGATCAATTGTTTACAACAACAAATTAAAGAAACACAATGCCCAAAAATGCACATAAAATGCTACTGTTAAAGCTTCAACTATACTTAAAGCAATACAATTTGCTAATCTAAAATCTCTATGTACTGTCAAATGAACTATACACAAACTCTTCACAAAGAGAACAATTAAAGATGTTTTGCAAAATGCATATTCTTTACAACATATAAAAATGCCTCAAAGCATGAAAACATAGAAATTCATAGATAGTGAATTTGTATTTGAATTGGCCATTATTTCTTGATTACTTTCAAAGTCATAAAAAAGCTGTAAAAATGAGATTTGAAAATTATCTTAAAAGAGCATAACTATACAATCAGTTTGAACTTTTATAAGGTAGTACCATTTGCATACAATAATATGCACACAAGTTTGGAAGATACTCAAATGAAGTCTACAAATTAAGTGATTATAACCAGTAAGTGTTTTCTGTTAAATTTCCATTTCATATGCTACCAATGATCAACAAAATGTTTTTCAGATAACTGTCTTATAAAGCTTTCTACAAAACAGTTTGTGTTCAATACTGGATTTTTTAGCTAGAAACACGTGAATCAACTGAGTCATGTTCTTACAAAATAGTAATTGCTTTAGCTTTTAAGCTACCAGGAGACTGGTAAGAAGGAGAAAAAAGACATTGATGGGGGGGACAGGACATGAAGAGGGAAACTTAGTTAAAATCTGATCCGTAGAACAACAAAAAAAAGACAGAAAGAAAATATGAAACATTTTGAAATAAATCTGTTTAAAGAACAACAACAAAAAAAGAATTGACTGTTCTTGCAAGATAGCAAACAGTGTTCAGGCAAAATTTCTTCATGTAGGTGTGCAAGCATGTGGTATGATGCTCAGTCTGTCATGTATGTGAGATTCATACCTCCCAGTACTTCTCTGAGGGGAATTTGGAAGATATCTACAATTTTTTTTAACGATTAATATAGAAAAAGGAAAAATATTTTTAAAGGCAGAGTAATAAAATATTACAAAGTATCTAGAACATCTAGTGATTAGAAGACAAGCTGTCCATTTTATTTTCTATACAGGAGTGTTGATATTGGTTTGTGACTAAGGCACATGAATGCAAAATAAACACTGGAAAGTGATGCTTCAGTATTATACCGGACAATTAAAGATTTTTAATAATGCAGATTCATGAATCCAATTACTCATAAATCCTTTGAACAAAACAAAAAAACACTGCCTTAGAGTTTCTACTTAGAAAGTAGAAAACAAATTGTACTGACTACAGTGTCCTGCAGGACACCAAGCAAGGCATTGCCAGCTGCTTGAGGGGGGTGATTGTCCTGCTCTGCTCTGCACTAGGGTTGCCTCACCTTGAATATTGTGTACCATTTGGGGTACTGAAATATAAGAAATATATTAAGTTCTTAGAGAGTGTCCAGAGAATGAAGACAGTAAAGGTCCTTAAGGAGAAGGTCTGTGAGGAGCAGTGGAGGGTACTTGACCAGTCCAGCTTGGGAAAGAGGAGACTGGGGGAGACCTCATGCCATTCTACAACTTCCTTGTGAGGAGAAGAGGAGGGGCAGATACTGATCTCTGTGATGATCAGTGACAGGACCTGAGGCAATGGCATGAAGTTGTGTCAGCAGAGGCTCAGGTTGGTTATTACAACAAGATTCTTCACCCAGAGAGTGGTTGGCACTGGAACAGGCTTCACAGGGAAGTGGTCACAGAACTAAACCTGACAGAGTTCAAGAAGTATTCGGACAATGCTCTCAGGTATGTGGTGCCATTCTTGTGCAGGATTAAGGGTTGAACTTGATGACCCTTGTGGTTCCCTTCCAATTTGGCGATTCTGTGAACTAGTAGTCTTCAAGTATTATTTATAAAGAATAAAAAGGTATTGCAAGAGTTAAAGTGAATGTACACCAAACACATATATTGTCCATAAGTACAAACAGGATGACAAAATTATTTATTATTAGGCATCTTAAAGTTATGTGAATCTCGTATTTACTAAAATGTAGATATCTTCATTGTACTTTAAAATCATTCCAGTTTAATATATGTGGCTACTTTTTATCCTGGAACATAAATCATTACTTTTTATACATTTAGTGGAAAACAATTGTCAAGGTTACTATGTTTTTCTTCTAAACATGTTTTGAAACACTGTGTAAATCTTGATTGCAAGAAAACAAATCAGTGTTTTAGGAGTTAGAACAGTTAACTAGAACATTTTCATGGGCCTTTTGGCTTTTTCAGCAGAATTGAAAAAGGTGAAACCCTTTCAGTTATTCACCTACAAAACTGTATTGTACACTGATTTCTTCCCTTCCTAGGATATAAGAAATGTACTGCAGATATCAGATAGAATGTAGGGGTGGTATTTTAATTTAGCTGGTAAAAACTATGCTATCAGATTTAACTTTTTCTCTTAGGCAATCTTCTTTATATAACACTTTTGTATAATTTAAATGACTGTAAAATACATCCTCTGTGAGAAAATAGCAGTTTTCTTGTGGTTGAAAGTTTACAAACAGAGTTTTTGTTCCTGAGTTTTTTGGCTTGCAATGTTTTAATTCAAGATTTCTGATAATTTTGTGGGGAAAATATCTCTCCTTTAAGTCTTTATACAGGTTTGTTTGTTTTGTATTGTTTTGGTTTTTTTGTTTGTTTTTTTTTTTTTTTATTTTTCTTTTCTGTCTTCATACAGAGATTAGACTAACTTGATTTTTTAATGAAAGTTATGATTTAAATATTTAAACTGATCTGTGCAAAGGACTGCATATATTTAGTCTGGTTTGGGGTTTTCCACTTGGTCCATGAACAATTTTTTGCACTGATTTTCAATAACATTTTGCAACTCCAGTAAGCCACATAAACCTTTCTATAAACTTATGGAATTCCACCTGAAACACAGTTAAGGTTTTTCACTGTTTCTTTATGGCATCACTATTCTGGAACTTGATGGTGACAAACATTTTTCTAATTTTGTACCTATATTTATTTATAAGCATCTTATATTTGATCACACCATTCTTCAGCTTAAAATCAAAGTTTTCTTTCATTTCAAAAGTAAGTTTTCTTTCTTCTGTAAGCTGTAAAACATTACATTCCTAGCTCAGTCCCTATTTTGGAAACCTGAGAAAATAATATTTTGAATACTGCCTTAAACATATAATCCTATATTTGTCCTATTTCATTCTCCTATCCCATTATTCCCTAAATCTTCATTCCCAAATCTTCATTCCTGAAGCCTAGCCATGATGATGATCCCATTCTTCAAGATCATATGCTAATGGTGATCCTTCATCTAGTATCGTCAATCTACAGATCACAACATTACAAAATTTTCTTTAGGCAATGCCATCTGGACAAAAATCCTTCACATTTTGAAGTAATTTTGTATTAAGATATTTAAAGGCTGCTACATTTAAGTATTTGGGTTTAGCTGCTATTTTTCTTGGTATAACAAATTTGCCCTTTTCTTGAGTCCAAAGCATTAACTCTATGCCTGCATTTTTTTTTTTCCCATTTCTTTTAATTTGAATCAAACTGCAACACACAGTCCAATATTGGTTTTTTGTAGCCTTTCTATAATGTCAACATTAGAAAAATGAAAATCAAAATATGTCTAATATAGTATCACCTCTTCATCAAATAGTTTTGATGACTATTTTTATTAATGTGGCATCCATTTAATTCCATTTTTATTATTTCTGTTTTCAAATTAACATCCTGAAAAATATTTTTTTATATTAAAAAAAATCATATTGATGGTTTTATTTATCCACATTACACTACATTACAAATGCACAATGGAATTCTACCCCCCCGCCCCCCAAAAAAAAAAAAAAAGCTAAATAAGTTAGCCTCACTAGAGTTTCTTTTTTTCTCCAAAGTGCTTTGATGAGAACAAGTTCTACTGCATATAAGCTAGATATTTTTGCTCCTATACAGCTCCTTACATCAGTAATGCATTTTTCTTTTAATATGTCTAACCAGGGCTAAATTAAATCCAGCCAATGAATAAACTTTGATTTTCTGTGATAAATACTGAAAAGAAAAAAAAAAAAAAAGAGAATGTAAATCTATTTTAATTAATTCTGCGATTAATATTACTTTATCTATTCTTGTATTATCATTTATCTGATTTATTTATCTTGTAAAATAAAACTAAATACAAAGTCTGTACCAGCCTAGTCTTGATTTCTCAGTTTGTATGAGTCACTCCAGCATCAATACAGAAACTGTTTCTTGGTTCACCGGTATGGGATCTGTCATTCCAAATGATGTTTGGGAGAATATCCAGCGATCAAATATTCAATGTCTATAAGACTGTAAGTCTATCACTATGTTTAGAGAATTTAGAAACTTTATTGGAATTACGTGAAGTTCATCATAAGAAAGGATATAAAACCTCACAACAAAGAACTTCATATTCTAGTCATAAGGTCAAGGAAAATCAGAGAAATATACCTTTTCTTTAATAATCCTTAAAAAGTTCCTGACTGTTATGAATAACCTGATATTGAAAACATGCATTGAAATATAAATTTCAGTATCCCTCTTGAATCTGCAGAGTCAACTAGAGAAGTCTAAGCATTAAGATTTTGTAACTTATGCTCTACAGAAGAAAATCACTGGCAGAATTATGCATCTGAAATTTAAACTTTTTCAATAAAAGAGTATTAATCACACTTTGAAGGAACTAAGTAAATAACAGAAAGAGATTAAAAGAGTATGAAAAATTATGTGCCTAGGACATGTAATTGGGAAACACAGAATCAGGAACAAAATGAGATGTGCATTGTTGATACTTGAGACAGTGAAGTAAGAAAATGAGTAAGAAAGTAGGAAAGTCAATAAGCAATTTGCCGGGATTTTTATATATTTAAACAAATTTCATTTTGTCTCTATTTTTAACTCCCTGACAGCAGAACTTCAGAACAGAGGTTAAGTGAGACTGTGTGTTAGGAGACTGTAGATGCTCAGATATAAAAAGGATGTATAAAGACAAAAGATGCAACCCTAGTGTATCAACAGTACAAAGATAAAATAGGAAGGAATTTTACTTTGATTGTAAGTGGAAGCTTTTGAAGTCACAGTAATTTAATGGGATAGAAAGGAAAAAAACAAACCACAAGTATATTATGCCTAAAAGGAACATGGCAGGTTATTCTCAAAAGAGCAACAGGGTTTACTTAGTAACAGTTCAATTCCACTGAAATCAATTACAGAGTATATTACTCACTTTTAAAGGACACGATAAAAGTACAGATTTTACAACAGTAATTTAATTTACCAAATGATGCCAATTCCTTAAGTGGGATACATAAAGTGGAGCCATTTATCTTGTTGCTCCTATTTGCAGCATGAAAACATAAAAGAAGATTTTATTCTCTTTTACTTTTCATAATTTTGCAACAAAACAATGACCAAAATGTGTAGTATATATCTAAACTTCTTAGGGAAGGTTTTGATAATTGTTGTGATCCTAGTTTTCATACTTTAGGAATGTATTTTCTTCTTTAATGTCAACATTAAAACTGCAATTGTGATGAATTAATTAAAAACAATTTAAAAATTACATGAGTAGGAAAACAAATTTTTAAAATAAAATCAAATTGCTTATACATTAACTCAACATTTTTGAAAGTTTATCCTAAATATAGCTAATTGACTAGAAAGAAAGATTAACTTTCTCTGGTGAAAAAGTATTAGTACTCACTGTATTTTCAGCGAATAGCAGTAATTATTGGCACAGAATGATTCATTTAACATTAGCGATTAATGCATTTCAATTTTTTCCAATATATTTAGAAAGTACTGTATATGGCAACACATTTTTTTTTTTAATAAGGTTACTATCTCTAATAATGAAATTGTTTTGTTTAATAGCGTTATTCTTATGCAGTCAGCCTGAGGTCAGGACATAAGAAGAAGACGGTAGCAAATACTAAAATTATTATTGCTACTAGTATTATCTAATCAAACATCTCCCAGAAGCTGTTGTGCTAGGTGCTGCATGAGCACAGAAATAATATATATATACCTTTTGAAAGAGTACTTATTAAAAAAAGATATTAAAACAGGCAATTTTCCCAGAATTTCACTTGGGAGCAGTAATATCACTTTTGATATATTATCTGATTATTTCAATAAAGGCCAAGAAAATCAGATAACAGGTCGTCATTATACACTAAAAAGGCAATCATCTTCTATCTTTGAAATAATAGCAATAATAAACTAACTATACAAACATTCTTAGATAAGACCTTTCTGTTATAGTAGCGAAAGTATGAAAAAATTTCTTCTATTCTTCACAGTCTCAGAAGTGAGGAAAAGAATAAGTTTTTCTTAAGAAATAACAGTAGCAAAAGGGCTGGATTTAGGTCTCACTCTGACTTCTGTACACCAGGCCTCTTCATGCACAACTGATTTTCTGCTATATTGCTGTTCAGAAAAGCCATTTCCAAGTAGTAATGCAGAAAGAAAGAATTGTGATGCAAAAAGAGAAAGATCAGTACTGCAGTGGCATCAACTACAACTAAATGTAGCAGCTTTCAAATCTTTGCCCAAACACTTCAATTTTAACATTTATTCCAATTTAATTAAAAGAATTCATTTTTTTCCTTTTTTTTCAGAAAGTCCAAAAATTTTCACCTGCCTCACATGGATTGTATGCTGCCTTGCTGCTTTAGACTTACGATAACTGAATACCAAATCTAATTTAAATACTGGGATCAAGTAGGAACAATGACCTCCAATTTATACAGTACTAAGCATGAAATACATAGTTATTTGCTCCCATACTGTTCCTTATTGGCTTTATTTTTGTTTAGTTTAATGGTGGAAAATTAATTCAAGAAAATCCTGAAATATAATACCTCAGTAGGTTTTAATCTAATATTTCGTTTAAAAAAATAGATTGTTTTTTTTTTTTTTTTTACAAGTGACAAAAGTCAAAACTGAGGCCTCTGACAGCCCTCAGACGGACACAGTCCCAGGACCCGACTTTAAGTGATATGCCACCATTTACCCGAATATATAGAGGACTGTGGAACAAATCATGCCCTGTAAAAAGACATAACTAATAGGTGAGATGTTTTCAGTACACATAACTCTGATCCAGAATAAATGTAAATCGATCTGAACAGTCAGCTTGTCTTCCATCCCCATAAAAAAAGAAAACCTTCATCTATTTTTTTCATTAAAAACCATGCATTATATATATTTTTTTTAAACCATGCATTCTGAGATTTTAATTTCATGGATGAGGTTCTGTCAATAAAAATATTTCAATTCACAGAGCTGACTCATGCCAACTTCTTCAAATGTGAACCTCTCTCCAATAATGGAAGTCAAATAAAGCTCTTAATAATTTTCTGGAGACATGCAAATCCTAAAGTATTGGGCAACAGTTTTCTTGAATAATAGTACACATTTCTGCAACAGACTGATGGGTCACTTGTTAGACCAGTTTGATTTGACACTAATTTTCTGACCAGTGAGCTTCCAGATGGAAATGGACATGTGCATCAGAATAGACACGTGTGTTCTTTGCTTTACCATTTTCTTTCCTTCTGGTGCATGACTTACAATATGTCATGAAACAGAAATCCTTCTAACAAAGACATAGTTCATCCATAGACATTCTTCATGCAGTCATGCTTATTCTGAAATCTAAAAATGAAACTATTCTAGTGATGTCCTTCCTGAAAGAGATGTACAATCTTGCCATATTGCTCTTTGTTCCTATCTCCATTCTTCTTTAAACTGCTGGAGATGGCCTTAGCTGTGGCTTTGGTAGCTCCTGCTTAAGCTACTAGGTAGTGCAGCAAATGAGTTACAAAACTGCAGATGTCTGGTGTCAGTATATTTTATATATCTATGCAAGACACTGCATATTCCATATTCATAAGTGCAAAACATTATGTAATCCAGAATTTCAAAGTAACAATTTTTGTATAGACTTAACTATCCATCATGGAGTTTCTCATAGAAGAACTGTAGATTAATGTTCAAAGACAACCAATATCTCCACAGTGGAAAGAGAAAAGCTTCTAAAAGCATGTTAAGAGCAAATGAGAACTAAAGAAAACATAGGTCCTTTATTTGATGAAGTTGGTCACCTCAGAAATAAGAAAGAAGATAAAGCAGAGACATTTAATGCCCTCTTTTCCTCTGCCTTTAAAATCAGTGAAGGGCTCTGGGACAAGCTGAGCCTTGAATTGGAGGACTGTGACTGGGACAATGATACTCTCCTGATGGATTTGAACTTTTATGGGATTTGCTGTTGCAACTTAATGCACATAAATCTACAGAGCCTGATGGGATTCATTCAGGGGTAAATGAGAGTGTTAGCCAAGGTTATTGAGGGATGTGTCTCAGTTATTTATCAGTGATGTTGCAACTCTAGAAAGGTCCCAGTTGACTGAAAGCTAGCAAATATTATTCTAGTTTTTAAGAAGGACAAGAAGGAAGACCCTGATAATTATAATTCAAAGCCTAGTAAAATTATGGAGAAGATTATTCTGCGAGTTATTGAAAAACACTTGAAAGACAATGCAGCCATTGGTCAAAGCTAATATGGATTCATGAAGGGAAAGTTAAGCCTTAGTAACTTAATATCTTCTTTTGACAAGGTTATCCATCTTGTGGATGAAGGGAAGGCAGTGGATGTGGGACGGGAGTGTGAGAGATTTTAACAAACCTTTTAATACTCTCAGAATATCCTACTGGAAAAAATGTCCAGAAGACACCCAGACATGTAAACAGCATGAGGGATGAACATGCCTGAAGGTTTGGGTTCAAAATATTAGAGCAAATAGGGTGACAGATATTTGGTGAATAGTGATGTTCCCCACAGTTCAGTTTTAGGGCCAGTTCTCGTCAATATTTTGTCAGTTACCTGGGCACGGGAGTTGAGTGCATATGAGGTAAGTCTGATGATGATATTAAGTTAGAAGAGAGTAATTTATTTCTTTGAGGGTAGAGAGGTCTTATGGAGAGGTTTAGATAGATTAGAGTGCTGAGTAATCACTAACTGTATGGAATTCATCAAGGAGAAATGTTGGATTCGGTATCTGCATCAGTGTTCTCCTGGATGTGCTTCTAGACTGGGGGACAAGAGACTGAAGTACAGCCCCGCAGACAGGGACATGGGATATTTGGTTGGTGCTAAGCTTAATATGAATGATCAGTGTGTCCTGGCAGCCCACAGCCAGGCAGTCAGCTGTATGGTGCATTAAGCCCAGTAGAGCTGATTGGTCAAGAGAAGTGATTGTCCCACTATACTCAGCAGTGCTGAAACCCTCACATTGAGTACTGTGTGCAGTTTATGGTTCCACTAGATTAGAAGGGTATAAAAATGTTAGATATCTCTAGCCGGTTGCAAATCCTTCCTGAAACAAAACAAAAAAACCCAAAACAAAACAGAAAAAAAAAGAAAAAAAAAAGAAAAAAGGTATCTGGTAAAGAACTTTGTAAAAGACTCTGATTAATTTATTTCTTCTATAGCTAAATATGAGAAATATGAGATCACAGATGTAATTTTTACTATTGTGTGGACTGAAACTGCCCACATCATGAGTTATTTTAAATTCTAATTTTTGTATTTCTCACATGAATATTGAAAATATTCAGTAAAAAGACCTCAAAGTTCCAGATTTTTCTCACTTTTTCCCTTTCTGACTAGCATTTACAGCTGTTATTTCATATGTTGAAATGAGAACAGCTTCCATCATTTTTCAGAGGTAACAGAAGTAGTTCCCTCATAAAATGGCATCTATTCTTTCTGCTTACTTTGTGTTTTATAACTGAGCTCTTTCTCTCTGCTACTTACAGTCTACCACATTGCTGCAGTCCCATTACCTAGGCAGGTTGCCACTGCTCACTAACAGTTTAGGTTGTTTCACTGAAATACTGAAGGAAATAGATATTAACTGTTAAATTCTATTTTATGTTCCTCACTTAAGACACCTTTTTAAAGCATTATTAAAGGTTATAAAAATATTTATATAAAAATTTTTAACCATTTTTAGCACTTCATGGCTTAATCTGTAAATAAGTGGAAAGTTTAAGCAAGCAGAAGTATTTGGTGTAAAGCAATTGCTGAAATTTTCATCATTTTTAACTTCTGTGAGGAGAGAATTCTAATCTGAAACTCATAACACAAACAGAAATTTGTCCATTTCCCTTTGCATCTCTCATGATCTATAGGGTTATCCAGCCTGGAGGTGTGTAACATGTAGATGGCAAATCATAGAATCATAGATCAATTGGGTTGGAAAAACCTCTGAGATCATCAACTCCAACCCTTTGTCCAACTCCAGTACCAAATCATACCAGGGAAGTGGTTGTTACCTCATACTCACCTTTGGTGAGGCTACATCTCAAATTTCTGTTCAGCTTTGGGGCCCTCATGACAAAAAAAGACATTGAAGTCCAGGAGTATGTCTAGAGAAGGGCCACAAAGCTGGTGAAGGGTCTGGAACACAAATCTTACAAGGAACAGCTGAGCTCAGGAAGCTGGAGGTGTTTAGCCTGAAGAAAAGGAGGCTCAGGGGGTTCTTGTTGCTCTGTACAACTGCCTGAAAGTTAGCAAGGTGGGGGTTGGTCTTTACTCCCAAGTAACAAGTGATAGGAGAAGAGGAAATAGCCTAAAGGGAAGGTCTAGATTGTATATTCAGCAAAATTTCTTCAGGAAAGGGTGGCCAAGCATTGGAACAGGCTTCACAGAGAAGTGGTAGACTCACTTCCCATAGATTTGTTCAAAAACCATGTAGATATGGTGCTAAAGGGTACGGTTTAGTGTTACGTTAATAGCAAGACTTGATGATTCTAGAGGGTTTTTCCAATGTTAATGATTCTATGATAGACCACAAGTCTGGGTTCATAGGATTCTATAATACCTGAGAACACAGAGGTGTCTATCCTTTAAATTTCTTGATTACAGATTACCACAAATACCACAAAAGTTATCACTGATATGTAAACTATCACAAAAATAATCACTAGTTAGTATATCTATGATTAATGAAGATAGTATGTCTCAAGCTATTACAAATTGCTATTAGCTATCAGTGAGGTAGTATCAATCAATACAAAGACACAATTCGTACTAACAGCAAACAACCATGCCTAGTGACAAGCAATAACAACTAAGTAGGTATAGAATATCACAGGTTACTATAAACTTATCATTAATGAAGAAACGCACAATAATATAGCAGCAAATATGCTTATGGTAGGTCATTTCTGTAGATATATCATACCAGTAGGAGGCCAAACTGGCTCCAGAAGTGGGCTCAAAGGGAAACCAGGAAAATAACAGACTTCAGTCTCATTTCAATATGATCACCGTAACAGGACCCGTAGTCAGCCGGCAACCCTGGTGAGAGTCCAAGGTCTTTTAAAAAGTGGAGTTCAGCCTTTACAGGAAAGAAAAAGTATGTATAGCAAAGTGAAACAAGCTTCATTTTGGATAAAAATTAAATTCTGTTTATATCACAGAGGCATAAGAGGACTTAGGGCATCACCCTTTTGAACAACCGATAGATGCTGATAACTTCAAATTTTCACCTGTAACAGTGAAGAGATGATGATTTTTCTGTTCTTGAGCAACTTTGTTTTTCCAGACTACTTCCACTTCTTTCAGATGATAAATTGCTGTTAGAGTTTTGGGTATTTTTTCACATTTTTCAATGGTAATTCAGGATGTGTCCTGTTTCTTGGTACACAGTTGTACTTTGAAGATGCCAGTTGCACTTTTCAAGCATGTTTCTGGTTCCCAGACCTAGTTACCAGGCTCACAGCTCACAGGCAGGCAGGCAGTTTCTCTGTTGGTATTTTTCGGACAGGCATTTTCTTCTGTACAGTATTTTTTCCCTTCTAACCTTTATGGCTACTCACATCAGCATCTCCACCCGTCAACACATATCCCCTGAATCTTTCAAGGAAACATTGTGTTAGATCTGACCTTTTCAGCATTGCATAAGGATCAGAAGAGTAAGTGAAAGAGCAAATTAAGTAGCATTTAATTGATAATACTTTCTAGTCTAATGAAGACTACAGCTCCATAAACTTCTGATTGTTTGTGTAATGTTTCAGCTTAATATACATTTTAAATGGTACACCAGGCAGCCATAACAGAACCTTTCTTAAATTGTGGATGCTTCTTATCATTAATAAATAATGCTTCTGTTTAGCAATTTCCCTTAAATTAACGTTTTATAAACACATTCTTCTTCCAAATCTAGAAGTAAATGATATGCAAACATTCAAGGAAAACCATTAATAATGTAGATAGATGAACATCCGTTTGAATTGCTGTTCAACAGTTTTGTGAATGGTATCTGAATCTATTTTACATTTTAAAACTGAAAGGAATGCGGATTTTATCATGAACTGTCCACAATATAAAAAATCGTAGATAAATAAATCAAAAGTGAAATATTAGAACAAATGTGTATTGTGTTGTTACATTGGAATATTTTCATATTGTTAAGTAAAATGTTAAAAACTAAATTTGGATATGGTGGGTAATTTATTTGAAAACAAATAATTTTAAGCTAATTTGATAAAAAATTTAAAAGTGTTTTATTACAATTTAAAACAAATGCATGGAGGTTTCTTTATCTATAGCATTCTACAGATCTAAAATCAATATCCAGTGTTCTCATCTTATTCACTATGTCATCTCATTGTGGAAAAGTGTCAGGTTCATCAGGCAGTATATGCCCTTGGTAATTGTTCCCAATTGGCCCATGCTTATTTCCCCCCAAAACTCATGATTTTCTTTCTGTGTCTAGCCCTACTTACAAGAACAATTGCTCCAAAACCTTCCTAGAACTGAGGTTATTCTGACTGGCCTGCAGTACTCTGAGTCCTCCTCCTTGCTTTTCTGAAGATGAGGGTAACATTTGCCTTACTATACTTCTTGCTTGACTATTTCCCATAAGATCTTTCTCTATCTATTTAATGTACTTAGACAATTCATGAAAGAAATATAAAGTGTATGTAGCCTAAAATCAGAACTGATCTGATTAAAGCCTTTTTTACACAAGCAGAGATTTGAAGGTATTTCAACCTCTCATATACCTTTGTGCTTAGAGAGCCCTATCATGCTGATTAAAATTATTAGAAAATGAAAACAAAAATTACTGTTCTTGACCAGAAATAATTTTACATTTTGATATCTTAGATTTGTGTCATATCAAATAGCTATGTTGATAATGTTACTTGTTTGTCAATTTTATTTGTGAACACACACAAATCAGGGAGGTTTAAATATTTAAAAATAATGGACAGACTGTTATAAAGTGTAAGAAAAACAGGAGGAAGACAATCACTGTAATTTATTTGTGTTACTATAATACTGGTGATTGCACTGCTCTCAGAATTACTTTCTGTGCAAGAAAATGAGCAGCACTGTAATTCAGTGTGAGAAAACTTCAGTCAAGAGAATTATCTGTCTTTAATCACTTTTTCACTCAGCCTTCTAGCAGCCATTAGTATGTATTGTTCCTTGGAGACTCAATGAGAAAGGATCCACTGGGAGCATTTGCCAGTGAATTGACTGGCCAGTTGAGTTAAAGAACCCATATTGCCATCAATGTCTGAATCAGAAGGACAGAAAGTGCTCTACATCTCATTGCATTATGAAACACAGGCAAAGGTTTGTATCTTTATTATCACATATAGAAGGAAAAAATTAAAAAAAAAAGAAAAAAAAAGGAAAAAATTGCAACCAAATTCCACAACAGATGGTCCTCTAATGGCCAACCAAAGTGATAACCCAGAGACATACTTCTATTTTTCACAATACTTCTTTGGTTTAGAACACTTTCTATTTTACACTGACAAACAACTAAAATATGCTCTTGCAACACAGGCGGTACAGTAAAGAACCTATTCACAAAGTAATTCTCAAATTTTAAAGTGACCATTCACATGTCACAAATTCTTTTTAAATAAGTTTCTTCGAAGACAATAGTTATTATACATTTATCATATATACAATTATATAGATCAGAGACAGATTTGCCTCACATAAGAAAATGTCTACTGTTTTAGACAACTGAGAGCCAAATGTAGAACCTATCTACACAAACTTGGAAAAATAACAGTGATTTGTACAGTATATTCCAGACTAGAATTGGGGTAAATGTTTTCAGAGGGTTTGCAGCATTACAGAAAAGTCAAGTTATGGGACTTGTTTGTTTGTTTTGGCTGGTTGTTATAGGTTATTTCATCATCAAATCAAAAGTCTACTAATAAAAAGGTGCTCATTTAAGGATAATTTTAAGACTGCATTATTTTACTTAATTTTGCTGCATCAAAATATCAAGAATGTACTGAGTGAAAATTTTGTCCATATTACATTAAGATCAAACTGATAATTGTCTTTTCTAGCAATTCTGTAATTTTCAGGTGAATTGCTACAAGTATATCTATGTAAACCATCTATCATACATAGATTTTTAATAGTTTAAGAGTCTGTGATAAGCTTATATACTACTTAGTCTGATCTATTTGGGGACTTGTAAAACTCTCCTGGTGTTACTCCCTACAAAACTTTTAAGCCAGTATAACCCAAAAAATTAAAACAGCAGTATGGCTTATTTACCTTATTTAACAGGGGTAAAAAAATTGAAATACTTTATCCATCCACACAACTGCAGTATGCAAGTACTAGAGACGAGAATTTGTCAAAGAATATTTGAAAAGGCTGAAACAGTTGTTATTAGCCCTTATAAAATGTTAAAAAATCTTGGTTGTGATTTCCAAACTTTTGCCAAAGGTGACAGGCACAGAGCAGGTAATGAACTATTCCTACTGCATTAATAGCTAAAGAAGCCTTCCACGTTTCTGACAGCAGTTCTGGATTTTTGAGTGTTGCTACCTCTGAAAAAGATTATAACAGATGAGCAATACTTTTGAGTGTAAGCATTAAATTCAATATCATCAATAAATTAACCACTTAGCCTTGTTTAAGTCACAGGCTTCAATTTAACATAGAATCTCTTCAGCTTTTCAAGTCTCAAGCCCCAGAAAGTCACTGAGTAGATATACTGCAAGAGTAACAGATCAATTTTTCTCACATGAGAAAACATGGAAAAATAGTGCACTGAATACGGGGAATATATAATGAATATATGAATATGTGATGGTGCCTGAACCACTTCCTAGTAAAGGAAGTGCGGCCACTCAGAAGGCTTTTTTCTTCCTTGCTCCTAGATTCTCCTAAACTCATTAAACCTTACTGCTGGTCTGGGAGCACAATATTGATCAAATTACCCAAACAGAATTGTACTTTGCCTCTGTCAATCCACATTAAAGTTCTGGCTACTGGAGTTCATATTTCTAAATTAATTGATTTTTTAAAATGCTGGTGCAGTTGTGGGGAAAGTATTGATACAAGCTACGGATTGGGGAGGAATATTCCACAAAATTTCTTCTTCAGTATAGAATTCTGATTTTGAGGACCATATGTGTAAACTACTTTAACATTTGATGATTGACTTTAACTATGCTTCCTTCCCTTTCCACCCCAATCTCATTGTGCTTTATGTAGTCTCTGTGTTTATACAGAAATGGAAATACCATGATGTCCTTTGACCAAAAAGGTGGCTTGTTTTGACATTTATAAAACTGTGATTGTATTTTTCTTCCTAGTGACCACTGGTGAAACAGGCAAAGAAAAATCTCTGCTTGGTCCTAAAAGGTTTCCCTGAAATGTATTTACAGGTTACACAATGCAAGAAATATATAAATGCTAAGGGCAATATAGCCCACCTTGAGCATTTAAGAAATAGAACCAGTTCCATAAAAATCAAATGTTCAGTCTGTAGAAATAATAAATATGTGTATACACATCTAAATAATAGAGCTAGAAACTCCTTAGTTAAAAATGTATGCTTCTTATAGCAGAAAAAAAAAAATCTAGAACTTTAAGAAAATATTTTAATTTTATTAAATTTTAAAATTAAAAATGTTTTAAATGAATTTAATATTTTAAGAAAAAAGTTCTTGACAATTAAAAAAAATATGTTTTATGAAAGTTGTTTTTCCTACAGGTCACATGAATAATTTTTCAATCTCTAGGAAGAATGTTCAAATTTTCTACCTGGGAATGATGGAAAAATCCTGTTGTTTTCTTTTCCCCCTCCACTGTACCTCTGCAAAATAAAATACCTCAAAATGAGGAGTGGATGATGAGTTCTACTGAAGCCCACTGTATAGACATAGATATATGTCTATATCTATATGTATAGACAAGTCCAAGTATCACAAAGATAATACCATGACATTATGACAGAAATGAACACTTCAGCTCCTATTATAGAATTCTTGTTTAATATCTATATTAAAAGACTTTAAAAACACATTTTAAAGATTAATACGGTGATTAAGACAGTGAACACTTTAAAGCATCTATCTAATATTTGATGCTGTTTCAATTTTCCAGTCATTCAGAGCAGTAGTTAGGTCACTTTAGACACTTGGCAATTTACTAAAAGTTTGTTTTCTCTAGACAAATTAGCTCTGCTGTTTAAGTCCTATGGTGACTTATACCCTGTAGGACTGAACTATTCTACCACTATGCTGTGGTAAGTCTAATAAACTTTCATTTGTGTTTGACAGTTATTTTAATATTGTCATTCAAGTAAGAATCATGGAAAGGTATCTGTTAGCTAGTAAGCTGCTATTCGAAGTGGCATTTGCACCAAGTTCCAGAACACAAAGCAAATACATAGAAGTAATAACCATGTTTAATACACTACATAATTAAGTACAGAAACAATTTCAGAGTGGTGGAATCTGCCATTTGGTGGGGAGGTAGGGAGTTGTTATCTTTTGCCTTTGTGTATATGTATTACATTGTATTTTACTTCTAATTATTCCCTTTTATGTGTAAATACATAAGCCTTTCCTTTACATTTTAAGTTTCAGGTTTTATCTCTCCCTTTCCCTTGGCAGGGAGAGGGGGCTGTGTTGCTGTGGTGAATACTTCGCATTTTGCCAAGGTCAACCCACAACAGGGTTAAGGTTCAGAGCACCACAGAGCCTAAAGCTTCAGGGACATTGGTCCTGGAAAAGGCATGCCAAGAGGAGCACAGCAGGGCACCAACTTTGCTGGCTCAAACACTTTTCCAATCTGGGCCACCCCTGGTGATGAGTGCTTTAGGTGCAGCACCAAGATGCTATTCTGCTTTACATTAAGGTTCAGAGAGCCAGAATGCCTATGGGTCAAGGGATGCCAGGTCTGAAAAAGGGGATTACAGCAGGGCATCAATGATACTTCATTCACATTTTTCCACTATGGGCCACCCATTGACATGGAGACCTCAGCCATAGTGTCACCATTCCATTACGGTTAGGGGTTAGAGTCAGGGTTCCAAGAGCCATGGAGTCCACACCTCCAAGGACACTGGGCTGGAATAGGCATGCCAAGGGGATCATATTTTAGTTTTTTGTTAGATTTTTATCTGTATAAACTAGATTGCTCAGTTTTAAAAATGCTTTCTACTGGCACATTTTTGTTCACAACAGCTAAATATCTGATTTTTTTTTTGCTGTTAAGGGGTCTTTAAGAATGATATGTCACCCACTGAAGCAAAGATCTTTTGTGATGATGCAGCTGAAATTCATGAAGAGCTAAAGAATCTATATGACCTTTCAGAGCAGTGATCCACACCACCGTACTGCAGCAACCATGCAGTACAGACATTTTTTTTTACTAGAGCTAGAGAGGGTTTTACTTTTCTAAGTCAAGCCTCTGGCCTTGTGGAAGAACACTTTGATCATGCTTGCCTTGCTGCAGTTCTTGAGGAGGATCAACTTCTTAATATTCTCTCTTGCTTCCATGCAGGATGGCATTGGCAATACCTGTAGAAATTCATATTTTTGACACTTATTTCTAATTGAAAATTATTTCTAATTGAAAATTAACATCAGAGAGAATAAAGAAAATCAGTTACATAATTAGACAGAAAAATCCAGAAGTTATTACTATGTTTTCAAGAAGCTATGGGTCATTATTTTTCTTGTCTGTGATTCAAGAGTGGCATCACGTATATCTCTGTGTGTAATAGAAGATTCAGTTTATTTCACAGTTGTTTTCAAATTAACTCCCAGCTTCTGATCCTCTTTAATCTATTGCTCTTGGGTCTCAACATTCCCCTATCTTTTATCTTCCTCTTGTATATATTTCTGCAAAGTTGAGAAAGGGTACTCCTAAAAATCAATGAGTTATCTTATTTCAGGGTTTACAAGTATAATATATTCTTTTTAACATTTGACCACAAAATACTGCATCTCTATGGTACATTTGCACACATATTAAATAAGAATCACCATTTGAAGGTGACCATGATGAACTAAGGTTTACTTGTTCAAAGGCAAATACAGGAGGACCACAATATGCCTCAGGTGTATGGCACATGCAGTGAGCCATACTGTTGTTAAACAGCAGGACTTCGGACTTCAAATACACATTGCTTATGAAGTGTATTCAATCAACTTTAAATAGTCTTTGCATGTATTGCAATCTGTTAATTAACTCTAAATAAGACGATCTTTATATGACCACTGGATCTGGTCCTAGGTCAATAGCAAAATCAATAGGAAAAATCAATATGCTCATCCACTGATTGCCTGAAATAGTCTGAAATAGTAAATTAAAAAAAAAAAAAAACACAATTATTTTTCTGGAAAACACAGATGCCCTTCTTTCCTTATCATAAAAGAAAGTGAGCCAAAGGACTCTTATTCTCTTATTTAAATAATTCTATATTACATTTGATACAACTTGAAAGTAGTTCAAGAATTTTCTGTGGGAAATCTTTTTGCCCATTTCAGTATCTCTGGAAACCAAAAATATGAAGACTATCTTTCCTGGTTTTATCTATCCTTGATTAGATCTTTTATCTTAGACTAGATTTTATATTTAAAATAATAATAATTTAGCAATATAACATCTTTCAAAATGGAAGGGTAATATATATTACACAAGACTACTGTGGCCTACATAATTTTAAACTATTTTGAAGAAAATAACTTGAAATTTATATGTCATAAAACTTTAAATAAAGCCTCAAATTCAGGAAATAGTATCAGGTCTTGTGAGAAAAAAATACAGGAGAAATATTAATTTTTGAGCTATTCAAACCTTCTTAATGAAATGCGTATGTCCTAATATAACTTCATATTAGTTAATATTTATTGTAGGTAAATGTTTAGGCTTTCTTCTCTGGTCCTCCCGAAAGTCTGCACTCTGTAAAATCTCAGATGTATGTGCCTTGAAGCCAAAAGGTTTTACAAAGTTAAAAAAGGTTAGGAGGTATAACAAAGACATTTCATCAACAACTGTAAACAATTTACTTCAAAATGTAGTACCAGGTACTAGCTACGATATTTTCAGATTAAAAATAATTTAAAAAATAAAACAAAATTAATTTATTTTTATATTACCCCTATAAAAGCCTCATGGATAGAGTCATTAGAAATGTAGAAAATTGCCCATCCGTTCCACATGCCATTCTTCTTTTACTGACCTTTATAATTTTTTATTGCTACCCATCAATTCTGAGTGTCCTCCAAGTAAGAACAATCATTACTGCAAAATCTGTAGCTGGCTTTGTACTCATCCATCTCCCACAACACAGTCTATTTCTGTCTTACAGACATGTAAGGCAGAGCCTTAACTACAGCTCTGGTGAGTGATGGGGAATACTTGATAATATTACCAAGGAAATAAAAAAGGCTATTTTATAGTGAGCAGTCTCACATGATGGATTACCTGTTATCTTAAATTTGCATTACAGTATTAGGAAAGATCGATAATAAAGAAACAGCATGGAAACATAAAATTGGTGAGATGGTACAAAAAAGTCCCTTGGTGTCTGCAACGATGTAAAAAGAACAGTTCTTCCATTTTATTCTGAAAATATGTTAAGGAAATAAGTCATCTCATATATTTCTCCTTTGTGTAGTCAGAACGCAGTTGAACAAATTCAGTCTCTGGAAAGGGTAGAAGTGAGACACAGTACTGAGATAAAACACAGAATCTCAAATAAATGATTTTAAACTTGAGATTTTAAGTTTGTCTTTTGTCTGTGTTAAGGAAACTTACCTGCCTGACTATCCAGAAGCCACTCTGACAGACACACATGCACTACCTTTTTAGGACTGAGATCCCTTCGCAGCGAGTGGCTCCTGTGTGCCAGTGGGAGTCCTGCTTGACTCCCTACACACCCCACACTCACAAAGTCAGACTAGGTTTTCTCACCGGCTCAATCCCAAGTTTTCCATAGCAGAGTCTTAGATGTCCAGATTCTTCAAATAATTTACTCTTGGTGCAATAACTAAGTAACAAAATACAACCCAAGTTGATGCCTTCAAGGAGGGACACCAAACAAAAGGAAACCCTGGGCTTTATACACTCACAGACTCAGAACGTGAAAGCCTGAGATCAACAGCTCTTGCCATGTCTCTGAGTGTCTGATTCCCTGGATGGGCCTCGGGTCCCCAGGCCATTTATTCTGCAAAGGGTTGGCAGGTCACAGCCTCTTGCCTTGGGCTCCCAACACCCAGAGCTCGACCTGCAGCTGGCACTGCAATTGCACACACTGTCTGCAGGCCCAAGAAAATGTGTAAGGGAAAAGAGAGAGAGAGAAAATAATAAAAGTTTTATAGTCACCATTCAAAGGCCTCTTTTGAATTTGGCCATTGTCATTGTTGCTGCCTTGGTCCATTGTGGAGTGATTGGGGAGAGAAGCCTGTAAAACATAAAGTTCAACCTTATTTTGCAGGGGCTGAAGGTGTTGGTTTTTGCAGCCATTTAGCCTTCTCCAGGGTAGTGATGGGTGTGTCCATACAGGGCCCCCTTTGACATGGGAGACAAACATCACACACACACACAGAGTGCCCCTGGTCTCCTTTAGATAAACATCACACACACCTAAAGAAGCATCACACACTCAAGCTTTCACCTCTCAGGCCTTCAAAATGAACAGTTTGTGGGCTATGGCCTCCTCCCCTCAGCTTTATCTTCAGTCTTCTGGCAGGAGGTTTGCACAGCTCACTCCAGTAGCAATGTTCTAAGACAATTTAAAAAGTCCAGTTCCTATTAAGAAACTTGAGATATTGGAAAATGTACTTTACTAGGCAAAACTACACAGTCTATATATGAGTAAGTTTAGAATTTTCAAATTAAATTAATGAATCAGAATCTAGCAACACTGACAAATGATTGGCTTCTCTTGCAGCTTCTCCTGGTATGCTCAGATTTTTATGCACAGAGGTGTGCCAGGTGCTAGCACAAGAAAACCTCTTTGGCACTTTTGTTGCTTACTTATGCCATTTAAACAAATGCTTGTATCTTCCTTGTTTTACTACTCTTCAAACTTTTGCTGACAATCTCAGAGTTTATCTTGTCTGAATATGCAGCTCCTTCAGCTTTAGAGCAGACTGTCAGAAAAAAAAAAAAAAAACCCTTTCAAGGGAGTAGTTGCTGTGTGAATTGGAATTTGTGCTGTGGGGAAACTGCCTTTCCATGCCCCTGGAGATGAAAATCATGCTCTGTCAGATCCAGGATGTTTCTTCCACCTAGGTGTGATGGATGTGGCTGCTATAATTTCTGTTGGCAGGTCTGGGCAACAGCAAGACTGAACATGGATTCCAGAGATGCAGCTGTAGAGGTACATGCATGCATACACATGCACATCTCCCACCAGCGTGCCTGGCCAAAAAATTTAAGACTGACAGAAGGCAGTGTTGTCACGGCACCCACATAAATACCTACAGCTCTCACACACATGAACACGGTTAGCCAGTTCTGTTGTTTTTCATGCTAGTCAAGTTTGGAGTTTACCAGTGTAAACACATGTACATACAGTGGATTGAAATTCCCTGATGGAAAATACACTGCAGACTTTCTGGCTGTAGGCATCCCTGAATACTCCCTGTGAACTGTGTCCCCTTTTCCATGCACATGCCTCTAGGTCCATACATACAGAGTGAATCTGTACAGAAAATAGTGAAAAACATGATTTATTAACAAGACAGGACAGACAGAAGTGATCAGGTACAAGTCTCAATCAGACAGGTGGGCTGCTCAGCAGCTTGTTTACATAGAACTATCCTCTTCTATTTCCCCTTCTCTTCATTTTCTCTGCATGTACTTATGTGAATGACTTTGATCCCTTCTTTTCCTCAGGCCTTTCTCCTCTGGAGAAACCCATCATGAATTACTTTTTCCCAGTTCATCCCAGTTTAGCTAAATTCATAACCAAATTTGATATTTCTGATACTGTGCCTGAGCCTTACAGGGAGCTTTCATTATATGGCAGCAGGCAGGACTCCAGCCAGTTTCAACATTGCATGTTGCAGCTAAAAGAGAAAATAAAAGTACTTGTTGGGCTTTGAAAATATTCTTTTCAGCTCCACTACTACATCTTTGAATGTCTGAAATTCATCCAGCTTTCATCCAGTTTCCCTTTGACCTTTCTGGAAAGACCATATTTTCTTCTACTTTGTCAAATGTCACTCTATTAATTCAGAAGTTATAACTTGTAGCACGAAAATGTACATTAATAGCAAAAGTGTCCTTGTTGAGTTTCTGCCAGGTTGTCCAGAAACCTCATTTTTGTGGACAAGGTCTGTATTCTCAATGTTCTGATCTGACAGACACCTAGATACAAATTCTAAGTCAGTTCCAAGGATCTTGATCAGAACAGTGCTCACATTCTGTTCTGCTTTCTACAACTAATTTTAAAATTGGATTAGAGCACCAGAGTTGTTCATAGATGTTAGGGTGGGTAACTATGAAATACATGCTGTCAGAAGCTGCAGAGCCAATGGTTCTTACTGACATACCTGAGATTTCAGTTTTGAAAACATAAAGCAAACCTAGACTTGTCCATGGAGAAATCCACTGGCCTGTACAAAAATCTTTGCACTGGAGAAATGCCAGTAATAGACAATGAGCTCAAAAAATAAATAGACGTTAACATCCATGTTAAGGTCTGAAGTGCCCCAAAAGGATCTTAATAGCCTTGACCATCTTAAACTGAGTTCTCACACAGCCTGTCTACCCATGGGCTCAGGACATCAAATTTGATCCAGGCCTTGTGATACCATTGTAGGTATGCCCTTCTCTGTGTCTCCCGGACAGACTTTCTGTGTCTGCACTCCAATTAGCTTCTCTTCAATCACAGATGCCTGCATTGATCACTTGAACTGACTTCACCATTTTGGATCCTTAGGCTCATGTTGGGAACCAATCCCAACCTTGGCTCAGTGCTTGCCTGAAATTCCAGGGACTGCTGGCAGGGCTCGATACTGCCTTTGGTGCTGCCTACCACATTCAGGCCCTGTAAGACAGTGTCTATCAGAGGGTTAGAGCCAAACCTGCCTTGCACACAGCAAAGGGTCTTCACTTTGCTTGGCTCAGCCCCAATGGAGCCATCAATCCTGGCTGTGCCCTGCCAGTCACTTCAGGTTTCTGACCCAAACACTATGGGGAGTGGCCCACAGCTGCCCAAGGCCTTTCCTGCATGGCTTCCCCAAGGTGAAAAGCCTGGCCCTGAACTCTGGATCTTCTCATAGAGTCAGACTGTTGACCAGCCCCAGGCACATGAGTGAGTCCTCATTCCCCAGTTCTCCCTGGACTCAGGGCTCCTGAGGGGCACTGTCTTCTCCCCTCTCAGAAGATCAGGAACAGCCTGGATGTCCTGGCCAGCTCCAAATACCCTGTTATTCCTGCTGTGGTCCTGACAAAACTCCAAGTCCCCAGTGTCATGCCCCCATTCTAGCTTCAAGGCTCTATCCTGTCTCTATATCAGCTCAGGGTTCCCCATCTCACTCCCAAGTGCCCTTTGTGATAATCCTTTTGTGACACCATGGCCTTGATGTGATCCTGACCTGCACCTGAACTCCAGTGTGAGCCATGTCTACTTTTCAGTTCCCTGCCCCATCTCTGCATCCCCTGAAACAGATCCCTGATGTCCTATAGCCATCAAGGCATTGTAAAGCTTGTCCTTTCTGAGACCAGATCTGTGTGAGACACAGGAGGACAACACTTGCTCGAGTGAGGGGAAAGGGTGGTTTCTTTCAGGGTCCTGAGGGCACTAAAAGCAGTCACTGCACCTGCTCAGCATCCACTGTGGCCTCCTCCCACCCCACCCAATGTCCCAGGACCCCATTTCACCAAAGGTATGGTCACTGAGTCCTGATCTGCGCAATGCTCTAGGTGTGCCTTTCTGCACTCCTGTGACAACTGGATCCCCTCTTTAGTCTCAACTCTGCTCCTATCTCTGGCCTCGTACCCTTAGGGCTACAGAACTACAGCCCAGTGCTGTACAAAGCTAATTTCTTATGTGATTCCCTTGGACATAGTTTATAACTTATCACCAGCCCTGCCTCCTGAGTAGACTCTGGATCTATGCAGTATCTTGCCTCCGGGCCTTTATCTGGTGCCATCTCCTGCTGCTCTTCTCTGAACACTCCATATGGATCCAGACATAATCCACTGATAGCATATTGTGTCGGAGATGTTTAGCTTTTGAATTGAAAGAAGTTTCTTCACATTAGCCAACATGGCTGAGGCTAATGAAGACTATATGGAAAATTGTCTTGTATGCAGGTATTCATGGTACTAAGTTGAAGTCTCTAACCTGTTGTAATCTGTCTTCCACAAGCTACTTTGCATAGGAGACACTTAAAACAAATAGGTGTTTTATTTAAAAATACCCCTTCTTCTGAAAATCTGAAATTTCATGTAAAATGGGTCATAAAATGGGTCATAAAATATTGATGCAACCATTTTTTTTCTTGTTGTATATTGTTCATTTGTTTAATTAGTCTTTTTTAGATACTTTCTATGAAATTACATAAAAACCCCTAAACATTTTAACTATTCTAGAAGGTATGGATATCCATCCTCTCTATTCACCATCATGTCTTCCCAAAGAAAGTAAGTTACACAGAGGGTAGATGCTTGTCTAAATTCAAACTCACTGTATTTCTGAAGCATTTTTACCAGAATTGTGTAATGTGTCATGAAATCCATGCATTCCAGCTTATTGTGACAATTTTACCAAGTATTTGGCTGAAATTAGGGTGCTTGTAATATAGGAACATTAGTGTCTAAAAGTAATGTCGACTTAGACAGTTTGCACTTCATGTATTTATGGGTTTTCCTAAATGTTAGAAGGAAAAGTAAGACACATCAGTAAGAATCAAAACAAAATAAAATCCACCAAAAAACAAATGCCCCCTGCCACAAGCTCACATATTATGTTGTCTTGTTTAACATGCATCATAGTACATATTGTTTCATTATTTAATACATAATCTATTTATGGGTATGTCCCTCTGTAGACTGTTTAAGACTTTATATGCTACAGGAAGAATTTACTATAAAAGCAGTGGAAAACCTACTAGACTTTTCCTGTTCTTAGATGTACAATATTCACTTTCTAATGAGGCACTCACTTATCCTGCATAGATGAACTTTTCTGACACTCTTTATGACAAGAAGTATAATTGGCTATTCAGACTTCCTGAAAACAGGTGAAACACCATAGACTTCAATCAGTTAATACCACAGACTCAAATACAGACAAGGCTGTAGGAAATGAAAGACAGAAGAGCAATGTTATCTATATTACAACCTTTTTGTTCAGTTTTTAGTCTGACCACAGCTTACACTCTGCAGTCAAAGGAAAGATTAGTTCTAAAGCACAGCATCACTTGTTGAAGGTTATGATCATATTCTTTATAAGAACCATATAAAAAAATAAAAGGGAATATTGCTTCTGAGTTGAATTTTAAATTCTTTGACTGTATTTAAGGACACCTCCTTACCATCTAAATGAGCCCCCATAATATGAGTAAAGGTTATTGTAATATAAAATAGGGCACACATTGTTAATGAACATAAGAGGTTTGATTAAAATCATTGTGATCTTTGCAATTCCTACCCTAAACTACTGAACGCCATTGCTATCTATGCAAGTGCATTTCGTTTTTAATCTCATACTACATTTCAAACTTCAAGAAACACCAAAAACTTCATTAGGTTACCACATTCTTTTAAAACAAGAATAGCATATTTAATTTAAAATTGAGACGGTCTATAATGTAGACTGTATGAGAGATCATTATAAATGTTTTAAATATAGTTTGACTGTAAAAGAGGCAATTGACTTGCACTTTATTTGGTACTGAGTACTAAGCAACTATTTTGCATTTTCTGAAGAAAACAGGACATTGATAAAGTCCATCTGGATGATGATTAGTCCTCAGAAAAATAATATTTTATGATTGCAAAGCTAATAACAGTAATAAAAAATCATTCAAATGTTTTCTTTGCAAAGAAGCTGTATAATTTGGAAATCTAATAATTATTTAGAAGACAATTTGATGATTGCTGCTTATTTCAGTGACAAAATTAACACATGAGGTACAGGTTCTGAGGAGTGCACAATGTTGGGAAAAGATGCAGAAATATATGATGGAAAATGGGTTGAAACAGGACAAAAAAAGTAAATCAAATCAATCAGTAGCTTGATCATGTTGCCCAAATTGTGCTAATATAAGGCCCTACAGTTTATTTTTGTAAAAAATAGAAGGAAAATTTAGTGAGTTAAATCCATATGGAGCAGCATTATGTGCAAAGTCCTAAATTTATGTCAAGTCCCTTAGCTCTTTTTTATCATCTTTCTTGACTATGACAATTTTCTGCTTCAGAAACAGTAGAAACTTGTAGCCGATTGAACTTTATTATATCCAGTTGACTGAAATCCAGTAATTTCTTCACTTTAGAAAAGACTTCACAGCATTTAGAACTCATACTGCAAAAAATAATTGAAATAATAGAAAATAGAGTTTGGAATGGTTCCTGACTGAAGTCTAGTCCAAATTGTTGTACCAAGGCAAGATGAAGTACTCATCCTGATTTTTCAAGGACCCTGTCCAAGAGGAAATATAATAAACCCATAACCAACTTGTACAGTATTTACCAGTTTTCTAAAATATTCCTCATTTCTCTCCATGCAGAACAGTGATTTTTGAATCAGGGCTAGCTGAAAGAAATGTTCCACTCCTGTAGTCTGCTTTTCTACATTGCTCATGGTAGAGACTTTAATGATGATCTAATGAAGTTGGTAGTAAAACAGAAACTGCTGACTCTGTATCAATACCAGTTACTACTAAACAACGTTCTGAAAATGTAGTGTAGGCACAATGAAGTAGCAGGGAATTAAACAGCATTGCTGCAACAACATACACAATTACTTGCAATCACTTATAGCTGTGAGAGCAAGGTGAAGGATGTTTTTTTCTATTTTTTTCACCTTGAATTTTATACAAGATTAATATTAGTCAATGTTTGCAAAAATCTTTTAAGAGGTTAAATATTTACATCTTCTAATCAAAACTAAGGTGTAATGGTGAAAGTGTAATGAAAAGTTTCATTGCAAAAGCTATTTTGTGCCTACATGGAGAAAACATTCTATAGCTGTTATTTACCGCTTCTTCTAAACTATACGTATGTATATTATTTTTTCTCCAGTTATAGTTTCACAAGAGAATTACAGTTATTGTTGATTTAACTGCTTCTCATATTAAAATAATGTGTTCAAGTTTACTAAAGGCTTACTGAGCTTGGTGAGTGGTTACCTTGCCCGAGAACTGTGTTTTCAGATATCCAATAGCATCATAAAGAGAATTTACATTTCCAGTTATATACACAAATTTCTGAATGCCAAATGAATTAATAAAGTAGCATTTCAGACTCCTTACTGGTGTGCTGATAAGTACATAATATACTCCTTTGAACCACTTGTGAAAATTAAGATCCAGCATTAGTTCCATGCTCCAACTAGTAGTTTTCTATTGGAGAAAGACATCTCAAAATTTACAGCAATAATGCTATGTGAAAGTAAATATTAAATTATTAGCGTTTTTCTCAGATACTTACTAGACAGTTACATAGTAATAAAGTCTCTTTAATGTATGTATAATACATGCATGCATGGCATGCATTTTATTAAGGTGTCATCTATGCTTTACTTCTTAACAGATTATAGTACTGTATATTCTAGTACAGAATACATAAGCAGAACCCACTTTATTTCATATCTTTAATCAAATAACTTTAACAAAAGGCACAACTACAAACCTGCTATTTTCCAAAATTTTTTAATATATATAATTAATTTACTTCAGTTTTCTTCCATTTTAACTTTTAGATGGTTATCTGGATGTTAGCTAGTTAGATTAGCTAACACCTCCTTTACACCTCCCTTACAGAATTGTCCTTTATTTAGAATCAATTTCTGTTCAGTGTTATTGGTGAGATAATTATCTCCTTAAAGAGGTAAATATTTATTTATGAGATAAATTTTGAGTATAGTTATTACACTAAAAGAAATATAAACTTTGTCATAATAGGCTGTAAGATACTGTAGTTATACATTTATCATAAAATAAGAAATGAGATTTATTTTATCAAAAGTCGAAATAGTTTCTAAGCAGTAGATGCAATAAACACATCTCTGAGTACTACCTCAGCTAGAAAACCAGATCAAGTCAGTATTTATTTTTTTTTTCAATATAATGGCATAATGCTAAGGAACACTTATGGAGTACTTCTATTTAATTTCATTTCATTTCATTATCATTGCATTCCATTTTGTTAAGATAGGTTTTTATGAGTCTCCTGGATTTTCATGTGCAACACTCCAGCCCCAGAGCTGTGGAATCACTGCTCAGACAGGAGTTTTACTTTAAAATATATATGTATAAATATATATATCTAGTGAGAGAGAGAGAGAAAGAGAGGGGGGGGGGGGGAGATAGAGAGAGAGAGAGAGAGAGGTTTTTATACCTCCAGATAACATCAAGAGAATAAGCCACAGATTTGTTTCCAAGGGATTTCTTTATTAATTTGGGGAGAAAATAAAGGAACTTGGCAAAGGTACAAAAAGCAAAAAGGGCACTACACAAGCTAGACAAAATGTGCCACCACAATACCAACTCAGCACATATTAATCCACAACACCCAAGTCAGTATTTAATTAATCCACGACACTTGAGTGAAATCCAATCCGTCCAGCTCCAAGGCACCCAAAGCATTAAGAATGGAGCAAAGAAACAAGTAGAGGGAGCAAGAAGAGAGAGAAGGAGAAAGAGGGTGAGACAGGTCACAGAGACTCTGTGGCAGACCAGCTCTCACATGTCCAGGTGGCACGGCTGTGACACGTGGCAAACCAAAACCTCTAGTTTCACCTGCTCTGTTCTCTATGGCCAAACCCCCCAGGTGGGGCCTCTGACACCCCTATCCAATCTGGGGTCCCAGGCCAGGGTGAGGGGCCATGTTCTCTCTGTCCTTGCAATCTGAGCTGGGTCAGGGGCTCTAAGAGCTGTGGGGGGTTATACTTTTCCCAGGCTGTTTGTGACTGGCAGCTGTCCGGGGCTTTTCTGTATGGGCTCCAGGCCCTGCCATGAGGGATACAATGTCATCCCACCTCAGTGAGGTTCGACTCATCCTTGCGCCCTACACACACACACGCACCCCCCACGAGGTGGTTCTGACCCAGTAATAACTGATCTAGCGTCTAACATCATGTCATTGTCATCATTCTAGTACTATGTTTTGCAACTATTAAAGTTAGTTATAACTTATTTTGATCTGGCAGGAAAGAATTCATAGCCTCTTGATCCCTTCCAGATTTTTAGGCTTGGTTTTTGAGGAAACCGCCTACATAAACATTCTTAAGATTAAAATTTCCATTCTTCTGGTGGATAACAGCTGCTATGGAGATGTAGCACTTCACCTTGTGCTTCCCCCTTTTGCCCTCATTGCTTTTAATTAACTAGTTCTAATTACTCTCAAGCTTCTCAAAACAGAGATTTCTTTCACTGTAGTTCACTCCCAGTTAGAATTATGAGGCAGCAATTTCTTTTAGAAATCGAATTTTTTTCAAATTTTCAAGCCAAACTAATCCACAAATCTTTAAAGACAGTCTCAAACTAATTTCTGCTTTTCTACAAATCAAGCACATACTTAAATGGTGAGGAAAACCAAAACATTCACACACTGAAATTATGCAGTGGCAGTGGTAAGTCTGTAAGGGTTAATGTTTATTTCCTCTCCCCACCCCACTAGAGTATATGACATTATTATTTAGTTCCCAGGAAAGCAGTGCTAAATTAAGATGATATGAAAAATATTATAATCACTCTGTGGAAGCCACTACTAATTTGTGACTTAAGACTGGATAAAATATTGGGACTTATTTACAATAAATCATATTTTTTCATTTAATACCAAACATGGGAAAACAATGCTAAAACAGGGATTTTTTTATTTTTTTTTTCTGTCAGGATGATGTTGCACTTCTGCTATACAAATGCTGAAACAGGAAAGGCAAATTTGTCTCCAAAACAAGAGACATTGATCTTGTAACTAAAGAAAACAGGTGTCTTTGGCATAAAAGCTACCTTGTTTACTGTTGTCCTCTCTTTTTTGAACATTTAGGCTTTACTTGATGTGCACTGTAATGAAATAGTGTTTCATCCCTTTATTATTTCTTCAGTTTAAAGGATGTTTTTGCTGTTTTTTCAGAATTTTGTTAGTTAAAATATTAATGTATTGTATGTATTTACAGAGGAACTCAGGAGTACAGAAAAGATCTAATAGAGAGAATATAACCTGTCATTCTATGATATTTTCAGTCACTTCAGTTAGTATTACAGTGTTCAGTAGAAACTGTACTGAATTGAAACAGTGCATACAAACCATCTCAAATTTTGAATACATTTACTAATGTCTTGTTAATTTATGCTTTGAAGTAGTAAGGCAAAGTCTGAGATTCTGAAATACCTAAAAAAACCCTCAAACAAAACCAACTAAAAAACCCCAAAAACCAAACAAAACAACAACAACAAACAACAAAAAACAAACCCAAACCCAAACAAACTTGATTCACAGTAATTAAAAATTAGTGTTTAAATTTTGAAGTATTGTCTATTGAAAAACTGAGGAAACAAGTCTTGAAAAGTATGCAATGGAACAATCACTAAAATTCTGTAGAAATCCTAAAACATATTGTAATCTGTTATGAAGAATGGAAATCTAGCACTAAGCACAGCATCAGTCCTCAAACTGTCTGCTAGAAAAGAAGACCCCAAAATCAGCACGGTATGAAAATGCAGCTCTGTGGGCTGCCCAAGTAACCCTAATCAGAGGCAATGCTGAGTAACACAGGTGAGATGACAAAATAAAAATTATATTCTTTTCACCTGTATGTCTTGAGGAGCCTCTATCATGACCACATAATGTGCCCTGGAGAATTGCCTCAAGATCAGTCCTATTTTTATTTGCTCTTCAGGCAGAAAGCAGCACAGTAAAAACATCAATAAGCCAGGGAAAATAAACCAACAGAAACTGAGACGCATTACCATTTTTCTCTTCTGATTTTAATATCAATTTCATGTTATTTTGTTACATCCAAGATTGGTACAAAAAATTACTGTCTCTAAAAAATAAGAGTGTTTTTAGCACAATTATTCTGCAATCCATAATAGAATAGAATATTCTAAATAAACATCAGCTTACCTTATTTTTACTATGCCACATTTTCTTGTGTTTACAATGACTTGTTACTCCAGCTACATATGTACGAATTAAGCCTTAAGATGCTGAAAAGAACTGTGAAATGAAATATATCTTAAATAAATAATCTATTTCATTTAATTGTGCTTTTTTATGATTACTAATAAAACAGTGGAGAAACAAGAAAAACAAGTCATATTCTCACCATTCACCAAACTATTTTATAGGACATTAATGATTAAACTCTTTCATAACTGATGAAAAAACAGTGAAAGTGAATAAAAACTATAAAGAAGCACTCTCAACTCTCTAATAGGTTTAACAGCTTTGTTTATTATTAGATTGGATGTCAGAAAAAAAAAAAAAAAATCATTGAAAGGGGGGTCAGGCACTGGAATAGGTTGCCCAGGGAAGTGGTGGAATCATCATCTCTAGAAGTGTTCCAAAAACACTCAGGTATATGGTTTTATGGAGGACATGGTGGCACTAGGTTAACAGCTGGACTTGATGATCTTAGAGGTATTTTCCAACATTAATATCAAGCAATTTTCCAATACCAAGCTGGATTAATGACACCGTACTTATAATGAAAATAGAGAAATCCAAGAAGTCTTTTGAGATGGTTATGATTTATTCCTAAGTATTGATATAATGGTAAATGTTTTGAATAGTTCTCCTTAAACATATGAGTGCAAAGAATGTTAAGAACACGTAAGTACTGCTAATATCAGAAGAACAGGGGACAGATTAACTCAGAAAATTACTGTAATAGCCATTCCAGATAAATATCTGTAACCTCAGCTGCACACAGAGCTTAAGGCAAACCTTGAAACAGAAGTTCAGACATGAGTTAATTAATGTGACAAAACAGGTATAATGGAGATGTGACAGGATTTTTTAAAAAATGAAATTCAATTTAGGTGTGTTACATATAAGCATTTAGGCTGTTGAAGGCATGCCAGAATGTAGAGATACATGTGTCATTTTTTCTCACCATTTTAAAGAAAATCTTTAAAAAATTAAATATAACAAAAAGCACAAAATATTTAAAAATAAATGGAAATAAATAAATATGGCATCTTCCCTAACAAATAATGTTTCTCAGATTTTTTTTATCTTTTACAACATAGGTAACTTACAGACAATGTGCCAAAAAGGCTTTTGTCCCATTAGAAAAGTGTGGGTTTAAAGTAAGGTTAACTATCAGAGTCAATATTTTCAATTTAAAGGGAATAAAGCCTTGGACTTGTTTGTTCAAGTCAGAAGGGAAATGTTTTAAATGGACTAACATCATGGTTAATCATCTACTTGATGCTGCTACATAGGATAGGAATGTACATGCACTTTTTTACTCTCCTTAGCTTGAAGAGGAGATTATTTTTCCAAGATCATTCCTTCTAGCTGCACAAAATGTATAATAACCTCCACTATTATTGGTGTGCCCTGAATTTCTATTTCAGGACTATTATATTTACATTTGCATATCATCTCCTTCCTTTAGTTACTTTTGATTAAGGGCTGGCTTTATCATACCCAAAGAGGAATTAATTTATTTCCATTGTCTTGAACTTTAATTAATTTGATTTTGGACAAATGTATTAAATTAGTTTTTTTCTATTTTTGCCTTGTACTTTGTGTAAATAGATAAAATAGTGCCTCTCACTGGAGAAATGTGTAGAGTAAAATCTGGTTCAAGATTAAGACATCTGAATGGAGGTACCTACAAAAAAAAAAAAAAAATCTTTAGATCAGTTCAGTTTCTCAGTTCTCATTTTACCTAACAGAAATCTAGTCAAGGCAGTCAATAGAAACCATAGTAAATGCAGAAAAATGTAGCAAGAGGATGTTAAAATTATTATCTAGTTCTTTTGTGTAATTTTGCATGGTCTTGGGTACATAATATATCTATATAGTGTTGATAAATACAAATTACTATTCAAATTAGTATTTGCAGAAAATACTTGTAAAAGATTGGAAGCTCTAGATGACACTAGATGAGTACAGGATTTTGCCCTCTGGCTACTTTAGAGGGGACTGAATCACCGTAAGTCTAAAATTGATGAAAGAAACTGATACAAACCATTTTCAGCATAGCCTTAGAATCCAAACTTCTTATCCTTTCTGCCTTAATAGTTCTTGCGAAGTCTCTGAGATTATCACTGAGTCAGAAGGTTTAATCTAAAAAGATTAATAATAAAATAAGAAACACCGAGATTCAATCAGATTAATTAAAGCTTTATAATAGTTATAGCTGTGACCTATCTGCTCTCATTAATTTCAATCTGTTCTCTAACTAAAGTTTTCACTGCCTGTAGAAGTGATATGAAATAGTGCCAGTCCACTCTGAACAGAAAATCTAAAACAAGATGAAGAAAATATGTTTGCCTGCTAGAACCTTTTGAGTACAATTCCATTAGTAGTCATCATCTGTAAATCTTTTAGTCTGGGACTAAGAAATCATGTAGACACATTGATGGAAAGTATTTTAAAAGAAGTTACCAGTGATCAAGTTTGTATGTTAAGAAATATTCAGAATAAGTAGCATGGAAAATCCAAAGAGACTTTCATTTATGCAATTGGGCTCAGATGTGGAAAATAACATCTAATGTTGACAATTATGCAGCAATACATGTGGACAGGAAAAATACTGACCTAAAATGTAAATGGCACAGCACTATTTTTTTTTTTTTTATATCCTTATGTAGATCTTAACTGGAAGCAAAGATTTCAGGAAAAGGATATGAATTATTTTACAGCTCCTATATTAAGAATGGCTACAAAGTGTTTCTTGTCTGTATGGAAACTAGCTGTTATTTGTGAGGCATTGTATATTACTGGCTTGGAACCAACATGGCAGGGGCTGTGTGTGAGTGTGTGTGTGAAGGGGAAAGGGATGGGTCAAACCTCACAGAAGTGAGGTAACTTGGTATCCCATATGGCAGGCCCCGAAGCCCATAAGTGGAAGACCCAGAGCAGCTGCCAGTCAAAGGGGCAGCCTGGGAACCTGCCCCCACCACACCTTCTAGAGGCCCTAACCCTGGCTCAGATTGGCAGGGACTGTGAGGACACTGCCCCTCAACCTGGCCGGGAGCCCCAGAATGGCCAATGGGTCAGAAGTTCCACAAGGACCAGAGCAGATAAAATAAATGGAACATGCTCGCCCCATGTCACTGCCATCTGGACATGTGAGAGCTGGTCTTCCACAAAGCTTCAATGGTAGTTGATGGTAGTTGTATTACAATCTTTCTCTCTCTTCCTCTCTCCTTGTTTCTTCTTGCTTCTTCTCCCAGCTTTGCTCCTTTCTTGATGTATTGGGTAGCTCAAAGCTGGTGGGACTGGTTTTTGCTAGGTTTTGTAGGTTGGCATGTGCTGGGGCAGTGCTTTGTTTTGTTTGAAAGCTACCCTTTGGAACTTCAGCTAAGATCCTTATTTTCTCATGCATTATCAGTAAAAAGTAACTTGTGAGAAAAAGCATGTGACTTTTTCTTCTTTGCACTATCTCAAGGTATTAAAGAACCTAGGGCTCCGGTAATTACATGCACATATGTGAATTACCTCTTTTTGCTATTGTATGAATTTAGATCGAATATAGACTTTTCCTGATTCATGTTTCCCTGACTGTCTTCCAAATGTTACCTCCCTGTTTAAATGCTAGATTTATACTCCTATTTTAAAAATCAATATCAGTCAATTTATGAATACAAAAAGTTCTCACTGAATATTTCCTCAGGATAACATTTTTGATTAAAAAACAAACAAACACACACAGGCCCATAACAGCCAATATATATAAGGGGTGTGGTTTTATTTTGATTTCATTTGTTTGGTCTTGCTCTTTTAGGGATAGTAAAAGGCCAATAATCCTTCTGAAGCATTTTTTTTAAAAAAATGGATGATGTCATATAATTTTCATCAGGGAGAAAAAATAACCCGAAACAAAATTCCCAAGAAAATTACAGGCTTCATTCCTGTGTGCTGGAAATTTTCTTATTGCTGGACTAATATAAAAGCTACAGCAATCTGAAGTTCTGCTATTACATGGTAGAGTCATTATTTCTGTGCAAAGATAGGTTGTTCCACATTTGATAGATAGGTGCACTCTGAGTTAATGGCAGACAGAATTACCCTTCCACAAACATTGAAGATATTCAAAGTGTGACTGAACACAGTCCTGGGAAACCTGGGCTAGCTGAAGCTGTTTGGAGGTTTAGAATAAACTCAAGAGGTCCTTTGCAACGTAAATGATTCTGTGATTCTGTGATTCTGTGAAATGAATAGAAATTGCACAGCAGCAGTGAACAGTGACTTAAGTCACTATGTATTTCCAACAAAAATGATTCCTGATAGTCAAACTGATTTGATTGTGAGAAAAGGATAAAAAGCAGCAACAGTAAGAGTACAGAAATAAATTTTAAAATGAAAGAAGAAAGTTAAACAAAATTTCTTGCAGTTGTCTATACCTTTGCTCTTGTTATCTTTCAGTGATTTATTGTCTTCCTTTACCTTGAAAGTATATGAAAGCCACTTTGAACGTAAAATTCATGCAAATACAATGGAGGTACAGTTTCTTTAAACAGCAGTGTAACATATTTTTGAAAAATTACACAAAGTTCAAGCCTAGTCTTGAGATATTTCACTGAATGTAAGTGAATAGAATAGCAAGTGAATTCACCCTATTTGGATTAATTAAGGCTGTAGTTTTAGCACCTGTTCTAGTTCTTTTGTTTCACTTATGTGTACATTTGCACTGAAAAGAAAAAAAAAAATAAAACAAGAAAATGACAGTATTTACCATCTGTTTTTCCATATTCTAATTAACAGTTGTCTTTTATAAAACAGAGATTTTCCATCTTTGTACTCCAACCATTGAAGAAGACAGAAGTTCTCTACCAACTTGCACCTCAGGAAGCTTCCATTATCCCCACATCACCACAGGTGAATCAGAGCTTAAGTCAGTCCAGCAGGTCACCTATCTAGGAAGTATCATTTCCTCACAAGGTAAGATTGACAGAGATAGACAACAGACTAGCAAAGGCATACAGAGCCTTCCAAAAACTCCATAAAAGAGTCTGTTCCAATAAACACCCAAAGAAAAGCACAAAGATCAGTGTCTACAGAGCCATTGTACTGTCTACTCCTTTATATGCGTCTGAATCACGGGTCATCTATCACCACCACCTGCGGCTTCTGGAACACTTCCATCAGTGCTGCCTCCGCTCAAGCTTAAACATCCACTGGACTGATTACGTGACCAATGTGTCTGTTCTTGAACAGGCAGGGGTCACCAGTATCGAGGCCATG
>JAWWEV010000001.1:72831901-72866672 GCA_035583235.1 Hafferia zeledoni | reverse complement strand
ACCTAAAAAATCCACTGCGCAGGCTCGAAGGGCACACCCACGTGGGGAGAGCCCTTCCCAAATCTTCATTCGCGAAGGTTGGGCCATTCATTAGCTGCAGAATGTATTTAAAAAGTATTCTGTAAAGACGTATTTCCAATGAGTTGAGACACAAAGATGAGTAAGTAAAATAATCTAATTAGGGATTAATTCTATTTAAAGAACTACTTATGTCATTGAAATGTCAAAATATGTTGTGCCTATTTCTTCAAGAATTTTTTCTAGCTAAACTGTCTAGATGGTTTCTCCATATTTGTAAGAAGAAAGACTCAAAAGATCAAGTGAACTCAAATACATTTTATACAAATTATCTTTTTTGGGGAAATCAACTTTTTTGTGTATGATTAGGTGAACTTTGAGCTAGATCAGTGTTTGTGTGTGTGTTTGCTTGCCATGCACATATATGTTAATTTTGGGTCCAGCGAAATTTATCCAGATTTTATAATAAACTTGCATGTGTATCTCATATACAATTGAATCAAAACCCTTCTGTTAAAATGTGAAAGGTTCAGTAAAATGCCTTATCATCTTCATGCATATTGACTAGTTCTATATATACATGCATATATTTTAATATATATGTACACTAAAATGGAGTGTGTTGCTTCAGTGTCATTGATGTTTCTCAGGGATCAGGTAGTCAGGATATTATCTAATAATTTCAGCCCTTCAGCTAAAGTTTGAAAGATAAATAGTGAACTCTAGTTCCTCCAAAATTATATTAAATTTCCTGCCAGTCTGTCCTGTTTCATATGTGATGATTCACCTTTCACTATTCTGTTTAACGAGGGTACATCTTCCACATTTGGATCAGCAGCACAAATGCTGTTTCTGTGAGGCCCACAGATGTTGACCATGTTGTTTAGAGTAAACCTGCACAGGAACTGCCAAGACTATACGAGCTTCTAGAAAACAGGTACATAGAACACAGCTGCATGTTTTTTTGCCACCTTATAATTTCAAATACTGTCACATTTGCAGCTGAAGTTAGTGTAGCTAAAAGTATAGGTGGAGTTTGATTATTAACCCTCATGTTTTGCTTTCTGTTTGTTTCTACTTTGGATGATGTGATTTTCCTTTTTTTGCGTGTTTTTTTCCGACATTTAGAGAGGAGCACTTTGGGAAAAAATTCTTCAGCTGTTTATTTGATGAGAATGTAATATATGAAGCATGCAATTAACCTGAAAGATTGAAAAGCATGTTTAATTACCAGAACAAAATCCAATGGCAAAATCAAAAATCCCATTCATATGCCTACTCCTTCATTTGAATGCTGTGTGATTCAGATTAAAATTCATAAACTCTGGATGTATTAAAGAGGGTGTATAGCTTTAGAATTTTCTCATTAGGTCTCCGTTAATATTTAATTTAATGAAAAAGTGAGGTTTTCCTGTGGAAATACACCAAGGTCATTAGTTTAAGAACCCTAAGGCCTTAGACCTAGAGCATTCCACAAGAAGAGAATGAAACACAAACAGAAAAAGAATAAAATCCATCCATTATTCATCAAGGAAAAGCAGAAAATGCTAAATTAATCAGTGATTGCACCTATAATTTTAAAATTGATTTTAAAAGAAATAATTAATTCAATTTTGAAGTAAGTATACTTTGAAACCATAGTTGCTCATAGCTGCAACCACATATCATAATCAGTACCCATTCCAGCGATTTCCTGAAACATACCCCTTCAATTAAATCATTAATATTTTTCACAGTTTCAGTAATTATTATATTTATTAATAAAATTGTTTATGAGACTGATCACAAAATATTTTGGTTTATTTATTGAAAATGTACTGTCATCCTTGATTATTTATTATATCTTTTGATATATTTTTGGAAATGTCTGTTTATCACTATTTTTGTTCATCTTTTTCTTTCATCATTAATATCTTTCAAACATCAAAAAGCCAACTGAGAAATCAGTTGTTATCTACATTTCAAAACCAAAGAAATTCCTAGGAACTACATTTTTTAAGTAACCCCAAACATGCTGTGAAACATTTCTTTGACATTTTTTTTATGAAGATTTGAGTGATAGTAGAATTATTATTCAAGGTTTGGTGTTTGGGGTTTTTTCCCCCCTAACCTTATCACTAGATTGTGATTAACTTCAAAAATTTTTATCCTTTAACATGTGAGTCATAAAGGGCATTAATTAAATAGTTGATTGAAAAGCTATTTTTGAAAACATCACATGATAAAGAAAGCATTGCCTTCTTTTTTCAAGTGATTCCAGTCAATTTTATGGAACCATAGGGGTTCCAAATATTTAATAAAATTTTATTGTTTTAAAACTCAATAAATTAGAAATAGCTCTTTTTTATTGATTTTTTTTTAACAAGAGAGAGAAAATACTCTTATTTTATTGCAACCTGACATTCAGAAATCCAAGTTGTGTCCTGCTTTTTCAATTCTTGCAACATGTATTTAAAATACAAGTAGTTAATTTAGTGAATGACTAACTCTATGCAAAATACCAGTATTCTTGTCAGTAAATGAAGAATTCAAATCCAGTAATATTTCACAGATACTTACAGATGTTCTTTATATGTACATTTAAATAGAAACTGGAAAAAAAAACTGAAAAAAATGCATTTTTACCAAAAAGATCATTTTTGAGCTCTCATAAAACTAATAGATAGAGATGATAGAATGGTTTTATACAATTCTGTTAGAAATCTGAAGTTAAAAAAAAAAAAAAATCTGGGTTTTTTTTTGTTTTTTTTTTTTTCAATTCATAGCTTTGAAATCGGTATTTTTATGTTACTTTTGATGAAGAATGAGAAATTTAACTTTTGGAAAAAATATTTCTTAATTTCCTTCATAGTGTTAGAAGTCCAATGATATCATTGTAGAGAATTTGAAAACTGAAATTATACCAGATTATACAGCATTTGTCTGCAATAGAATTAATTGTCTTAAGAGTAGCTGGTCTGATGCTGTATTTCACATTTCTGACCAAAACAGTACTGATAATACACTCATGTTTTAGCTCTTGCTGAGCAGTGCTTACACAGAGCCAAGGCCTCTCCTGCCTCTCACCCCACCCCACCAGTGAGTGGACTGGGATGGCAAAAAGAGGTGGGAGAGGACACAGCCAGGACAGCTGATCCCAACTGACCAAAGGGATATTCCACACCCTGTGATACCATGCTTAGTATATAGAGTGGGAGGAAGAAGGAGGACACGAGGGATGTTCAGAGTGATGGTGTTTGTCTTCCCAGGTCATCATTACACGTGATGCAGCTCTGCTTTCCTGGAACTGGTTGAACACCTGCCTGCCCATGGGCAGTGGTGAATGAAGTCCTTGTTATTCTGGCATGTGTGCCTTTTGTTTTACCTATTAAACTGTGTTTGCATCATCCCATGATTTTCTCACTTTCATCCTTCTGATTCTTTTCCTCATCCCACTCTGAGAAAGATGAAACTTGAGGTGCTTATCTGCCTGTCTAGATTAATCCACAACACTGACATTACTGAAGACTTGTCAAATTGTGTAAGATGAGAATTATGTTGGTATTAAATTACTGAGAGCTCCCCTATTTATATAGAATTCATTACTAACTTTTAGTTTGTTCTGGAAATCTTTCTTATTGGCAGACACTGACAGCATAAAACAGATGCCTTGAAAAATACAGCAATAAGATAACATGCATGCATTAAGCATAAGGCTGCATGCATTAATGATTAAACAGTGATAAAGAATTGTGTAGCAAAAATTACATGAAGCTTCCCACAACTGATAACATAGGCATAGATGCCTTTGAACTAAGGCTTCATAAGGCTACAGCAGGTTGTGACAGAAGTAATTACATTGCTTCAGAATCTGCCGTACAGCATTGATCACTCTGATATCCTGTACTGTACTGCTGCATATGCAAATATTACCTTATTGCCATTAGAGGGTTGTATTTTAGTACCTGATCTAAGGTTTTGTTAATTGCACTCATTCGTAATTCACATTTAAGTTTTTCTGTTTGATGTGGATATGGCAGCATAAGGTAAAATTCTGCCATTGACTCTGGACCGTTAATGACATTTAGAAAAGTTTTTCTTTCTTATTATATATGTAGAAGACACTGAAAAATGCAAGTGTGTATTTTTCACCTTAATACCATACAGTTTATGTCCAAGTTTTGTTTTTGTTTAAAAATGTGTATATTTTAAATGACATAACTTTAAAATAAGGAAATTAACTCTACCCCAGCCAAAACTGAGAGAACACCTGAGTAGATGATAAAACTGACATATGATGTAAACTACATTAAAGCATAGTAGTATCCTTAATTTAGAATCTGCCTTTGTTGTCCATATGAAATCGATTTGTAAAGGTTAGATAATTTGCTAATTCTTATTATTGGTTTTCAGGATCATTCATTTTACTTCCTTTCTCCTTCCTTCCTTGTGAGGGACTGAAAATATTAAAGTTATTAGTGGCTTGAAACCACTCTGTGTGTGGGGAAGGGGACAGATTGGGTTATCCCAAAATGGAATTGTGCTATGCCCCTCCATAATCCCACCTCCTTGAGACCCTTTAGTGCAGCTGCCAGTCACTGGCACACCAGAAGCACTTCCCCATACCAGACCCCCTGGAGCCCCTAAACCAGCCCCATATGGCTGGCAGACAGAAAGCCCCACCTGCGGGCGGGTGGCCACAGGAGTACAGAGCAAATAAAACCAGTACCATGCAGCCTCTATGTCATGCATGGCCCTACAATTCTTGGATTGGTAGTAGCTGAGTCTATAGTAGATCTAAGCTGGTAGCTATAATTCTCTCTTTCTTTCTCTCTCTCCCCCTTTCTTTACTTCTTCCTCTTCTCCTTATTTCCTTTTCTTGTTATTTGGGTAGCTTAAACCTGGATGAGTTGGAATTTACTAAGTATTTATGTTGACTGAATGTTTGTTTTAAACTTTTGCCATGTTCCCTTATTTTCCAAAGTTTGTAAATAAAAGTGTGTTATTTCAACCCCCAAGTATCATTGTAACATTTTTCCTGTGCACAGCCTCAAGGTATAAAAGAACTGAAGGCCCTTCTAATAAATCCATCAGGTAGATTTTTGTAGCCTTGTATCTTTTTAATGTAAAACACCTTTGATGATCTTGTGAGAAGAGCCTGTGGTCCTAAACTCTTCCTTCCTTTTTCCGTCCTTCCCTTTTCCTTCCTTTTTCCGTCCTTCCCTTTTCCTTCCTTCCTTCCTTCCTTCCTTCCTTCCTTCCTTCCTTCCTTCCTTCCTTCCTTCCTTCCTTCCTTCCTTCCCTCCCTCCCTCCCTTACCTTCCTTCCCTCCTTCCTTCCTTCCCTCCCTCCCTTACCTTCCCTTCCTCCCTCCCTCCCTCCCTTACCTTCCCTTCCTCCCCTTCTTTCTCTTCTTTCCCATCCTCACTATTTTTTACATATCCTTACAAAGGGAAAATGAACCCATGCATGTAAAAGCATCTGTTTTCAGATGCTCAAAAGGAAATGTAATTTTTCTTGTTTCTAATAGACTTCAGGTTATTTTCCTTTTTCATCAGAGAATATGTACATGGGTTTTTGCAGTAATGAACATTTGAAGCAAGATCTAATTTCCATAACAGTGCAGAAAGTTCTAACATTAAATATACTAAGTCTGTTCTAACTTCTCTATGCTTTGAGACACAACAGAGGAAAGCAGAAAAAGCAGACAATTGGTTAAATATGTTGACACAACTCTGAGTAATGGTTTACTATGGATAGAAGGAAGCAAGTTTTAATTACAAAGAAAAATCCTTTCTTTATTTTGCACCTACTTGAAGTCACTTCTGTGACATTAAGATGCGGTGCCCAGACAATGATCATGATGTCAGAGGACTATGACTTCAGCTGGAGGAATAAACAGAAACAGCAGATGAATTCTTATAAAATAAACCTTTGTTTCCATAAAAATGTCTTGGTTAATAAGAAAAAAGCAAAGAAAAAAGCAAAAGAGATGTGACATATTTAGGTTGATTTCTTTCCCCTAAACAAAATGCACTTTTAATATTCAAGATGTATCCCAAATATGCTGATTTCTATAACCTCTTCTTGTAAGACTTAACCCACTACAGACTTATTATTTTTTTAAAGGAGTCTTCAGATATTCCTACTGATCCTTATGGCAGCTACCACTTTCACATTCACAATGCCCATATAAATGTCTTCCTTATAAAGTCAGTTAGGAAGCAATCCTATAGCTTCTGTGATTTCTCGATTCATTCTTCCAGTTACTGTGTTGTGCTATGCCTAGGGATACAGACAGAATTAAATACCTAACTGGAAGGCAGTGGAAATTGCAACAAGAAAACACAAAGGTGTAATTTTTCTGTGTTTTCATTTGTATCTGCATTAGACTTACATTTCACATTTGGATATAAATTCATTAAATAATCAATCTTAATTTAGCTTAAAATATTTATCATTTGTATGACTATGAATTAATATAACATAATATATCTATCATAGAATCATAGAATAGCCTGGATGGGAAGGAACCTTAAATATCATCGAGATTTAATGCCCCCTAACATTGGCAGGGACACCTTCTACTAGACCAGGTTGCCCAAGGCCGTGTAGTAAATCCGATTCAACCTGGGAAAGAGCGATATCATTCATTGTTAATTAAAAACATGGTAGGATGGTGAGAAATAAAGAAAAAAATAAAAACACTTTCCCCTTTCCCCCCCTCCCCCGCCTCCCCTTCTTTCAGCCTCAGTTTAACTTGCTCATTCCCAACTCCTCTTCCTCCTCCCACCACACACCTCAAATGGTGCAGGGGTGATGGGGAGTGGGGCTTGCAATAAAATTTTTTTTTTCTCTGTTGCTCCTTCCTCTTCATGTTCTCCCCCGGTCCTGAATGGGATTCCTCCCATAGGAAATAGTCCTCTGCAAATTTCTCTGACAGGCATCCTTCCCATGGGCTGCAGTTCTTCAAGAACTGCTCCAATGTTCTTAAACCCATTGCAATCTATATCCTTGCAATGAGGTACAGTCTTTCAGGAATAGATTACTCCAATGTGGGTCCTCTATGGGTCACAGGTCCTTTCCATGAGCTTGGCCCCTGCCAGAAGCCTGTTATGACATGGGGTTCTCCTTGGACGGCACTTTCTCTCAGGGATTTCCATCTGCTTCAGCACAAGGTCCTCCACAGGTTGCAGTGTGTCTATCTGCTCCAACATGGTCCTGTACATGGACTGCATGGTGAAAGTGTGCTTCACTGTAGACTCCTCCATGAGCTGCAAGGGAAACTGCTACAGTAGCTGGAATGCCTCTTCCCCATGCTTCTCCTCTGATCATGGTGTCTGCAGGATTGTTCAAATTTGTTTATCATTCCTCTCTCTCACAGCTGCTTTGTAGCATTTTTTGCTCCTTCTGAAATATGTTTTGCAGAAAGCATCACCATCTTGGTCGAGTGGCTCAAGTGGTGAGTCTGCCAGAGCCATCTGGAACCTATTGCATCTAACATGGAACAGCCCCCAGCCTCTGTTCTCAGAGCTAACCCTTGTACACTCCCACACTGATCAAATCTTGTTAAGGAAATTCAATATAGAAGTCTACTTGCTGAGATAAGAAAACATAGTGAAGTTTCTTGGCAATATAGAAATAACTTTATAATTTCAGGTTTAATATTTATTGCCTTTTTTTTTTTTTTTTTTTTTTTTTTTTTTTTTTTTTTTTTAGTAATGACTGTTTTGCTGCTACAAATAAAATGAGAAAGACTTACCATTTTCCCTGGTAAGATGTGAAATCCTCTGTGATACTTTCAAAAGTGTTTTAATCTCCCTTGCTGATTTGAACATTGTAATTATGGTATCTTTGAATGTGACAGTGTCTTTTTCATAAGACTGACATCAGTAGGATGAAAGTAGTGAGAAGTAAGGAGTTCAGATGAGGAGATGATACAAAAAAGAATAGACTTTTCAAGTGTTCTATATATGAAAATCACAAATAAAAGGAAAAAAATATATCCAACAGGCAGAGGTAGCACACTTTGGCAATATCTGAGGTATGAAAAGAAAGAAAAAGCAAAGGTGGCAATGTAGTTGAGGGAAGCCTGAGAGTGATGCTGCTTGAATAATTAAGTATCTTGATCTATTTAAAAGCTAAAAGATCAGCCAAAAAATAATCCATGTTTTACACCTAGGATGTGAGATAGTAAAGCCAACAGTCAAGTAAGAGACTGTTCATTGCATCAATTTATTATATCACTTCAGATTCAGTAATGTTAAAATACAATACTGTTAAAATATTGGTGCGAAGTCCAATGAAACTTTCATTTCTGAATTCAGAATAAAAAGAAAGAAAAAGGAAGTTCAAAGACCACGTAGACAAACTCTTTTAGAGGTGCCCAGTGACAGGACCAGAGGCAATGGGCACACCTCAAAATACAACAAGTTCCCTCTGAATATCATGAAACAGTTGTTTTTATTGTTAGACTGACTGAGGACTGGGACGTGTTAATGATTCTGAAGATCTTCAAAAGCTGTCTGGAGATGGTGCTATAGGTGACCCAGCATCAGGAGGAGCTTGAGCAAGATAACTCCAGCCATCTCTTCCAATCTCATCCAGCCATAATTCTGTGATTATTCTCCTTGTCCAGACTCCTCGAGGACTCTCACCACCTTTTCCCTGTCCCAGGACTCCATTTCTGTCCCCCAGATTCATTTTCCCCTGACCCAGTGATGCTGCAGCTGGGCCGGTATCCAGTTCCCCATAACCTTGTTCTGCCCAGCCATGGCCCTTCTGAATCAAGCCCACCTCTTTGTGCAGGTCCTGGGCCAGCCTGGGCCCATCATCATGCCCAGGGAGGTGTCCAATACCCAGGGCTGGGCTGTCTTGGTGCCCTTTGGCTGACCTGCTCCAAGGAGGCAACAGCAGTGCTGTGCCCAACAACTCATGTCACTGCATCTGCTGTTCAATGGATAGAGACACCCTAGCTCTGTCCCTAGAGTTCGTTTGTTAGGGTTTTATTTTAATTTATGAAATTTCCCCATGTACATGTTATTATCCTATTTAATAACTCTCTGGTTTTTTTGACTGGGATGTTCCAGTATTTTTGTAACAATTTGCATATGAAATTATCACTAACTGAAAAATTAAAAAGTATTACTTGTGCATCCACACAGATTCTGGTCACATATTTTTGTTTGTTATGTAGTCCAGCACATGACCCGAAAAAACCAGCTTCACAAAGAAAAAAAAAAACCCTGAAATTGTTCCTTGTATACAATAGGAGTCAAATGAGCTTGCTAGCAGTGCAAATCCAAGAGATAACTTTTCATCAGTAACAGCAAACAAATGATTTCTTTCATTTCAAGTCAGATATAATCTGTGTTCCCACAGTGAGAATAAGGGTAATCAAGAAATATTTTCTAAGTTAATTTCATGCAAAGAAACCAGTACTGTGATAAACATTTAATAAAACAGAACACAGAACTCTTTGAATTTCATGAAGCTGCCAGTAATTTTTATTGTAAGATTCTAAAATGTGTGACCCGGACACAAACCCCCCTCATCTACCCAGCATCTCTGTGGGAATACCAAACTGAGCACAGGAGTGTTGAACAAAAAGAACTATTGTGGGTCCATCAAGCTTCTACAGAAAGGTTATTGTGTTCCTAGTAGTCAAAGTGCAGTGTTTCTCAGAGATGTTGAATTTAGTCCAAACCATCACTTATCCTAAAATGAGCTATGGAAAATTATCTCAGATCTTTTGTGATGGATTTTCTTAAGCCCATAAAAATTATTTGTGGTATCCTCACTATAAAATGGGTAATTATAATGATGTTTCATAGCTGCAAATCCTCTCCCAATCCTTGTTGCCCAAGAAGAAAATCATCAACACAATCTAAACTGATTTACATGTAATGTAAAGCAAACAAATTCAGATTAGTGAGGTACTTCCTACAGAGTTCATAGACCTAAGCTTGGCTTATTTTCAGGACAACATAAGAAGAAAATTTTCTTCTTGACTCATTCTTTTGTCCTTATATGAGATTACCTCATCCGATTACCTCATAACACTATCTTATCTTGCTGCACATTTGTGAGATGTCAATGGTTTTCAAATGACAGAAATATTTATTTCTTTCATATTCCATTTAAAAGTTCATTTAGAGTGTTTTATGGTTTCATCTGTTCCTTGTTATTTGTCATTTTCTCTCAGAAACCTAAATCAGTATTTCCTACAAATAACTTTTTTTTCATATAGAAATTATTGATCTCAGCCTTACAAGCTTCATTTAATCAATATGATTACTCTGGAGAACACAGTAGTGCACAACAAAGTGTATTGGGGGGATTTTCAGGGGAAAAGAAATATAGAAGCAACCAATCCAGTTTTGTGAATGAAAATTTCTCTGTAATTTCAAGACATATGTAAAACTTTTATAAAATTTGTAAGTCTGCTAATCAAGCACTTTCCATGTGATTGCTAGGTTTCTATATCATAGAATCATAGAGTGAAGTGGGTTGGGTGAGACATGTGAGATTATTCAGTCCAACCCTAGATCCAACACCTCTATGGTTACTACATCATGGTACTAAGTGGGCAGGCCATTCCAATGCCTGGTTACTCTCTTTATAAAGAATTTCTTTCTAATATCCAACCCAAACCTCCCCTGGCAGAGCTTAAGCCTGTGCCCTCTTGTTCTACTGCTGGTTGCCTGGGAGAAGAGACCAACCCCCATCTGGATACAACCCTTTCAAATAGTTGTAGAGAGTGATAAGGTCATTCCTGAGTCTCCTCTTCTCCAGGCTAAACAACCCCAGCTCCCTCAGGCTCTCTTCATAGGACTTGTGCTCAAACCTCTTCACCAGCCTCGTTTCTCTCCTCTGGACACACTCCAGCACCTCAATGTGTTTCCTGAACTGAAGGGCCCAGAAGTGAACACATATGCTGGTTTAAATGTAAACCAGCAAGATAAACAAACTCAACACAAAAGAGATTATAAGTCAGAGCTACAATTTAATAACAATATTGCAATAAATACAATGGCACAAAGATAAATTGGTTTTAACCCACAAAACCCAGAAGTATAACCCAGCACCGTGGGGCACAAACACAGTGGTGAGACCCACATGGCTCCCCCAAGTAAACCTGTTGGTGCACATGACAGTCGCAGTCTAGTGAAGAGTGATGGTCGCAGTCTGGTCAAGAGTGGTGGGCTCCTCCTGTCAAGGGTCTGATCCTCCTCCAGGTCTGACGAGTAGTTCCCTGAGGTCTTCAAATCCCCAGATTATGTACCCTCAGGTCCAGGTGGGAGCACCCAGTACCTCCCCCAAGATGATCTGACTCTGTGAGTCATGGGGTACTTTTGGAATTGTTGCTGGCCCATTAGCAGACACACCCCCTCAGGCTGGGTGTTAAGGTGCTAATGACTTCCTGGAGGGGAGTTATCACAGCTCTTATCTCACAGGTGTCTTTCACATCCAGCTCACAGTCTGAGGAGTTGGGTGTGCCCTGGGCAGCTGCTGCAAATGGTCTATTGTTAACAATTCTTGGGAAGTGAATAGAGGGTGTGGAATACACAGCTTTGGTCACACCCACACAGCGATAATCTGGTCCCACCTGCTGAACTAGGACAACACAATACCCAAGGTGTGGCCTCACCAGAGCTGAGTACAGAGGAAGGGTCTCTTTCCTCATCCTGCTGGCCACACTATTCTTGATACAGGACAGGATCCCATTGGCCATCTTGGCCACCTGGGCACACTGTTGGCTCATGTTCAGCCTCTTGTCATTCCAAACCCCTAGGTCCCTTTCTGCCTGGCTGCTCTCTAGGCACTCTGTCCCCAGCCTGTAGCACTCCATGGGGTTGTTGTGACCAAAGTGCAGGACCCGGCACTTGGCCTTGTTGAACTTCATCCTACTGGAATCAGCCCATCTCTCCAGCCTATCAAGATCCCTCTGCACAGCCCTCCTCCTTCCAGCAGGTCGACACTCCCTCCCAACTTGGTTTAATCTGCAAATTTGCTAATGATGGATTCAATCTCCTCATCTAAGTGATCAATGAAGATGTTAAACAAAATTGGGCCCAACACTGATCCCTGGGGGACACCACTGGTGACCACCTGTCAGCTAGACACAGCCCCATTCACCAGCACTCTCTGGGCCTGGCCATCCAGCCAGCTCTTAATCCAGCAGAGAGTGCCCCTGTCCAAGCCATGGGCTGCCAGTTTTTCCAGGAGTGTGTTATGGGAGACAGTGTCAAAGACTTTGCTGAAGTCCAGATAGACCACCTCCACAGCCTTTCCCCTCATCCACCAGGCAGGTTATCTGATCATAAATGTAGAATGTCTTTTATGTCAGATTTGAATATCATATTCTCTTAATTCATAGAACAATGAGCAAACAGATAAAATTATTATTATATTTTAAGTATTAACTATTTATAACAGATTTGTTGGTTAGCTATGTACTTTTGACTCTAAAATTTCAATTAGACTTTTTATGCCTTAGTTTGATTATAACCTCCTTTGTCCTTGATGTTCACTGTGTCCCTGTCAGGTAACTCCTCAAGGTCACTTGTGTATTACCTGACAGCAAAATGTGTATCCAGTAACAGCAGATCAGATGGGATATCTAGGGGAAGGTAGGCCAGAAAGTGTGCTTTTCCGTTACTATTTTATTTTCCTTTAGTTTCTTCAAAAAGATTTTTTTTTTCTTTTCTATGTCTGAGGTTTGTTACAAAGCTTTTTCAGGTTTTAAGCAAGTCAAATCATTTTTTTTGAAGAAGAAGAAATAAAAGCATTTACATGCTTTGAAGGTAAAATAGAGTCTCTGTGGATGAAATTGCAAATGCCTGAAGGAACCTTTGCATATTAATAGCATTGTTTGACTAAAGAGCAATTGTTTGATATTTTTAGCTAGATTTTTAGAGAACATGAAAAGAAATACCACTCCATGGCCCTTGTGGGAAGTTAGTTAAGAGGCAGGAATATCTTGGGGTTTTTGTTTTGTTTTTGGTTTTGTTTGTTTTTGTTTTGGTTTTTTTGTGTGTGTGTGTTTTGTTTTTTTTTCCAGGGCATCAGTGTAAAAAAAGGCCAGAACAATGTCAAGATATTTTTGTCAGAAATTAAGAACTGTTAACCTGAACAAAGTTTTACTACATTTAGATCCAAAGGAAAAGGATTTTACTAATGCACATACCTATATTACTATTTCTGTCTTCTCCTATACTAAATATTTATTCAAGACATTTAAGAGGATGGTCTCAGTGATCTAAGAACACAAAACAGGTAGTTTCACTAATGCTTTAGCAGGCACAACTAAAAAAATATTGGAAATTGATCCTACAGTTAATGTATTTTTGCAGTAGAATTCCATTGATGAGAGAATAGGAATTCACCATCAATATATCTTTATGTTGGAACATGCTCAGAATGTGTGTTTATGAATGCTCACCCTGCAGTGCATTATGTACTTTTTAGTACTTAGGGGATTTGTTTGTTTGGCTGGATTTGCTTGGTTTTGTTTTCAATAGAAAAACTTAGCTGACAAACTGATTTCAATGGCTCCAGGCACTATGCACCATATGGCACCCTGGTTGTGTGTGTCATGCTAAGACACGACACCCATTTTAATGTCACAACTACACTCAAACTGTAGAAGGTGTAGTGAATTTAATAAAGTGCAAGGCGCTAATAATAATCTCCCACAGCTGAGTTATACTCAAAAACTCAAATATGTGTCCAGGGACATTTGAAGTACTCTCATGATTTCCTTCCAAGTCTTGTGTTGATATTCTGTAATGACATGGGTGTCCTATAGGCCTATCTCATGTCTGTCAAGCTTAGGTGCATATCTTGAATCATTTAGGATATATGATGTGATCAAATAGAACCAGATGACTATGTTTAGGAAAGTAAGTACAACATTTGTTTTCTTGATGCAATCCTAACTTTCGGCTGCTGACAATGTAATAATAATAACAACAGCAACAACAACAACATGTTTGTGCTATATTTTTAAGTGGTTAGTCACATCACTTTTTAAGTAATTTTCTATAATTAAAGCTTTCAGTACTTAGATACTTAGAATTAATGCATAAAAATATATTAATTAGTGCTTCAATTTACTTTAACTATTGCTTAATACTAGATATTATACATACCTGAATATCTTTAAACTAGATTCTCTGCTATCTTTATACTTAACAAAAATCAATTCACCACACTCACTGTTCCAATCAGACTCTCACTATGGCATTTTTATTTCCTATGCATAAATCTCAACTTTAATTACTTTAAGTAGGGTTCCATGCTGAGGAGCAAAACCAGCGAACTTTGCAAGAACAACCTACTGGCCCTACTGTCTGCTGGTATTTATTATGTGTTGACAGTGATAGAACTTGATCTAATTTTAAAGAATTTGCTTTTTTTCCCCAAAACTTCCAAGTCCCTGAAGGCAGCATGAGACTAGTGACTGTAACAGAACTGGGCCTTAGCAATAGGACTAATTTTTCAAATGTTACTTTAAAGAAGAGACTATCAGATTAGCAAATATTGAAGTGCAACAATTTACATCCATAGAGCAGATTCTCTTTGTAGAATGACAAGGTTGTGTTCAACAGTACCATGTAGCTCATTACCAGTAAATCATGAATTTTTAGTAAGTGAATAAAGATGTTAACCACTAGAAGGCCACTTATATTGTTGTAAAAATAATTTGACCTGAAATTCAATGAATCAGAAGATTGCGTAATGCAAAATAATTGACATGCATATCACTAGAACAACACAGTAATGTTGATAAATTATTCTAAATCAATTTTTTTAAACTAAAACAAGATTCTGAATATTATAGTATAAATTATTTTAAATTACTATATGAAGAGTTCATCCTTTTAATTTTACTTGTATTCCCATCTAATATAATGCTGAATGTAAGGACCTGAAAATATTAAAAAAAAATTACTCAAAAACCTTTACAGTGAATGAAAAGAGCATTTAGGCAAAAAACCTATATCTGGGCTCAAATTAGATATGTGAATTATATAAGCCACAAAAAAAAAAAAAAGTTCACAAATTCTAATTTTCTATCACTCATTTTCAGTAGAAAACAAAAGAGAAACTTTTTTTTTTTTTTTTCTGTAGTAAAGATATTTCATACTTTTTTCCCTGGAACTTGCTGAGATGTTGGATGGAATCCAGCAGCCTCAAATAGTCAGGGGAAGGTAACTTTATTGGATTGTGGTGGTAACATGACATGTACTGTCTGTATCTTTGGATTTCAGGATTCCAACCTAAATTTTGAGGTCCATATCCCACATGAAACTTTCCCACAGAATAAGCCACCCAGGTGACAGTAATTAACTAAAAGTTCCACAGTAATGTACAAATAAATAGCTACCGCTTTTTTCACCTAACATGTTGCAACACATCTCCTTTCCTTCTTTCACTACCTGCTCAGAAATATTTTGAAAACAAGCAAGCTGTGACATGATTATTTACTGCAAACTGAATCTGAATATTTACCATGCATGCCATGCAGAATATAGGTAAACAAGTCAAAGAAACATTGCTTTTGCTTTTCCTAAGATGCTGATATAATTGTGCTTCTGGCCCTAACAGTGCTGTATCAGTGGTGCATCATGTTAAATAAAGAGGAAATACTGCTTAAAGAAAGGTGCTCTGAGCATGACTATGAACTGACTCCATGGCATCATTGGATTTATTTTTTTCCTTAAAGAATTTCTCATTTTCTTGATAGGAAGAAAGGGCACTGTAGATAAAAGAACATAAAATCTAAATTTCAGGAATTAAGGAAAAACAAACAAAGAGCTTTTTTATTGATTTTGTTATTGTTTTCTCGTTTCATACACAATACACCTATTCTAGTTCTCTTTTATCTTTTTTTCTTTGTCATTGACTTCTTTCTCTTTACAAGTTATTTTAAATGTAAGAAGAACAAAAACAGTCTCCCTTTTTTATTTTTATTTTTTCGTTTGAACTAAATTCCATCAGAGATATTTTATAGCTAGAGGCATAAATGAAAGTCAGGCAGCAAAATCATTTGTTTAAGAGACCCAAAACTGTTCTGCCTTCTTTGTTTGAAATTCTTTTTGCAGGAGGAGCTGCAGTATATGATGCAAATACCACCTTAGCTAGAGAGATTTACTGTTGGTGAATAAACCTGTCCTCAGTTTACAACTTCTCAAGAACTGTAACATGAAATAATTATTTTGTTCTTGTGCCCTTGATAATCCTTTCATGTTTATTCAGCTTTTTTCTATTCCTCTTTCCTTTTTCTTTCAATTTAACACAATGTCATCTAACATTATATCTAGGAAATGAGAAAGAATGTTTATGGTGTGTGTTAAAATTAACATAACTGAAATGTCTTTTCATTTTGGTGTTTAATATATACTTCTCTCTTAGAATATATATGAACTTAATGCAGATAAGACAGTCTTCACTGCACCCTAAAATGTCTATATTTTTATTTCTCCTAAAATGTGATACTTGATGTTTTCTGTATCTTAGCCAGTAGGCTTTCACCTATGAGTGATAAGCAACATCTTGGAATAATGAAAGGTAATGTTTTCTTATAATATTATTAAGAATTATTTTGCAATGCCAGTGGGATTTGCAGGTGTAAATCAGTAATAAAGGTAATGTGAATGTGATGGACTAAATCAGTTCTCCATGGACCACCCTCTCATGCTCTGTGCACCACGCCTGGAAACCTCTTAGCAGACATTTTCAGAACAATTACATCCACAATACATATGTTTAATATTTTAGTAATAGGCTAATAATTTACTTCTGATTCTGTAATTCCATCTAAGAAGGGCAGAGATTACATCTACAATTTTGATTTCTTAGGAACAGAACCCTCTGTTACAAAATAAGCATTGCCTATTTATCTATAACATATGCACCACTTATACCCTCACACATACATACCCTCTATTTCACCGAACTGCTAATCCTGCTGAAAACAAAGTATACTGTATTTGAATGAGACCATAATTGCATCAAATTATAAATTAAATACACCTTCTTAAAATTTGTGCCAAGTATTAAAAATAATTCAGAATCTACAAATTGAATTTGCAGATGGTGGACCATGCCTACATTTACATGCAAAAAGCTCTGGATATTTGAAGTTTTATGATAAGATAGGAACACATGTTTTTAATTGAAATTAAAAAAAAAAAACAACATAATCACCTGTTTTAAACATCAGCCAGCCCTTCCTGTTAAATATTGAACAATTATGAAGCTGGTTGAAAACCCTTTCCAAGAGCAATTAACTCCCCTTGCACACTTAAATATTTCTTATGTTATCTGCAAGCCATACTCTTGGAAAAAGGCCAAAGAAAAATCTATTCTTATAAAGTGTGTTTTAAAATGAGAAATACTGTTAACCATGACACTCACTGAGGTCTATTTTAAGCATTGCACTGAGGTCTACTAACTGAATTAAAATGATTTCTTCATTGTGTTTAAAAAACTAATAAATACCAGTCAAAGAGAAAAAAAAGTTGCACTGACTTTTGATCATTTTGCCAAGAGAGAAATTAAACATAGTAGTAAGTAGTACAGTATGTCTACTAAATGCATTAAGGACAGGACTCTGTGCCAAACTGAAGTTAGAAGTGATGCCAAAGAACCTGTGTCCACATAGATGAAGATGGTGTAAAACGGAGAGGGTTATATACTACATGGCTACTTCTATGATGTGTGACTGAGAACATACATGGTGCACTGCACAGTACTAATAATTTATTTCATTTTCATGAGAAGTCCTGGCTTAATGCCATTTTCAGGCATTAATCCAACCAGGAACATGATGCTCTCTATACCTCCCCTGAAGATAAATTAAGGCCATTTGGTGGAAGTTTAAAAATACACAGTGACATATCCTTGCACCAAATATGTGAAACAGACAAGGCCTTTTGCATTCTGGGGTCTATGCTTAATATTTGCTTGAAATTTTGCTGCTTACAAGGTCTGTGAACCAAATAAACTTTGAAGCATAGAATAAAGATGTTCTGTGTGTTTCATGAACAGAGTAAGAATTGCACAATCTATAACTTTTTAAATTGTTTTCTAAATATGTAAAAGAAAGTTGTGTCTCCAACACCCCTTGTTCCAAAGTTAAAAAAAAAATCTGTCACATTGAATATAGTCTCCTTAAAATAACGATCCAAACATAAAGAACATGATTGATATGAGTAAATTTATGAAAAATAGAAATAATTACATATACAAAAAATACATGAAAAATAAATTTCATTTATAAGTACATAAAGGAAATTATATCCTTTTATATCAGTAAAAGCTTGTTTTATGTATTTACTCATATCAATCACACATTCTGTTTGTTTGGATTATTATATGAAATACATACTATATATAGTAAGTAATATTATTCACACATATTTTTTTTACATTTAATTCGAACCTCCTAATGTCACTGAAAGAGTTACATGAGTCCATAGGAGGACTTCTCTCACTTTCTCACACAGATATAGACAGCTCTCTGCTCAATCTATTGATTGCTTCCCATGCTAATTATAGCATGCAACTCTCCTCAGGTAGGGTTTTGTTTTTGGTTTTTTTGTTTTTTTTTTAAATCCTATGCCCCTATTCAAGGGTTGTTACTCTGCTGGAGGGAAAAATGCATTAGCAGTTCATACTTCCAGGGCAAAACACCTGCAGCTCCTAGCTGTCTTCTAATTTTGGGCCTAATTCCTTTTGCATACTTGGTCATGATGAAATTGCACAGCCCAGTCATACAGTATTGCCATTGTTAGTAACAGGCCATAAAGTTGGTAGTACTTTTGCCAGGCCTGCTTTGTCTGATTTTTTTCTTTATCTCCAGCTTTGTTTTACCATAGTTTTATACAGATACTAACAATAAAAAAATCACATAGAATAAGGTATTTACAGCTCTAGCACAGTGATGTAATGTAAAGAAATTTGGGTCTGGTAAAGTAGCAAAGACTCTGAGAAATGGGGAGACAGGGCATGTACCAGAGGAGCTCAGACATGGAGTGGTGATAAGAGATGAGGAACAGGCTTGGCACTGGAGATGCCACACCTGTAAATTCACCCAGTGACAGTTACAGAAATGTAGACCTGGAAATGGACAAAACTGGTTTTCAGGGTAACAAACAGAACAAAAAACTCGTATCTAATTCGTATATAAAGAATACCATATGTAGTAAACTTGGACACAATATTACACTGCAGACCAATGAGGAAAGAGAAGGATGTAGAAGCTTTTACAAACAAATACAAATTACCACAACTGAATACTGGAGGAGAAAGTAAAAGTTTTAAACAGCATATTCATTGCAGGAAAGGACTCCAGAGGCTGAGAGAGTTTTGCCTCCTTAAAGATAACTGGCCATGGATCTTTTTCAATATAATAAGGGAGGATAACAAAGATAGGAACTTATAAGCAGGAATACACAGGTAAACAAACTTGACCGTTGCATTTTCAATTGTCTTATGAGTATTATTGCAAATAAAATGGAAACTTTTTTTTTTCTTTAATAATTGGATCTAGACTAATAGTGATTCTTGAACTGGACTATTCAGATTTCCATTAAGGAGACAATAACCCCTTTACTTTTATGGATATGTGTATTTTGCTTCCCCTTTGCTCATAAACAACATTTTAAGCACAATGCTAACTTGCTTTTAGTTATTCTTTCCCACAAAGATTTTGTTCCCACAGGGGAAGATTGGTTTCAATTTACTTATTTATGCCCAGATTTGTCCCACTGAACTTCAGGCATTTAGCTAATACATCTGAATAAGGATATACTCTATCAAGTGCCTCTTGCAGTCAGTGGAGAGATACTGGCATGCCCAGAAGGAAAATCTGGTGTTAGTGAACTGCACAAGAAAAGTAGCTCACTTTATGAAAATTAGACAGAAGAAACAGGACTGATTCCTATTTTAAGCAGCTAAAAGAAGTACCAAGTCAGGCAGAATGCATATACCCTTGAATACATAAGCCTTGTTTAAGGAAAACCATAACGTTTACTGCTATTTAAAACTCTTTTCTGTTATCAATTAAAAAATACTTGCATACCAACATGACACAGTATATATAAAAGGAAAAACTTTTTACTACAAAGGGATGGCAGAAGTAAGAGTGATAGACAGGATATAAAAACCTTTTTATAAGTATTATGAGTGAAGATCATGTGCAGAAGGAATGAATGCAGAATGATATCATAAATTAATTTCAATGTATGTTAAAAACTTAATTGTCCAATGACCTGAGGTATTGCATATTGTGCAAAGTGAAATTGAAGTTCTGCACCAGCAGACTATTTTGAATTGCCATTATTATACTTAGCAGGAGACAAGGAAGAGGTATGCTACAATGGAAGAAAATAGAAAAGACATGCAAGAATTTTGTGGGAGAAAAATACTTTCAGCAAAGAACAATCTATCAATATTGAGTACTTGTTCCTGCTTTTGTTACCTTGACAGTTTTTTCTTGCTTCTCTATCTAATTAGGATATTAAAGACATTTTAGGTGTCTGTAGTTCATAGTGAACAGGCTTTGGACTGCAGATAACACATAATTCAGAAGCTAGTTGTTGTGCAAGGGTCCCAAGTTTTAAGTCCGAGAGGGCAGTCCTTTAGAAACCTAAAATTCTTCAGTGTCAACATTCGTCATTGTGTTCAGACTTGTCCAGAACTTCCACAGAGACTGTATATATCACAGGCTGTTTCTTTCAGTCTGTGAGTTGAAGACCTAGTGAGAGCAAGTAATCCCTCTTCTTCACCTTTTCTGTTGCCCTCTGTGATTGCACGTATCACCATTAGATGGAATATTATGATTTTTTATGGTAAAAGATTTCAACTCAAAATATGTGAGCTGGAGTATCTAGAGAGTAATAAGCTATATTTTTCATTTTTAGTCTACAGAAACATGCATGTTAATGCATCTGAATGACAGTTTTTGCTTTGTTTACAAATTATAGGGAAGAAAAACATTCATCATATGGCATGTTCTATCAAAATTTTAGAGTTTCATGTTTTTATTTAGAGAGATTGAAAATAATGATTTTGTGTACAAATGGAGTTTTCTAAATGCTGAATGCTGAAGTGAGCAGGTAAACTTGTTGGGTTCATATTTAACAGACTTTTTTCTAAATATAAACATCTTCAATTTTGATCACTGCTCATTTTGTGCCTTTTTTCATAGATAAAAAAGGTCTTTGATATTCTCTTTTTTTTCAGCACATAAAACTCAACCATATATAGAGCAACAGAGGAAAAAAAAAAGGGCTCTAAATCATAGACTCAACATACATGTAACTGATTATTTCCAACAGTTTTCTATAATTGTTTAGGACAATATTTCATAGAACCTCAGTTTACACGTCTACAATTCCACAGTAACATTGCTGGTAGATAGCACAGAGACTAAAAGGAAAGATTGAACAAAAAAACACCCCATCATATTTTTGTGTTTCTACAAATACAAATAATATATAAATAATAAAAATATAAGCCAGCTATATTTACCTGAAGATAAAAGTGGGGGGTCTTTGGTTCTAGGTATAAAATTCTATGTATTGAATTTTTTAAACCTGTTAACCTGAAAAAAAATCACTGGGAATCCAGAAAACTTTGTAATCTGTAGCAGTGGAATCCAAGTGCCAGTATTCATTCACCTTGATGCATTTTAAGCTGGTTAATAATATTGTCACACTATCAGAACTATCTGACTGTACTACTTCTTGTGTCATTCACTTTTTTACTCTTTTGTGACACCTTTCTTTTTAATTTTCTTTCAAATGTAAAGAGCAGTCTCCAGTGTGAACCTATACCAGTGCTTTAAAAAAAATCATCAGATGAACAAGGCTACTCATTGTTAAAAGGCTGTTTCCTTTCAGAAGATAACTAATAAAAATTACATTAAATATTCTTATAGTCATGTGTTTTTAGGGGGTTCTGTTTTTTCAAAAGCACAATTTAAACATCAAATGATGCAAAAATTGTCATGAGGGTAAACTGTCAAATTCTTTAACCCACACCATTCTTGCAATTGCATGCACAATGAAGCAGTAGAATGTTCTAGTGGCACCTTAACAAACTTAATTTGTGCAGTTTGGTATGGTTTAGGGGTTTTTTTCTATTTTTCTTTATTTTAAAAGTTCATGTTTTTAAAATAATGTTGTTTTTATCCTTGAATATAAGGATGTGAACAAAGAACAGCTCACAATCTGAAACGTGGCATTTCTACCTATAGCATCGATTAGTCATTATGAAAATGACATTTGCATCCCCCCTGATTTCAGGTAAAATGAAATGCTTTTCCGTTGCTTTAAGAAAACTATTGGCTATGTTCATCTCATCCAGGTTTTTAATGATACAGACAATGTTTGCATGTTTGTGAAAGCAGGAAAATGAAATTTCTCTTAAATAAACAAAGAAAAGGTTAATATGTTGGAATACTTCCAGACAGAGATGACTGTGGACCAAAATTAGAAAGACAAGATCTTCATAAAATAAAGAGTTGTGTTTGTGTATCATATTTTAAAGGTAGCAAAATTAGACTTTAATAGCAAATTATATGTAATGACATGAAACCATGCAAATATAGGAAGGAATACGTATTCATATTCATGAAATATGAACTCAGTTAATAAACACTAATCCATTCTGCTACATTGCTTTTTTCCATGCTTAAGTATTGAGACAGGAGAATATTTGTTGACTTACATCACCCTTCTTGATTACAGTTTATAGTTCCTCAACCAATGTTTGGAAAAGACAACTCCATGTGAGCCTAGGTTAAACTTGAGAGAACACAAAACTTAACCTTAGTAATTTTTAGTCCTTTCTCATTATTTGAAACTGGAGACACTCAAAGATAGTTATGAGAACTGCAGTATTTCTTTCTAGATAATATCTGTACATACATTTTGTCTTTCAACTATTTTGCTGTTCTTACTACAACCACAGTCCATGTCAGTAACAGAGCATGGACTTTGTTCCTATTTTCTTCTTAGTCACCAAGACCTATAATCAGCTGTAACTATCTATTTTGACCTCTGTTTTTCTTTAAAAGACACCTACAGGTGTAACTACTAAAAAACCTGTTCTGGTACTGATTCTTTATTTTTTTTCTTTTTTTTTTTTTTTTTTTCCTTCTTCATTATAAAGTACATGCTACTAATAATTTCAATATTTTGTTTTACTTCACAAATTACCATGAATTCAGTATTTTTAAACAAAGCAAGATATTATTCTTCTTCTACACTAATTGTAAGTTATCCAAGACACATAGAACATGCTTTTGATGATAACAAATACCATGTAAGATAACCAGAGCCTCAGAGAAAGTGGTGTTGACCCAATGTGATACCTCACAGCACCAACTTGTAGTCTCAGTCACGAAGCCAGCGGACTGTGTGGTTCAACTTACCTCAAACTAGACATCTAAGGCCTGCTCCAATTTGGCACAGATGTCATCAAGTGTAAAAATCAAATGCTCAGAGGTGTTTGACATAACACTGTGGCCTTGCAGATATAATAGGATTTATGGGAGAGCCATGGGCTTTTTGAAGTGGCAGCTGGACATTGGGACAATACCCTGAAGCATCTAAAATGGTAGTAATATGTAGTCAACTGATTAATCTGGAAAAGCTCTCTGCAGTCTGAGCAGGGTCTCAATTCAACTGCCATGTATGTAGGGTTTAAATGTCATTTCAAACACCCTTAGCTGTCATGAGTATCTGCTATTCATATATCTATTCACAGATATATCCTAAATGTTACTAGATGCCTTTGCAAATGACAATTGAAGAGTTTCAAATATCCTTAAGACGGTTATATGTGTATACACCCACAGCCCCCATATTTGGCCAGCTACATTTGCATATCTAAGTTTAGAAATCGACCATCTGGAACTGAATTTTACCCAAGGAAACATTAACTGTGTTGTATAATAACTAAGAGTCCTTTCCAAACTGCTGACTCCTCAGGCAAGGAACAGATTCTGAGAGTCAAATGCTGATATGCTAATTTGGATAACATCACTTCCTTTGGTTACAGATTTTCATTGATGGTAGAACAACATAAAGTAGATTAGAGATAAGATTTGAACTGCAATTGCATTTTAGTTGTGGGGTAGCTAACTCCAGAGTTTCAATTTTCTAATTAGAAGAGTTTTCTCATCTAGACAGTGATTTTGGCCACATATCTGGGTAACTGCTCAAGATACAACACAAAATATCTAGACACTAGACTTTCTAATAAGAAAAGTAATCCAGCAGTAAATAACAAAAAAATAATCTCTGAATATTTTTCTTCTCTTTTTGACTAGTACCCAAGTTGCCATTCTATCTTTGATACAGGTGCATATATACCTCCCTTAGGAATATAATATAAAATACACATTATTTTATTAAACAGCCATGCATTCCTTTAAAATGTCTATTCATAAAGGTCTATTTAAATGTTCTTAATTAAAGCTATTTTTACTTAATGAAATAGAACTAAAACTTTGCTGGGAGTTACATTCAGACAGAAATCTGCAGACCATCTGTGACTCAAAACCACAGCACATAGCCAGACAATCCCTGACCTCAGAAAATCACTAGCCCACTTGACTCTTTAATGACTGCCTAGAAGGCATATTTACTTCTGGGACAATGAAATAGGCAGCTCTGGAACCTTCTTCTTACTGCAAATGATGTTGCACCTATGTGTTAATTACCTAACATAAGAAAATCACAGGAACCCTATGAGGCTTATTTTATGTCGTCTTCTTTTTTTTTTTTTCTTTTTTTTTTTCCCCCTTTTTTTTTTCTTTATAAGTGTTCATTATTTTTGGTCTGGAAAAGTTTTGATTTCCTTGTTTTCTTTCAAGTAATGATAGAAACTTCTGAAATATCTGCTTGTTCATGAGCTACCACAGCAAAAATGGTTTTAAATAACTGCAAAACATTTTACTATGAATCACTGTACAGTTTTGCAAACAAACAAACAAACAAACAAACAAACACAGTCAGTAAGAATAATCAAAGAAGGAATAAAATTCAACTTAAGCAGTCAGGATGAGTAGAAAGAATACCCATAACAATCAAAAAGTATGTACATCTAGAGTGACACAATGAATAATTTTGCTTCAAATAAGAAGCACAACAATCAAAATGTGGAAAACGTAATTTTAACACTGTTGATGGTGTTGCAATTCAAGGAACAATGAGAATTACACATGACCTTTTTAGATGATATATAATATTCATATAACAACAGTTTTGTATGGAATCTGTATTCTTTTTACTCATGCTATTCTTAGTACATGAAAGCATGTTTTTTTCTGGCACGTGATTTTTTACATAAGTAATATCTATTTCCTATTTATAAAATTGTTATCTTATAGTCACATCTGAAAGCATATACACCTAATATTTGTAGTCCTCAGAAACATGGCATTTAAAGGCAATTAAATTACGCTTATAATTTAAGTCATGTTATGACTTCTAAGCGGGTTACAAATTGTTGGCATTAATTATTCATTAACTTTAAATAGTTCCTGCCTTTTAATATAAAATCAATTTCCTGATGGCTGTGGATTTTTTCATATTCCTCTTTTGGCTTGTAAAACCTTTTGTTTACTCTATGCACATGTGTTAAAATAATGAATTCCTGATGAAATCTGGTGCAAAAGAATTATTTGTTCTTTCACTTCAAAGCTGAGTGACTTTTGGACTTCTGACAGAATTAGTTCGAGACATATATATTTATAGAAGACATTGTAATAGGTACATGTAGACCTGCAGTATAGCAGGTCCCACCCCTCCAATTATTATTATTTTCCCATTAAATTATTATGCTTTACTTCATGATGTCCAAATAGATACTTTGCACTGATAAAAAATCTTGCAATTTAAATGATATTTTAAATTCCCATATAGATTGGAGACTCAGTGCTGAACACAGATGTTTGCTAAATACAGAACTTTACTGAGAATGAGGCCAACAAGTTACGTACACAATATTTGTAAGGTTGAATAAGCTTTCATGCATTTTCCTAGGAGTTCTTGGAAGCAGATGCCTAGGTTTTATAAAGTTGTCCTTGACTATGTTTTATAAAGTTGTCCTTGTACTTTTTGTCCAAAACCTCACTCAGGGTCTCTGACATGATATTTAAGTTTACATTGCTGATATGCACAAAACTGACAAGAGATCTTGAGATCTCTGAAAAGCATGACATTCCTAAGACTGAAAGAGATTTTATTATCAGTGCTGTAATACCTCAAAAACAACTATATGCCTGGACAGGTGGCAGTTTTTCCATTAAGTAGCAGTCCCATCTTAAAGTCCATTGTCTCTAAAGCTCACCAAATAATCCATTAATATCTCTATTTACTCCTTTTTGTTTGATATAGTACTTACACTATGGTGACTGATAACTCGTTCAAGACTGGATCAGAGAAATAGAATGACACTTTTTAATTCTGAATTTCTTTCCATTTTTATTGTAAACTGTATAATGGCCTGATGGGAAGTCCAGCTGCCAAGTAATGCTGTCTTTGCTGATGACCTGATATAGCAGCTTTTTTCACAAGTATTCCTGTTATAATGTATATAATTATACAATACAAAGAGACACCATACCATTAAGAAGCATTTTCTTTTTGTTTTTCTTCCTTCGAGCTATTTTGATGCTATTTTCATAGACATGCATAGCTTGCAATAACAGTAGAGTTAAAATCTTGAAACACTTGATAAAATATTTCAAGACAAATAACCTAAAAGAAAGATTAAATTTTAAAAGTTTTTAGTACTTTCAGAGTTGGCAAAGATGTGCAGAAAATTGGTAAAAGAGGGATTTACAGGATCACAGAAGTAAATGATTTTGAGAGAATTTTTCTTTAATATTCCTAAATTTATTTATTTTGGGGTTTTTTTGTTTTGTTTTGTTTTTATGTTTGTTTGTAGAATTAAGTCATTAAGGAACTGCTCAGGTATATTATATTTGTATCACTGAAGAAGCCATAAGCCCTTCACATTGACAAAAGGTCAAAATACTTAATCAGATGTGAAAAAAAGAGGGAAAAAAGAAATAGTGACACAGGGTAGAAAAACAGGCTGAAAATGGAACATCTACAGATATTTACCCATCTCATGAAGCATTTAGTTTCAGGTTGACAATAGTTTCAAACAGGAGGATCTGCTGGCAGTGGAGCTGATTGTTGAAGTGTATTTCAGTCTGTTCTATCTGGATAGGGGCAATGTCCTGTAAAGAGTGGTCTTATATCTCCTAAACAGGCAAAAAATGCCATACTAACAGATGGATAGGAATATTAGCATGAAAATGACTATTACCTACTTCCTGGTTGAGTTTTACAGGCTGACAGACTACAGAAAACTACAGAAACAGTGTCACAGCAAATTGCAGGCAATTTAAAAAAAAAAAAAAACAAAAAAGTTTACTGATTAAGAAATATTGTAAGAAATAAACATGGTATTATAAGGATTTTAAACCTCAAGATTGTTCCAAGACAATTGAAGTCAATACTTGTTATTACATCTTACTCAATGAATCTTTTGAATGAATCAAATTTTCAGTTTTAGTAGTTTTTAATTATAAATAATTAAAAAATCAATATCCAGATATAAATTCGAAATTAATCAAAAATAGTTGATATTGAGAAGCTTTCTATTCTTGTGTCATACCCCCAAAAAACATAAAGTAAATGAAATTTTAAAAGAAATAAAATTGCAATAGGTAAATAGTTAAGAAATAAACTATCTTTGAATTAACATTGCAGCATAAAGTTACAACCAAACCCAAGAATCAAACTCAATCAATGCATACAGATAGATGATATTAAGTCATATTGAACTGTGCATAACCAGTACTTTTGAACATAATATGTTATTTATGGCACCTAGAATCTCAAAACTTTTATATTGAAAAATATGCATATATATGTGCACAGACAAAGAGAGAAGCAGAGAAGCAACATATGTGCATGTTTATGTTGGTATGTACAGCATACAGGTTTTATTGACATGTTAAACTAGGAACTTATATTGATCTTAAAAACTGAAATCTTTCCCTTATACTTTCCTTATTTAGGTAATTACCAAAAAAATTCTAAAGCTAAGGCACAACTAGTTCCACCTTCGGATAAAAAAAAAAAAAAGAAAGAAAGAAAATGATGACTTTACACTAACATACATGAAGTTTTAATGAAAAATAAGTGGCTCTAAAAAATTTCTAATGCTCATGCTTCCAATATTTTTGCAGCACAAATTTTTAAATTTACTTTTTTTCTTTTCTTTTTTTCTTTTTTTTTTTTTAACATGGGTAAATAAATAAAATAAGGCTGTAGTATGGTTCAGATCATGTAGGTCACATTATCATGAAACTAATGCATAGTGACACTGTGCCACCTGAAATATTCAATGAAAAAAGACCCTTGTCTCTGAGCCTCAGTGTCATTTTTAACTATGATTTAGTCTTTTTTTTTTTCTTTTTCCTGGAAGTTAGAATGGAAAAGATCTGAAAAGCTCCTATAATAATAATTGATACAGTGAAAATCTGTATTTAGTGGTCAAGAAAGATGATCTAAGGTCAATAAGGTGCTCTTTGAAATTTTTAGGTGGGCCAATCACAAGTTCAAAAAAATAATAGGAATAAAAAGGATTTGATGATCCAGTTGCCCCAGTTACAAAGGCTGGGACCTGCTTATCGCTGTGTGGGTCTAACAAAAACTGTGTATTCTACACCCTTTATGTCATTTCTTATAAACTATTAATAATGGATCATTTGCAGAAGCTGCACAGGGCACACCTGACACATCAGGCTACAAGCTGGGTGTTAAAGAACTCTGTGAGAAAGAGTCTTTCACATCAATGTCTCAGCCATTATGACTCCCCTCCAGGAAGTCATTAGCACCTTAATGCCCACCCTGCGGGGTCATGTCTGCTAATGGGCCATCAAAGATTCCAAAAATTTCCCATGACTCACAGAGTAAATCATCCATTGTGAAACTCCTCGCCCTGAGAGATGTACTGGGCATTCCCACTTGAACCTGAGCATATATAATCTTGGGATTTGGGGACTTCTGGTGCCACTTGTTGGATGCAGAGGAGGACCAGAACCTTGTCAGGACTGCGACTGCCACTCTCAACCAGACTGCAACCATCATCCTCAGCAACAGGTTTTCCTTTCCTTTTACTTTGCACTCGAGGGGACCACACGGCATTCAGCACGGGCTAACAAACACCATCCTGTTCATGCCCGAGGGTGCTGGGTTATGCATCTGGGGTTTGTGGGTTAAAATAATTTTTTTCTCTGTAACATTGTATTTATTGTAATCTTTTTAGTAAATTGTCACTCTGATTTATAATCTCTCTTGAGTCAGGTTCATTTCTCCCACTGTTTTACCTTTAAACCAGCACACTTCATTATATCATACTAGTTTCATCTATTTTTATACTTATGGAATAGAGTAGTTCATTATGAGTTAGTCTGAGAATCTTGGTAATTCTGATTGTGTAGAGGGACTTGATTCTTAATTTCAGCATAATGCATTAAAAAACTATAATATCAGGTGAAGGCAACTCTTTCTAAATGTCAATTTTGTTCAGCAAATAACTCACTGTCTGCTATGACCTGCTGTAAGGGAAGGATTTCCCTTCTCAAAGACTGCTCGTACTGAAGAAGTGAGGTATAAAAAAAAAAAAAAAAAAAGTCCTAGAGGACTAGGTACATCTAGTCTCTCCAAATTCTGCACTAAATGACTGTGCTAACTCACAGGAATCTATTCGTAGAGTAAAATGCTGCTCCCTAGAGCTTGAATGTCAGCAATAACATGCACATGGTTCATTACTAATAATGTGGGGGAAAAAAGGCATGAAATAGTGCAATAAGATGCTTTTTTATCACCCTTTATTTTAGCTAATCAAAACGTGGGACACATTTGCTGTGTATCCTTATGATAGTCAAGAAAAGAAGTTGTGCAAAAGAGCTGGATAATGTGTGTTGGCACCCTCATTAAGAATGATATGAATTCAGTAAAGCAAGCAAATTGAAAGCATAAGTTAACAGTGGGCCTCTTGAGGATCAGGAGTACCTTCTTCACTTGATTAGGTAAACACTCCTAATGGTGATGCAGAGTAAGAAGATGCAAGAGCTGTCCTAGTGAAATATTTACTGCCTGTAATTAGGAGTTTCCAGTTCTGTGTCAAGCACAACAGGGTTTCATGGCAGTTTGGGACAGAAAATTTATAGAGTGTATGTAAAGATGTTCTAATTGCCTGTGCAAAACCAAAACAGGACCACAAAGCTTACATCATTTTATTTCACTGGGAGTTTTTATATGTAATCAGTTGGAAGCAGAGTGGGGTGCTTTGTGTTGTTTTTAACTTCGTATTTTTTCACAAGAGAAAATAGTGTTGGGAAACAGCATTGAACACATAACACAAAACATGCCATATTTATATGGCACTATACAGTCTTGTTTCTCTAATTAAATATACTTTTTTTCCTCAGAAAGATGAGATTCAAGCTAAATTTATAAGCACTGTTGTTTAATATACAGATTATTCTTTATAATGTGTATATAAATTTGTTTCTGCACAAACTTGGCAACTTATAGTTTATTCCCACTGCTGTCTGCATTTGTCACTGCATTGATATTTAGTTTATTTTATTATGATTACTTCTATCATTTTATCTCTCTACAGACTAGTCTAAACATATCTAATACCCTTTAAACAAACAGCATATTAATTCTGCATCTTCCTAACAGATCTGCTGGGAAGTGGAGTAGGTGTAATAAGTTGCATTATTATGTTTCAAGGAAATAGGTGAAATGTCCATATTTCCAGGAGAACTGTGTAATGAAAAACATTGATCTTTACATATAATATCATGCTAAGTTTTGGTGCTTCAACAGAGATTTCCTGCTGTCCCTGTTTCTCTCTTCCCTTCCACCCATTCCCCCTCCCCTTGTCACTTATGGAATGTTGTCTTCTTTTCTTTACCAATTTTATTTTTTTTTTTTTTTTAGTCTTCCCTACAATTATTGATTTTTAACCCATTAGCCTCCTTTCTGTTAGCAGTCACCTAATTCAGTCTTCCAAAAGGGATAAGGCAACCACAGCTCCTTGTCTCTAGGTACAAGCAGCAGAGAGGCTGAGCAGGCAGGCAAACCCACATACATACCATATGCATACATATATGCACATATAGCCACACAGATCAGCACAGACACTCACATGAACACAGCACCTACAGCCTTTACTTTTCCTTCTCTTTGGTTAGGAGGGAAGTTCATTAGTGGAATGTTACATAGTCATATATACAATAGAGATTACTCCGCCATCTGGGCTTAGACATTGAGTCTGATTGGTAGCTGATCCCTGATTCCAGCTGCAGACATCTGGATATACCAGTCTCCAAGGCTGAGTCCCACAACCCCTTTCTGGCTGATGGTATTTGCACCCTCTCACACACCAACACATGCATCTGTGTGCGCACACACCCCCACACACATGCACTACAGATCTCTCTAGTAGCTGCCCTCAAACACTCAGCCCACCCAGCAACTGGATTGCCTCATCACTCCATTATTTCATACAAAGACACACACACATGCAAATGAGTATCTGTGACAGCTGATTGAGACTTATGCTCTAACCAGTAGCCAGCCCCTAGACTCTAAGGCAGTTGGCTTACTGAGAAGATAGGAGAGACTGTGGTGATCAAGTGCAAATAACGGCCATGAGTAAGGGTTAGCAACCTGTTTGTAAATGACCAACACTTTTTATGCCTTTTTCCCCTCTAAGGTCCCCATACTTGCACTAACCCAAACCTCTTTGATCTGCATATTTCTCTTTCTTTGGCTCCTCCACTAAGTATCCAATAACAAGTCTTGCACAATCTCCTAATAATTTTTGTGGTACCTTATAATGAGGCTTGTACATTCCCACAATCTACTTAGGCCATTACTACATAATAAATTCTGTTCCATTCCCAAATCCTTTCCACTTCATTCTGTAATATGCATCTGTCTCCAGTTTAACAAGACAGAAATGTCTGCTAAGGGGGTGGGAGCCCTCCTGGGGTAGAAAGATGGAAAACTCCTCCCTCCAAATTATTATTTTGAAATTAAGAGGTGTCAAGGATAAAACGTAGGAAAGGGAAATAAGAGTTCTTTACTAATACATATACATATATAACCAAAACCAGAACTGAACAAACAGCAACACCATAACCAAAACTTTCCAAAAAGTGAAGTCCTGTCTTAGCCCCTTCGGATCAGTTATATCTACGAGTGATGCTGTGCCTTGGGAGGCAGCGCCCGCAGCGACTCCCTCACGGCCGCCAGGGGGCGCTGTTCGGCTCCACTGACGCAAAGGCACAGCTGTGGGAGCGGTGCTGGTTCCAAAGTTCACGTGGGACCAGCGGCTACAGGGATAGGCTGGGACCTTTCCTGTGGCAGTACAAGGACCCTCTCACCAGCTTTTGTCCATAAGCGTTTTGGGGGGTGGGGGGTTAGAAACTCCTCTGCAGCTGGCGCTGACCTCTCGGTGGTTCCTAGTGAATCCAGGCAGTGCCCATCCTGTGCTGTTCTCTCAGGAGAACAGATGGGCAGAGTCAGGGGGTGAGCCAGGCCCCTCTTCCCATTGCTGCCTTCAGCCCAGCAAGCACTGACTGGGCACCCAAGCAGATGGAAAACAAAGGTGTAGCACACTGGCAAAAAAAAAGAAAATGAGCATGGGGAAACCTCTCTGACCACCTCTCAAATCAGGGGGAAAAAAGGTGAAGTCTCACCAAGAAAAGAAAACACCTTTCCCCAATCCTCTCCCCAGCCATCACATTGGAATGTAAAGCTATAGCTATCCTTTTGTTTAGGCTTTGGACAGTGCACCGGCTCTGGGAGCAGGTACTGAGAGAGCTGGACTCCAAAAAACCATCTCACCGTGGCTCCAAAACACAAACCCCTGTGTTAGCCAGGGACAAAAAGAAAACCACATGAAAGATTTTTAAACCATAACTACACAATAGGTTCCTTTTCTTTGCAAGGCCTCCTGGTGTATGTTGCCCTGCTTCTTATTGTAGATTACAAATACACTGATGGCTCTTTGTGGGTAGGCCTCAGGAGCAGACAATTTTGGGCATACCATGTTCACTGAATAGCTTACTAGCTTCCTCCACCAATCATATTTCTCATCTTTGCCTGGTTCCCTTCATTTGTGGTATTAAACTTAGATAGCTTAACAATTTTCTTTTTTCTCTTTTTCCATCTGAAGTTCTCATTTCTCAACACTACTGTTTCCATATCTATTACTTTCTGTTGCTTTCCACCTCTTAATGTTATACTTTTACTGTCCACCTTTTCCCCTGTTTTATAATTTAATGTGTATAGGGAAATGAAACACCTTTAGGATTAAATAAGAAATTTTATTTTAGCAAAATGGGAGAATCCATGCTGAGTACACAAGCAGTGTTTACTATCGGTTCTGTTTGGATAGCAGATTAGATAGATTCATGTATCTACCATATAATTTTAATTACAAAAGCCTATTATGTGCCCACTTCTGTCCAGTAAGTCTCAGTTCCTACCCATATCTCTTGTCAGACACCTGAATGTTCTGTAAGTTCCACTGGTGGTCTGGCACTACTTAACACACATATATTGTCCATTTGCTACTTAATCTGCCTCTCTTATCTGCTCCCCATATGAGACAGAAGGATAACACAAGATGCAGCATAAGGAATACTCCCATACAACCAAGTAATATTAGAGAAAGACCAGGTATCCATCATAAAGTCACTGGAATGGAGAAAATGTCACAGAAACAAATGGAACAGACGATCTGTCCAAAAATGAAAGCACAAAAAAGTCACTCATAGTGACATTTCTTCCAATGAAATATTCCAGTTTAGTAGAATACTGTCTTATTGTGTTCTCTTAACTATATATGAACATTCCATAATTAAAATATGTAAATAACAGTCTCTTAATAATATAGCCTATGTTTTGGCAGCCAGGTTTCCCTCTTGTTCTCATCCACATGCAGGCTACACTAACATCGAACACATACAGGTCTGATTGTATCAGAGGAATGATAATTCACAAATTGCATTTTATTAGAAAAGTAATGTTTTCTTAAATCTGTGCAATGTCCCTTGAAATAAAACATACATGTTTATTTCCATTCTTCAAAATAATACTGGCAGGACTTAAGGCACATGGGTTTTTCTCCCCCTAAAGGTAGTCTTTCTCAGTATAAATAGATTCCAGTATTTTTCATCTTTTTTTACTCTTGTTTGTATATTCCCATATGTACTACTTGCAAGAATTTTATTCAGAAGAAATAACAGTTCATTGTGATCCATGTGAACATATAGCTTGGTATGGCATTCAGAATGCCCCAAGGGGAAAAAAATCAAACAAAAAAATTATTTTAATATTCAAAATACAAATAGCTTCAGAAATAGAATGTCACTTATATTTGTTTATAACATTCTAGAAAAAAATAGAAATTAAATTTTGGGTTAGATTTTCTGACAGATAGCTCTCTGTAGGCATACTTGTAATTTAAATAGTAGAACATATCTCTTCTAAGGATCTAGCCACACCTACTGCAGAAGTTTAATTAAAGATAGTTCATTGCCTTATTGAACACAGCTAAAATTTTGTACCTGTCATGGTTTCAGCCAGGTGGGGCCTAAATTTGGGTTTTAAAGTTTGGACTAGGCCTGAAAATTGTCAGGTGA
>JAWWEV010000001.1:72740728-72826975 GCA_035583235.1 Hafferia zeledoni | reverse complement strand
TTAAGTGTGGTTCTCATAGGGGAGTCAGAAATCTTTCCAGCCTGTGTTCTGCCCGGCAGTTCGGCAGGCAGTGCTGGGTTTATAAAGTTCTGATTACTCCGAGGACGCTTATAGCTATCATTTCTCCCTGGCTGAAGTGTGGCTTCATGTCAGAAATCAGAACCCCTTCCAACCTGTGGGCTGCCGGGTAATTGGCAGACAATGTTGGGGTACATAAGGGTCTGATTTGTCTGGTAGCGCTTACAGCTAATAACTTGTGATTAATACAGTTAAGACTAGAAATCTTTGTATTTCTGTCTCCCTCCTCCCTTTCACGTGACAGAAGTACAAAAATTCAGGAGAAAAGAAAGAGACAACATAACGATAGTTTTTAATTGGTACAGTTTACTAATCATGTCACAGTAATACTTGTCATTATACAGAAATTACAGTTTCAGTCTAAGAGTACTGTATGGAACAATACTAAAATTGTTCTGAGGATCCTACATTTTGGTAGAAAATATACATATTTAAGAATAAATAATGAAAAAGCAATTAGAATGCAAAGGGAAATGATTTATATCTATCTATATTCCCCTTTCTTTTTTGCGTGGTCTATGAAAAGAAAACATAATCCTCCCAAGTACATTTAAGTTTTAAGAGTAATGTTGCTTTTATTCTGCTGTGGGTTTTTTGAGAAAAGTTTTAAACAGAGAGAAGGAAATACTACCATTTAATGGAGGGAAAATCTGTAGAAAACTCTATAGTGTCATTGTTATCTAACCACATAGATAAGCATATTATAAGTCAATCTATATTTTGCTAAATATATCAAGCAAAATATGAAAAAAGTTGGCATTTTCTATGTATATTTACAAATCATGCAGTTTTCTGTTCTTGCAGATTTCCTTCCTCCTTCCATTACATGGAGGCAAAATCAATCTCAACTAAATTTAGCTTAAATTAGTTTCTACTAAAATTTAAATTTTATACACATATTTCTATATAATTGTCTTCTAGTCTTCTTTCTTGCTGTGTGATTTTTTTTTTATTTTTTTTTTATTTTTTTTTTTTTTTTTTTAAGATGGGACTAATCATTCCATTGAATACAATTTTAGTGCTTTTTTCATGCAGGAGCCCGAGCACATTTTCAGTCTTTGTAGGCATCCTCAGGTTACCTGCCATTCATTCAGGGGACTATGGAACATGAAAGTGTAATACTGTCAATTTACAACAGATTAACACAGGATTTGCACACGTTTAGGAATTTCAAGAGACTTCTGACAAGTTATAAAACTGTAGTTGAAGTGCACAAAATTACATTTGCACTTGAAAAACCTTAAAAAAAAAAAAAAGAGGAAAAGATGAATTCATAATGTATACTTTGATGACCCTGAGCATAAGCATGAAAATTTGATGCCAGTAAAATTAAATATAGAACAATATGAAATTTTATTTTCTGAATATAAGATGTATGTGTGATTTCCTGGCCATCTTACCATTATCTTGTTTATTTTGTTGACTTATTACATCACTCATCACCCCTAAACTGCTCCTTTTCTTAAAGTTTTATTCACAAGAACATTTTGTCTCTTTTTCTAAATACTTCTGAACTGTTTTCCTGGTTTTTGGGGTTTTTTTTAATGGATGTAAATTATTTGGCTTTAATTTTAAATTTAAGTGAAATATGTATAGTGTAAACCAGATATAAATATTTGTGTATTGCAAGGCTTTTTTCCCCTTTGTTCTGGAGAATTAAGAAAAAAAATTAATTGGGACAGTTGAGACTGAGAAACTAAAACAGAGAAAAAGCTCCTCTGATAATTGTCAACATACTTAACTCCCAGGGAAAGTAAGAAAGTCACGTAGGAGACTTTGAGTTTCAGAAGAGCATACTTTGGCTTGTTCAGAGTATGAGGGTAGGCAGGTTATCATGTGAGGCTGCCCAGAAGGACAGTAGAACTTAAGAAAACTGGTCTTTTGTCAGGAACATCCTATCCAAGAAGCAGAGCTGTCCATCCATTTGCAGAACAAAATAGATAGGCTTAGCTGGAGGCCAGCTTGCCTGAGCAGGAAATTCTTGACTGAGCCTAATTACAGAAAGGAAGTGTGTCGCAGGTGGCTTCCTTCATGGAATGTTATAGCATTGCCTGAGCATGCAAGCATGGATTTAGGAAAGCCAAAACTCAGTTTAACTGAAATATGGTCACTTCCATGAAGTTATTTAAATCTATTTGACAACATTATACATAATTTCCTGTCTTCCAGATGAGTTGTACTACAGTCACTTTAATTCATGGATCTCAGAGTGATGAATAAGGTATTTTAATACTTCAACATTCTGATAAAATGTTCCAGTAACAGATTAGGATTATAGGCTTGCTATTTAGTGTCCTGGCAATGACAGACCCATGCTCATGATAATCAGGTTTAACTGTAATCTTTCAAGATAGCATATGATTTATTTTATAAAATATGTTTCCTTCAACATAAGGAATTATTTGCGTTTATTTTCTTTTCTGTTCCTTTCCATAGAAAATAGAAATTTAATATTCATGAGGTGTTAGCACAGTGCTGGTACTAACAGCATTACTTCAGTTATGATCCTCTTTTCACAAGTGATATGATCTCAATCACAAGTGTACCAGTAAGAGAATTATTTGCTTTCTAGAAAACCAGTACAAAATTTGTATAATTTGTAGGACTAGAATCGCAACTCTACCCCTCATTGCTAACAGAACATAATGTAGTCTTATATTTTCTTCATTATTCTGCCATTTTCTCCACGAGAAACATCTAGGTGCAAAAACTATGTCCAAGAACAGCTCATAGATTAATTTGGCTGTTAATTTTGAATTGGAATATTTTATTGACATAAGCAGGCTGACAAGGCTTCAGGAAGAGTTAGACTAAGAATTACCAGGGAACTTCCACCATGTGTCTTTGCACCATGTATGTTCTTCTAGTTTTGGCTTCATCACAAGCCCATTTCAGCTGCTTTTGAGTGAATTGAATCTGCATATTTGCAGGGCAATATTCATCCAAAGAACATTCATTTGCACAGAAGCAAATAAAATGTTACTCTAGTAGCTGGGAAAGAGTATTCTTGCTCCTTGTTGGCATTTTTATTTAATTTTCTTCCTAAGTTAAAAATTTAGATAAGTCAATATAAAAGGAAAATAGGTCAATAAAATAAGAAACAAATGAAATAAATCCCTTAACTGTGAAAAATTTGAATTAAATCTAGGTGAGAGACTGATATTATTTATAATTTTTGAATATTATTTTGTCACTTTATTATGATGAGTTCTGCCCTGTAAACAAGTGAAAAAGCCTATCAAAATAGACATACATTTGGTAAGAAAGATAAGGGTCACTTCCATGCTTTGCCAATCCCCAACAAAATGTTCTGGGTGTAACTATTTTATTATCAACTCTGTCAAATGTCCCTTGAGATATCATAACTACCTATCAGCTGATAATTAAATATCTTACAACTGACTGTAGATCTTCCACAAAAAAAAAGTAAATCATTATATATACTGTAAATCTTTAAAAGTACTGTAAATCTATAAAAGTAAATCTTTAATATACTGTAAAAAAAAAAAAAAAAAGAAAAAAAAGGAAAAAGAAACTACCACAAAAAACCACTACGCGCACACACACACACATTATTTTAGCAACTTCTTGAAGAGTAATTCTGGGACAAGTTACAAAATTATGAATGTCAAATGGCTTCATGAATGTTTCACATATGTTCTCTATAATTATATACTCATTAATTTCCCTCGTTTTGTTGTCACTCTAAAATTACTTTCACATCTGTTTTTGATAAATGGAACTGTTGGGGAAAAGAGCTATGTAGCGAGAGGATTTTCCGTGCCCCTGCCGGCCCACCCCACACGGTACCCCAGGTTCAGCAACCAGATATCGAGGTGTGTTCTCATAGAGATATAGCCTCAACTCCAAAGGTTAAAAACAGGAACGTACGAACAACTTTATTGGAGGGTAAACAGGTTATATAGGGTTTCGGGGTGAACACGCGAACGAAAACAACTTCTCATAGGCTGGAAGCCTCTGTCCACGAGGCAGCAGTCTGCTCTGACTGGCTGAAAGACAGAGTCCATGCGCCGGGCAGCACCTCTCTGGCGCCAGTGAGACGGGGCTGCTTGCTGACTCTGGGGTTGTTTACTACCTTTTGGCTGCCTCAAGGACACAGTGACCTTGCCAGCCTGTCAACTCTTTGGTTGTGCAAAAGGAGGCTCAGCCCAAAACTCTCTCTACATGGAACTGTGCTTTTACATTAGGCAGATGAAACTAGCGTCAGATCCAAGAAAAAAGTTAAGCACAAAATAAGCTTCTCATATGGCTGATGGATTCAGTATTTACTAACTGGATAGGTTTGGCAGAAGACTGTGTAACAGGTAAAAGTAAAATCATACTTAGGTACACTAAACCTTTCTACAAAGGTTTAATTTTGATGGGTTAATCTTTCTCAAATACATGGCTTATCTAAATTGATAGAGTTAACTTTTCTGTTTTATTTGCTAAAAAAATTTGGATGAAGTGGGAAAACCCTTCAGTTGCAACAGTCAGTCTTCAAAAACACAGTAATGACTTCAATTATTACAATGAAGCATGAAGCTGCCTCTGTTATGTGCTTTTTTGCTTTGGAAACTTTTGTCAAATTGATTTTGAAGTTAACTACATGTTAGATGTCTTTCTAGTTACAGTGGGTAAATAGGAAAAGAAAAAAAAAAATTAATCAAATATAGTTAAATGGAAAGTTGTGTGGATTGGCCTTAAAGCTGTTCCACAAGAGCAGCCCAATGCAGACATGCAACTTTAAACAACAGGTTACATTAGTCTAGCTGAACAGTCATTATTAGTCCAGTCATAATGGCACTAACCCTTGGAGACTAAGTTACCTAGAAAACAAAACTTCACTTAGAACAAAGTTTTAATTTTTTACAGAGGCACATACAGACTCATATACTCTCTCTCATACACATACACATATTTATTATCTCTTAACATCATCACCTTCTCTTCAGTATAAGGCTCACCTTTTCATGCCTCTCTGGGTCTTAGAGTCAAAGGCATCAATATTAACTAAGAAGGATGGGGAGTGTGCATTTGAAAAGGTCATCCGCACACCTGCTCAGGCACAGGAGAAACTATAATTTTAACATACATGTTCATTCCTTCTCATTCTAAAGTCTCATTTATTTTCTAAAATTTTCTAACCTTTGGTCTTTCTTCACTGGTCTTTGTTTCCACATAGCATTCATATTTATAACACCTAAAAAAAGGTTTGTCTTGCTCCCCATGTTTTATCCCTTTAATGACTGATAACTGATAATTGGTACATTGTTGACAGATGTGGAGCCTCTGTCATCATCACATCTACACAGTTTCAAGGCCTTTTTTTATCACACAGTCAGTTCTCTACAATGAGTTTTACTGTAGGCTCACAATTTATTCGCATGTACCCATTTAGATTTAGCATTTACTAGTTACAGAGGTTTATCAAAATTATTAGAATAGGTGCAATGCCATACTGTTGTGCAGAAGTAAGCTAAACGTAAAACAAATTAAGTCATATTCACCTGGATGTTTGACAACTGCTGTTACAGCTAAGTCAGATAAATAAAGATCCAGAACGGCCAAGACAAGCGTAGATGCAGAAGTCCTGCAAACTCACTGTCCTCAGAGCTCAGAGATTTTGGACAAAGCCTTTAGCGTTATAATAATAGGGTAGAATGTGACATGTTTTGTTTGCCATTCTAAGAATTATTTGTATGCTTTACACTTCCTATGGATAAAAAAGTAAAAAAGAAATACACGATTGCAAAATATGAAGTGCTATGACTGCCGATAGCTGTTTGATTTTTGTTTTATTCTGGGCAGGTGCGTCTTGCTGCTGAGAGGAAAATGAATTTAGGCAAGTGCTTTATCTCCTAACTACTGTTTAATAAGGAAGCAGAATCACACAGATGGAAATACATTTTTTGTCTTCCTTTGTGACAGAAAGGACAACAGAGAATGTCTTCAGGATAAGTGTAAAATGCATAAGTGGTGTTTCTGAGTATGTGCTAAAAGAGCAGATTATGCTATTCTTTCATTGTTCTCCCAAAATTTTCTGTGTAGTTAACAAAAAGTAACTTCTCACACTGTGTATATGATTTGTTTGGGACCTACATGTGCAAGAAGAGCAGGTGCATGGCCCAGGGGTCTGGAACCTAGGTTCCTAAAAGTTAGTCATTGCAATACTTAGCATTATGTCACCTACAGCCTCTTGGCTCTTTTCCCAAATTCCTCATAGTGTATGGAAAACAAAGGCAGGTAAAAGACTTTCTTAATACTTTCACTCAAGAGAGAGAAATGTAATCTTTACCTCAGTTTAATCACCCTTGAGCTGGCCTTCATCTTGTAAGCTGCAAGAACTGCAGAACTACTTTTCCTTTCATTTAATCTATGTTTTTTGTCAGTAGGTTTACTACAGTTAATAAGACCATGATTGTACAGGACAGTCTAACTAGTGTGTACTGTTTGGCACCCCTAAGAATCCATGAGAGAATGACAAATTTAGATTCTGGTTTCAGATATTTCCCCTAATATTTCTTGGCAAAAAAAAAACCCCAAGAAATACTCTGGTTATCTACCATGTAATTTGACAAAAACAAAGAGATACAGTAGGAAATATATCATTCTATCAATCAGAAATGATTTTTTTCTGTGTAATCTATAAGGACTTTAAGTGTTGTCTATTAAAAGGTAATATTTATTTAAAGGATATGTGAAAACTTCTCATGAGATTTTATGAGATATTTGGTTATAAGACTGAAGATAAAGCAACAGCATTCTTGTAGAAGCCCTAGAGGAACCCCAAATTCAAATATATACAAATTCTACATATCCATTACATTCACAATGTCATGTATGGCCTGACCCGAAGCTAACTGAAATTTGAACTTCTTTTCCATTTATTTAAGTGACAATCCAAGTATGATTCTTAAATAGTAACTTCACTGTGTTTGTGTTGAAATGCATGAAATTATGCATTCCTTAAGTGTTTGTAGACTGAAATCCAAGGTTTTATAACAACTACTCTGTAGTCCGTAGTTTGGAAGTCTGAGATTTATATTAATGCTGATTCAATTCAGAAATTGCATTTCCTATGAAAATATGTTTTCTCTGTCCAAAGGCCTTCTATTTAATGGGATCATCATACTATATACTTTGATATATCTAAAGCAATCTTTGCAATATTAATGAAAAGTAAATTTCAAATAAATTATAACAATACTTGAAATGGACTGGAAATTTGAACTTGTTCTTACAGATCATAAGACATGCCGAGGCTTTCTCGCCATCTTATTGCACATTGTTTAAACTTGCCTTGGCTAAATATGTTCTTGGGACTAGAGGAGGAAAGTATTAGCATTATTTAAAAAAAAAAATACAACACCCAGTTAATTTGAAGATTCTTGTCTTTTATCCAAATATACATTCAAAGTATTCTCTAAAAATAGCTTTATATTTATGATAATTAAAATATTCCCAGACTTTCCTGTTCTTTCTATTCATATAGAAAAAAATTGTTTGTGGTGGCAAAGAGATAAGAATCATCTGGATTTGGTTTATAATGGTGGGATAGTAAGTCATACTAACAATGAGAAAGTTTTTAATTTAGCTAAATCTAAACTGTTTATCCTTCCATTAGATGTCTTGCATTACTGCATAATCATTTCAATGTTTCAATTTTTTATAAGTCAAATACAGTAGCAAAAGACAAACAGTACTGTTTCAGTGCTTTAAACTTCAGGCATTCTTAAAGTTAGGCCTCTATTCAATGTCTTAACACTTTTTTTGTGAGAAAAATAATGAAATGTTATCGTATTTAATAAATAAAGGTAACAATACAGTGACCTTAAGGTTACAAGTTGTTTATTAGTGAAGGTGGGAAGTGAGATTTCTAAGTCGCATTTCTATGCTTTATTGTTAAAAAATGGTACCTCATAGGAAACAGAGAATCAACAGCCAACTCTGGTTTTCATGAAAAACTTATTTTCTAAAAAAAAGATCCCTAGATTAAATATTTTCAGAAATAGCAGTGCATGCCATACTGAATATCTTGAGAGTGTCAGACTGAATCCTCTTTCCTTTTTCAGCCTTCTTGATTCTCACAATGGGAAAACACTGGAAGACAGGAAAATAGCTAGAAAATATTAACCTTTACATTTTTCTCAAAGTATCCTTATAGGCAACAGGCACAGGTGATGATTATGATGGATATAAGTCATGTGCATTCCACTACCTGTTCTGTATAGCCTTCATAAAGAGTAGCCAAAATGGTACCAAGATGATAGCCATAACAATGATGGTCAGTTGTGTCATCATGGAGGTGTCAGTCCCTGCCATGGTGTTCTCTGTTGTTTTCTTTCATGAGCAAGGGCTCAGGAATTGCTTTAGGAGAGTGAACAACTGTATTATCTGCTGCTGAGGCCAGTTGTTCTTCCCTGTAGGGCAGGAAAAGGGTGGGTGGACCTGTTTTCCTCTGGCCATACTTCCTGGAGGTTTTCCCCTTGGAAATGAGTGTAAAACATCGTTACAGAAATCAGAGAGTAACCAAAATATCATGGGAGAAAACAGACAGGAAAAACAATGGAAGGAGGGGAAGGTGTCAATGGCAAGGAACCACAGGTAGACACTGAGCGGAGAACCCTTGATGAACCTAATGATGTTCTACCTAGATATGTGACAAAAACCCCAAGTATGTCTCTCAGTTGACAGGGTCGCTTTTTTATTCTCTTCTTCCTGATGGAACATGGTGGTTGTTTAGTACTAGAACAAAGTTGGTGAAAATTTCATTGAAACAACATTGTTTAAAACTGCAGAATGTCTTTCTACTTCCATTCCTACTTTTTGTCAGAATACAAAGTGAAATATGATTTTTCTGAAATAAGAAACACTCAAATCAGCTGAGTCATAAGATCTGAAAGCAAATCTTGTGTTGCATAAGTAGGAGTTTAGCAATTATCAATAATTTCTTGTTTGTAACAAAATATGGTCTCCTTTTGGAAGCCTTCTTCCCATCTTTGCACTTTGTTCCCTGTTTGTCATTACCAAGGAGTCATTCTGTCTTTATCTACATTGCAGGCTCCCTGTTTTTTATGCCTTGATGTGTACCACTTAACACTCCAGGATTTGATACAAATGGAATTATCCTTAGTTGCTCCAAAAAAAGAACAATTTTTTACTTGGCCTGACTTAATCATAACTCACTTATAAGGCAAGATAAGCAGGTGATTTTCATTTCTGCTTCCCAAAATTTAAAAAAAAAAAAAAAAAAAAAAAAAAGGAGGGAGAGGGAGAGAGAGAGAGAAAGGTACACATACAGAAAACAGTGCCAAAACAAATGGAAGTTATATCATCTCTTGCACTGAAAACAAGTTTCAGTTAACTATAGATGTTGAAGGATTACCCTGCAGAAGGCTACAAAAAAACACAAAATAGAAATAGATGCGAGTAGACTCAAGAGAACTTCTAAGATAAACTGCAATATGATTCAATGGGTTTTGCATCCAAAGATAGGATTTACTAAGTAGGCAAAACCACACATATACAAGTCTTGAATTTCTTATTGTAAGATGAACTGTCTAGATGAGCATCTACTTCCTTTTCAGATAAAACAAGTCTTGAGCTCTTCAAAAGAATGTAGTGGGTTTTTTTGAAGAAATGTAAAAAAAAAAAGAAGGACATCCACTGTGAATTCTTATTCATAAGAGTCTGAAAGGGACATAAATGAGTTGATCTACTGCAGAAAACTGTTATCTAGCCTTGTTAGCCTTTTCCATTCGTTACCAGTTTAACAACGTTATAGAATCAGAGAATTTTAGAATGGTTTGGGGTGGAAGGAATTTTAAAGATCATCTAGTTCTAAACATCCTGCCATAAGCAGGGATACCTTTCACTAGACAAGTACAGCATTGTCCTCTTCAGGAAACAAAGATCATTATTTAATGTGAATGTGATGGTTCCTTTTCCTATAATAGTTAATAATGTCCTTTCCACAGTATGTCACCAAATTAAATTCAGAAATTTGCCACCAAATCAATTTATTTCTCAAAATATGATGCCTCTTATGAAATAAAATAAACAGAGCATGGATAATAAATCTAATCTTACAGTTAGCAAATTGAAATTATTGGCCAACAAGAATCCTTGTGTAATGCCTTGTTTTTTAAAGGGATAAGTTAGGACCTTTAGGAGTATATGTGAAATTTCATTTTATCCAACTTTGGAACTGCCCCTGACTTGTCAAAATTAAATCCCTTAAGACAAACTCCTTTGCACACACAAAATGTTCCGGCCATCATGTATGACTTCCAGTGTTCACAGTACAGAAGACTAAAAGAAACGTTTTATTCCTGGAAATCTAATTAATCCTATCTTTATAAATAAATCTTCCTTCCTTTCTCAGCTCCACATCTTTTTCTCCAGGGGATTTTGTGTCACTTTTGTTCCATATTTCAGTTTACAACTTTTCCAGTTCCTCTCTGATCCAGGAAATCTCACAGTTCTTCTCCCAGTCTCACAGAAGTATGAATTCTCTAACAGCCCTTTTTTTCTCAGAGTTTTCACTCATTTTTAGTCACAGAATGCTTAGGATCGGAAGGGAGCTCTGGAGGTCATCTAGGCCAACACCCCTGCTAGAACACCTTCACCTAGAGCAAGTTGCACAGGATCACATCCAGAAAGGTTTTGAGTATCTCCAGAGAAGGACACTCCACAACATCTCTGGGCAGCCTGTTCACTCCCAGAACAGCGCACTGTCACTCTCAAAGTAGAGTTTTCCCTTTGTATTTACAGGGAACTTTCTGTGTTTCAGTTTGTGCCCATCGGCCTTTGTCCTTTTGCTGGGAGCTACTGAAAAGAATGTTTACAACCTCTAGACACAGGCCCTCAAGATATTTGTATGCATTGATAAGATACCCTGTCAGTTGTCTCTTCCTAAGGCTGAACTGGCCCAGTTTCCTCAGCCTTCCCCATTTAGAAAGGTGCTCCAGTTCCTTATCATCACAGCTCTCCACTGGACCCTGTCCAGTAATTCCTTATCTTAAGCTTTGTCTATATTAGTAACTAAAATGAATCATGGACCACTCACTGATCCTGAGGCAAATGACAAAGCACAGTTAGTGCCAAGACTGCTGCTCAACTCTTGTTTTCCCTCACCCTATACCTCTGAAAACACACATATATAACTAGAACTGTTCTTGGTCCTCAGACAGTGAAGGAGTAGATGCCCAAAACCATGATTGGGAACATCATGACAATTAAGTTGGATTGATTAATGGCAAGTCTATGCTTGTGTTCGTGACTTATCTGAGATTTCACATTAGTCTCTTGACTTTTCTATTATAGACATACACGGGGATTTCAGATAGAAATTCCTAGATCACTGGTCTTTCTCATGCTTACTGTCATGGAAAGTCTGTCTTGCTCAGTTTCGAGAAAGCTACATTTCCTTCTTCTTTAGAAGCTGTATCACATTCTGAAGAAATCTACCTGATTGGTACCCACTGCTGGTTTCATAGCATGGTATCTGCTCTTATTTGCTGTTTCCCTAAAGTTCAATATCACAGAGTAAAGACTCTGGTACTTATTTTGCAGGAAGACATACCCTAAGCTGCATTGCAGCATATCAGTTTTTCAGTAGGAAAACACTGAGGAAGAACTTCTTTACTTATGTGGGTGACCATACATTGAAACAGATTGCCCAGAGAGGTTGTGGAGTCTCCATCACTGGAGATACACAAGCACCTTCTCTACACAATCCTGTGCAATGGCTCTAACAGGGAGTTTGGATCAGATGACCCACGGACTCTAAAAGAATGCTATCTTTATTTTGGCAACAGACACTATTAAATTTAATTGTGCTTTATACACATGGAGAGCATTCAGTGGAGTGCTATCAAATTAACTGACTTGTGAGACTCAAAAGACAGGAAATAATCTCCTCAATCACTCCTCAATAATGTAGTTAAAAAATAAGGGAGAAGAAACTGTACAGAATTAGAGATAATATGTTATCACAGCTGAGTCATTTGAGTAAGGACAAAGAAACATTGCCCCACCTCGAAGGATTTGCCTGTTTCCATATCTTGTTCAACCCCCTATCTAGTAGGCTGAGGTGGTGAGTGTGAAGACTTGGCACCTGGATGGTTACTTTGCACATTGTCAGTTTGCACCTTGATTGTCTGAATCATTGACATTCCAGTCACTCACAGATGTGGATATATTCTTCTCTTTCAATAACTGGACAATACTACTACCTTCTTCTTATCTCAAGTTCCCATCACAGTTCTAATGAGTGGCATATTCAGGGAGCGGTGGACTTCGGTGAGTAGTTGCTTCTTTGCACAGTTTGCTACAGTGGACAGAAGTCTTTCAGCAGTCTTAACGCTTAAGACATTAACCATTTCAGTATCTTTCAAAACCCAACATTTTTTTGCCAAGTTACAGGCACAGCTGTATTAAGTATAAGTGGAAATGATGATTGAAGACTCATCTTCATATTGTTTGTCCTATCTTAGCCAAAGAGAGGTTATATTTTAGATTTTTACTTTTTATGAATGTTAGTATTTATTGTTTCATTATGAAAAAGTCATTGAGGTCTCCTTGAAAGAAGAAACAATTCTTTCAAAGCTTAGCAACAGGGCTGAAATGCTAAATAGATGTTTATACTGTTGGCATGAGTTGAGCAATATGTCATTTCAATTATCTCTTCAATATTGTTTCCCAGTTATTATTTAAGACCTCAAGCGCAGCTGTAGCAGAGTGTTTCTGAACTGATTTTCTACAGTGAGGTAAGAGCTCAGATAGGAAAACAGAAGCGTTGAATTAAAAGCAGTGAACCAGTAAATAACAAATTAATAAGGTTCAACTGAATAATAGTATTTTGTAATTTATGAAGTAAAGTGAAATATTGATAAAGGAAAACAAATGTGAAACATGTTTCAATATTCCAGGGCAGAGCCAAACATATTTTGTTTTACCATTTGCAACATTTTGTGCACTTTAACAATGTTGCTATTAATTAATAAAGAGTACTATTAAGAAATATTTGCAAGATTATTAACTTCATAAATTGTTATCTTTGAACTAATTTATCTTCCAACAAAATTCATGAAATTAAGGTGCTTCTCTGGAACTAGAAGTCCTTCTCTACTAGGTGCAAAGAAGATGAAGAGATTGCAAGAACATTCCAGCAATTCAAAAGAAAGAAAAAGTATATTTTCTTTTTTTTCTCTCACTTAATTTTTTTTTAAAGTTACAATCTTTTTGCTTTAATTATCTCTTTTTTCATCTATTTTCAACCATAGATAAAGCAATATTTTTCACACATAATTGTTGGAATTATACTTGTCACAACTTGACTTTGAGAAGAAACAAAGTGCTGCTTTAAATAAGAGGAAGAAATTACAGTCAATATGATAAAAATATTGTCCTTATGTATCAGTTGTAATTAAAACATAGACGCCTAAATATGTAAAATTTTGAAGTACTTGCCCATAATTCTGTTCATATACTGAAGTGATGGAATCAAAATTAACTGATTAAGATTAGTTCTGAACAATGAGCAAGGTCTGTGCTATATACATTTCCTGCCTGAAATTGCACAAATTATTTCAGATTCACCTTGTTTGTGTTTGATTTTTTCTCGGTCTGCATCTATTTCACATACGCTGTATTATATGATACTCCACACAATTATAATTTAAAACCAAAATTCAGGAATATAGGAATAAAATATATTCTAAAACACTTAAAACCACTTAAAAGCATTTTAAATTTTTTTGTAATTTTTTTTTTGCAATTTATTTTTTGAAGGAATTATAAGCTCCTTATCAAGCTATTTTTTTTTAACTAACTTGTAAAACAACTTTTGCGCTGAGCTGTGTTTGACATTCTTTGATTATAAAACAAGAAAGACAAACAAAATCATAAGGAGTGTCCCTGCCATGTAGTTTTACTTATTTCATCTCTCAATCATTTTCTTCAGTTTATTAGCTTACTGCTCAGTGGTTTAGACAGTGGAACTTGTGTCCACTACTTTTCTTACCAGTGTGGTAAGTCAAAACTTTTAGCCTATGTTATGACATGCAATCAGCACAACAGGGAAACACATCTGAACTAATGACAATTGTTTTCTATGAGGTAAATTCTGGATCAGTAAAAGAAAATGCAGCTCTTTAAATACATTTTAATTTGTAATCACAATAAAGAAAGTAATACTGTCAGCAAAAAGGGAAGGTATTCTGTTGATGCTCATGATACACAGAATCATTTCAGGCAGGAAAGAGCACGTAGAACGAATACTCTGAGGGTCAGTGAGTTAAGTATAATAATAATCCCCATTATAAAAGTACATTTGCACAAAATGGAAGAAATTATTAAGTGGAACTAAGTTACAAAATGTTGACATGGCACAACAGATGGAAAAATGCATATTATCCTTGAAGGAGAGGCAGGCAGGGAGCAAACACACATCGCCTTATGAGAGAAAACTTGTCACTTTGAAAAACAGTGCCCTAGCAGTGGCTTCTTACTGTTACATCTTATTCTTTAAAGCTGATTATTTCATTGCAGACAACATCACAACAACAACCTTCCAAACCAAAAAACCACCTCAATGTCCCACCACAAAAAAAGCACCAAAAAAAGAAAAAGAAAAAACATAACAGTAAAAAAAAAAAATCAAAACAAACAAACACAACAAAAAAACCAAACCAAACCAAACCAAACCAAAAAACAACACCAAAAAGATCCAAACCAGAAAGGGGAATAATAAATAGACTACAGAACACTTTAGGTGCTCGAATTTAATGGATGAGAAGAAAAGATCTAAAGTGTGCTAAATATAAATCCAGCACTTCCTACATTTTAAAAACTGGAAGTATAATGGCATATAACATTTTTTGTCTTTATTCTTAAAGCAACATTATTTTGTTCTTGCTTGTCTTCCATGTTTACTGCAATGAAATCAACTCTCAGCTGTATACATATACAATATTTTTCTGCCATTTTGGCAACCTGAAGCTCCGAAGCTGTGGCAAAATATTTTTTCCAACATCATTCCTCATACAAAAGATCTAGCTGCAGTGATGCTGTACTAGAAGTGTGGATAGACTCTGTTCCTGATATTTTTATTCTCTGTAATGAATTTAGGGTAGCATAATAGACTATTATGTCTCTGAATGTTTTTACATTCACCAGGGCAGTAAACAATTGGATCCCAGGAGCTGTAATTGGTCGCTTTTGCCGAAGCCCAATAAGTGTTAATGGGGCTATTAGGCGCCTTAGCCAAGCTACTTTGAAACCATTCAACTCCCCATAAGCAGCAATCAGCCACTCCACAAGGACAGAGCTATTTCCAGTGGCTGAGGTACTACCGCATGGAGGATTTGTACCTTCCAGGAGCAACCCCATGGGAGCCCAGTGACTGGACAAAATGGCAGACACCAACCCCAGCTCTTTATAGGGCTGTCTTCACAGACCCAGGAGATATTTTGGGCTGCTGGCTGACATTCTGGGGAGCCCTCGACGTGTGATTGACAGAAATTTTCCTGCCTTGGCTGACCCAGCCTGCCTGCATACCACCAGCCCAACCAATGGGCATGATGAAAAGTCTGCCTGGAGCCAAACTGGCCAATGAGCATCCATCAGAGGTTACTTAAGACTGTGTCCAGAAGTAGCCAGTTGCCTATCCAGCTCAGGTTTACCCAGGGTCTAAGCCTGACTCTTGGCCCCACTCCTCATCTCTCAGCCCTGCCGGCCTCTCCTTATCTTTGTCAATCCATCCTTCCTGCCTCTCCTCATCCTTGAGTGCTTGCTCTGCTCCTGCCTGCCCTGCCTAGAACTGCTTTGCCTGATGATGCCTGCCTTGCTCCTAGTCTGCTTCCCTCAGAGACCCTTCCCACTGGTGGTGGTAATAGACTGTCCCTTTCCCTATCTCTCCCTCTCCCGTGCACTTTCCCCTTTTAACCATTGTTAAAATAAAACAATTATCTGTTTGACGCAACACTGGGAGTTGTGTGCCTTAATCCAGCCTTCTGAATAATTAGTTAAAAGAACTGGGTTACAGTTTCTGACTGGACTGTAATAGGTAGAAAAGGTTAACAAGAACAAGAACAGCATTTATTTCTAACTACTTGGATGGTCTGGAATAAGAGAATATAAAGCAGCTCCAAGTACAGGACTGACGCAACAGAAACCGATTCTTGGGGTTTGTTTTTTTTTTTTTCAATTTTTACATTTTTTTAAAACTTATTCCTCCCTCTTCATAGGTGTTTTAATAATCCACAAGTTTATATAAAACAGTTACAGAGATAGCCAGATGCATGTGCCAAGAAAAGTATTCACTAGAAAATGCAATTTGTGTACAAAATCTCTGTAGATTTCTTCCTGATCCTTTTAATAAACAAATTCAGATAGGTCATTGAAAGTAATAATGAAATTTGAAATAATAAAATTCCATTTTACCTCTTTATGACATCTTAGCACTAACATAGCTATCCACAAATAGGCAGACCTCTCTTTTCCCTCAGAAAGCAAAAAAGAAAAAAACACTAAGATTGCTGGGAAAATAGCCGGGATATTTTTATCAGTATTGTAAAGAGCTCCAGTCTCCTGAAACCTCACTTAAAAATTAGCATTACATGGCACGTGTGATCTTTAATTTATTTTTTCATTTTGAAAAGTTGCTAATTACATGTCAGATTACAAGCAGGTAGCAATTTTTTTTTTCTCATTAACTTTCAGTGTTGAATTACATAAGGTAGTTTTTGTTACGCCATGCAAAAAACCCCAGGATTCTCTTAGATTAGAGTCTGGTTCTTAAAATAGCTTCTCAGTTTCTAAAAACTGACAGCACAGGAAACTGGTTTAAGAATGGGAAGTAACAGCATTCACTAGCAAAAGCAGGTGTCCAGAAAAACTCCTAAGTTTTTGAATCAGCAAAACTGTGTTGTCACATAGGATGATATGAAGGCGATCTGAGATACAGCATTTTCACTGAACCAATACTGTAATCTTCAGTGTAATCACCCAGCCAACAATTCTTCCACTAAGTTTTTGATTGCCTAATTTTGGAGGAGGTCCAAGAAGAAACATTCCTACTACTGGACCTGTTTCTCATTGCTTAGGAGGAACAGGATAATAAAATAATACTCTTCTACGTGACAAACAATTTTTGTAAATTTACAAGTAATGATTTTTTTTTCTTCACTTTCTTAGAATTAAAAAAAATTGTTATATAACTTCAGACTTCCAGAAAAAGTTTTCTACATTGCAAAGAAGGGAGAAAAATCAGTATCTGTTATTCCTAATATTTTGGAAAATAGTTGTTCGTTTCACTTATGGACATGCACATAAAAAGTAACAATATAAGAACTTCTATAGTTTAACTAAAGCTTTGAATTATATTTCATTTTTAAAAATGCATAATAAGAACTTTGAAAATTAATGAAAATTAAGGCATCATTATGAATGGTTTGGGAGCTATTTGACTGTGTTTTCTTTAATGGCTCTCATATTTCCTGTCAGCTACACTTTGCTATATATTACTAAAATTACTACTATTGAGATTGAAATGATATTACTAAACTCCCCTCTGGAACACATACACAGTACTTGTTTTCTTCTTTCAGTGACTTATTCTGTTCAAACTAGATAAACAACTTTCAAGCTTCTCTGAAAATGTGCTTTTAGGTGTTCTCTTACGAAGAAAAATAAAGGTATATTATAGAAAAAGTAGGGCAATCCAAAGCAATATTGAATGACTGTGTACACGCTTCAGTGTCATCATTTATATGTAAGGTTTGTATATTTTATTCATGAGACCTCTGATTTCTTCTCTATTACATGTTAATTCTGCTTCACTCTGACAGCCAAGACAAGCTGTTTCAGATTCAGGGCAATTTGTAAGTTGGAGGAAAATCTATGAAACAAACTCAGAAAAAAATACAGTTTCTACTTTTACAGTTTTGTCAGTGTCAGTTTAAATGGACAAGACTTTGAGGTGTTGACATGAATTAGCATTTTGCAAACCTAGGGAAAGTTCCACACCAAAGATGAGCTAGAGATTGAAATGCTCATCAGACTATTATGTTCCAAATCTACACCTTTTAGATAGAAAAAATGTCATATTTTGAACTACAGCAGTGTTAAACTGATGCAGACATTTCAAATAAAATCAAGCTTTGTATAGTGCTTCCTGTAATTTCTTTCTAATAGACACTATTGGGGAGTTAAAAATAATGAGGAGAGCAAATTTGGGTGAGCTTGGGAAATACAAAAGGAACAAGAAAAGGAGCATTTTGGAAAACTGAGAACAACAATAAAAATTGAAAGAAAACTATTTTTAAAAGCTGACAGGTTTGAAAGTCCAAGGGAAGAATTTTACTATATTCCACTGTGAAGTAAATTGTGGAGAAACCTTTTCTTCCATGGGAAGAAAATGAAATTCACTAACTGATCTTTCAATATGTTGAACATGAATACATATGTACATATGTACTTTTATGTACATGAATATGTGAACTATTACTTTTCAGAGTTTTCCCTTGATTCTGTAAAAGATATGCCACTAGTGCATAGTTTCATATATACTGGGCTTTGAATATTATATCCTTTACCTTTCACTGATTTTCTTCACGTCTCCTGGCCATGTGCTTTGTACTTTCAAAGTCATGTTTATTGCAAACCATTCTTATCTCTTCAAATCTTTGCTTCACATATGGTATATCACATTTCTTAGGCTTTCTTATGCATGGATCTATGTGCCAGATGTTCCAGGGAACCTTTTCATTGTCCCTGTTGATGTATTCTGTGCATTCATTTCAACAGACAGCTGATGTCTGAGAGTGTATATTATACGCAAGAATCATTAAGCATATCTCCTTACAGATTCAAAGGAACATTTGAGTATTTGATGCACTAATTAAGGAAACAATAAATGCACTTAGAAATTCCCATCAGTAAGCTACACTCTTCACAAGAAACCAAACTTCACAAGAAATTCTTCTTATGCTTCTTCAACAAAATTTTGTACCCTTTCTGCTACACTCTGAGCTACAGGCTGAAATAAAAGATTCCTGCTGATGTTGGCTCATTTTCACATGGTCTAATATATTCTAATATTATGGGAATATTATAGAAGTGTGGACAATTTTTTTAATACATGTTAGGAAATTTTTTGTCATAGTTAATAGTTGATACACACACTGCAGCCTGTGGAGTATTCCATACCACAGTAGGTGGGGATGTGTTGAAGGAAGCTGCAATCCCTGGGCAGCCTGCACTAGAGCAGGCAGGAGCTGTGTCTTGTGGACAAAAGCCCACATAGGAGCATATTTTTTATCAGGACCTGTGAACTCATGTGGGACTCACACTGGAGAATTCCGTTCCTAAAGGGCTGCACCCGTGGAAAGAATCCACGCAGGATCACTTTGTGGAGAACTGCTGCCCATAGGAAGGACTCACATTGGTGAAGTGCCTGGAGGATTGTCTCCCATAGGTGAGATCCCATGCTGGAGCAGGAGAAGAGCATGAGGAGGAAAGACCATCTCAGACAACTGGTTATTAGCTGACCACAACATCCCATCCCTGTGCACTGCTCAGGGAGAGGAGGTAGAGAAATCTGGAGCAAAGTTGAGCCTGGGATGAATGGAGGGGTGGAGGGAATAGTGTTGTTTGTTTTCATTTTTGTTTCTTTTTTGTTGTTGTTGTTTCTCATCATCCTGCTCTATTTTTAAAGGGCAAAAGATTAAATTCATTTTCCCCAAGTGGAGTTTTTCTTTTTCCTACGATGGTATATGATGAATGACCTTGTCTTTATCTTGAATCACAAACTTTTCCATTTAATTTTCTCTTCCTGTCCCGTTGATGAGGAGTGAGAGAGTGGCAAGATAAAGGGTTTGGCAGCCAACCAAGGTCAAACACACCTTTCATACCAATTTTTTTGGCCTTAATCTTTAAAAGCATTTTCATTTTTCAGAGGGAAAACTGTTTCTTTATAAACTGAAGCTCACATGCCCTATTTCAGGGTTGTTTTTCTACATTAATAGTGGCACAAAATATTCAGACTACGCTTGTACAAAATAGAACCAAATACACATCCTATTTATAAGTAATTCTATAGTCTTAATTTCACAGCCTTTTGAGTTGTTACTGGCACAGGAAAAAGAGATCAGCTAAAGAGCTTCAGTAAAGGAAACCTTGCATTGCCAGTGCAATACTACTGTTGTTGTATGAGAGCAATAAGGTTGCAGCAAAAATGGAGTGTATGTCAGGTTGACACCATACACTGCAATTAGGCAAAGGATACTTTATATTTTAGGTCATAGCAATACAGAAGAACCATCAAGCCTAAATTAGTGATATTGTGTTTCAATGCACTCCTGAAACATCATGGAACAATCTCATACTCAAGCTTATTTCTACCTCCACAGAGTAGCACCTATTGTCTTAACTAGAGAAAAATTCTTTAGGTCTTATTTGATCATGATTAAAAAAGAAAATATACTGAAAGGCCATGTATTCTATATAGGGTAATTATTTTCTGAGTTGTGTGGGGTTTAAATTGAGCTACTTCAGAAAATAAGCAAGCAAAATCTTTATTTGAAGGGGATTGCAGTTTATAGAAGTGCAATTCATTTTGTCACAACTTAAATCCGCGGAACTGACAAAATGAAGATAATTTTTAGAGTAATTTTATACCCACACACTGCATGTTCCTGGTAAGACTGAATTTTCAATAGCAACTTTAGTCTGCCTCTGCCAGATAAGGAAACACAGTATGTATATTCAGTCTTTTCCACTGTGCAAAACATTTCCTTAGTTTCCTATGCTTTCTCTGCAGTTCCAAATGCATATTGCATTGTTCCTTTAAGCTATGCATATATAATAAATATGAAGACAAATTCTTAATTGTATAGAGGTAGATTTAAAAATTATGTTTATGTCTTGTGGGGATTTTTTTATTCCAGAGGGGTTTTTTTGTTTGGTTGGGTTTAGTGGCCTTTTGTTTTACAATTAAATTCGGGTAGAGTTTGCAGTTCTGTAGAAAGTGGCAAAATTAGAATTTAAATGGTATTTTTATTTGTATACCTAGTTAATACTGTAAGCCTAAAAATTGACTAGTTTAAGAAATTAAAATTAAGTTTCTAAGTGATGACAAAATATTGACTACTGTAGGTTTAAAATTACAGCACCATTTTACAAACTATCTTTCATTTCCCTGTGTCATTTGCTTTGGCAAAAGAAAATTTTTGCTGTAACTTAATGAACAGTAAAACAAACATAACATCTCCACAGTGTACCTTTGCAACAGAGAAATATTTCAAGTTAGCAATTCATACAATATTGAACTACTTATTGTAATTAACAATAAAAGGAAAATTTATGCTAGTATACACTGTGTTCTCATGAGTAATACTTTTTATTTTTTTAGAATAACAGTTTTATTACTGCTAGATTAATCAAATTAGCGCAAATGAATTTCAGATGTTTGTGATTATCAGGTATTTCTCACATGCTGCAATTCGTAAAAAGAGGCTTTTCAAACTCTCAGGGTGATTGTGTTATTGTGTGAAATCCTCTAAATAAAAGTCCAATTACTTAAGGTAGCAGGGCTAGAATGGACAGTTATGAGAGATAAAGTATGAAGTGGAAGCATATGACTTTTGAAATATCATAGAGAGTGGCTTAGCAACTACATCAGCAAATTCCCTCAGGACTCTGGGATGCATCTCATCAGGTCTCATAGATTCAGGTTCACCAGGTGGTCTCAAACCTGACCTTCTTTTACAGTGAAAGAGACTTTGCTCTCCCAGTCCCTGTCTTGTGGGAAGAGAGATCACCAGAGGACTGAAGTGAGAAAGTTGTTGAATACTTTAGCCTGCTCCTTATATGTTTTTACCAGTTTACTATTAAGTTAAATTTGGCAGTTAAATGCCACCCTAACACCTGATCCCATCAGATCTCGGAAGATAAGCAGGGTCAGCCCTGGTTAGTATTCAGATGGGAGACCTCCTAGGAATACCGGGGGCTGTAGGTTCTAGTCCTGAGGACTTCACTGTCACCATCCAAGATCACTCGGCCGTGGCAGATGAACCTCAGGAGTTAAAGGGTGGGGCCAGTTCTGTGCACGCTGTTCCTCACCTAAAAAATCCACTGCGCAGGCTTGAAGGACACACACACGTGGGTAGAGCCATTACCAGATCTTCACTTATGAAGCCTGGCCATACATACGTTAAATTTAATTTAATAATTAACAGTAAATAACATTTAATTATTAAAAATTATTGTGTATAATATAAAATTGTATTAATTTGCTATATATACTTGAGAACTTGAGTACTTGAGAGCACTATTAATAACATGGAAATTGTAAGTTCAGAGAAAAATCACAATTCATGCAGCAGTAGTAACAGTTAAATAAAAACATGAAGTGCAGTTTGGACTTATTTTCTTCTTAAGTCATTCATTACACTAATATGTGATGCAGGACTCTCACCAACATAGAAAGAAACATTTTTCAAACAGTAAAGGGTAGAATTTGTCCCTAATGATATTCTGTGACATATGCATAAGTTATTCTGTGAATAGTTAAGCAAAGAGCTTTGTTTTATTAATAAGTAATAATTTTTATTGTATTTTTTACTTTTTTATTTGCCACCAACATCACACATAGCATTTAACTTGCATTCATTTAGTGAACTATACTATTACTGCAACATGTAGTCCAATTTCATTTCATGCAGTTATTGCTTTCAATTTAGATAAGTAAAAATGTACTGCTCACTTAAACACCATTTAAGCAGGGTCTATAAAGAAAACTGTTGGGAAGCCAACTGGAAAATATGCTTTCACTGAAGTCTTAAATGTTTGTTTTTGTTTGTTTGTTTGTTTGTTTTCTAAATGAGAGTCATTAAAATAAAAGTTTATCTACGACATTACTTATTATCTTCCATGCTTTTTGGAAGGCATAAGAAATAATAACTGAAAGAACACTCAAAAGTTGAATGGGCACAACTTAATGAAAAAGGTCTCATTAACTAAAATATCAATCAAATTAAAATGAAATAGATTGTGAGGAGAAGCAGCGTATCAGTTATAACAGCTATAACATTTTTAAAAGTAGGCTTGGAAAATGTGAAGACACCTATCACTGCTCATATTACATTGTACAGAGTTACCAAAGAACTCAGTACAAATGGAGATGCACCTGCTTTTATTTTATGTATTTCAAGTCCACCCTAAAAAATTTTGTAACATACCTAGTTATGTATATGAACACCACTTCCAAAGGACTGTAGACACTGTTTTCTGCCATCTCCATGCCAAAATGAACAAAATTAAAAAAATAATATTTAACTTTATCAATGCTTTTGACCATTTGTCATGTACATAAATGGACTGGACGTGGTAGAGAAACTTGCTACATGTAGGTAAAGAAGGAATATTAATTAAATGCCTCTAGGGGAATGTGTTATCAATCAAAAGTGACATAATATTTGAAATTCCTGCTTTATTCTCATGGACATGAGAAGGCTAATAAGGTGTGGATTTAACAGTTAGGGCTGTAGTGCATCACTGCAATGAATACAGTGTTAAGGCATGAGACCTGGAACATCAGGTGTGCTCACACCTTCTTCCTCTAACTATTAGAGTGAAGATGACCTCATCATCATGAAACCATGATCCATGTAGCAGTTTATGTTTCTAGATGACTTTAAGAGACTCTTGTCATGCAGACCTACAAGCACAAAACATCCTCTTAACATATATTTAAATGGAGCCAGCCAAATATTTTCTGTTTATCTTTTAATGAATAAGTGTAAATAAATAAAATAAGATTTTTCTCCTAGCCCTTTAGAAGCCATCCAACATAGCTGAAAATCTTGGAAATTTTTGAAAGTGACTCTTGGTGAGTGATGAGTGTTCATATTCTCCAGATTGAAAGAAGACAAGTAAGCAGAAGAGCTCACTTGATATTAATAAATATTTTTCCAGTTTAAAGTTTATTCACAAGAAACTATTTCAAGACACATACATCTACACTGTTATGTTGTATCAATTTAAATGACATTCAATCATAAAAGTATGTTATTGCACAGAAATACTTACTGTTTTTATCTGTTTAGCTTTAAATATTGTGATTTTTTTCTCATGTTTTAAAATATCTGCTGAAGACCACTACAGTTCTGAAAGTTCATCTCAAAAGAGAAATTTAAAGCATGGATTTCTTTCAAATTGCTATCTGTTCATATCTGATACTATATGTCTTATAAATACAAACAGTATTTACATAGTAGGATACAGTACAGGATATTTATACACATTCTTTTAAAACCGAAAACATTAAATTATTAAATCTAAATAGATAAATGAATAATATATTATGTAATAAAATATAAGACAGTATATTTATATAATTTATCAACTAAATTCTATAATTCATGTATTATGGCAATATATTATGAAATATATTTTAGGAAAAAAAAATCAAAAATTAATATAGAAGTACTAGTTTTAAATGGTTATATTGACATGTTAATTATACTCTTTTATGTTGTGCTATGATTGGATACAGTATGCTTCTATTCACTATATATCCATATGGCATTACTGTACTCCAATTCCTATATAATTACATAATAAAATCCAGTATTATAATATTAATCTATGCAATATAACAATGCAATATTAGAATCTAATTTATTAAATGTTGACACAGTCAAGGATGTTTCTCTTCCTCCTACGTATAGCTAAAAGCAACTGTTGCTAATCCATACAACACTGCTGAACAGTTTTTAGCTGTGCTACACACATTAACACTGGAATTTTTTTACTGTCATTTTAGTCTCTGGTACAAACCTTTGTCAATTATGATAAGCCTGGAGCTGCTGTTGTTAAACTTCCATTGCCTTTAAATTATACTTGTTTCATATTTTCTCATTCACATTAACATTTCAGTAACCTCCATAAAATAGTGATGAATTGTCTCCCTGTCGCCAGTGAACAGGGAAGCCTGGGGCATTAGCAAAGAATATTATGGGTTTGTAAGACACGGTTGCCACAATCAGTATGTGTCTCCATATGAGCAAACTTCTATTAACTGCAGACATAGAGGGACGCATCACATAATCACAGAATGTGCTGTGTTGGAAGGGACCCACAAGGATCATCGAGTCCAACTCCTGGCCCTGCACAGTTCTATCCCCAACAGTCAAATGTGCCCGAGAGTATCATCCAAATGCTTCTAGAACTCTGTCAGGCTTGGTGCTCTGAGCACTTCCTTAGGGAAGCCTGTTTCACTGTCCAACGACCTTCTGGGTGAAGAACCTGTAATATCTAACCTAAACCCCCTGAGGCAAAGGGACAAGACACAACCTAGAACCATATCAGTCTCCTAGACACAGAAGCAAATGGACAAATTTTCTAAGCTTTGCACCTTTAGAGCAATAGTGTTATCAAGAAATGGAAAAAAAATGTATTTCAATGGAAGTCTTTGGAGCCATTTTGTAATTATCTGAATTATTACACTTGGAAAATGTGTTAAATAATGCTACAAATCCAAGAAAAACCTTTGTTATGTGAGGAGAGAAGCAAAGTAATCAAAAATATCTTGCAATTACAGACAGTCCATGTTGCTGCCCCGAGACATTGCAACTTTAAAGCACCTGGGTAAAGCAAACACCTTTCCCTCAGGAATAGTTTACTTCATAGATTCAAAAGGCACACATTTAGTGGTTTCTTAAAAATTATGAAAAGAAAAAAACCTGGCAGATTTGAAGGAGTGGACTCTACCTTTACCACCCTCCCACTAACATATCAATTTCAGGGTAACAAAAGTCCTACACAATGATATGGTTTGCTGCTAGGTGAGAGAGCTGGAAACTGCATCTTTGCTTTCTTGAAGGTAATATGCATGGAACGCACCAAGGGACTCCAGAACTGTTGATTACAACAGATTTTTTGAGGCCCTATATTAGTAAAACAGCAGCTCCAACTTTAGGAATCATGCTTCTACATGAAAAAAAAAACTCACAGTCGGACGAAAAAATGTTGGTTCCATGTAATTAGAAATAAAAATCCATGACTGCTTCAACTGGGTTATTTTAGCAGCTGAACTTTCTGCCAGCAGGCATTTTATAGAGTAATGCATCATCTGTCTTCTAGAGACAGGATAAATCTGGTATAGCCGTAGTCAGCAGGAGCAGACTTACATTTTTTACCCTGGTATCTCAACAGAAGCCCATTTCTAGACATGGAGAATCAAGTTTTAATTTGTCCAGTTGAATAATCCTGTCATGGGCACATATGGTATAAATATTGTGGGATCATGGACTGAACAGCTTTCTTGAGTTCATTCATGGAATCAACAGAGCATAATCCTCTTTGTCATTGCTCTCCCTGTTGCACATAAAGTTGCAAGAGAGATGACTAGGAATTACTGTTCTCTGTCCATCTTCCCTTTTAAAGTGACAGAAGGAATTTTCTTGGAGATCTCCTCACATGTATTTTATGAGCATTAGAGGAACTTCAGGAAGCCTATGATATCAGAAAACTGTGCCTTAATTTGCCTGTTTGATGTCTTCATCAATCACTTGTAGTACAAGTAAATTTTTTTCTCTCAAGATGAGCAAATTTGGCAATACTTCACCAGTACTTCATTCGTCTTTCATTCATCTAGGGTGCTAGCCTCTCCTAGTCTTTCTGCTCTTTCTCTACCTAGAAGTTAAATATTACTCTTAACACAGACAGGAACCCGTGAAAGTCATCAGTGCCAAGTCTTCTCTTATACCAACACTTTCTCTTGATTAGAACAGAGACACTTAAAATTGTCACTTGTGTTACAGTAAAATGAGAATTAGAATTATTATCCTCAGAGCAGAACTAAAGTTATTTATTGAGAAAATGAATAATTATAGGTAATCTGGTTTCTCACAATACAGAAAAAGCCATAGACAGAATAGCTTTGTAAAAGTCACTCACATGACATTGTTTAAAACACAACAGATGTTTCTGGTAGTTCAGTCTAAGAAAAATTAGTTTGTACTAGAATAAATGGATGCAAGGATTACTAGAATGAGATGTTAATAGACCTTCAACTATTTATGAGATATAACTGCAATCTCTATGTCTACAAATGATGGAAAATATCTATCCAAACTAAGAGCAATCTTGACACATGAGTAAATTGATATAAACTGCACATGAATACATTCAGACTGGAAAAGACATTTTCCATCTATCATGCAGTGATATTCTATAGCGGCTTCATTCTCAGTGAACTCTGTGCAAAAAAATGTTGCTACCTTCAAGCAAACAATTGATATATCATGAAAAAGTTACATACTGTGATTGTCTTCAAAAGCATGGAACTAACTCAGGGGTTCAAAAGTATTATTAGTACTATATTTATGGACAAAATAATTATGCAAATAATCTCTCTCAAACACCTGGTCGAAAACAGAATTCTGATAATCTTCAGTGTATCATGGGAATGTCTGTGAACTAAAAAAATTTGTCTAGCTAGACAGACTGGAAGTTGCATTTCTACATGTGCATCTATATGTATCTAATGCAAGCAATACAACATGCTTGAAATACCTTCATGAGAGAGGTAAGTATTCAAAATAAACTCAAATTTTGAAATTTTGATTAGCTGTAATATGCTGACCTTTCTCTCATGTTAATACTCAAGTAGCCTAAGACAATGAGAAATTAGTTTTCTTAAATAGAACTTTGTGTAAATAAAAGAGACAATAACATCCTTAAGGAATTCCATACTTAAGAAAGGGCTAATGAAAGAACTGTTAAACATGGATAGAAATATTTATTTGTATGTGTGTGTATTCCATCTTTTTTCAGCTTTATAGGTTAATATTTCGAACTTAGGAAATAGAAAGGGGATAACTATACAAATATTTATTTCCTTAGGTCTTATAGATTATTGCTGTTGATAAATATGTGTAATTTAAAAAGGTATCTCTTTAAGGGATTTGCATATTTCTGCAGTATATTGATTGCTTCAACATACAATATTGTATCATGAGTGTTGTAGAAGATACTGTATTTGAGGAATTAGTGATCTCAGGCAAACTATGTCTCTTATGGACAGAAAGAGGCAACACTGCTAAGTGTCAAGACAAGAAATATAGTTTTGTTTGTTACACTAACTAAATGGCACCATGGTTTGGAAAGGAACCACTCCATGGGTGAGAATTCTGCATAGTATGCTTTGCCTATCTGTCAGACATCTGTTGAAAGCTGCATGAAAATCAGGTTCACAACTTTTGAAGGGATGTAAGTTTTACTCACCATCTATATTTCTCTTCCTATTTCTATCTTATTATTAAAGGAATTTTATTATGCTGTTGATCTTTCTTTATTGAGATCTGTAGAGAAACCTACATGCTCTCCACTGCAATCCAGATGTCCTTTATTGTTACAGAAATTTCTCTTTTTATTGATAAATTTTTGTTTTAATTTTTGTTTTAATTCCTTGGGTGTGTAAGTTGAAACATAGATTAAAGTAATCTTTAATCAGAGAAATCAATCAATCAATCAATCAATCAATCAATCAATCAATCAATTTTCATGTAATACGCAAAATTAATCATGGCTTCCATAATATACCCTGACACTTAACATGGCTTCACCAAAAGCAAATCATGTCTGACTGATCAGGTGGCCTTCTGCAGTAGAGAGGCTGTATCAGTGGACAAGGGAAGCCCTGTGGAACATGTGGACATCTGTAAGGCCTTTGATCTGGTTCCCCACAACATTTTACCTGCTAAATTGGAAAGATATGGATTTAATGGACAGAATATTAGAATGATAATGAGTTGGTTGGATAGTTACATCCAAAATGTTAGTCAATTGCTCAACATCCAGCTGGAAAACAGTTAAAAGGGGGGATCCAAGAACCACGTACCTCATACTGGAACCAATAAAATTTAATATCTTATTCAATTACACAGGGGCATTGTGTGTGCCCTTAGCAACTGCAGATGATACCAAACTGAGTGGTGCAATTGATTCACTAGAGGGACCTTGATAGGCTCTTGGAGTGTGTGCCGAGGTGAATCTCATGAAGTTCAACTAGGCCAAGTGTAAGGTCCCACAGCTGGGTTGGGGTAATCCTTGGTATCAGTACAGGCTGAGGATTGAATTAATTGAAAGCAGCAATGCAGAGAAGGTTTTTGGGATACTGGTGAGAGAAAAATTGAGTATGAGCCATCAGTATGCACTTGCAGCCCAGTCAAGAAAGGTGTGGAAAACCAGTTGTATTCTGGGCTCAAAGTATGATCAGAGATTTAAAGTCCAGCAAATGATGAGGAACCAGGTCTTCAGGGACCAGTGCTGGGAACAGCATTATCTATAATCTTCATTAACAGCCTAGGCAGTGGGATGGGGTATGTTCTCACAAGTTTGTGAACAAGACACAGAGAAGACAGAGACTTTACTGGACATGACCCTGGGCAACCTAATCTGATTAAACCTGCTTTGAGCATGTTTGGACTACAGATCTCCAAAGATAGTTTTTGATTTCCAGCGTCCTGGGACCAACACATAGCGCTCTGTAGTTAAGAGAGATACACCCCCAAAATCCTTTTGTGGGGATTGTTAAGACTTTAACTGGGCTAACTAGATATTCTAATTTCCATGTAAAAAGTGTGTTTCATTTCTGAAAATAACAAAATTTTATTTCAACAATTGAGAGTTTTGTTAGTTCCCTCTGTATTATAAATGTAAGAAGAAGGTAGTTCTACAATGAAGTCTTATTTTTGCCAGAGTTACAGTAATACAGTTTTATTTTAGCCATTTTACTCAAGAGACATCTTTATGAATGCCAAAATTGTGTCCTGCTAGCAGTTCATTTGATCAGGTGATGCTGATATTCCCAATTCCCACAAAATGGGAGTAGACATCTAGAAGCTCATTGAATTGTCAGATAATGAATCAGTCCATCCTGTAATCACAATTAATGGAAACAGAATGATTTCCAAACACTGTGAAACAATTTTAGAAAGTAGCAGGAACTCTTTAAGCAGTAATACAGAACCTACTATTGGAATGCTAAGCTAACTTAAATAAAGAGCAGTAAAAAGTATTATGAGAAGCTTAGGAAACTTCTTAAAACATGACTTGTCATTAAAAATTGAGCATATCATATAAAGAATAAATCTACAAATAGGTGTTATCTCAAATTTGTAATTATTGGTTGAAAAGAAAAAGGTAAAATAAAACAGGCAATAGATAATAAGTTATTCTACTGAGAATCATTAAAAAGTTGCTTGAAAAATCAGTTAAAAACAAACAAAAACCAAACAAAAACTACCTCAGTAAAAATCTTACAGTTAAATACTGCTTTTTGTTACAGGAAACACTGACAGTTTGCATGAATTGTACAGATACTCTGTGATTGCAATGCAGCAAAATATAACAATCAAACTTTGACTATTGAAGTGTCACACAGGGGCATGTATTGCTGCATTGTACTGGCCATGAAAATCCCAGCAAAACCAGAGCACATAAAATGTTATCTGCATTTGCATATTTCTTTCTGGAATAAAACAATATCCTGTGAATGCACATGTTTACCAACTGTAGCATAATGAATGCTTCAAAAAGTTAACAGAGCCATTTATGGAATTAGCAAGACTTATATAAGTGTTTAATGTGTCATTGTATATTCCCCTTTATGAAGGAACACCAGTGTAAGTTTCCTGTATCTTAAATGACTTTGTTGAATCATTCTGCTCACCTCTTTTTTTTTTTTTTTTTTTTTTTTTTTTTTTTTTCCCCCAGAACTTCTTATTCACATCTTCATATTAACCTTTGCCTTATTTTATTGTTTGGTTGGTTTTGGGGTTTTTTTTTTTTTTTGTTTTCTTGTTGTTGGGTTGTTTGGTTTTTTTTTTTTTTCAGAGAATTCATCATTTGATCATTTGTTCTAATGTGTAGGGAATGAGTATTGTTCAGGGCAGTTTCAGTGCAAAGAAAACATCACTTAATTGTGAAAATTCAGTTAAAAATGTTACACTTTATTTAAAAAAATTAATGATTTTTAGTTATTCATACATAAATCATCCATTAGAGAAAAAAAAACAAAAACAAAAACAAAAGACTAATCTGCATTGATTTTATTTTTTCTAAAGCTCTGTTTATTTTGTTTCACACTATCTTTCAAGACGCTCTAATGCTTCATTAAAACCCCTGACAGGTGGTAGAAAAAAAGTCTCTAAAGTAACCACACAGGCAATTTTCCATTTTCATACTTCCAGGGAGGCAAGAGAATCAGTAAACTCAGAGGTTTCAATATTAATCCCAATGTGGTAAAAATAGGGATATTAGATTAGTAATCAGATCCACTGGACTTCTTATGTGGATGATAAGAAAGATGAGTTAAAATATGTGTAATTTTAAAAATTATAATTGTGTTTCTGAACATAAAGAAAAACCTTAAGGAAACACTTTTAACTTACTGGATGAAGAAAACTGGGGGAAAGGGAGAGAGCTTATTTATATGTACACCATTCAGTCCTCCAGACAACAGACATAAGTGGGGATTTTAGCTGTTTCCACACCTCCCTGCCTCTCAATCCACCTCTCAATCCTAGCTTATACCTGTTCTTCTTCTGGATGATTTTCTCTGCTTTTTTTGCTGTGCTTTGATTTTTAAAAACCAGTATCAGAAATATCAGGCAGTCTCCCCTTTTTCTTGCTTGTGCGTCAGACTTTTTCATAGTGAATTGCGGGGTGATGGCCCCTGATAAGCCTGATGGGTTGAGGGAAATGCCTCAGCCCCCTGCAGGGGTGCTCCTGGCCGAGGATGGAGTGTTAAAAAATAGCACGGCCTTCCTTTGCGATTTTTTCTATGACTGCTCAAGGGCCCACCTCCCCTCAGGCATCTGCATCACCCCCCCTATAGATTGAATATTAGTCACACAACCACATGAAGAAGAAAAAAAAGCTATAAAAAGAAATGCAGTTTAACTGCAACTTGGAGAGAAAACCTTCCACCTCTGGGAGGGCAACCTATGAGCTACTCTGTCTTCTCCATTCCATCAAATTGTAGGGGTAAGCAACTGAAATCTTACTTTATTTTCTTATACCTTATTAATTATAATTTGCTATAGCTCACTGGGTGTATGCATGTTAATGGGAAGCAGCTATATTTTTCCTGTTGCTTTTCTTTTGGGTTATTGAGTGTGTTTACAGGTGGTGTTGAACTGTTGTGTTTCTGTTTAGTAATCCTCTGTTATTTAAGTTTGTCATGGGAGTGGTATACTGCTGGAGTGGCCTGTAAAATGTGTGTTGTGCCGGTGTCTGTTGGGGTATTTTGTACAATCCTGCAGCTAAATGTTATCACCGACTAAGTAACCCATATAGTCATTTCACATAACTGTATTAATAAATGTTATTTCAGGAGCTATCATGAGGAAAGTCCTTTTCTTTTTCTTTTTTGCTATTAACTGTTGCCTCAATAGCAAAAGTCAGAAACCCTTCCAACCTGTGTGCTGTCTGGTAGTCAACAGACAGTGTTGAGAAACACAAGGATCTGATTGTCTGGAGGCGCTTATTGCTAATAATTTCTCCCTGGCTTAAATGAGGTCCTCATAGGGGGTCAAAAATCTTTCCAGTCAACAAACAGTGCTGGGTTCATAGAGCTTTGATTATCCCGAGGACGCTTATAGCTACTAACTTTAGTTAAGACTAGAAATCTTTGCATTTGTCTCACTCCTCCCTTTAACGTGACAGTGAATGAACAAGATCTCCAAGTAAAATCTGTGGTGTTCATCTACCTGCCTATTTCAAGTATGCTTTCATTACATTTGGTGCCTTGCCCATTTTGAAAACCAAGGTAGGGAATTCTCTCTATATTATTTTAATGAGCTTGAAAATGTCTTATACTCAGTTCCACTCTTTCTAATGACCTGAATTCAGCAATGATAACAGCACCTTATTATAACATACATTGGCCTGCTGCCAGAACTGGAGGGAAGAAGGTACAGTACGTGTTATGATTTTTGTCTGCATTTTGTTGATGAAGCAACTCTCCAAACAGTTTCTGAATCAATCCACTAAAATTACCTTTTTTGAATTTTCTCTTTATTCTTCAGTTCATATTTTCCCTCAGTGTAAATTTTCAGTGTTATCCAGCTGACTAGCTTTTTCCTACAATACTTTTCTGTTTTATAGAATATTCCCAAAATCAGGCATCTTTTACTCCCCCCACCCCAACTCCAACCCCTTCCCCATTTACAAAGATGCATGAAAAATGTGTTTCTTCTGCATTTTATTGTGAATACTTCAGAGATAAAGCCAGCCCTTCAACACCACCACCACCACCATGATCTTTAAACCTGGCAATTATCCTTGCCAAGTTAAAAAAAAAAATGCAACAAAGAAGATGAACTTGATCATCAGCAGAATCTAGCTTTTAGAGGTTGTTGGCGCATCAGTTGCTTTAAAATCTTCTAGTTTGAAGAACAGATAAGAAAAAGGGGCATTTTATGTTTATTTCTTCAGAACTTCAAGTATACTGGTGAAGGATCTGAGGTTGTCTGGCCTGGAAGAAAAGGAGACTCAGGGAGACTTATCACTTGTAACTGATGTAGCAACTTCTCCCAGTCAACTAGAGACACGATGAGAGGACATAGTCTGAAGCTGCACCAGGAGAAGTTCAGGTTGGACATCAAGAAGAATTTCTAGATAAAAAGGGCTGTTAAGCTTTTGAATGGGGTCCCAAGGGAGGTGGTGGTATCAAGATCCATTCCTGGAGGTTTCAAGAAACAACTGAATTGTAGCATTCAGTGACATGGTATAGTTCACAAGGTGGTGATTGGTCAAAGTTTGGACTTGATGATCTTGGAGGTATTTTCCAACCTATATGATTCTGCAATTCTGTTTGGTTTTTGTTTTGTTTTGTTTTGTTTTGTTTTGTTTTGTTTTGCTTTGCTTTGCTTTGCTTTGTTTTGCTTTGTTTTGTTTTGTTTTCCTTGGCGTTTTGTTGTTTTGGGTTTGTGGGGGTTTTTTGTTTGTTTGGGTTTTTTTAATAGTGCTTCTGTCTCTTATGGATGATTTGATTTTATCAGTGACTTATCAAATTTGCTTTTATGCTGAGATACTAGCTTTTTTATAACATTTCTTGATAAATACAATTCCCTTTTATATGTAGCATAGTTGCTATGATGTCTGAATGGTTATAGGTTGCAAATTCTAGCTTGAAAATGATGATTATGAAAATTCTAGAGATACTGGTCTTGATGGCTGGACTCACACAGCTAAAATCTGTTAATTAAACAAGGAAGAATGCGTTCATTGGGAAGTAAGGATAAAACATTACTTTCTGAGGAACTATTGGTTTTTCAAATATAAAGTGAATGACTGATAGTTGCTCTGAATCTACTAAATTGTCCTAAGTAATTCGTGAAAGAACTGTATGAAAATCATGCATATTCACATGCATGATTCTTGACTGAAATGATTTAAAAAAAAAATGTTGTTAGGGGGCGAAAGGTACCCAAAGACACTGCCTCAGTGAGATATTAACTGAAACTGTCCAGGTCAAAACTCCACTGGAAAAACAAAAAAGGCACAGAAAATTATTATGGAGAAGCTCACCAAAACCCTCATATGTACAGGAAATGAAAAATTCTTAACATATTTATATTATTTTAACGTGTTTAGGGTGTGAGACCAAACTGTAATAGTACACCAGTCAAAACCAGCTAGTTTGCTTTTCTTGTGTGATGAGACCAGTAAGACTCTTGTCAGCATATGGCTACCATCTGAGCTAGAAAGCAAAAATATTACAAAAACAACAGACTCTTGGTGGGAATAAATATATAGAAAATCAGCATCTTGAACAAGGCTGAATCTGAGGTTGAACTGCTGTGCATGATGGCCAGGCTACCAGCCAAATCAGACACACTGACATATTGGAGAATGTGCTTTTTCATCAAATCCGTTATACTTGACTTGAGTGTCACAGCTGGACCACACTGTTTTGTGTGAGTTTGTATTCTGTGCAGAAAATGGATTTAGTGTAGGACAGAGATCAGGGAATAGAAATCATAATCTACCCACTATACTCCCATTTCATCATTAAAAAAAAAATTAAATCATAGAATCATAAAACGATTTAGGTTGGAAAGCCCCCCTAAGATCGAGTCCAACTCTTAACCTGACTCTGCCAAGTCTACTACTAACCCTATGTCCCTAAGTGCCACTGATACAGGTCTTTTAAATAACACCAGGGAAGATGACATCCACTTCCCTGGGCAGCCTTGATGTTTGAGATACTGTTTTTTGTAAAGAACTTTTCTTAATATGCAAAATAAAATCTTATGCAGTTGAGTGTTGGGGTTCTGTCCTTGTGGCTACCTCAGCCCTAAATTTCTCCATGACACCCCTGCTTCATGACTTTCTATTTAAGAAACAAGGAGCATGTGAGCAGAACAGGTTGCAGTGACGTAGCACTGTAATACAGCATCGCCAATTCTGGAAGTCTGCAAGGCCTCGGGGCTGGGGCTTATCAGGTCTGCTCTGTCTGAACTTCTGTTGACCTGCCTACAAATTTGTTTTGCTTGGTTTAGCAGTGACAGCAATTTCCCTATTTGATCAGGCAACTACTGCTAATTTGCTCTACTTTTAGAGCAGTACAACCATAGTTGCAAGAGTAAGCTTAGAATAAGATATATACAGCTCTAACACAACGCCACAGCATGGAAAAATACAGACATGGTAGGATGGCAGAGACCTGGAGAAGTGAGGACACAGGACATGGTGCAGAGCTGCTCAGGCATAAGGATGGTAAGAGACATGAACAGGCAGGGCACTGGAGACACCACAGCTGTGAACAATTCACCCATGGTCAGTTAAAGAAATTCTGACATGGAGCTGGAGAACATTGGTTTAAGGAGTAATAAGTTAAAAACCCTGTATCTAATGCATGTAAAGGGCACCATACATAGTGAATTTGGATGTTACACGCAGCTGCAGACGAACGAAGAAAGAGAAAGGCTGTATGTTAGTAAAAGTATCAACATTACCCCAGCTGGTTCCTTAGAGAGAGGAAGGGAGACCCATCTACCTGAATACCAGAGTCCTTCCTGTAAAGAACTCCAGAGGTACAGAACACACTGCCAACCTCCTTGTCTTCAACACAGCTACGGCAGTCTCTTGCCTTGTTTTCCTAAAGGAAAGAATTCGGTGGTTTTATTTTATGTAGCTTTTATGTGTCTTGGGAGAAAAAAAAAGTCAATTTTAAGACTGTAAAAATAGTTTGATCAGTAACCACCTCCAATAAATGTTCAGCAAAAAGTTTCCTTCTACATGAGATCTACATGAAATGAGATAGGAAAGGAAAAGGAAATAAGGAAGGAAAGAAAAAAGGAAGGAAAATAAAGGATAAGAAAGGAGAAAAGAGAAAAATCAGGGGTTTTAGTAGATAAAAATAAGGTTTCATGGCATTACCCTACTGAGCCACTGGCTCAATTCCCACTAGAGGGATATGGAAGAGAATTGGAAGAGTAAGTGAGAAAAGCAGTGTATTTTGATAAAGACAGTTTAATAGATAAAAGAAAAATCATGCATGCAAGCACAGTAAAGCAATGAATTCATTCACCACTTCCCATGGGCAAGCAAGTGTTCAGCCATCTCCAGGAAAGTAGAGCTCTGTCACGTGCAGGGCTTACTTAGGAAGATAAATGACATTGCTTTGAACAAACCCCCTTCCTCCTTCTTCCCCCAGCTACATATGCTGACCATGACACCATACGGTATGGATTATTCTTTTGGTCAATTGGGTTCAGCTGTCCCAGCTGTGTCCCCTCCAACTCTTGTAGACTCCCAGCCTACTCACTGGTGGGGTGGGGAGCAGGAAAGGCCTTTATTCTGTTCAAGCACTGCTCAGCAATAACTAAAACTTCCATGTGTTATTAACACAGTTTTCAGGACAAATCCAAAACATAACTTCATATAAAACTAGGGGATGAACAGATCAAGAGCTGCGCTGCTGAGGACTTGGGAGTACTGGTGAATGAGAGGCTGGATGAGCCAGCAATGTGCACTTGCAGCCCAGAGTGGCAGTCATAAACTGAGCTGCATCAAAAGGAGTGTGGCCAACTGGTCCAAGGAAATGATTTTACTGCTCTGCTCTGCTGTCATGAGATGCCACCTGGAGTACTACATCCAGCTCTGGAGTCCTCAGTACAGGAGAGACATGAACTTGTTACAGTGGGTCCAGAGGAGGGACACAAAAATAATCAGAGGGCTCTAGCACCTCTTCTGTGAGGTCAGTCTGAGAGGGTTGTTCAGTCTGGAAAAGAGAAGGCTCTGGGGAGATGTTATTGTGGCCTTTCACTACTTAAAAAGGGTGTTTATAAGAAAGATGGGGATACGCACTTTTTAGTGCAGCCCAACATGATAGGTGAAGGGGTCATGTTTTTAAGCTAAAATTGAGTAGATTCGGATTAGTTATAAGTAAGATATTTTTTACTATAAGGGTGGTGAAACACTGGAAAAGATTGCCCCGAGAGGTGGTGGATGCCCCATCCTGGAAGCATTCAGGGTGAGGCTGGACAGGGCTGTGAGTAATCTGATCTAGTTGAAGATGTCCCTGCTCATTGCAGGTGGATTTGGACTGCATGGCTTTTAAAGGTCTGTTTAGACCCAAACTATTCCACAATACTATGACTTTATGCTATGAAACAATTTTGCATACTTCAATGTGCTGTGTGCTAAGTTATAATAAAAGAGTATTTAGTAATTTAGTATTTAAAACAGAGGTATTTCTTTTACAGCAATCCAAGAATAATGAAGAAACATTTGCACTCTTCCTTTTATGTGCATTTTTTGTGTATGGAACAAAAATTTGGCTATTATAAACCAAATTACATCCCTAGTCTCACACAAAACATCAAGAGTAACTCTGAATACTCCAGAAGGTAGAATTAAGGTTTGTTGTAGAAAAATGAACAGCACTAGCTGTAAAGATGACAAATTCAATTTCAATAAAAACAATGGTTTCATCATAGGTATGCAATCATTTAGAAATATGATTTCTAAAGCAATCCTTTTAAAAAATAGAAAAAATTTTCTTAGTTCTTATTAAACTTCAATAATTTTTAAGCACAAATTCCCTTAAAGCTACTTAAAAACAACAGAGAAAACAGCTATGAAACATAGCAGTTGTTAGCATAAACATGGCTACATAAAATATTCTTAAATTTTTACAACTCATAGTTGTTACAATAAGCTGCTTAATAAGTATTCAGACTCGTCAGCCTCTTTTCTAAATCCACGTAAACCCACGGAATGCTTCCTTTATTCAGCATGTCTTTTCTTTTCACCAAATAAATCAACATGGCAAAATGATTAGACCTTTTTATAATTCAATTACAAAAAAACCCAAACCAACAAACAAATCAACTGAAACAAACCAAAACAACAAAAAAACCCAAACCAGCCAACCAACAACAAACAAACAAACAAACAAACAAAAAAAAATCCTCCCACAACTCTATATAAACATTGAATACCAACATCTAGATTCGTGGGGATTAATGGGGATGATAGCAGAAATGTAAAAAACAACAAATACAGCCAAAATTGTAATGTCTTTATTTCCTTGTCTCCACACAAATATGTTCAATTTCCATGTCCAGGATGACTGGGAGAAGAAATAATGGCCTTAAGTTCCACACTGGAGATTTTGGCTGGACTTTAGGAAAATTGGAATAGATGGCCTAAAGAACGAGTCTCCAAAACTGAAGGTCTTTGAGTAGCCTGAAAATATACTTGACAGCCATGAGCTATATAATTCTGATCATGCTATGAAGCAGAAGTGGATGGTCTATAGTTCTTTTCCAGATGGACTGAACAATGTTGTGCCATTTACCTTTGATCTGCTCAATGCTGGCCTGGGAATGCCAGTTCCGTGGGACAGCTGCAGATTAATCCATGAGAAATGCTATGTTTCTTTGTTTGCTTGCTATTTAATTTCAGCCTTTTTTTTGGAATAAACCCAGATTTTAGAAAGCTTCCCACAAGTTCAGAACCTATTATTGAATCCAATTTAGTGCAGAGCTTATGTCTGACACCTTCTAGGGCAGCAGCATTCCACAGTCTCATTACTTTTAGGTTTCAGAAACACTTCAGAAATCTTCCCAAGACCGCAGTTGCCTTGACATTATTTTCTCAGCAGCTACACAGCAAATAGAGCTCTTGTTTCTATTTAAGAACTCCAGAGATAGTGTGACAGGAAACCAAGAAGTTTATGATTAACAAAAGGTCATCTTAACCCCACAAAAAGACAAATCAAAACAAATCAACAGCAACAGCAGACCGTTGGTATTACAGAAGCAGTCTGCAAAGTTATTTAAAAAAAAGAAAAAAACCAAAACCAAACAAAACAGAAAAAAAACAGAGCACTGGTACTCCAAGCATAAGTTTATCCTGCTTCTTTGTCTGTGAGTTAATGATGGCCTGAGTTCTAGAAGCCCATGCTACAATCTTGATTCTGGTATTGATGCATGTGTCACTAAATTGTTATTTTGTTTAATTATTTTTAGGCTCTTATTCTTAACTTCAGGCAGAAAAAAAAAAAAAAAAGGGTTTTTTTTTTTTTTTTTTGCAAAATTCAGTTGTGAAGACATTATAGAATTGATCAAAATCAAAAACATCTGTTAGTTATACCAAAGGCTTCACTTTGCTTCACTCAGACAAAATAAGTTGAAAAATGATTATATAAATTGTACATATACTTCTCACACTTCAGAAAAGAGTTGAAAAAAAGTGCAGAGTATAAACCTTGATGCATGAATTACATTTGCAAGTATGCTGTTATCTCCTTCATATCTCTTTTCACAGCAGTAAAATTTGTACACTGTTTTTATTCTATATGTGTATATACAGATACATATAGACACAGAGATAAGTCGTGCTTTTCTAAGAAAACAGTGGATCCACTTTAAACAATTCATTGTCTTTACAGTTCCTTGATTTTGCAGTTAGCATGTGTCCAGTTTTGAGGTACTCAGCTGTACTTCAAAGATGTCAGCTGCACTTTTCAAGTGTGTTTCTGGTTCCCAGTTCCAGTTCCCAAACTCACAGCTCCCTGGCTGGCATGTAATTTCCCTGTCAGTATTTCAGAATGCATTTTCTTCTGGTCAGTAATTTTTCCCCTCTAACAAGGTTGCCTTTCTGGCTGCTCACTTCAGAGGGAGAGAGGAAAAGGAGGTGTAATTCCAAAATCCATATTACTTTTCTTATCTGTGCTCTGAAACTATCCTGCTCCTTTCTGTAAGTGTCTCAATCCAGACAGCATTTGTAACATTGGGAAGAATGCATAAAAAACACTTGACAACATAACCAAGGATGACCCTGGATTTTATGCATTATCGTTTCATTGTGTTTGAATGTCCTTACTGATAGAGAAAGACTTAATTTTTTAGCCTATCTGTAATTCATTATTCAGTAGTTAACCATATTAAAATTAAATTGGAAAGAGAAGGGAAAAAAGTAATTTTTTTTTGTTATCTCAAGGTTTTTCCTCAGACAAGAAAAATAACCATAAGGAAAGAGGAGAGTTGGGTTGTGCATCGCATAATACAGGGTCATGTGTATGTTACTGTAGAGTAAAAACTGTGAATGGGAAAGAGAGTGTAGCAGTGCCCATGGATGTGCATTACTGAAAGTGGTCCTGTACAGTTGCCAATAACTTCACACCAAATAGGAGGAATGTGGTATGGTTAAGCACACCATTTGTACACTTACAATGACATTTACATTCTCAGTGATGTACTTACCCTCAATAAATATTGATATTTCATTTTCTCCAAACTCTGACTCAAAGGACTTTTCAGAAGAACACATTTGCTTAAGAATATGTTTGTTTCTGAAATCTACAATGTCTTTTCCTCAAATAGAAATTGTAGGCTGTTAAATTATGCAAGTTAAAAGGACTCTTCATGGCCACTGTTTGTCTTCTGAAAAGGGAAGACTCCAAAAAGGAATAGTTAATGATTAACTCTGTAGGTTTGATCTTTAAGAGAAAAAATTTTCTTTTCAAAAACATGTTATCATCATGTCTTGGGACTGGTAGCTGTAGTAATATTTCTTTAATAGACAAAACTCTAATGATGAGAAATCCAATTAATTGTCACTGGTGTGTGGAAGAAGTTAGGCCTTTTGCTCTCTGGAGAATGGTAGGCTACCACTGATAATATCTGCTATTTTGTTTTGTGTTGGGCTTTTTGTTTGCTTGGATTTTTTTTGGTTTGTTTGTTTTCTTTTTCCAGTTAATATTACATGTGAAAAATTGTTTTAAATTGCAAGGCAGTTTGCTGATTTGCAGAGGATGCTAAATTGGATGGGAGTGTTGATCTGCTGGATGGTTAGAAGGCTTTACAGAGGAATCTGCACGGGTGGATCAATGGGCCAAGGCCAATTGTATGACGGTCAACAAGTCAAAGTGCCAGGTTTTGCACTTGGATCACAACAACACCATGCAGCACCACAGGCTGCAGGAAGAGTGTCTGGAAAGCAACCTGACTGAAAAGGACCTGAAGGTGCTGGTTGACAGCAGGCTGAACATGAGCCAGCAGTATGCTCAGGTGGCCAAGAAGGCCAATGGCATCCTGGTCTGTATCAAAAATAATGTGGCTAGCAGAACTAGGATAGGGATCGTCTGCCTGTACTCGGCACTGGTGAGGCCAGACTTTCAGTGCTGCATTCAGTTTTGGGCCCCTAACTACAAGAAAGACATCAAGGGGCTGAAGCATGTCCAGATAAGGGCAGAGAAACTGGAGAATGGTCTGGAGTACAAGTCATATTAGGACCAGCTGAGGAACCTGGGGTTGTTTAGCCTAGAGAAGAGAAGGCTCAGGAGGGACTTCATCACTCTCTACAACTATCTAAGAGGAGGGTTGTTGTCTACTTCCAAGTAATAAGTGACAAGACAAAAGGTAATGGACTTATGGGGAGGTTTGGGTTGGATATTAGAGAAAATTTCTGTCCTTTGGAAAAGTCTTTCCAGGGAAGTGGTTTAGTCACCATCCCTGGAAGTATTTAAAAAATGTGTAGATGTGGCACTTAGGGATATGGTTTAGTCGTGAACGTGGCAGTGTCAGGTTGACGGTTGTACTCAATGATCTTAAGGGTCTTTTCCAACCTAAATGACTCTATGATTCTTTCAGGAAGTTCAAAGATAAATATATCTGACAAATTCCCAAAGTGTCTGATGAGCTTTGCATACTCTTGAACAGCTAAAAAGAACTGGTAGGCTGCACTTTATTCTTCTGTTTAATGCAGATCTCACCTCTCATGCATCAGGGTTTAGAAGTTCACGACAAGCTTATTTGTATCACTGATTCTCCAGAGACATGACAATATTTTTGGTGTCAATATTACTTATATCAGTTTTTCTGAAGGTTAATTATTTGTGGAAATAGCAGTGGTATCATAATTTATTCTGGGCCTTGTTCCACCACTTTTTTTCCTTCAGAGCTGAAGCCAGAAAGTATAAATGTTTAAGTCCCTTACAAATAACACAGTATTGACCTTGAATGAGAATGGCAAAATCAGATTCTCTGATATCAAATTCTTTATGATTGTTTTGATTTCAACATTATATTTTGCCTACTTATTTAATAGTGGTATTTTCTACTGAAGATTCTACTGAAACATGCATACCGCAGTCAGATATGATTCTTTATGAATGCTCTACATAAGAGAAATACTAAAAGCTACTTCTTGTCTTTCTTATCAGAAAGTGCAATTTCAGCAGTATAAAGAAAGATCCATTGCAGTATGTTGTTTTCTGCTCCTTTGAAATGCTTGCATCTTATTCTGAGTCTCTTTAAGAAACTAACAATTCAGAAAACAAGGAAAAAGCAACAACTCCCTACTGTGTTCCTATTAATACAGCATCAATCTTAAGTAGTAGTAAAAAGGACATAAACAGTTCTGGATGGAAGTAGAGAAGATGAACAGCAAAAAACTTGCAAGAAGAAACTACTAGAAGCCTTGCGGTTTGTTTCTGGTTTGTTTTGTTTCCGGGTTTTTTGTTTGTTTTGTTTTGTTTATTTGTTTGTTTGTTTGGGTTTTTTTGCAAAGCTAAATAGTTCATATTTCATTTTTCCATTGGGTTCAACTGGAAGAATTAAGTAGCTGCCTTAATGGTATTACTGAATCCCACAAATCTAAGCTATTATCAGGAACCACTGGACACTATGAGGGCCATTTCTGGTCTCAATACAGCTACTGAAGCCTGCTGGCTGGAAGCTTGGGTTAGAAATTTACACTTCATTAACTACACTTATAGTACTAACCTCGTGTTTTGCAAAAGGGAATCTATGTGTAGAACAGGAAACAATACATTAGGAAAGTGATTTTCAATGTTAATTCAAAGATGTGCACATATTATGAATAGTGTTATATGTTTGTGTATATATGCATATGTATCTATTCTTGCATACACCCCTAAATAATGAAAAAATTCCCATTTCCATGTTTTGGTGGTAGCCTCTGAATTTAACTGTTTATAAGCTGATGAAAATTTCCTGCAGATATCTTTATTTATTATCCATATCTGTTAAACCTCATCAGTCTGGTGCTAATGGTTAGCTTAGTCTTATTTTTCCCACTGAAGTCTTATTCTAAATCACTGTGAAGAACCAGCTGAGTCATAAAGCTTCACCATCTCATGAAGCTTTAGTGATTTCAGTTTCATTTAAATTTTACTAGGGGAGATAAAGAGCAAACATTTCTTTAATTTTCAATCTTTTCAATTTAACACAACTCACACATGCATGTTTGTATTTGAACTAGCTATAAATTACTAAGAAGTCCTTTTCATAGCAAAAGAACATTCATGCTCAGAAGAAAAGAATCATGAAAGAAAACCTTATCCCCTGTGATCCACTTACAAGCTCATTCTCCCAGTTTCTCAGGAAAGTTCAACTAATTTTAAAAAGATGTTTAATGCTTAATGTCTGTACTGGTATCAGGAAGTCAGCAGGTAAACTGTGGGCTGAAAATTTAAGCAGAAGATCTCTGTGAAATTAGAAATCTCCATAGTATTTCAACAAAAAAAGAAAGCAGAATGATCCTTCCTTTTCTGGAAATTCTGCCTTTCTGGAACCTGGATAAATAAGACATGCATTTCAGAACTGCTATTTCTATTCTCCCTCCAAACTTTCATTGACATATGAGAACGCAGAGCTACCTCTAATCCTCAGGATGTAAGGTGCATATGGACAGTGAGTGCTAAGAATCTAAACTTAGTCTGAGGAACTCTTCTGTCTTAGGACTGACACACTTGCATCAAATAGCACATCTTTTTCCAACACAGTCACATCCATTGTGATAGCAACCAAAACAAGTGAACTTCCTATAGGTAGTACTAAGGGTAACACAGGCTTATTAAATTCAAAAGAGTTCAGAATAAAGTCCTAAGTCATAGTCCACTTTAATATTGAAAAATCTATTACTTGAAATGAAGAAGACTTTTTGGCTATAGAGGTCACCAAAACTTGAAAAAATATAAACGTTAAATTTAAATGTCAAATTCAAATGCTTACCACGTGAACACTGACAAGCACAAAATCATCCTATGTGCCCATCAGAGTCCAAGGAAAGCAGCAGACAATTCTATGCCAAACATGACTTCTTTTAGAAATTTACTTCTGTTATTTCAGAATTCATGTCAGGTACCGTCTGAGATTCCCTAGGATATTTTTGACATCTACATAGGGTTTGTAGGTGAAAAAACAAGCCTAACAACTTCCTAAATTGGCAGCTAAATCTCAGGTGGGTTATCATAGAGTGCATTTAATGTCATTAAACACCTATATAGAAGTAACTGAATTATCTTGAGGTGTTTATATGAGGATTAAAGTAACGATATCTTACAATAGCTTTTCTTTTCAGGGATAATAAAGGGAGTCTGTGGTGATTAGCTCAAGTAAAGATATTTGTCACGTAGATGTCTACATCTGATTGGTAAATTACATCCTTTTTTACCCTGAAGGGGAAGATAGTGATTAATATGAAAGCAATACATAAAATGTGAAAGTAACAGAGAGTTGGGAACATACAAACCTAAAGGTGGAAATGCCTCCCTGACATCTGATCCTGTCAGATCTCAGAAGCTAAGCAGGGTCAGCCCCGGTTAGTACTTGGATAGGAAACCTCCTGGTAGTACCAGGGGCTGTAGGTTCTAGTCCCAAGGACTTCACTGTCACCATCCAAGCTCGCTTAGCTGTGGCAGATGAACCTTAGGAGTTAAAGGGTGGGGCCAGTTCCATACATGCTGTGCCTCACCTAAAAATACATTGTGCAGGCTCGAAGGACACACCCACGTGGGTACAGCTCTTCCCAAATCTTCGTTCGAGAAGCCCAGCCATAAAAAAAAAGAATTACATTTAAGTGTCTGTATGTTTGTTAGGTATTTAAGCTCCCTATATGAAGATGTAGTTATTGAAGTAAATGCAGACCATCAATGGTATTATTTAGTTTGCTTTGAAGTACAAACCTAAAGTATTATTCAGTTCCTGAAATATTTGCATGTAGAGCTCTTTAAGTCTCATTCTAGACATCTGCAGAGGTCTGATAGACATAACATAGGTCTAAAAGGAAATTATCATGCATCTGGAGCTGAAGTTGAAGGCCAGAAGGCTTACATTTAGATAATTGCATTCTGCCTGCAGCTGACTATACTGGCAGGTATAGAATTCAGTTGGGGCAGACTGTTAATCTAACATAGTTGTAATTCACTGCTTAAGTCTTTGCAAGTGTAACTCATTTATGTCTATCTGACACTACAAGAATGTTGTGTAACATTATGAAACTTTATAGAATACATTATGAGGTGAATAGCTTGATAAATTTGGTGTCTGCAATTTTAACTTTTATGTTAGTGATTGTACATATATAAGCAACTAATTATTAAAGAAAGTTTTGGATGCTAAATTTCAAAAATATACAACCTAAAATCATCAGCTGACAAAGGCCAAAACACGTGCTCTAAAGACTTCCCATAGCTTCATTTCATTCCTGATATCAGCTGTTGACAATAATTGCCATTAGCATGATTGTGATGAAATACTGTTTTTATCCTTCTCATGTGCCTTTTTTATTACTTTCATCTTCTCAAGAATTTTCGCAATGCTAGCTTCAATATTTATTTCACATTCAATAGTTATTTTGACATCAGAAGATAAAACTAATGAAGTTAAAGACTTCAAAGATTCATTAAAACTCCAATTACAAAGTAAAGCAAGATAATTTCATTTTATTATTTTTAATAATAATACAACTGTACATCTGTTCTTGATCTGGATTAAAGAAAAAGGCTGAAAATTACCCTTCTGATGGTCTTGAATGCCGGGTCCATTGCACCTTTCTCTTTTGCAGTGGATGAATTGGACAAACGGCTGTTCCTTGACTGACTTTATTGCCTTTTTTCCTTTCCTTTTTCATCTGGAAATTACCTTAAGCTGTATATGCACTTATTGAAGAATCAATATTCTTATATTTTCAGTAAATTTGTCCTTTTAAGTAAGGCCTATAAGCTGGTAGTCATTCATCCTTCCTGCTTTCCAGCTACTCATTTTAAATTATATGCAACTGAATAAAATATTTACACCTTTCACACAGGGAGTAAAACCAAATTTTCAAATAATCTTGAATTGCACTGTAATTGCACTGCAAAAAGAATTAATAATATGAATACTCTTTTGATTTAAATGCAGTTTACATCTTTTGGTCTGATTGCTTTGGTTGTAAACACACTAAAACATGCAAAATGGTTTATTGTCTCTTATCTACAGACTTACTGGAGACCTGACAGGCAATGATAGGTGAATTTCATGCCGGAATTATATTTTGTATAGACAGATAGCATGATTCTTGGAGGATAAACTAGTTTCTGTGGGCACAGTACTTACAGCTTTTGTTTTTTTTTATTTAGCTTTATTTATTGTATTTGGTTTTACTTGTGGTTTTGTTTTTTACTGTTTAATTTTTGTTAATTTAAAACTAACAGGACTTTTTGCTGGTTTATAATTAAAATGCTTATAAGATCTTATAAACAGTCCTTGAACATATTTTCTTTCAATTTCATTGGTTTTTCTGGTTTTTGGAGTCTCTTGACAGCTGTTACTGAAGGAGATTAAGGGTTACTTATTTTCATCTGGTGATTTTATTAGCTGACATATCATGTTGCCAGGCATGGCCAGAAGTCAAAGGAAACATTGGCCAAAACACACTTTTCCTCATTAGGCAAATCCTTGTCTGTGCTGGGTTTAGAGCTTCTCAGGTCATTGTATTAGGGACTTTGGCACAGAATGCATATATCAAGAAAAACACTCTACTGCAAGTCAAAGAGGAAACAAAATTAAGATGTTACTTGAAAGTGTATAGAGCTCAATCTTACAATGACAAATTATGTCACCCCTTGTTTTCCCTGACTTTGTGAAAAACATCAGGCAGACTTAAAAATGTGGTTAAAACCCAAGAAAGGGTCAGCTTTGATACATCCATCACCATGCACAGTGTTTGATGAAATCAGTTGGTCTGTCTGCTGCAGGACCTTAGGAGTTTTGCCAACAAACAGGAACACAAAGACTAACAGTACAATAAATAAAAATAAATGCATGTTTATGACTTCAGGAGATGTAGCTGTTGTTATGAATTAAAGCAATCTTGTCTGATAGCACACATACCTGTTTAAAGAAAGAGTATAAACAACCATATAAAAATGCCCAAAGTCTTAAAGTATGAGGAGGACACAACTGTCCAAAGCAGGTTTGCTAGACAAAAACGTTTGTAAGGCTGATTCCAACCTGTTGCAACAGAACTAATTTGTGTGACACTGTTTGAACTTTGGTGAGTTGCTTCTTTTCATAGTATCCATTCTTCCTACTGAAAGTAAGGAATTTTGTTAAATTGAAAAGGTTCTGATTGTGATGATATATATTCACAAAACTATTCAATGAGAGTGGGAATAATTTTGCTTCCTTTTACGTGTCTGAATTTGAACTGGTTGTCCAAACTAGCCATACCAGATAAGGGCTATTTTATGTATCACAGAATCAATTAAGTTGGGAAAGACCTCTGAAATGATTAAGTCCAACCTATAACCTAACACCAGCGTATCAACTGGACCATGGCATTGAGTGCCATACCTGTCTCTTTCCCTAAATGCCTCCAGGCATGGTGACTCTATCACCTCTCCCTGGGCAGCCCATTGCAATATCTAATCACCTTTTCTGTGAAGAAATTCTTCCTAATGTCCAACCTAAACCTACCCTGGCACAGCTTAATATTGTGTCTTCTAGTCCTGTCAATAGTTGCCTGAGAGCAGAGGCCAACCCTGGCCTGGTTACAACCTCCTTTCAGGTAGTTGTAGACAGTGGTAAGGTCACTACTGAGCCTTCTTTTCTCCAGCCTAAATAACTCCAGCTCTGTCAGCTACTTCTCATAGGACATGCACTCCAGACCCTTCACCAGCTTCATTGCCCTTCTCTGGACCCACTCCAGCACCTCAAGATCCTTCCTGAACTGAGGGGCCCAGAACTGGACACGGTACTCAAGGTGTAGCCTCACCAGTACCAAGCACAGGAGAAGAATTACTTCACCAGTCCTGCTGGCCCCTTACTTGAGGGCAGGTAGCACTGTATGAAGCTTATGAAACATTTGTTCAGGGTGTAGTGTAGAGCACGTTTGTAACCATTTATATCACTTGTTTGAACCTTGTGATTATGCTCACTTCCATCCTGAACCTGTCGACATGTGTGACCCTTCGTATACTGCAGAAGTTTTGGACTGGCTCAGTACAGTCCTACAAATTAAGAGCAAACTATGTTTTGTTCAGCATTTCTGAGTTAATACAAATATGTAAAAATGCATTGGGGGTGGCCTATGGAGACCCTGGGATCCATCCCTTATTCCAAAATCATAGATAAAAAATGATACTATTAAATTGATTTAAATAACAGCAACAACCTCTTTTTGCTGGCAGTCACAGAGCTTGCAGCAGAAATGGATCTGACAAATGCAGAATTGCTAAGCAGAGCAAAAGAGCCACATGACTAACTGAGGTGGTCTGTACATTGGCCAAGCCTGCCTGCCATTATGCACCCATGTTTTCCAGGATCACCTTGTTTCTTTTTAAGGTCTTTCTTAGAGCTCTGTGTAAGATGTAAGCATCCTAGACTGCAAGTTTGGTTGACACTCGGCTTCAGTTCAAATCAGCCATTTGCCTTTTAGCATCTTTGAAAGGTGATTTATGCCCCCAAAGCTTCCTACCTTTAATTTTAGGGATTTTTTTTTTCCTCCGTGTAGTCATTTAACTTTCAATAACAATCCAAGTTCATCATCTGTATTCATGGAGCACTAAGTATACTTTCTCCCTTCCTCCTTCTTTGGCATGTTAATCAGTTTCCATAAAATGTAAGTGTGGCCAGAAACTCTAATTTGATGTCCCACACAGGTGCGTTTCTGATTCAAGGGAAAATCACAAATACACATGACATTTTTATATATATAAATATATTAATAAATTATGAGATTATATTTGGTATGTGTTTACAAACAAATGAAAGAGATCTAAAGTCTTGTAGAAAACATAAAGAGATTTATCATACAGCCTGAAATCTAAGCTGTTAAGTCGTTACATTAGATGATAACATAACTTTGCCTGATGCTCAAATATTTTCATTTTTCTAATGAACACGTAACAGATATTTACTGATGACATAGTCGAAATAGCCAGACTCTGGAGAAGACTTAGAAAAGAGGCAATTAGTCTAAGGGGCATGCCACACTTTTGTACCGAAGTGACTGTAGTGACGGTAAACAGTGTACTTGACTTGGCTGCCCTTATCCATTGGTCCTAAGAGCTTGGTGGGGGATGGATACATTGCCCTGAACAGAGTGGAATGATGCCTTAATCATAGTCCCAGTGGCTGATGATGGCACTGCTGACCAGCCACCTTGCTTGTCATTATGCTGCAAAAGAGAAAAATGTATGCTGCATGAGGAAAAAGTATGTCACAGTATATATAAAATAAAAAGAGGTAATGAGTTTAGGAAGGAATGTGGGAACTTTTATGAAAAGTTTTCAAGATAAAAGGGACCACAGACTGAAAAATTGCCGTAATTTCATTTCTAGAACACCTGTTTGTCTTAGTATTTTTCATCAGTAAACAAAAGGATCGTAGAAATGGGTTCAGGGGTAATCTGTTTAAGATTACTGCATGTTTTTAGACTGCTCCACTTCTAAAGGACATGTTATTCACTAACAAGCTAATGTGGAAGAGGTTCTAAGAGCAATCTTACTAGTAAAACTGGGAATAACACCTAATTTTATAATTTACTCTTATTGACAGAAAACAGAAAGTGTAAAGAAAAATATCCATGGAGAAGCATCACTTGACTTCAACAGTAATAGCTCCAGGATGAATTGATTTTCATAATTTCAGGTAATTTTCATAATAATTCTAAAGTAAATTAAAGCAAAGATAACCTATATGAGTCAATGTCCCTAACTTTAGACATCTTTCTTATGTCTAAAATATTAGATACTTGCAGTAATACTTTATTCTCTGTATTGCTGATAAACACAGGCTGACATGGGGAAATGCTTTCAATCTAAGCCAGGTGTAGCCCTTGACAGATAATTCTGCACTTTATACACTGAGCAGGAATCACAAACTATGTAGCACTAAGTAAAATAGAATAATTAATTTCTCTCCAAGAAGCCAAGACAAACAAGCTATCATTCCTTTTGCCTATTTCCTCTGACAGGAAGTTGTCTTTACCAATACTATGTCATTCAATGTCTTCTTTGATCAGGTAGTGTTCCTCTGCTGCCCCCAGTTATGGCTTTTTGTGGTGCTTGTTTGTTTGTTTTTCCAAAAATTTAGAATTTAAGCACAATTTACTAGCATGTTACCTTTATGCCATGAGGTTCTGAAAATGAAATAATCCTGGGACATTTCCTAAGTATTGTTCTGGAGAAAGCTGCTCAGAGCTGTTCAAAGCAGAGTCAAACCCGAGCTAACAGCTAAGATCAGGCATAGAGAGATTGATTTCTTTTTCTGTCCCTCTTTCATCAGGAGCACAGGTAATAGTATGCACTTCACTGCTACAGCTTTTTTCTTTACAAGAGTACACAGACAGAAATTCAGCATTTAAATTAGCTGGAGTGGACCCCTCCTGCTAAATGTAGAAATGAAGTCGTCTGTTATTTGTCTTGTTCTTATATAATTTGAATTGATCCCTGGTCTTAAATTTAATAATTTTCTGACAATTTCAAGTATTTGTGACTATAGATTTAAAACAGAGCTCTGCCGCGTATTTAAATTCCATTTTATAGTCCTGTGCTTGTGTCAAACTGCAGAATTTAATTTAGTGGCAAAATAGTCTAACAAGCTGTTTTGGGAATGAAACTGTCTTAGGAAAGATATGATGCTGATGTCAATGTGCCTTAGATGGAATACTGAACAGCTGTCTAATCATAAAAGAAAGAATTAAAGGAGTGCACCACACACATGCTATTTAATGGGATTGATTTAGAGCTTGTGAATCTACTCACTCATCCATGCACACACATCTAGTCTAATGTGCATATGTGTTTGAGCAGGTCTTCTGCAGTGCATTTTATCAATACAGATTATTTAACCAGGGAAGAACATCTGTGATGCAGAGGAGAAAAAGCAATTAAGGAAGTATACCATGTCCACTCTATTTTCCTTTACTTTGAAATTTTTAGGAATTTTCTTCTACCAGAGAAAAGTCCAGTATTCAAGAGTTCCTGCCCTCTCCAGTATAGCCGAAGAGTAACCAATTCAGTTACATGGCTAGTAAAAATTTCTTGCATTTTCTAGTAAAGCATGTTGCAATTTCTGTCCTTTGTACTTAGTAATCACGAAAAGTGTATATAGTTGCTCTAACTGAAGCCTTAAAAAAAGTAAATTCATTTTGCTCTACATTGTGCCTTGACACAAGAAAACTCCTAAATGCCTCATAGCCCAAATTTCTTCTACATTACGTGTTTTAAAGATCCTAGAGTTTTTTTGGTGTGCCATCCTAAACAGTCAGGGAATGGAATGAATATACTGTCAACTTAGAGGTCAGCATATAACTACTCAGAAAAAAATGAACTTTCCTCTCAGATATTATGTTGTTAAAGTTATCAACATTTTCTATGGCAGAAACCCGTATTTTGAAAGCTATTCAAGTGTTTGTTCATGCTGCGCTAACACAAGAAATCTGTTTAATTGTAAGTAACAAAATGCTAGAAGGCATGGCTATTGGAATTAAATCCACAACAAATAAAGGTGATGAAATTTTTAATGCCTGCATTAAGATAAAAATTATGCTAAGCTTTCATCTTATATACTTGTTTATATATATACACAGATATCTGTATTTTTTGGCACAAACACAAAACCACATATATACATATTTAATCTCTTTGTTAGTGACGGTTTTTGGTTTTCTCAAATAATTACTTCTACATACCCTCCATCCAAAATTCCTCCAGAATGAGTTTAAGTGGTGCCACCATTAAACTGCACAAATCAGTAAAATCAGTAAAATTTCTTTTTGCTAAATGCTTATATTTCATAGTGAACTTGAATCAGAAAATTAGAACAGTTATGTTTCTAAGATCTAACATTCATAAGGCCTTTAAACAATATTAAGAAAGTCAGGGTTAAATTCGAAGCACTCAGCAAGGACATTTTCTAATCTTGTAACTCTTATAAGTAAGTAAATTCTCCTGTTCCACATAATGAACTCTTACAAGCGTCAGTGACTAGAGCATTAATTACATTAACTCTAGTAGGCATTCAAACTCAAAGCTTTATTCCCTTGTCTGTGACTGTCAGGGAGAATATTAGTGTCAGTTTGTTAAACGTTTCATTTAGGTCTGTCTCTGCCATCTTCTCTTTACTCATCCATTTCTGTTCATAGTAATCTTTCTGAATTGGAGATAGGCCAGAAAAGACATTATTCATCACAATTTTTTTTAATGAACCAGTGGAACTACAGTGCAAGGACAGATCATTATTTCATATTTAATCAGTGAAGTGACTGAGATTTTCTTCCCCTATTGTCAACATGCAGGATCAAGCCTAAAATAAAGGGGAGTAGTTTCTGAGGAAAGAATACATAATAGTATAGGAGAGATTGTCAATAAGGAGATAGGCATGGGGAAAATGATTAATTAAAGAACCTGAAAGGAAGCTAGAAAAATAAAGTTAGAAGATGAAAGGCTGATAGACCTGATTTACATAATGAGAAAGACAGAACTCTGATAGCAGTGATGCAAAATATACAAGGGATAAAGGAAGATTTAACAGGGAGAAATAAAGGTTTTTAAATTAAGATTTCCTGAAACAAAAAAAATCAACTCTGTAAATGTGGTCTGAAAGACTGTATTTTCATTTCTAATTAAGATGGCCAAGCACTGACTTCTTGTTTCAGATCAAGTGCCACCAACTGGCTCATATGCACAGTGCTTAGGGCTAGTGCACTTTATATCCGATTTCTCTCAAGGGTTTCTGGAGAGGTTCAAAGTAGAACCACTTGAGCAGTAGGGGCAATTAAGTCTGCATTGTTCAGACTCATCTCATTATTTAACATGATAGACTTCCTCAAAAGATGCAGAAGGAATACAAAACATACTACAGGGGAAAAAATGGGGAAAAGAAAACGGAAGCTGTAAAATGAAAGCCAAATCAACTATAATAAAGTTCAAAGGAAGCAGATGAAGGCATTAAAAAAAAAAAAAAATCGAAGTACACTGGGAAGTTTGATTCCACATGGTGAAACATTTTGCATGTTTGCCCCTGTTCCGGCATTTGAATGTAAACTGGTTAAGGATGAAGCACAGTTTCATCCAGTTAAGATTTTGGGGCTGGTATCTCTCCACAATATCTGACTATCAGCTGACACAAGCTTACTCTGTTGGCTGTTAACTCTTATCATGTAGGCAGATAAGGAAGAATGAGATATTGTCTTCTGCACATCTAACTCTCTCTTATGTATTTTCTTCACTTAGCCAGTGTAGATTCATTTGATTCTGTAATCTATAATGGTTAATTGAACAGATAAAAAGACACCTGAACATCAGCCCTTCTACAAATAAAGACCAGTGATACCCAAAAATGCTATGTGAAGCTGTATCATGCTAGCAAGGATGAGGCATGATATCCAGAAATAAAAGATCAATATATGCTGACTATGAGCATTAAAATCCTCCCTACCAAAACAAAACAAGCAAGCAAAAAACCAAAGCAAAACATGTTATATTTCTGACTTTCACTTGATTGATTTGGCAGTATAAAAATGACTCCATAACAGCTTATTTAAATACTTACCAAGAGCTCCTTGTGAACATTTTTTAGGTTTTCAATCTGATAAGGCACTGAATTCTTCATCATTGGGTGAGATTGTTGCAAAGAATCACCCTGATTCTGAACAAATCTTCACTTTATGAACCTGTGGAGTAATGAGAGAACAAGTGAGTTGCATAAGGAGCAGCTACAGTCTAGCTGACTGCTGTCACTATTTTACATATACAGGCTGCTGCTTCTCCTGAAGGCAAAGCTAGTCTCCTCTTCCTTTGCTGTGGTAGTTAGATACCCAAAAGAAGCAGATCGGTCAATATAGTTCCATCTGCTTTTTACTGTCATAAACTGAAAAATATGTTTGGATTTTAAAAGTAAATCAAGAAATAAAAACTAGAAAAAAACTGTATTTTGCTTTTGCAATTCATTTTGTCTCTTTAAGAGGTTCTCTATGTACCTTTAAATGCATTGAGAAGTTTTAATTAGTTAACCAGTGTTTTGTGTTTATTAAACACACTTGGTATGGTATTAATTGCTATCTTATAGTTGTTCAGTTTTGAAGTTGCAGCAGCAATATCATATGCTTTGTTCCTACAAAGCCCATAAATACTATGGCTTAAATTTTTGTATACATTTGAGGAAAAGGCATATTTATTATAAAAGTTTAAAATTAAGAAAGTAACAAGTAAAATCCATATTTTTTCTCCTCTTTAAAGAACTGGATATGGAAAAAATATTTGATCATTTTACACACAGAGATATTTAAGTATCACGTACTATTACAGTATTTTGATACTTTTATCTTCTCTATACTTTCTAAGCAACAGATTCCTAAGTGCTGAATCCTTAGTGAGGTCTCACAAAAGGACTTAGACTTTAGTTTAAGCATTTATGCAGAAGCATTATGCAAAACATGGCCCTGAGTTAGGTCTTCTCACTCTTAATTGTAGAGAAACTAAGTTGCTAAATTGGTATTCACAAAGCCACAAAGTTGTCAAGTTAAATAGGAACTATTTTCAATGAAAATACATTAGAAGTTTCTACTCTCTCAGCCAGGACAGCTGACAAAAAATGGCCAAAGGGTATTCCATGTCATATTATGTCATGTCCTGTGTATAAACTGAGGGGAAAGCTGTCAGGGGTTCACTACTCAGGAACTGGCTGGGCACTGGTCAGCAGGTGGTAAATTATTATGCTGTGCATTACTTGTTTTGTGTATCACATTCAACCCTTATTCTATACCATTCATGTCGTATACTTTTCTATATATCCCTGTCTTGGGTTGAGCTGGCAAAATGCCAACTGCCCAAGAACAGAGTTAGCCTCTGGCTGAGAAAAGGGAGAAGGAGGAAAAAACCCTCTCAAACTAGGTTTATGCTTAAACTAACTATATGTATTTATACAGAAAAGAGAAAATTAAGAGAAAATTACAATATAGCACACACACAGGTTAAATATAACAACAAAATTCTACCTCCCACCAAAAACAGATTCCATCACTCTAGGTCTATAAGCACCCTGAAAGACACCCAACAAGAAAGAGAAAGTATAACAACAAAATATTTCTACTTCCCTGAATTCAAACAAAAGGCAAGTAGCAGCAGCAGCAGAAGCAGGGCCTACTCCAGCAAGACAACAACTGCGTTTCCTGCTTGTACTTCAGCCATGATGGAACTGACCAAGTCACTCCCACACACTGGCTCTTACCCTTTTTGAGATGATGTCATAATATTGTAAGGAATACAATACTATTGGCTAGAAGAAGTCAGCTGTTAGCTAGCCCAGCCCAGCTCAGGTCAGCTGACAATCCTAGACCTGGTCTGAACTTTAAAGCCTAAATTTAGGCCTACCTGGCTAAACCCATAACACTCCACTCCTTATTCCATACCATATTACGTCACTCATATCTTAAATCTATCTATTCTCGCGCTTAAACAGTCTTTGTTCTTTCCAGAGCTGTTTTCCACTCCTCCATATTATAGGCAATAGTCCATTAGGATGGGTAGATACTTCAGGCAGGAAAAAACAGTTCATCATTGGACACCAACACCAGTTCAGCTCAGGTCTTCTTCATCCACTTGTTCATGTCCTGCAACACAGAACTCAAATTGCAAGTTACTTTTTTCCCCAAGGTTAAATGTCCTTGAGGCACACACTGGGATCATCCCATTCCCTTTTCAGGGGTCACTATTCCCTCATTAGGGTCACTATCCCCACACTGGGGTTTCTATCCCCATCCTGGGGTCACTATCCCCTTCTCAGGGTTTACTATCCCCACACTGGGGTCACTATCCCCTTTTCAGGGGTTTCACAATAGCAAGCACGTTTCCACAATTCTGGATAACATTAGAAATGGTGTTCATGGTTAAATCCACCCCTTGGCCTCGTCCACCTACAGGCAGGCTGAGGCATCATGGGCCTATTGAGCCAGGAACAACTCTCCCTTATGCTAGTCCAGGTGTGATGTTCCTCATTAACTCAGCTTTTGGGCACATGAGCATCTACATGACGAATCTCCAGAGATTCTCCTCAAGTGGCAGTGTCCTGCCACACACCAACAGCCCATAGGGGCCTCTTCACACTTTCAGTTAGTCTTCTTCCATTGGTCCGGCTACCCTCCTTCAGGTCAGGAGAGCTGGTATATGGTACTGGATTACTGTATCCTGAATCCAGTTCTAGTTCCATCACCACTTTGCTCATCTGGTTCTATCACCACTATGATGCCTTATCAATATTATTTCAGTAAAAATTGATTGATAAAGAACAAATTTTGATGAAACTCTTTTAAAATGCTCAGCTAGCTCAGCCAGTAGAGCATGAGACTTTTAATCTCAGGGTCGTGCGTTCATGCCCCATGTTGGGTGGCAAAAAGGGCTGTTGTGGTTTAATCCATCAGGCAGCTAAACACCACACAGCCATTTGCTCACTCTGCCCTCCACAAGTGGGAGAGGGCAGAGGATTGGGAGAAAAAGAAAATCTGGTTGAGGTAAAGATGGTTTAGCAGAATGGAAAATGAAGGGCAAATAATAACTATAGTAATTGTCATTGTTAAATTATAATATACAAAACAAGTGATGTATGATGCAGTTTTTCACTACCTGACATTTGAAGTCCAGACAGCTGCTAAACAGCAGCCCCCAGACAGCTTTCCCACTAGTAATGTACATTATGCCATATATTATGGAATATTCCTTTGGTCAGTTGGGGTCAGTTGTCCTTGCTGTGTCTCCTCACAATCTCCTGTGCTCCCAAGCCTCCTTGCTGGCAGGGCAGTATGAGAAGCTGAAGAGTCCTATACCACTGCTTGGCAACAATTACAAAAACAGTGTGTTATCAACATTATTTTCAACCTAAATCCAATACTGGGAAGAAAATTAACTCTATCCCAGCTCAACAAGGACAAAAGGAGAATGTCACATGCTTTTTTTAGATTCTGTAAGTAAAGGAGCTCAAACTGGCTCCATAAAAGCCAGCTTTGAAAATAGTAGCAAAATAGAGGACAGTTTTAACACAGCAGGATGACCTGGAAGGATGCAAGGCTGGAACATGAGAGCTAGTTCAGGGACACATTTATACTCAGATTCCTTTTCCTTATGTATTTGTGTCTGAGCCCGAGTCATATTCTTGCAAATATCTGAAACCCTAAAATCTTTGTTATCAATAGCCATAATTGTCTTATTCTTCCTCGCCAAAAAAGCAAAAAAAAAAAAACAAAAAAAAACTCCCAACCCCCACCAAATAACCCCCAACTGAAAAATCAGGACACTAGAGTTGGGGGGCAGGCTAAATGAGACGAAAGGACCCCCATACGTGTGCAAATCCTTATCCTACTCGACTCAAGCAGAATGTCATGACCCATTTTAGTGAAACAAAAGTTTCATCCAAAGATCTCTCTCACAGATGGGCAATAAGTGTCTCTGAAATCCTGGAGGAGCTGGCAAATGGAGCTTTAACCATCTGAAGAAAAAGTTGTGCTCACTTAGCAGATGGGTCTTCTAGTAAGAAACTAGTGTTTATACTACACTTCATTCTGTGAGAAGAAAGCTGCTAAGCCATACTAGATAAGAAGGATTCTTCTTTCTTTGCAGAATACCCATTTTACAATTTGATTTTTTTCACTGTTTCTTTATTACAAAGTCTCCTTTGGATTAAGCATGCTCAGTTTAATGTGATTAAGATAGAAAATTTAAAGATCCTTAGTAATTTTGATTTTTTAAATTGCTCTTATGACAACATTTTAGACCTTTGCCTTTTAAAGGTGTTTCAAGTAAGATCACAACTAAGTTGTACCAAATGTCATGGAACAGCTGGCATACTTATTTTGTAGATGGCTGGCATTATGGATCATCATAGATATGGGAAATGCCATTCTTCCATTAAAAAAGCTCTTGATGTCCCATCATTAAAGATTTTATAATGCCAAACCCCATTACTTTTGAACAATGTAGATTGAACTGCTCTACCAAATTTTTTCTTGTCATGTATTGCATCATGCCATTCTTCTTAAGATAAAGAACCTTCTGCTGTATAATGCAGATAACTTTTTTAAAAACACAGAAATTACACACATCCAGAATCATACCCAAAAAGTATCTATTTACAAAGATGACTGAGATAATTGCCAGTTTGGAAGAGGCTGCACAGTTACCCCAAAGTCCTTTACAAACATGAATGCAAATGAATGGGCGCCACATTTTCTGATCAGTATTAAGAGGGAATTGCAGATTTCTGCTGTACTAGTTATCCAAAGAATGTCTTGGGTTTGTGTGCAAGAGGTCAAAATTGGGCAAAGTCCTAGCGAGTCCCAAATTCTACTGCTAAGTAAGCCAAGGAACAGAGACCTCAACACAACTGACAAAACTAGGAAATATGATGCTTTCAGAAGTCATAGACAGACAATAATTTTGAAGCGTGATTTTACCAGGTCTTTCTTTTAAGATGCAGCATTTTTACATGCTCACAAATCTCAATAAGTCTTCCTTTCAGAATAAATTCTCCATGTTTAGTGTGATTTAATATTTAATCTTACTGACCTTCTTTCTTTCCTCCCTTCCTTCAATGGAATACTATGAGATAAAAAAAAAACAAAAACAAACAAACAAACAAAAAAACCACAACCCAACCCAACCCAATCCAAAATTAAAAAAAAGAAAACCAAAAACAAACAAACAAAAACCCAACAAACAAAACCACCACGCAACCCCCAAAACCCTCCCACAAATTTTGCTTTAAAAAGTGACACTACTTTAAAAGTGTTACTGTAATAAAAAATGTTTTCTTCAGGTTTATGGATATTCTTCATGTGCTGAAACGAGCTTTCCATTTTCAGTTTACATATAAATTTCATGAGTGTTTTGGATTGGGTTGACATAATGGTTCATAACTACATACTTTGAAGGTTGATACAATATTTTAGTATTGGCATCAAATATATTTCAGACTTCTGGATTCACATTTTGAGGGGCAGTTTTCTGCATCTTTTTAGACAGGTAAACTGTAGCTGTATATGATATGAAAAGAAAAACTGCAGTATCTCAGAGGAAAAAGAAAAGTAGAAAATCTTTATGATCTTCTGTCAACTCTTTAAGTTTATAACGTCCTTGAAGACCATCACGTATAGAGCTGTCTGTGTCAGTTTTTATAGATTCTTCTGATAGTATGTGCAATGAGTGACCCAAACCTTGCTCCCACTCAGTTTTTGTTAAAAATAAAATCACCTGTGAGACAGGTTCTTTTTATAATCCTGAAAGATCTGGATCATAAATCATGTGGCAGTCAAAGCAAGCACAACAATTCTATAGTCTACAGTATAATGCAATTGCAACACATAAAAATTTATTATCAGATTTAAAGGGAAATAGTGAAACTCAGTCCTGGTTTTGGCAGATTTTATAACATCTTTATGTTATTATGTCAAATTATAAATATCATCAGCTTGCAAAGAACTAACATGAAAGTATTTCAACATAGTTTGACAAAATGAATGCTTGTAACACCATGAAAAATATTGTACAAAGGTAATTCAAGGTGACAAAACATTGAAAAAAATTGTACTACATTTGCTAAATTTCAAAGTTACAGCTACTGTCTGGAAATCAAGCAGTAAAGACTAGATAATGGCCCTAATTTTCCATATAAAAAAGCTTATGAAATAAGTTTTCATCACATTTCTAGTATACTCATTCTGCCGTGGTTTATGCATTCTGTGCTGAACTGGTGGAGTGTAGTACACTGACTTATGGGACTCTGTTTGTTTAGTAATGAGTTGAATTAATTTTTAGCCACATAGAATCTTACTGTAGCACACATAGCATAGTCCATCTCACCCTCTTCATATAAGCCTTGTTAAACAAATCTGTCTTCTTTATAACCTTATGACACTGCTGGGGAACTTAAATAAATTTTTCGCATTTATCTATAATGGGGATCCTGGCAGCATGGGATATTTCAAAATAAATTTCAGGTTTTGTTTTGTTTTGTTTTGTTTTTTCCTTTTGAAGTGGTTTCATATCTCACTTGAAAAAGAGAGTTACAAATTGAATAATATTAAAGTCTCTGTAGTCTTGCAACTAAAAGCTATTTCAATCTATGCGGAAAAAAGATGTACAAGAAAGTCAAATTAAAAGGTTAACACGCATAAGAAATGTGCTGTGTATTTCTGAACACTTTTTTATCCTGTCTATTTTCCAGTAACAGAGTAACTGTTATATCTTTGATTTTCAGCAATTATTTTTACTAAATAAATATTTCTTTTTCAGATTACTTATATTTTTTTCTCTATTCTTAGTATAATGGAAATAGCAGAGACTTCTAGAACTTCAGAGGACCATTATTTATCTATCTATACATTATGATTCCGCTGAAATTTTCAGAGTGGTGAAATTTTAGAGTAAGTGTAAGAAATCACCCCAAACCCCCGAACTGTGCCTATCTTTTCTCCATGAGACAAATTAGTTTGTTGGGTAATTGAGGTCATTGATCCACTCAGAGTAATATTTCCATTCTGTCCCTGAATAGTAGAAAAATCAAAGAGAACTTGATTCCCTTATTTATGTTAGAATAATTTTGCTGATCAAGACAGCTTGGGAGGTCACAGCTATCTTTATTAGATTTAATTTCTCTAAGGATATACTTTCTCCATAATGTCTCTTAGATGCTGTCAGTAAGTGACTACAAGCCAGTTGTCTTGAGTTTTGAAAACATTAGAGGTAGAATAGTATTTCCTCCTCCAGTATGTGCATATATGTCTTATAGTGTAAACACTACCTCAGACTAATTTGGAACATTGTATGTGAATTTGCACTGTATTAATGTTAAACGTGCTGCAAAAAAGTGCAATATGAAAGTATGAAGGATTTAAACTACCAGTCAGCCTCTGTTGCAGTTTTCCATATAATCACAAAGTTTTCCATTATGGTAGGACAGAACTGTCCAGTTCATAAAATAAACAGAAGAACTGGTTGTAACCTTTTCACTCTGGGTCTTCCTATAAAATTTTTCTATTATTCATCAATATACATGGTATTCCTAAATAATAAAGTATGTAATTTTGATCTAAATTAGTCCATAAGTCTTTGGGATGTTTCCTTTGACTGTAAAACCTCCAGGATCATATGCCTAGCATAGCCAAGTATAGATGTTGTGCTTTATCTCTTTCCTGTGATGTGAACAGAAGACATAACCAAGAACAACAGCAGTGACATGAAATTCCTTCTCTTCTCAGAGCGTGGCAGAACTGGATAAATATAGCCAATCAAAATTATAAAAAGAGTTACTGTTAAAAAAAAAAAGGCATTGCTTGAAGAGAGTCTCTGCTGATGGTTGGTCTCAGCAATGGTGACAAAGTAGCTTAAAGTCACTCTCTATATTCCTATTTTAGAGCTTTATTGATGGTGTTTTATACTCAGAAAGTCCACACACAAATTTTTACATCCCTCAAGATATAATTTTAATCTTATCAATAATAAGGTATCTATCCTTGATATAAAGTACGTATCCGACTGTAATACATTTCACTCAAAAAACATCACGCTACTACATTTACTTAAGCTAAAGTGCTACAAGAGCTGGAAATTACCAAACAATATGTGAGTGGTTTTGTTACCATTAATTCTAAAGACAAGGCTGTGAGAGGACATAAAGCCAGCCACAATTCAATGTGTTTGGAGTATAATAGAAACTGCATGTAAAGTATTTTGTTGTTTGGTTGGTTTGTTTTTATTTTTTGTTTCTTTTTCTGAATGATGCCTCAGATAGCAAATTGGCATTAATATTTTCTGACTTAACACTACTTCTACTTCCTGATTTTAAACATCTGATGCAAGTTTATTTTAATTTCATTTAGTAGCCCCAGGACAAACTGAAATCTTGCTGCTACTTATAAAAAAGGAAAGAGAAAAGAACCTGTCCAACAGACTAATGTTAACATGCTATGAAATCTATAGACACTCTTGCTCCCTGAGGAATAGGTGTGGTGTTGGTATCATGTTCCTGAAATCTTTTTTCTTGAATAAAATTGACAGATATGGTTTGAGAATTACAAGATATTGGGAATAGATAGAGGCAATATTAGACTTGCTGGCATTAGGAATGGTGAAACACTGGAATGGCCTTTTTTGGGTAGGTCTGAGCACAGCAGTAAAAATAAATAAATAAAAGACAAGCAGTGTTCTCAATGAAAAAATAATTTTATTTAAGAATTTGTCTCCTACTTGTTATTAATTTGCTTCATAAGATTTCCATGTAAGCCCTCTGGAAGACTGCTTTTGCTTTGGCTGTAATTAATACAGATTTTGTTCTCTAGGTTCAATCCTTACCAGTCTTGACTAAAATCTCCTTGTGACTACAGCACTCCTGAGAGAAAAAACACCTTCAAGTCTTGAATAAAATCTGACCCTATGAATTCTTCCATCCCTTTGGAATGAGTATTCTACCTAGCCTTTATTTTTCAGTAATTGCCATTTAATTACTCTTTATATTTTTAGGAAATATTGAATTCCAGTCTCAGAAACTGGAGGTTTTGGTAGTTCAGCATAATGTATCAACACTTTCGTGGTTTTAAGAAAACTGCCATCATTTTCAGCTCCATATATGTGTATGCCTTCAGATCTATTCTCACTTTCTCTCAAAAAGAAATCCATCTAAATTTTTTTTCTTCTCTCTCTTGGGGAAAAAGAAAAATATTTGCATGACACTAGAATTATAATGTTTTTCAGTATTATTTTTCAGTTTTTTCTAATTCACATTTATTACATAAAAGGTTTTCAGGTTCTCTACAATGATGCCAAGACATCCACTGATCAGTGCTGTGTTAGACTACAATCAGTCAATGCCAGCAGCAAATACTTCATACATAGAAATCAAACATCAGACAATTATTGTGAAGGTCATCACACTGCAGAGAGTTATAACCACCCAGTAGGTGTGTTCATATATCAGCCCAAGGTAAAGCTATTTGAGAGAAAAGTGTCCCTCTCATTCTGGCACTGATGTACCCATTCCTGCCCGAGGCACACTGACAACAGAGAAGTCATGTCTCCTACTCTCAGCACCAATCTGTCAAGCCTCATTCAATCCTTTCAGACTAGTCTAGTTGACATCTGAGCCTTTTTTATGTTTTGTGTTTCTGGAGAGTTAAATGCTCTTCTCATGCAAAAAGAATGCTGATCTCTTTTAAGGGCCATTGACTTTATTATGTTCCACATGAAGAGTATAATAACACCTTGGGTCATAGGTAACACATTCAGTCATCACTGTGGGCTTACTGAGAGGATCCTCTGCTAGGCGTGTTAAGTGTAATTTGGAGAGGAGGATGGGACAGTAGTGTCCCTTATTTGGAAAGAGGAGAAATGAATGCTGTGGTGAAGACATCTTCTGTAGACCAGAAGGCTCCAATTCAAAGCATGTCACACCAATTTTGTCTTGGCCTACCTTTTGGTAGGCACCCAGATCTGTTATTTCCTTTAGTACCTATCACGCAGAAGCTTGGCATAGGCACAGAACATAAACACAGGATGTTTCATCTGATCTGGTTTGGTTCTAACACGGTTCCCAGCACAGCTAGTCATGAAAGGATGCAGCCAGCAGCTGCCTGTGGTGTGGGATGGGAGAAAGTGCTAAAAGGATATTTTCAAACACGCAGGAAGGTTTTCTCAGGATTCTCCTTACATCTGCCAAAGGAGATAAGATTGTAATATTCATAGAACTTGCAAAAGGCCTCCAGAATGGAGACAGAATGGGAGCCTAGTGAATTCCATGGAAACTCTTTAATTCTGGGAATAGTGTCTTTTCTGAATCTATATGGAATTCAGGAATCAGTCTTTTGAGACATTTGATATTTCCATCAAATAGCTTTACCACCTTTTTAATAGTAAGTAGACTTAGTGAGAAAAAACATGCTTCAGCTAGTCAGTAAGTAGAAAATGGTATCTACAATTTCTTAGGGATTTAATAATTGCAATGATTGGCCAGATTACTGTTAGAAACTGAGATTGCAATAGCCCCTAATTGTCTCCTGGATCTAAATAACAGATTCTTCCTTTAATTTTAAAAGTTGGGTTTTTTGTTGTTTTTGTTTTATATTTATTTCTGTTTGCTTGTTGGTTTGTTTTGCCAGAAATGATAATACTTTGTACATACAATTGGTTTTATATTCCTGGAGCTGAAGATACTAATTCAGAAATTGAAAGAGTAGTAGGACAAGGAACAGAACTTGAGACTCTTGAATTCAAAGTAAATGGTCCACTCATTGGGCTATAAAAATAATGAATCTTCAATTCAATTTTTCAACCAAAATATACAGAGAATGCCTCCAGGCAGGTAGTTAGGATACGCATGTGGCACATTCAGTAAAGAATGAAAAGAAAACTGAACCTAGACACCACATATGCATGTCCTATTATGTAGAACATGTGCAGCATTAGCCTCACTATAAGTGAAATTGCTTGTACCTGTTCTTGGCATTGTATCAAGCGATTTTTCGATTACTGTCTGGAAAGAATGAAAGAGCATCTATTTAGGCCTGTGATGAGCTGAATTCAATATTGTTATCCTGCATGTGATGAGAACTGGAACCCTAGAAGAGTTTCTGTCATTTTTCAGGTGCTTGAATATCTAACAGGTCTTGAGAATATGACCTTTTAGGACAGCAGAATAACACAAAAGCCACTTAAACCCTTTGTTACATCTCAGCAGAAGCCACTGCACTGGGTATTTATTTACTGCTGCAGGAACTGGCATTTGAAGGTGTCTTAGTTTGAGGAAAAAAACCAAAATGTTTACCAAAAAAAAAAGCAGAGGAGAGAATTACTCATCAATAATCACATCACTCCTTATTAAATTTGAGAAAAAGGAACTTTAATTAGAAAATGGATACAAGAAGGGTAACTGTCCATAACTACTATATTTATATCTACATGTATATGTAGATATAGACATAACTGCAAACAGACCAGAGCAAACTACTCCCCCAGCACCAGAAGTAAAACCAAAGGAGAACAACCCCCAAATGGCAGGTTCCTCCTGGAGCAGTTATATTTATGGACAGTGCCGGTGTCATACCTCGGCTAGCTGCGAGGTGAATTCTCAGTCTTTTCCCAGCGAGGCAGAGAAAAGGGATGAACACTCACGTGGACTCTCTCTCTCTCCTTGTCCTTTCTTCCAAACGAAGAAGGAAAAAACTGGGAGTGGAGGAATAGTGATAATTCCCAGGAATCTCCTTGCAGTCTAAGTCAGTCCCCAGGGAAAAAAAAAAGGGTCTGCAGTGTGTCCTGAAGCAGCTGTGTCTCTCTCTTCTCTCTCTCTCTCTCTCTGAAGTTCAGGATGCCCAGAGATGGAGAGGTAAAAAAGCCAAAGAGCAGAGCCAGAAAGCAGTGGCTCTTTTTCTGCAGCTGCCCAAAGAAACACACACACACACATACCACTAAAAAGGCACAAGATATTACATCACCAAGATGAAATAGAAAATTAAATCATATCTAAATGTTTCTCTCATTACACTTCATAAACATTTCCAACAAACTTGGTTTTGTGGTAAAATTTAATGTTTAGATTTTATGTTACAGATGTAGTACACTTAAGGATAAACTTAACATAATGCATTTTCTGAGAAGGGAAATAAAAGAGAAGGCTTTTGTGACCTGGACATGAATGTGCTTGTACAAAGAAAACTAGTATAACAAACTGCTTTAAATTAGTCATGTGACCTAAGCTAGACCAGAGTTTCAAATCTAAATACATATTTTTAGAAAAGGTAACTTCACTATTATTACTTTCACAGTAGGAAATTAGTATTGTCTATGTGATTTTTGCTAATTCAAGTCCCTTAAAATGTCTTCATTTTTTTTAAGATAAATTCTTTAAATGAAACCTCTTGCTCCTTTCCTACTCAAAGGATAGGGCTGCTGTTTAGGTGTTTCAAGAAGCTGCTTTAATTATTGTCTACAAGTGTACCATTAGCCTGGGAGCAGCTAACTGCCTTTAATTACTGGAAACAGCTGGGTAATTAATGCTACCCAATTAGTATAAACACTTCGTAATTTTCTCTGAATCCTCCTGTGACTCTCTTGGGTATCATAACTTACAATTTAAAAACAGGACTGGAGGAAAAATTGTGAAATCTACTATTAAAGACAGAAAATTTAATTTCTAGTTGACAGAAATTTATACATACTTTATCATAGTCACTCCCAGTGCTTATTATTATGATTATTTATATAGTTGTAGTTATCATCCATTGTGTCATGTTTGTACATTGCTGAGAACAAGTAGCTTGTGTCCAAAAATACTTAGAATATAAGACTTCACTGATTAGTCTATAAATCTGTTTGTTAGTCTGAAGCAAGCCTCTGTGGAGACATCTCTAGAAGACATATAGGCAGTTCAGGCTGCAGCAGGCAAGAGAACCACATGAAGAAACAATGGCATGGGGAAGACTTGAGGAAAACATGTTATGGCTTTTTTTCTCCTCTAACTGTGAAGGAAAAGAAAAAAGACAACAAAACAGAGTCCATTAAGTTTAGTTAGTAGACTAGATTTCTACCTATGTTCTAACTTTTCCAGCTGATTCTTTAGGGATCTCTACGTTGGATAGTACAATAACAGAGTAGTTGCCTAAGCTTTTGTAAATAGTATAAGATAGTGACTACTATCCAGATAGAATAGAAGGTCAGACTTTGATAACATGAGAAACAGCCCAAACTAGTCTGCTTCTTTCCTAAGACTAGTTCATGCAAATTATAGCTGAAATACTCTGTAGTCTGAAATTAGTGAATGGTTGGACCACATAATTATGTATAGTCGTGGCCAAAACACTGAACCAGAAATCAGAAAAAGAGAGTCCTTTTTTGTATATGTCTTATACTACTTCAAAAACATAAGGAAATCACTGAATGTTTCACTGAACTTCAGTTTAGCATTTGCTAGGGATAATGATGTATGTATGTCAATATCTGAAAACTGTTCAATTATTATGGATGGGACTGTCTATATCCAGTTAAATACTGATATGCTTCTTTGTATATCTCCAGTGGAATGAGGTACACAGATGGCTGCATTGGCAGGTAAGAATGAAAGACATTTAAAAATTGTTATTGAAATAAAATTGTGGATTTTTGGAGTTTATATATTGGAATGAAAATTAATGAAATCCATGAGAACTCACTAGAAAGAAAATCAGGAAGCAAAACTAATTTCAATAATCAATAACTCTTTAGACTATTAGTGACTCGTAAAACAATCTGTTCTTATTGATTCAGTGAGAAACTTTGACCAAAAAGGAAACTCTTACTAATAGACAAGATAGGAATTTTCAGACACCCACACATTTTGAAAAGCTCAGAAATGCAAACAGGATGTTGCTGACTTTCAGTTTGGTTGGTTGTGCTTTTAAATAAATGCCTATGAAATTTCAGTCATCTGCATAACACATACTTGAGGAAAACATCTGTGATTGGTGTCAAGTTTATTTCTAAAACTGTTTTTACCTTTTTTATAGCCTGACAATACTGGCTGTTAGCTTACTTCTTTTACCTTTCTTTCAACTACCTTGACTTGTAAATTCAAGCCCAAACCTTAGACTTAAAAGTCTAAACACATAAAATGTTAAGAGCCAAACATATAAAATTACATTAATTTGTCAAGGATGCTCTACCTCACAAATCATCCATTCCATTGCGGGGGGAAATCATTATTACATGTAATTTAAGCATTGAAACAAAAAAGCAAAACCAAGGGAAAGATAAATTGCGCCATTCTGAGATTAATAAAGCAGCTGAAGTGGCAGAAAGTGCTTTAACGGCATAAATACATCTACTCAGAAAGAGACAGATACAAAGGAGTTGTTCACAAACCTGTAAATTTTATTATGATGTAGTTTTCAACAATGTGAATAGGTAAGATTTATAAGCAATCCTAATTTCTTAGACTAATGAAAATTTTCTGTAATGATATCCTAAACCAACATGAAGAATAAAGTTATGAAATCCTACTAACTGTAAGACAGATTCTAAAGGGAAGTGAAGAGTGAAAGCTGCAAGAACCCTTGAAAGCAACAAAACAAGGTTGAAGGGGACCCACTTCAATGCACACAAATAAGGAAGTTTCTACAGAACAACATTTTAGGGAAAGATCTATCACCTTTTCTGAGAAAGGATGGCTGAGTTTTTCTGTTTAATGACCACACAATAATGCACATATCATGGAAAATAATCACAGGAAATCACAGATGCCTGTGTGAAGCTGCAGGCATATAATCTCATTAGGACCACAGAGATGTGGTGGGATAGTTTATCATCCTACTGAAGTGTTGTGATAAATGGAAACAGATTGGGAAGGTTAAGAAAATCATTGTACTTTTTGTGGGACAGCACTGGAAATAGAGGGAGCTCTGTGCGACAGCTGATGAGCCAGGTGAGACTTTATGGATCAGGATTAGTAGGCACACCAATGTGGGTGATGTTGCAATGGGTGACTTTTTACAGACTGCTTGATCTGGAAGAAGTAGATGAGCCCTTTAATCAATCTAGTGTCTGCTAGAAAGGCAACACAGAAGAGCACAGGCAACACAGGAGGCTTCTGGAATACATTTGACAAAACTTCCTGGCATGGAGGAGCCAGCAAAGAGAGAGGCTCTACTGGAACTAATGATTAATTCATATCTACAAGGAAAAACTGGTTGGAAGGTTGAAATTCAGGGACAGTATTATTGGTAATTACGATTTATGGTGGAGTTCAGGATTCTGAAGCAAGAGGACAAGAAAAGTAACAGGATCCCAGCCTTGGGAGTAGTGTCTTGATGTAAAGAAAGTAAATGTCTGCCAAGGAAGGTGGGAACCTTCCTGGGACAGAAAGAGAAGCCCTGCCTCCAAATTGTTATTAATTTGAAATGAAGAGGCATTCAGGCAAAAAATGTAGGGGGGAAAAAAAAGAAATAACAGTTCTTTACCAAAAATATGTGTATGTATGTATGTATATATGGCCAGACTTTGCGAACGAAGATTTTGGGAAAGGCTCTCCGCACGTGGGTGTTCCCTTCCAGGCTGCACAGTGGATTTTTTAGGTGAGGCACAGCATGCACAGAACTGGCCCCACCATTTAAGTTCTAAGGGTCCGTTTGCCATGGCCGAGCGAGCTTGGACAGTGACAGTGAAGTCCTTGTGACTGTCTACAGCATCTGGTACTAACCAGGGCTGACCGTGCTTAGCATTGGAGATCTGACGGGATGGGATGGCAGGGAGGCATTGAACTACCAGGGGACGGTCCCCATTGAGACTGGAACTCAGGTCCTTGGGATTCAGAGTCCAGAGTGCTATCCATTACACCACGGCACCACTCTACTACTAAAAATATAGAGAGAACAAAAACCACCACAATGACGGAAACCCAGCCAGCCAAACACTGCTTCCCTTTCAGTGCAGTTACAGCCACACCCAGCAGGGCTGCAGCAATTCACTCACAGCAGTAGTGCCATTGGAGGGACTTCTTTCTGCGTCAAGGATGTGCCTGGGGCACAAGCAGGGGCACAGACAGGGGCATGGACAGGGGGCACACACAGGGCCACACACAGGAGCTCCCCTGCAGGGGCCAGTGGCTCCCCTCTGGCAGAAGTGCAGGGGTCACGCACGGATGGGGCGGGCCAGGAGCGAGGACCAGCAGGGCAGGCTGCAGCGATGAAGGGGTGGTAGCTCCTAATCCAAAGCTGGATGAGGAGCAAGGAGCCAGCTCATGAGGCACCACAGGTGTTTTGTAGCTCTTTAACTCCCTCAGTGGCTTCACCCGAGCCCTCCCTGTCCCCTCTGCACCGGGAGCCTCAGCCCACGGCTAACCAGGAAATGGGGCCTTCCCCCAAGTGACTCAGTTGGTGTGCAAGGCCTATTAGCTGCTTTCTTTGTGTAGCTTAATTATAGGCTATCCACCTCTGGGAGATTTTCTCTAGCAGGCAGGAAAACTTGTTATGTTTTCCCCTTTCTTAGTTTGTCGGCCTTTTTTTTCATGATGGGAATAGGAAAATTCACTGAGAAGCCTAAATCCATAACAAGTAGGTCTGATACTGTTCAGAGGGACATCAACAGGCTGGTAAATTCAGTGGACAGGCACCTCCTGAAGATCAACAAAGGTAAATATAAAGACCTACACCTGAGGAGAAATAACACTATGACCTTGTACAGACTGAAGACTGACTGACTGACTGACAGACAAGAAGTTTTGCGGAAAAGGACCTGGATGGGTTGATGGAAACCAAGTTGAACAAAAGCCACTTTGGAGCTGCATTAAACATCCATTTAAGGGAGTTAAACCTCCTCTACTCAGCACTGTTGATACATATCCATTTCTGAGCTCCCTGATACAAAACAGATATGGAGATATCGGAGAAGTCCAGGAAAACACAATAGAGTATCTGTCAAATAAGGAGAGGCTGAGGAACTGGGACTCTTAGGGATGGAGAAGAAAAGGTTCAGGAGAGAGTTCATCAAAGTGTATCTGATAGGTGGAATAAAGATGAAGCTATACTCTAGTAACAAAATGAGAGGCAATGGGCACAAATATAGATTTCACCTAAACATAAAAAGGTCTTCTTTACTCTGAGAATGTTTGAAAACTGGAACAGATTTCACAGAGAAGTTATGGAGTTTCCATTCTTAGAAATATTCAAATCCCAACTGGGCATGGCCCAGAGAAACCTACTCTAGGTGACCTTGCTCTGAGCAGGGGCATTGAACTAGATGACCTCCAGAGGTCCCTTTGGACCTCAGCTGTTCTGTGATTGAAAATAGTACACTATTTTGGCAGAAATGAAATGTATAAGTTGCTAAGGCTCATAGTGATTTTGAACTCTGCCTTAGGAAGGACAAAAATCTTTCACTGCTATGAATCACAAAAAGTTAAATGAATTACTGCTTTGTTTTTTCATTTTGGGGGTTTGTGAACTCTATTATTGATTGCTTGATTCCATTTGGTTCAAATCTATAATGTCAGACAAAGAAATGATATGTTGGTTAAGTCTAGATACTTGAGAGGGAAGAGGCGGGGCTGAGAGGGGGGAAAAAAATTCACTGAATAAGCAGTATTATCAAACCTGCCTTGTCTTAATAAGAATACATACTTACTTATACACTCAATTATTCAATTTGGAGGCTGAGAAATTATAAACAATTCATAAACTTTTATCTCTTTGTGGTGGTTTTTGTTCGAAACCTAATAGAAATATTTGAAAGGGTATCTGAGTAAGCATGATAGTTCAAGATAAGCCTGAATAAAACAAAATGTGGACAATTCTATTGCCCTGTGATATTATTAATTAATCCATGACCTTTCATATGTATTACAAAAGTATTACAAAGTATAGGATTGAAACAGGTGTCCTCATATTCTCTTAATACAACATTTGCCAGTCAGTTAAAAATCTGATTGGAGAACTTATATCCTACGTTTGAGACTGATTTTCCTTTCAATGTGATTAGTTTTGAAGTTGTCCATTTCATAGTCCATCCAAAAATCAGGCAGATAGCAATTCCCTCCTGTATTCTATTAGTTGATGGCATTTTCCTTTGAGTCAGACAAATGCTAGAGGAATGATAATCTATGTTTAGTAGCACAAGCCTGGGGGGCTATCTCAAACCAGACTTCTAATTTTATACTTAGACAATTGACCAATGGTCACTTTAAAAAGTTCTGATCGTATTTTTATTCCTTTATACCGAATATATACTTGCCATTATATGAATGTTCAAATCATTAGAACATGAGTTAGAAAATCATCAGTCTCTCTGTATATTGCACAGATTTTCATTATTCCTGGTCCCATTGAGTCCTTCTGTCTTGTCAGTAGCTACTGAGACCATATTAGAGAGAATTTCACCTTAGAACACACATCTGGTGTTTCATCTGTTTTGCTTGAGAATTACAGTGTTATTGAATACCTAGCTACAAATCACTGACCATGCAAACTTCTGTAATGGTCGTGAAAAGTCAAATTCAGAAACTATTTCTTGTTTGGCTGTCAAGCTAGATTTCAAACATGCACCTTCATTCTTCAGCCCATTAAAGTCATCACAATAAAATTTCATCTGTGAATAGGACAAATGGAAATCTATTGCTCATCAATGGTTTAGAGTGTGTGCATATTTTTGCCTCTGTCTTTACATGTCAGTTACTGAATTTTGAACGTGGTGTTCTAGCTGGCTGGGAATTTATTATGTACTTAATTCATGTGGTTTTGTACCTGAAAAGACAAACTGAATCCCAACCAGAACATTGAGACTTTTATTTGAGAGATACTCTTAAAGGACAAAGAATTGTGTATTAAGTACCAGCAATTTACAGGAGATGAGGTAAAAAAAAATCTCAGCTGCTTTTGTTTTAGAAGTTTTTATCTATTGCAGATGTAATTTTTTCAAGCTATACTTTCACATCCTTCACCTATTCCCACTTCCTCTGATGACTTAATTATTCAAGGCCTTGTTCAGTGTACAATCCGAAATAGTACTTGATTTCACCTTCAAAAAAAGTATAATTCTTTCTTGCTTTAATTAATACAAGGAATTGAAAAGTTTCTGTGTGCTGAATTGCCAGCTTGTAGAACTCATGCTTGAAAGTGCAACTTTCCACTGGTCCTGATAAACCTGTCATACTATGTGGGAGAAGTCAAGATCCATAAAAGCAGAGAAGTATACCTTCATATTCAAGTGACTATGGTATCCACCTGAGAATAAGTGCCTTGTTTTTGTACATCTATCCCCCATATGCCTTCTGCTTTTGCTGCATATAAGTTTAGTTTTTAATTCATTTTGTTTGCTCTTATTTGTATAGTCTTGGGAAATAATCACTAGGAGTACAGAGGAGTAACTTTCCACCCAGAAGAGAACTTGTGATGGATAAGTATTTAAAGGTTTACAGTTTTGGTCATTTTGCCATCCTGTGTAATTCTTTTGGGACTTGGAGTCATCTTGTTATTGTTATCCAAACTGGACTGGGAGTTTCTCCATAACTCCTCCTTGTGCCAGTTTGTCCAAGCACTAAAAGGACCTGAGGGTCCATTCTGAGCTCTGGACAGTTGAACTGTGAGGGTTAAATTATTGTACTACTCTACTCTTGACTGATGTAGACCAAAACTGAGCAAAGTAAAGAGCCCTGTCTCCCCTGCATTTTGTTGGTTTTGTTGTTGTTGTCATTGTTGTTGTCCTCATCTAATTAAAAATAAATAAATGTATAAAGTACTTACAAACTTTGGCACTCCTGGTTTATTCAGAGCTTGATCATATTTCTCATAATGTTCTATCTGGCATTTGTCTCTCAGTGCCATACACTGCAGAAACACTGTTCTGATAATGCCATTGCTCTTCCTACAGCATTCAGCAGTGTCTTGTTCACATACTTTCTTCACTAAGCAAGCATGCTGCCATGCCTAGGTAGCAAATGAAGTTAACTTGTTCCCTATTGTTTCACTTGATCCATTTGAAGTGATAACCACTTTTGTTATAGGCAAATTCTTTTATTAGAATTTTCACTTACTCTGCCAGCACTAGTAGAAACATTTTTCTTCTTTAAAAATATCTCCACACATTAATCTTTAGTATAGATTTGAACACCTCCATGAACAAAAGAATAGAGTTCAACTGATTTTTTTTTCCCCTCTATTTTTCTTCTGAGATTATGTGTTAATAGCCAAGAAGCATCACCACTAAGCACAAAATATTTGTTTGGGGATGTTCATGGTTTTTCAGAAACAAGGCTGTGCAGAACAATAATGAAAGATGAGTCTATTTGCAGAAAAATACAAACTTATTCCATCTGTCTTGAGAGCTGACCATAAGCCAAATAGCTACATTAATCCATGCCTGAGCCTGACCTAATATATTTGACCTGTCATTAAAGCACACAAGTATAATGCTGTTTGTGCCAACAGGGTGCTTGGTTTATGTTTGTCTAGCTTACAGGAGGCAAAGCACATTCACAACATTCTTCAAAATATCTGTAGGTATGACTGTCAATTTTTAGTACTGTTTTTCCTTTCCTTCCAGCTACTACAGTTGTAAGTGAAATTGTCATCTGACTGAACAGGCAGATAATGGCATCCTGTTCTTTCACCCTTTCCTTCCTATACCGACCCACATACTGACATGCTTGTCCTTCAGTATCATGTGTTCTGCTCATGAGAACAAAGTACAGAGGAGACATTAAAAAGATTAATATCTCTATGGGAGAGAAATTCTTGTTACTTTGCAAAGAGTCATGTCGCAGGAATATATTAGTAAGTTTTTTATTTTTTCTAAGCTTTCATGTGGCAGAAGCACACTGTATGACTGTTAGGCTAGGGGCTCAGCAAGGACTCCATTTTACACGGTAGTGAAAGTATTATTTTATAAAGCAAAGTTATTTCCATTATCTCTCATTTCCCTCCTCTCTCAGAGACAAAATAAAGAAGCAAATACAAAAGATCCAGCAAGTGTCATTACCGAATAGCCTAACCCAAAAAGCTAGGGAAGTAGGTTTTTTTAAGAAGACAAATTTCAAGAATCAATAAAAAGATTATATTTATAAGAAAAAATGTGAGCTAATAGTCATTTGAGCTTACTGATATTTATGCACCAATACTGCCCTTCACTTTTCCTCCCATGGGAGGCAAAATTTTATTTCACTGGTAGCTGTATATCCATGATAATATCATTTTGCCTTGTATTGTTGCTACAGAAACTTTCCAAAAATACAGTGTTTAAAGTTCTTCTGAAAGAAAAACAAGTTCCCCTATTTAAAAAAAAAAAAAAGGAAAAAAAGGTATATTCTGTGTTTTTTTTCTTATCTATTTAATTTTTAGGATCTAGCCGTTCTCCATGAAACAGAACAAACCCTCAAAAATTCAGTAGCACTCTGAAACCAAAAAGGGGGCTTTCTAAACTTTTAAGATAAAGCTGCTATTAAACCAACCTTTTTTGGGGAAGAGGGAAGGAAAAAAAAGCAAACCAATCAACCAACCAACAAACAATTTATTGCTTGATTTCTATTATTTTGTGGACATACAGATTTAAAAAGATGTTGATATTAAACTTTCCTGAAAAAGCACCGTATGCCATGGTTTTGTGTGTATATGTTAATAAAAAAATATAATTTCACATTTGCAATCTGAATTTTTTTACCGTCTATCAGGTCATCTGTTACTCACAATTAAGTATCAGTATGTCTTGAGGAATTGAATTTTTATGAGCTTTGTGAATTATTATTTAATAGGACATCAGTGCAGAAGCATTACAGCAAAGCTAAGAAAAATGTGAACCATGACAAATATGATATGTCTGTGTATGTCATTAAATTGCAGCAGCAGTCCTGTTAGGCTGACAGCTTCTCTAATTTTCTATTTAATCCTCTCATCATTCATGATAATTGTGCTTTTACATAAACAGTGAATATAAAATAAAAAAAAAAAAATAAAGTCAATGCAGTTTCTGCACCTCATTTTATAGCAACAGATGTGATGAACTGCAGATATTAAAACAAATCTCCCAAATTAGCACGATGAGATAGTCAAGGTATCTGCAGGGATCTTTGACCTAGAGCTCCACCTAGAGAATCTTTCATGAAGAGACAACAGAAGCACATATGCTCAGCTGCTTAAATAACAGTCTTCAAAGTTAAGCTTTATGGGGTTGCTGTTGGCCACAGGTATTAGCATTTAACTGCTCAAGCTGCTATAAGGTGGCATTTATTTGCATTTTGGAACGGATTTATTTTGATTATTGTAGAACATTCCTTTCATTCCCCATATGATTTAAGAAGGTGAAGAGACATGTTCAGACTATTATAATTTGGAGACTGCTAAAGAATATATGAGTTTCTTTCTTTTTTTTTTTTCCTATCATCTTTTACACTAGTAAGCGATATTTTAGATAGATTTCACTTGCAACCTTATGCGAAAGGCTGTTCTCCTGTCACTATTCGATATCTGAAGGAGCTGAATCATAATGTCTTATTTTCTGGGTTCTGTGGATGAGTGACACATGAATTTAAAGCTGAACTCTTAATAAATGCTATTGTAATCAAGAACATTTAGTGAATTTCAGCAACAGCACAGACATATTGGGAAAGCAAATGACAAAGAAGAGACTAAAGTTGTGGGAGAAGACCCAGGATTTACTAAATGGCAGGAGTATTTTAAGTGCTGGGCCTACAAGGATGTGGACTCTCCAATTTCTACTGTCCCTAATGTTGTTAGGTTAACATCAGAAGTTTAATTAAAAGTGCATCATATACATGTCCTCCCCATTGAATTTTTCCCTTAGTCATTCCCTGTCCAAGTTTCTTCTTCCCATAATTCCCTAGGGTTCCTTTCTCACCACTTCTCCCTATCGGTTTATTGTGAAGTTCCACCCCTATTCCCCATTGGTCCATTTTTTTTTTTTCAATCCTTCATTTGCATGCCTTCTGACCAATGGGAAGCTTAGCTCCTTCCCTTGTTCTAGGAACTTCCCTGCTAAGCCATAAAAGAGGGAGGTCTCAATAAAGCGTGCTTTTTCTGCCACTGAGCCTCCTGGTGTCTGGCCCTCTCTTTTGGGTGTGGTGTCCTTGGGAATCAGAGCAGAGGGAGCCTTCCTTGGCTTTGAGGGGCTAGAGCTGAATCACTCATAGCTGAGCCCCTCAGAGCAGAATTGCTCACCAACATTTGGTGGAAATCATCCACCACTATAAAATAAGTAAAAGAAGGAAGAAAGTGCTTTCTGGATTTTGCACCTCTGCCTTTATTGGTGTCATATGGATTAAAAAAAAGTGCAAATACCGCCTTGCATTTGCAAATACTGCACCAGCTTGCAGACAGCAATATTCTGTGGCAGTGGAAGAAAGTGCTTTAGGCTAATTTGAAAGAGAAAAAAAGTTTACTGAAATGAGCATACTGGTGCAAGTTACACAAATACTGGGAGAATACTGTCTTCAATATAAAATTGTATTATCATTGAAATAGCATTTCACCACTTTTTTTTTTTTTTTCAAATGAGTAACAGACCACTGTTAAAGAAACAAGTTATAATATAATAATGATTATCTTTAGCTCTTACCTTTCCAGATTCAGAGGTCAGATACATATATAAGAAATATTTAAACACTAAAATAAGTTTCTATAATGCAGAGAAATAGCAGACTTCTGGTAGTTGGAGCACTGAATGAGAGAATGCCTTTGTGAGAAGGTAGGTTGGTAAGAATAATTTCTCAACATATAATCAACAGCTTTATTATTATAACTATATGTATGAGAAAAGTGCTAAAACTTCTCAAGGTAATGTAATTTTTTTTTTTTCAATTCTTTGTACCTTTAAGAGTATACAACAATTTTTATTCTGTGAGTATTTTCCTATGTTGTTATTTGCCTTATTTTCTTTAAAATAAAAGATCAAGCAATATGTACCTTTTAATTATCCTGTTTTCTGAATTGTTGTATCTACAACAGAGATTGGTGCAGCTTGAGAGAACTAATAGCTGAAGAAGGTTTTTCTTATGTCATGGTTTGAGAACTCGGGGCATTGAGTGCTGAAAAAAGAATATGGGTCTGGGACTTTCTCATACTGAGAATTCTCAAGTGTTGGAGTGAAGATTATAGTGGGTGTGTTAATGTTTTGTTTTTGTTTTCCATATCTTTCTCATTGTGTAGAAGAGCAATTTGTGTGGGTGTGAGTACAAATATGTGGGTTATTAAGAATGAGAATACAGCTAAAGGGCTTTCTAAAATTGGAAATACTGACTGAAGTGACAGTAAATAATCTGTATAATTTTTACCCAGTACTGTAAGGAGTGGATTTTGTTTACCAGTTTCTGTATTTGCCAAGAATACATTTTGCTGTAGGAAGGGAGGGGGGTATAAGTTGTATAAAACTCCTCAAAATTGCATAATATATCTCCCATAGATAATGCCTGTTAATGCATGGAACATTGTTGTCCAGGCTGTATGAAGGGAATTGTTGTGCATATTTATGCATTTTAATCCTTGTGCCTTCCAAAACCTATCATTTGTAATTACCATCAAGTGGACATTATTATCCTCAGAAGAAAATAATCTACAGTTTTAGGGAAGGAGCACATTCAGTAAAAAGACAAATTCAAAACTCTAGTAAAAAAAGTTTCGTTTGAACTATAGGCTTGAATGCATCATATGCCCTGCCACTTACAGCCAAGTTTTTAAGCTTTTGAATACTCTTTGCAACCCAGACAGTTTCTCTGAAGTGGTAACTTGGTGTATGTGATTATGTTGCATGTCTTGCTGCTGACCTGTTTGTGCTGTGGGAGTCAGATGCATTTAATTAATGTGCCCTGGGGAAAGGCAAGCTGTTTCCTGGGGGTAGTGAGGTGAGGAAAGGTAATAAATAATGGAAAATAGATTTGGAAATCACATTAGAGGACATCTAGTTAATCCCCTTCCTCACAGTAAAGCGTATAAGTTTATTCTTCTTAGCTCCCATTTGAGAAAGTTCTGCTGTCAGTGCAGAAGAATTGTATTCTTACATTTCTAACATGCTGTTCCTAAATCATACTATAAGAAACCAGGGATTTTCACTCTTAAGGCACAGGTAGTTGCCTGTAGCTTGACAAGACAAAAAAATAAGCTCCTGAATCTGGATCAAAACAATCCCAAACACAAATGCAGGATAGGAGATGAAGGGGTTGAAAGTTGGCCTCAGGAAAAGGACTTAGGGGTGCTGGTGGATGAGAGGCTGGACATGAGCCAGCAATGTGCACTTGCAGCCCAGAAAGCCAGTTTTATCCTGGGCTGCATCAAAAGCATGGGCAGCAGATCAAGGCAAGTGATTCTACCCCTCTGCTTTCATGTGACCCCATTTGTAGTACTGTGGCCAGCTCTGAAGGCTCCAATATAGGAAGGATGTGGACTTATTGGAGTAAGGCCAGAGGTGGGCCATGAAGATGTTCAGCAGGTAGGAGCATCTCTCCTGTGAAGACAGGCTGAGAGAGCTGAGGCTGTCTAATCTGGAGAAAGAAGGCTCCAGGGAGACCTTATAGCAGCCTTCCAGTACCTAAAGGGGGCTGACAAGAAATCTGAAGGGGCACTTTTTACAAGGGCATGTAGTGGTAGGACAAGGGGAGAAATGGATTTAAACTGAAAGAGTGTAGGTTTAGATTCGATATTAGAAAGAAGTTATTTACTGCAAGTGTGGTGAGGCACTGGAAGAGGTTTCCCAGAAAAGCTGTGGATGCCACATTCCTGGGAGTGTTCAGAGCCAGACTGGATGGGGCTCTGAGCAATCTGGTATGGTGGAAGGGGGTATCTGCACATGGTGGGGGTGATCGTTGAGGTTCCTTCTAAACCAAACCATTCTATGATTCTATGGTAACACATTGACATTGTGCTCAAGTTTCTGGAGTTACTGTTTCTGCCATATGAATATTGATCCTAACGTCCAAGGCACCTGCGGGAAGAGTTTGGAGGGAAAAGGAACAAGAGATACAAAAATTATGAAAAATAGGCTAGGCTTGTCAATAGCAGTGAAAAATAGCACATGCAAAGATCTGTGGAGCTGTTTTTTTCAGTTGAAATTAAAGGGAATTCTAGTAGGGTTTTTGTTTGTTGGGTTTGGGGTTTTTTTTTGTTTGGTTTTTTTGTGTGTGTGTTTTGTTTTTTCTCTCACCTCTGTGGATTTGCTTCTATCTGTATAGAGTTCTAGAAGATCTCAGTGAACTCAGGGATAACATTAGCTTTGCTTTCTGAAAGTGTGAAATGTACTTGGTGCTGCCACTAAGTATCCTGAATATAACTGAAAAGGAATACAGAAAGAGATGTAAAATCAATGTTACTGGTGCTCCCTATGCCTTAGTGCTTTTCGAGTGAAGGAGCATTTTCTAAGGATCTCACTTTCTTAACGTTGAAATAATTGATTTTCTACATTGTTTTCTCTGTTTTCTGAGGTGTTATATAAGTTGGATCTCTGCAAATACTTGGAAGACAACAGGGGAGCCATGGGGGTAATGCTGTCCAAATATTCTCCCACTATGGTCAGTTAATTAATCTACTGTTGGACCTGTCCTAAAACATGTTATTACACACTTGGAAGTCACAGATTAGCAAACACCTAATCACATGTGGGGTACACTCTCAGTTGTCTGGATCCTGAAATCCACAGCACTTTGATTACTCTGTTGGGATACAAGCAAAGTTACATAATGTCTGTGCTTTGGATTCAGCAAACACCTGAGAAATTGTCATTTGAGAGGCATGGGGGCTAAATGCAAATATTTGTAGATGGGTTTCTCTCATAAGAAAGTTTCAAAGGAGGTCAGATATCTAGTCTGAAAAAAATATGTCAGAGATGATCCATATGCCCTATTATTAATTGCCCTTGAATATTTTATATTTATTTACAATTTACTTCTTTAGAGCTGCATATCCCAATAACTCTGATGAATGTAGGAATTAGAAAGCATTCATACAAAATAAAATTGTCCTTAGAGAATAAACAGAAATAGTCCTGATTCAGAAAACTTATGGTGAGAACCAATGTCTTTATTGGAAAGAGAAAACTTGCCTATCCCAAAAATAGACATTCAACTAAATGCAATGAGATGCCTGTAATTTCCTTTAAGAGTCTGGTTTCCTATGAGTTAACTCATCGTGGGTATGGCCACTATTAAAATTTCTATGGATAATCCTGATCTTTAAATGGTACTTTCTAAGAAATATGCCTAGTATCGTTTTTGCACTTTTATGTATAATACGATACCTCCCTTTATTTATAGACATGAGTATCTGAAATCACATCTTACAACATTCTTACATACAGCATCAGCAAATTCATATGTAGATTACCTTTTGCCTGATCTTACACATGCTGTGAACTTCTCAATGTTGATTCCAATGTTATTCAGAAGGACAAAAGGGTTGAAATGTCTGCCACTGCATTTCTTTTTAAATACAATGAAAATAATAATTTGACATCTTCTATTAACTCTTATGTAGTACTTTTTTATGTCATTGTTACACTAAATGTAATATCCAAACATCAAAGTATTGTAAACGTTACCTGCTACAAGAAAAAATATACTAGGAAATAGAATGCTTTGCAGCCCGTATCAGGTAAAACCTGATGACAGGCTACTCAAGGGAGTGCTTTGCTGGCTCTCACTTTCTTCTTTTCTGCAAAGAATCTTTGATGTTTCTATTCTGCTGCATCGCTCCTTTCCTCAAACTTTTGCACATATAGTAAAATGGATCTATGTTCTCTCATATTTTTCATAGTAACCTTCTTTCATAAAATGCATTGAACCTGCATGTTGGAGTATACAGGCTTGAATTTCCTCAGCCAGAAGAAGGAATTTTAAAGCAAGATTCACATATTTGTGCAAAATCTAAGGTAAAACAATGTGCTACAATGGTTAGGCTAAACATAATACCCAGTCTACCTTATTAGAACTAGCTGATGCACTGCTATTTTCTCAGTGTGTTTTCATGGCTACCTAACACAGGGATAATATGGATTTAGTTTCAAACAAGCCTATTCAGGCAGCACCTAATTTATACATGACTTAGTTTTGACTGAGTTCCACAATCAGTGAAAAGCTGTCTTTATGCCTCCTGAGAAGCACTTCAATTTTGACAGGATCTTGGCACCTATCTCCCAAATATCCCTGAGAATGATTTAGAAAAATGATGCAGTCCTATGCCTAATTGTTCCACAAAGCTTGGTGTAATAGGCATGTACTGCAAATAATTATAGATTCTGGTTCTACACAAATATAGTGGCAGGTAGTATTGCCTGTAAAACAAATGGCTAAGTGCAGATGGGAGTGGCATGTCTTCAATAAGAAAAATTCAAACATCTTGATATTCACAGAATCACAGAATATTCTGAGTTGGAAGAGATCTGCAAGGATCTTTTCCAACTTTTAAGTGAATGGCCCATACACAAATTAAACCCACAACCTTGTCATTATTAGTAGCACCATGCTCCAACCAACAGAGTTAATATTCTCAGAGACTAAAATTGTTACAGTGAACTTTTGAAGTTATTTTAGAACATGTTATTTAAGGTCAGAGCAACATCATCAGGGGACTCATAACAGGAAAACATTGTGTCTTGTCCAACTGGGGTAAGTTCTCCCTTACATTATTTTTTTTATTCATATTACGTTAGTTGCCCATAAAACAAACAGGCAACCCTAAGTTCTTTAAAGATTAGAAATAATAATTTATAACAAACAAAACACTTCAACTACCATTATTATTGTCATTTCCCAAAGCAGTTTTTTTCTGTGTACATGGCAGACTACCTGAGGAAATTAGTAGCTACAGGAACACCATAGTATAATGACTTGTTCAAATATGCTGCTCAGGCTTCATGACTGAAGTCATGAGTTCTGTCTGAATTAATTTTAATTAATTTTAAGCCCCACTAGTGCCTGAGATAAGCTACATTCTTTGGGGTTTTTTGTGAACTGTGATAAGGCAACATATATGATATTCTTGGGCTTTAGGAAGTGGGTGACCTTCTGCATATAATTAAGCATTTGAAATAAAGGGTCACAAAAGATTTTGTGGTAGAATCCTGAAAGCCTCACAGGGGCATTATTAAGACTTTGAATTGTTTCTAGAAACTGAAGCACATGTAGTTGTGATGCCACGAGTGACCCCAACAAAGCAGGACTCTGAGCCAAGTTAGTATGGGATAAGATAAAAAGCAAAAGTCCTTTAATATCAGGCTGAGGGCCTACAGGAATACATGATGACACGCATGTGCACCTCCCCAAGCTCTAGTTTCCATTGCTTTTATAATATGATCCATCCAATCATTAGTTCACACATCTCTCAGTCCAGCCTGGTCCTGCCCCTGGTCCCACCCCTGTTCCACCCCCCAGGAATTTGATCTGGAGTCGACGTGACCTTCTCTTCATCAGTTTTCCTCTTCCTCGGGCTTTTGGAGTTCTTCCAGCGTTCTGATTTCTGGATCACTCTGCTCCATGTTTATGTCTCATTCTGCAGGCCTTTCTAATAGTCTTCAGCTCTTTACCTTGAAGACAGTCTAAACAAGACTAAATAACTAAAAGAATTTGAGCTACTGATAAATGCCCGAGGTTAGCATGTATAAACAATGAACTTAATCTGCTAGAAATATTAACGCACTACATTTGCTTTTTTACTACAGTTACAAGTACTTCTAAAATCTACAAAAATGAAAACAATCAAAAAATCAGAAACCCCTTGGTTATCATTGAGGAAGTCACCTTCATCCAAAAAGGTCATCTAGTCCAAGAAAGCTTCTTCATTTATGTAGATTACAATTACACATAATGTATATTTTTTAAGAGCAAATAAGTTCCTTTTTTCTCAAAATTTCCTGTGTCTATGGCTTATGAGCAGTAGAATAAGATTTGAGGATTTAATTAAGTATGGTCTCTAATAATCATTCATCCAATAGTAAAAATATTTAATGAAAAGGCAAATGACAAGTAGGCCTTACAAATGTTTAAGTTTTGTGGGAAATGACTGGAGGTAAAATTAGAGAAAATTGGAAGCTTATATTTGCATTCTAATAGAAATTATAATGGTACAGAAATTATAGGATGAAATACAGTTGCTACTCCCTGGATGAAATGCATTTGCTACTCCTTGGATGGGATGCAATCAGCGTGCCTGACTTCCCACACACAATACATCCTAAGCAGGGCTAAACAGGGGTCAGAGTAGAATGGAGGCAGTGCCACCACAATGGGAACTTGGTGATACCTTATACCTGTTAAGCCACATGGCAGCTGTCAACCAAGGGAAAATAAATATTTCCTGCTGTTGAATCAGAGAGGTGGCAAGATCACAGATGTATACCTCTATCCTAAAGGTTGCCTCACATGTTATGCTGATGTTACCCACCTCCAAGGTATGAACATGGCCACCCCACTGAACATGACTAGAGTCATTCAAGCTCCACCTAAAAGCAAAATAGTATAAAAGTAATTTAAAACTGGGGAAAAGTTAAGAAAGACTCTACTGTAACTTCTGGGATCAGTCAATGGGCTGAACCTATTTTCTCCCCCAATAGGGACACCAACCAGGTGAGAACTATACTCTGTGCATGCTGAATGATTATCTCAAGTTAGGTTTTGTTAGGGATTAGAGTTTGTCAATATATTGCTTTGATATGATTTTGCAGTCAGATACTATCACCTGCAATCTTCTAACCTCAACCTCTCACAATTTTCTGTTACATTAATAAAGAGCGTTATTATGTAAACTGCTAAGTTTGAGTCCTTCAAGGGAGCCAGAAGATGCCAGCACCTTTCCATACCTGTGCTCCTCTGCAGCACATCCTGAGATACATCTCTGATTGCATGTATTTGAAACCCATCTTTTGGTACCTAGTATACATTACATGTTTCTTGTGGTCTGCAGTAAAATTATATCTTAAAAATCAACTTAGCCTTCTGAGCATTACTTCTTCATTAACCAGAAAGCAAGCTTTAAAAACGCATGACTTAAACACTTCATGCTTTTTAAAAATTACAGTTAGTTTCAGCTGAGTGCCCAGGATTATCACAGTAAAATAAACATTTCTCCATTTGTTGAAGAGAATCAAGAATTTGAAATTCTCAGAGGGTAAAATAATGTCAATAAAGCACATAGTTCTATTCTTAAACAATTTACACTAACAGAGAATAATTCTTCCCTCTGTTGAAAACCCATTAAATCTATACAGGAATGTATATTAATACTCATTTTACTGACTTTCAGAAGGTCCTTTCTTTTACAGGAAGGACCTCTAAGCATGACCTTATAAAGATTTAATTTCAATTATTTAGCCTAAAGATTATGAAAGTCAAGTAAAAAGTTCCTTGGTTTTGCCTTCATTTTTTCTTCACTTACTTGTGAAGTAAGCTTGTATGTTGAAATATTATATATATATATGAGACAATTTCAAATGTAAACAGAACTTTATGTTGATAGACACACTCCTCAGAAAAATTATAATATTGAAGTTTTATGAATAAAACTCAACCTCTCACTATTACTGCAGAATAGGACATATGAATATTAGTTATGTATTATTTATTACTACTTATTTATGCTGTACAGTCCAAACTGATAAGCTTGTCATAAAGGAATGACATTCCTATTTTCAACTTGAATAATATTTGCCAGCATTCACATTCTTCAATAGCTTTGTGGACTTCTTTCCTCCATTTCAAATAGAGTCAGTCCATGCATTATCCCTTTTGTTTCAACTCTCCTTTTCAACATGAAGGAGTTTTTGTTTATTTGTTTTCTGACATGTCTTGGTTTGAGGGGAAAAAACCAAGATGTTCACTCACAAGAGGGGGAGGGGGCTTCCTCCTCAAATAATCACGC
>JAWWEV010000001.1:72699340-72739651 GCA_035583235.1 Hafferia zeledoni | reverse complement strand
CAGCACCTCAATATCTTTCCTGAACTGAGGGGCCCAGAACTGAACACAATACTCAAGGTGTGGCCTCACCAACACAGTACAGGGGAAGGATCATGTTCCTCGTCCTGCTAGCCACGCTATTTTTGATCCAAGACAGGAACCCACTGGCCTTCTTGGCCACCTGGGCACACTGTTGGCTCATGTTGAGCTTCCTGTCAATTAGTATCTCCAGGTCCCTTTCTGCCTGGCTGCTCTCCAGCCTTGTTCTGTCACTACATGCTTTTGTAAATGGTCTTGCCCCATCTTTCCTGTAAGTTCCCTTCAGGTCCTGGAAGGCTGCTATAACCTGTAGCCTTCTCTTTTCCAGGCTGATCAATCCCAAATCTTTCAGCCTTTCCTTATAGGAGAGGTGCTTCATCCCTCTAATCATCTTGGTGGCTCTCCCTGGATTCACTCCAACAGGTTAATATCCTTCCTGTGCTGGGGACTCCCGAGCTGGATGCAGTGCGCCAGGTGGGGAGTCTCATGAGAGTGGAGTAGAAGGGTGGAAGAACCTCCTTCAGCCTTCTGGCCATGCTTCTTTTGATGCAGCCCAGAATATGATTGGCTCTCTTGGCTGCAAGTGCACATCACTGGCTCATGTCCAGCCTCTCATCCACCAGCACCCCAAAGTCCTTCTTGGCAGAGCTTTTTTCAATCTGTTCGTCTCCCAGCCTGTATTGATACCAGAGGTTGATTCAACGCAGGTGCAGCACCTTGCGTTTGTTCTTGTTAAATTCCCATGTGCCCACTCCTCAAGCCTGTCTAGGTCCCTCTGGATGACATCTTATCCTTCAGGTGTGTCAGCAGCATCACTCATCTTGGTGTCACCTTAAATTTTCTGAGGGTGCACTTGGTTCATCTGTCTATGTCATTAATAAAGATATTAAATAAGACTAGTCCCAGTATGGACCCTTGGACACCAGTTCTCACTGCTATCCATCAGGACTCTAAGCTATTGACCACTACTCTCTGGATATGAACATCCAGCCAATTCCTAATTCACTTAATGGTCCATCTGTTGAATCTATCACTCTCCAATTAGAAGAGAAGGATGTTGTGGAGGACCATGTCAAAGGCTTCACAGAAGTCCAGATAAATTACATCTACAGCTCTTCTCTTATCCACTGATGAAGTTGCTCCATCATAGGAAATCATTAGATTGGTCATACAGGATTTTCCACTGGTGAAGTTGTGCTGACTGTCTCAAATCACCTCCTTTTCCTCCATGTTCCCTAGGACAGCTTCTAGGAGAACCTGTTCCATGAAGAATGCTGATACAAGAAAAGAAGGATTCTAAATAAAAAGGAAAAAAGTGACTAAGATAAATATTTTGAAAGTAATGTACATAAAGGCAATATTTCACTGTAAATTTTAGTCCACAGACCGGCACAATTTATTGTCTTTGATTTCTGTATAAGAGAACTTTCAGCTGTTTTAGTCATTTATCACCCACATAGTTGCAGGGTTTTTTAATAGTATTTCTTAATATAACTGAACTGACTGGTGGGAAGCCCTGAAAGAATGAAGTATAAGTCAAGAATTTCTGTGCCATGGTCATTTTCCCCACTCCAATTTTTATGTACATTCCTTTGACATTTTTGTAACAAAATGGGATCAAATATCTCAGTTATTATGATATAGCAGATGTATGAAAACACAAGATAAAACTTAATATGCATAAGAGACCCAAAAAATGAAAAGGAAAAAAAAAATGAACATCTGCATATTGATGTTCACAGAACCTTAAAACAGCCCATATTGGAAGGGACCTCGAAGGAATGACTGGTACAAACTTCCATAGTATATATGAGATGAAAAAAGTCTAGATAAGATTATCTAGCTCCCTGTCCAGTAATGTTTGGAAAACCTCAAGGTTCTACCATGTTCTTGGGAAGGTTGTTCCAGTGACTGTTTTCAGTTGATGTTGCTCTTCAATTGCCATTATAATTCACAGATTGCCTATAATTACAGATGCAGCAGTGATCACCATGTCCATTAGTTTAATTCATATGTTTCATAGCAACATTTATGTCAGCAGATGCAAACACTTAGCATCAACACAGTTAGCTGACAGGTAGAATCATGGTACATCTTACAATGCCTTCTTTATGAAGGGAAAAATTATCCCTATAGGTATGAAAATCCAACCTTTTTTTTCTTTGCATCTGCGTGGCAGAGTAGTAGAGAGATTTTCAGCCAGGCACAAGAAATAGGACACATTGATTATGTGGATGATTATTATTGATCATAATCTGCTGATCTGTAGGTAAATATTGCTGATAAAGTATCTAAGTAACAACTCTATCATATATTACAATGGATTATAGTGTCATCAGGTCTTGGTTCCTCCCATTGAGTCATGAGATTCAGTGAGACCCCTTGCTTTCTAATTTTCTCAGAGGTCTACTTCATCTCAGATTTGATCAGTTTATGTCTAAAGGGTTATAGCATAATCAGTTTTAACTAGAAATGTACAGATTTATAGTCTGTGGCATTGAAGAATTCACAAATACAAAGCAGCAAAGCACCTATTTAGCTGCTCTGTATTTGACTGTATCTTAATGCTTTTACTTGCATGTCAAAATGGAGAGGTAAGCAGTTGTGTTGGATGTGAGTTTGTGGGAGGACAAATACTAAGACCTGACTATATTTCATGGTCATCACATTCAGTGACAAAAATCCAAGGGTAATATTCTATCTGAACTACAAATTTCTCTTTCAAAACACATTTCTGAATTTCAGCTGGTCAGTGGGCAAATAATAATAATAATAATTAGAAATTAAGTCTATTAATTATCTGACAGACAAATGATAGCTCTAATTGCAGCTCCGTGTAATCTTAGACACTTCAGAATTTGCTTTAAAAATTACACCTACTTTTTTGAAAGTTATACTAAAATCCAATCGCCACTGAAGAAAAAAATTTGGTAAAGAGCAGATGTGTATCAAGTGATTCAAAAGTACGTTTTTTCCCCTGAGTAAACAGTATGGTCTTTTTGTTATTTTTACATGGTATCTCTTAGAATGGGTATATGACCAAAAGGGATTTCTAAATATGAAAATAATATAAATGACAGATATAAGAAATATTGGCACCTATGATGCAACATTAATCAGTTGGTAACCTCTGTTCTGCATTTTCAATTTCTCTCTTCAGGTAAAATCCTACCTATTTTACTGCTTGAAACTCCATAGCTATGGAGCTCCACCCTACATATGGTGTCTACTTATTTACTCAGAAGAACTCATTATAACTAATTAAATTTATACTTTTGGATGGATATTTTAATACTATCTAAATATTTTTATAATTTTATTAAGAAAATGTGTGACAGTTAACTTGATCTTCCCATAAGTATGATGTAGTAACATGGAATTTATTGTACACTGGGAAAACTGTTGTTCACTGGATATTTGCTGCCATCTGCTGACAAAATGTGAGAAATGCTTTTCTAGAAATAAAAATTGACTTTGATTAGGGTTTTTCTGCCTCCAAGAACACTTGTAAGTTATGATTATATAATTCGTAACTGAAAGATACAAGTAGGTATGAATACAAATATAACTAGAATAAATTCCTTGGAAATCAGTTGAACATTTAATATTCATTTTGGGTTACTTTTTTTTTCTATTGGATTTTTTTAAAAAGTTAATATGGTATAGATTCTTATAGTTTTTATTTAGTTGGTTTTAATAATTGTGGAGAGTTTTTGATTTCTTTTTAACATAGCAAAAATCCTGTAACAGAAATTAGTGCCCTTTGAAGTGTAAACCTTGAATTTGGCTGAACCCAGCCAATTTTAGTAATATAGGTTTCTTACAATTTCTCACCCTAAAAGACAAGTTTCACTACCTTTGTGCACTTTTATCACAAATTCTACTTAAAAGGTACTATCATTTAAAAGGACCTACAGATTATTTCGTTGTAGAAAATGAAATGGAATTTTATACAATTTTTTTTAAAATTCATAATACTTGAAATAAGCAATAGAATTTATACAAAAATCATTAAATACTCGAAGGGGTCTGATTTGGATCAATAGTTGAACACAGACTCTATAGACAAACATTACAAAGGAACATAAATTTAGGTAAATGATTTGCTACAGCATCAATGTGTTTCCATTCAAACATATTTACATAATTATACAATGCTTTTTCATAACTTTGCAGAAGTATGTCATTGTATAGCATCCCAGCACAGGCTGCATTAAAGAATACAAATTCTTAATATTTTTGGTCAATTCTGTTTGCAGATGACTAGTGGTGGATTCAATTTTGTCAAAAATAGCCAGAGAGTATGAGGCAAATATCTAGTGAAAACATTTATCCAAGAAACTTTTAGTTATTCACTGTCATTGTTACAGGATTCTATTGATTATTTTATATTTTCTTAAATATAATTTTCAGATAATATACACTCTACTTCACTTTGAGGAATAACCATTATTTGTGAAGACAAGTTTTTAGGTCAGATTGAGTGAAATTCTCCATTTTTTTATTGGGCCTTTTACAATAATAAAATAGGTGGGTTTTGGCAATACAATAAACCATATTGTTCATATTTATCATACATGTTATTTTATTCAATTTTAATTCTTCTATTTTTTCAATGATGCAATGAGATTCATAGAATCATAAAACGGCTTGTTTTGGAAATCACCTTTAAAGGTCATCTAGTTCCAAGTCCCCTGCTGTAGGTAGAGGCACCTTCCCACTAGACCAGGTCTTTAGCACCTCCACCATCCATGTTGGATGGACACCCACAGTTTATCTGGGAAACCTGTTCCAGTGCCTTGCCATCCTCAGGGTAAAAAATTACTTCCGTATATTCCCCTTATAATCCCATTGAATTGAAGGCGTTAGCAAGATCTTGAAAGCAAGGATGAAGATAGAAGCAAGAGTGTGGGGTTTTTTTTATGTTAGTGCCCAAATTTTTATGAGTTTAGATTGAAAAATGAAATCAGGATTTTGAGGGAGTAATGAAGTTTTATAAGATTTTAATATGGGTTTAAATTCTCATAGTGATGAATAGCTTTTTCTCCTGAAGAGGTAAGGGAAGATAATTCTGTACATAACATTATCTGTGGAGTCTTAATGTAATCAACAGGCTTGCAAAACTGCAAAGCTTATGCACTAGTAATTGCAGTACTCACCAGCAGAATGAGGCTAGGATTCAAAGGAAAGCCAGACAAAATTAATAAAATGGGAATTTCTGATGGTTTACTTCACCAACATTTAACTCTAGTTCTCAGCTCAAATACTGTATCTATTATAATTGACCTATTAGTTATCTTGTGTTTGTAGTGCTTAATTTTCAAAATCAAATGAGAAAAATGCTTTTTTATCCCTGCATCTTACCTGGTGTGGTAGTTTTGATCTTGGCAAAATACCAAGTATGCACCTACTCAATGGCAGCCTATCATACTTGGTTTATTCATGATATAAAATAACATATTTCTGAAAATTTTGGGTGTGACTTGACATTTGATCTTCTGTACTTATTGTCACAAGCCTTCAGAAGAACTATAAAAAAACTTCACCTAATGCAATATGAAGCATGATAATACCTGCGTATTAGAGGTTCAACAATGAAACAGAACTTTTGTCTTACCCTGAAAAGTCTACAGTCAAATTTGAATAAAAGTAAAAATGGAAAAAAAAAAAAAAAAAGCAGCAGAAATCATTTTATTGGATAAACTCTACTACTATACAGCTGAATGTTCAGAGAAATTTCTATAAAATATGCAAATATTATTCACAAAATAATAATAGAATTAAAAAAATTATACAGACTGCTGCTGAACTACTATTTAGGTATTGTGGTGCCAAGAAAACTGGGAAGTCAGGGAAGGACTTGAAATAGAAAGTAATACATAGATTCCTATGGAAAAGTTATACCATAAAGAAGGGTGTTTAGAAAAGAAACAAGCAAATGTCTCACCTTTTTTTTGGTTTTGAGCTAGACCTTTACCTGCAATGTCATTTTAGGATGATGCCATTGATCATTCATTCCTTTGACAAAGATTTGATCTTAGTGTTCAGAGGCTGGAGAATTCTCAAGATTGCAAAATTTAGAAGTAGGTTTTTCCCTATATGTAAAAAATATTAACTATAATGAGAGACTTTTTAAGTCTAAGATAGTATTTTGATCATTTCTAATGATAAGGGCACTTGTACAGTGAAAAATTTGCTCCTCATTTCTTATCAGCAATATAATCACATATGTGACTAAAGAACTAGGAAAAAATCCCCAGCACAAAAACGTCCGAAGAAGAAAAACTTGCATTTAAAATGTGATTTTTTTGTTATGATTAGGAAATACAGGTTTGACAGACCTTCTGTGTAGTAACATAATTTGCATGATACCTACATTTTTCTGTCTAGTCTCTTATTACTCAGCATGAAAGGGTACACACTCCACACTCCTCTCATGTGAAACATACTTGTTGCCCATTAGAAGCTCATGATTGCCACAGAAGGTGCCTCTGAGGGCTATGAGTGTTGCTGGGATGCAGACCACCCACCCTGGGGTTCAGATGTGGTGCCCCGAGGCTGGCACTGGCAGGGCAAGAAGGGGTGGTCAGGTGAGGAGCAGGGCGAGGGAGAGCTGGAAGGCTCACCAGGGTCTTCCTTCTCAGCTTGGGAACTGCGTTTGAGCTCAAGCACAGTACCTGGTCTCTGCCTGAGCTGTGTACCAATCATGCTGGATCTGGACATATGCTTTGTTGGTGTCAGCCTTGACTTACCAGCTTGGCCTCAGGCCTGCCTGGTCACTCTGGACTTATCTGGGTATCAGTGGTCCCCAAGCTGACCCTAGCCATCACCCCTGCTGCAGCCCTGCTCTCCTGGCCCTGGGTATCATGGGGCTGCATCCCTTGGTGAGTCTGCCTTGCCCTAACCCTCAGCACCTGTATCCTTACCCTTGACTTGCCCTTGACTGCCCTTGTTCCATGTCACTGTTCCCTTACAGGGCCATGGGAAGACAAACAATAAGTAACAGGCACAAATTAGGAAAGCAGGACATTTGAATTAGACATTAGAACAACTACTTCCCTTTGAGGGAGATCTCACACAGGAAGAGGTTGCCCAAAGAGACTGTGGAGTCTTCATGTCTGGAAGTCATCAGGGCTCAGCTCAACATGGCCTAGACCACCCTTCTCTGTTCGACCTTGCTTTGAATAGGAGGTTATTCCAGGTGATCTCCAGAGGTCCTTTCTAACCTGTCCTGTGAATACTAAAACTCCATGTTTGTCAAGCTTCTGCTTATCAAGTAACCAGCTGAAAAACTCCTTCCTTCTCTGTTTGTACATAGGCATTTCTTCCCTCAGGAGGCAACACCCAAGTGTAACAATAATAACTTCATTCTAACCAGCTGTGGATGAACAATTGCAATTCAAACGCTAAGACTGCAACCTTCAGATGCAGCCCACTGCATTTATTCTTTCAGTTAGTGTGAAAGATTAAACTCTATTTTATATTTTGTTTAAACTGTTTAAGTGAAAGATGTATTATTGCATAGATTTCTCTCTTGTAATTAATGTCTTAAATCTTTGCAATACTATGACATGTCATTTGATGGAAAAGTATAATGGGTGTTTTTATTGTTTGTGTCAGATGTAGGGGTGGTTACCTTAAGGGTAACAGTTTTCTTAATATATATGCATATTTCTGAACTACAGACCTCTCTATTCCTTTTTGTATCTGTGTATATGTTGAAAAGAATCTTTGTAACCAACATGCATCTGTGAGCTCCTGGTGTCCCTGTGGTCACTCAGGATTTTAGTAATGAGGAAGTGAGAGAGGCAAAAAGACACTAGGAAGCATTATTATGAAAATCATTATGAAGAAACCAAATTGAATTTGACCATATTTGTCATCAAAATACACATACAGATTGAAGTCACTGTGTCTAGTAGTCATCTGTCCAAGATTAGGGCCTTCAGTGTTTAAAAAAATGACTAAGCTAGTTGTATGGGAGCGGAATAATGCTTTTTCAATAAGAATTTTACTTGTGGGTTTTTGGATTTTTCTAAATAAAACTTTTATTACAAGGAAATATTAGACTATCCTGATAAAACAGTATAAGGGCGGAAAACAGGTCATTATTCAAAACCTAGTATTCTTATTTTAGCGTAATTTTGAGGCAATTCTGTTTTCTGTAAAGCTGATGCAAATAAGGAATTATTTCTTTGAAATCTGTAAACTTATTTTTCATAAAGCATGAGTTAAGAGTCTCAGGGCTTGTCATTAAGTAGATTTCATATATAAATCATTGCGGTCCATTTATTTTGAAAAATCCTCTGGTCACAGAGTGCTGTTTGGAACTAGGGTTCAGGAAATATAAAAGTGACTAACACTTCCTTATTTACTCCTTATATCCTTCCCCTTCCCACCTCCCCTCCCACCCACCCAAAGAAACAAACAAACAAACAAAAAACAAAAAGAGAAAAAACAAAACAAAACAATTTTCCAACTGGCTATTGCATAAAAATCTTTCTGATTGTTTTAAAACCCTGCAATTCTCTTCTGCACAGCTTAATAATTCAGTTGAGTGTAGACCTCTCTCAGAAACAGGTGACGATAATGGCTATGTCAAATTTTTTTTTTAAGTTATGTTTGGATATGCAGTTAATTTCTTTCAATTAACTCAGCTGCAGTGTGTGCCTTGCTTTCTGACATCTGCATTACAATAGTGGGAACTTCCTTGCCTCTGTGGGCATCTAGCCAGAAAGACAAGAGTAACCCCAGTGTCTCCCAATGCTTTCACTGCCACTTCAATGGACTGTTACTGTCAGCAGTAAAAATACAAGAAATTGAGGCTGTTTCTTCAGTATAAATCCTAAGATAGAATTCAGGCATACTTTAATATTTTACGAGAGACTGAGACCATCTGTTAAGATCCAGCTGGATGGGTCTTGGTCTAACAGAGTGGAAATGCATCTTGTGACTATCTATTCAGGTGGTTTCTTCAGCTGTCTTTCCCATTGTTAATCTTTCAGTAATCGCATTCCGTGTCACTGAGCGGTCAGAGCAGTTTCCGCTCTCAGGTCAAACATCAGGGGTTATGCTTTTAATTTATTTAATTAATTACCAGCTTGCTGAGTTCAAGTCCCATTAAGCTTTGCCCAGGAGGAAGGAAAAGAGGAAGAATATTGGAATAGAGAAAGCATTTCTGTTTTACAGGGCAAATTGAGGAGTCAGATGCCATACAGCTAAGTAAAGAGCAACAGAAAGGTTAGGAGATACTGAAAGTTAAACAGGTCATCTTTCCAGGATATTTTGTGATTCTGTGTATTCTTCCACTTCCAAAAAGTGGACTGTCCATTCACTAAGAGGTATTTGGCAGTATCATCCATTTTGGATACAGCCTTCATAAGGCTCATTCCACATAATTTTTTTTTTTTGGTATTTTTTTTGTGGTTGGTTTTGTTGTTGGGGTTTTTTTTTTTTTTTTTTTTTACACATCAGAAGCGCTGACAATGTAGGATGAAAGACCTGTCCACATTCAAGTCAATAGTGCTGATATCCTGGTGGGCATTTGTCTTCTCATGAATTAAGGGAGTTAATGACTGAGTGAAGTTCTGCTTTGTACTGACTGACTTTATATGTATGAATATTATGGTCTCTTCCAGCTTCCGAGTCAACATCTGACTTTTAATTAAGATTTCACTTCAAAATATCCCAGCAATTGTAGCTGTATGCTTTTAGTGGGATTTGTAAAACAAAATTGTATCTTGAACTGCATAGAAAGTTGCATATGAAGACAGGCTGAGAGAGCTGAGTTTGTTCAGGCTGGAAAAGAACGCTCTGGGTAAACCTAATTGTGGCCTTTCAATATATAAAGGAGGCTTATAAGCATAGTGGAGGGAGATTTTTTAGCAAGGCATGTAGTGACCAGACAGGGTGCAGTGGTTTGAAATTGAAAGAGGGTAGATTTAGATTGAGACACTGCAACAGGCTATTGATAGGTGGCAGATGCCCCATCCCCGGAAGTGTTTAAGGCCAGGCTGGATAATATCCTGAACAACCTGGTCTAGTGGAAAACATCTCTGTCCCTAAACTATATGATCTTTAAGGTCCCTTCCAAATCAAACTATTCCGTGATTCTACCATGTAGAATGCATTTAGAGAAGAGTTCTATACATAAGTAAAGAAAATCTTAGGATTTTTTTTGTTTGTTTAAAAAGCCTGAAAACATAAATCTACTATACTTAAGGGATTTCTTTTGTATTTCCTTCCTGATATTCTTCTCTTGAAACTTTAAGAAGGTAACTTAGTAGAATGCATTAGTAACTAATTTTTCACATTTAGAGGGAGAGAGAAAATTGAGTACCAACCTTTCTTTAAAAAAAGCAGATACAAAAATTGACAGAATTAAAATAATATATAGCGCTATATCTAAATATCATACTCATTATGCTATTACATATATTATTTTAGGTGACACGGGTGTAGTCTGTTCATTAGCGTTTTTATACTTTGAATTTGCAAGCTTTTTTTTAAGAAAATTTTTTGCAACTTCATCACACTTTCAAGTTTTAATATTTTTTTTTCACTTTCATCAAATCTTCCACTCGGAAAAAGGACAAATTGCTTGTAATTTCTTCTTCCTCTGTACCTGGAATAGAACTAAACAGCTTTTGAAAAATCTACAGATTAAAATATAGTCTCAAATAGACAAGACATTTTTTGTAAGTCAAAGTAGATATAAACGGCAATGTTAAAAGCTAGGTCATCTCAATGAGGACTTAGGAGGGTGGGTAAGTAATGCCTCACTCAATCATTCTGTATCCTTCTGAGAAAGGTAATAATGTCACAGACATCAGGGAGTTTTGTGCTTTCACACTCACATCACATACAGAGTATACTATTTCAGGATTTGGGGTTTATTTTGGTTTCAGGGTTTTGTTGTTGTTGTTGTTTTTTTTAATTATTATTTGATCAGGTGACTAGTGGAAAATGTACTTGCGTGACTTGGCTTCAAGGCCACTGTTCTAACTTTGCCTCCTTTGCCTTAGAGGTATTTCAGAATCACTACACTAGTGTCCAGTACATCCCAGGGACAATTTTGAAAGTCAATGTCAAAGACTGCTTCATAAATGGGAGTTTGATTGAATTTAATACTTTTACAAATGACTGTTGTGAAATTGAACTCTCCATTATCTCTCCTAATGACTTTTAATGTATCATGTGGATTAACTGGATGATGAAATTAGTAAATGACAAATTTATGTTTCTGAAATTATATGTCAAAGGTTAGAGAAAAAAAATTATATTGGCTCTGAGCTGTGTTAAAGAACAAAATAGTTTTGTAATAGTGTGCGTCTTAAATGGAGGCTAAAAGGAACTATATTCCTGTCAGTATGTTGTTCCTGGTTATAGCTAATGCTGTTGTCCTCCTCAAGGCATTATTTGGGAATAAGATTATGGCTGCTTTTATATTCTTATTTCTGGAGAGTCGTTCTGTGATCATCCTTCTCATTTTTTTCTGATGTTACACCACATTGATTTCTCATCAAAACACTAAAAATTTAACTGCATTGAAAATTGAGATAATTCCTAACAAAATCTTGATTCAGCAAGAAATATATAATATTAAATAATTAAAGAAACTCATAAATTAATGTGCAAACTTCAATTTAGAGGTCAGTGAGTTTATTTGCATTCTGTGGATAAAAACTTAAACATCAAACTAGGTGGAGGCCTAGTTTGCACTGTTTATCCATTTAGAATAAAATGTGAACATCTTTGACTTTTTCATATCAGTTAAAGTCCTTGACAATCTTTTAACTGTGTTCAGAGATTCTTTATTTTGTCTCATAGTATAGTATGAGCTTCAGAATGCCATGAACCTATTCCTATAATGAATCCAATTGTCACTCTTTTAAGTTTTTATCTGCATATATATGATAAATACATAATCTAATTTCAAAAATAATTCCAATGCTGTTAAAATTCTAGAGCTATAATACATGATGATTTCTGAGAGTCAAGGTTTTCCTTTCAGTTCATGAACTGATAAATTCTTAGAGGTGAATGCTCAGCAGGTGTAATGTAACATAGATTCATTAAAGTAGAAGTAGGCAAATTTACAGAGGCTGAGAATCTGTCCCTTCATATTTAATCTAGTTTCATGAATGATTTTTCTAGCTGCTTTCTATATTCAGATTTACAGATATCCTGCAGTTACAGTGGGATGGTTATCAAATAACAAATTGAATTGTAAAGTCAATAGCCATAATTTATTTCAAAATATTCCCTAATGTTTTAAAACAGTTTGTTCAATATTGAAATTTTAAGCACTAAGAGGCCCAGCTTCTTGGCATATATCAGTTATCATAATTCTGTGAAATTGAGTGAATTATGCCACTTTCAAGTCCACTCCTAGCTTGAATAGAATGAAGAAATAAATTATTTCCTGCAGTTTTCCTGAGAGTCAGTGATTCCTTGTAAATGTTTCCATAGCTTCCACATGAATTCACATACAAAATCCATCTTTTGTGAGAGTTTTCAAAATTCCTTTTTTGTAATTGGTGGTGCTTTGTTGATTTTTTTACACCAAGGAAAAAGGTTGGAGATATTAATGTTTTGTTTAATTGGACTTGAGAATAGGATTGAAGAATTTATATCCTTTTAAGCAATACTCTGGAGGCAGAGCTGTTTTAATACTAAAAGAAAAGCAAAGTAATCAATATTTCTTTCAATACATTAATTCATAACCAGAAATTTTTGTGTATTCAGGTACAGAATTGGTCAAAGGGTTCAACACAGTGCTTCAATGTTAGCACTGACCTTCATTGTGTGCACTTAGTGCTTTGGTCTATGTAGTGGGTTCTCATTTATCATTAATGACATAAAAGTAAGTTTGACCTGAGGAAGAATATCTTAATCTTTATTTTTTTTTCTACTGGAAGAAGAGGTTAGATAAAAATCAGGTCTTTGGGAACAGCCAGAAAGCCTCTAAGAAACTAATTAATTGCAAAAAAATTATAATTATCAGTTACACTCTCAATACGCAGTCTGGCATTCTTGAATCAAATTTAAACCAATTATGTTTATACTTAGTGATGATGAAGTTCAATAAAATAACAGACTACAGTCAATGGAAATAAAATTAAGTGATGCACTGCTATAGATTAATAGAGATATGAGTTAAGCCCCACACAGCCGGTCACTTGCTGCCACACAGCAGGATGGGGAAGACAAAAATAATTTAATAAGTAAAAGAGAAAGAAGAAATTAAAGAAGAATAAAATAAATTTTAAAAATAATGCAAATGCAGTAGATCAGCATCAGCAAACTCATACTTTGTTATTTCCTGAACAATTGCAACCACTGGATAACTTCCCCCCAGCTTTTACTGATGAGCATATGGCATGAGATATCCCTTTGGTCAGTTGGGGTCAGCTGTCATGACTGTGTCTCCTCCCACCCTCTATTGCACCCCAAGTCTACCGTCCTAGTGATGGAAGAAATATTAATCCAGGACAAATCTGTCATCCTTACCCTTTATAGAATAAAACTTACTGCAATATCATTGTTCTCAGCCTCAGATGCAAAGGTGTAGAAAAATCAGTCGAAGAAAGAATAGTGTATTCTGAAGTACAAATGTATTCTTTTACTTAGTTTTTTACTCCTAACTCTGTCAGTTTAGTTTCTTTCATGCCTTTACTTCTCCCTTTATCATCACTCATTTGCCATTTTTTAGGCAACATAATTTTGTCTCAAATGTTCTGTTTTACAGTGAGTCTTTCTTCCTTTGTTTTCTAAAACATACTTTTAAAAGAGATTTGTTCAGTCCTTTTATTCCATTTTTCCTCTAGTCGGTGTCCAGAGTCAGGATATCAAGCAATCTGAGATGTCTCAGTTTACCTGGGTGGATATATTAGTCTCTGGTTGACATTTTCTTTTTGGTCTAGTTAATACTCAATGATTTATACAAATTAAAACATGATTAGTAGGATATTAGTGAGAGCTTCCTTCACTGTGAAGCATTTCAGCTGGTTAACTCACCTGAGATGGGAACACACAGCTTTAAGTCCTTAATTTAACTTGGAGAGTGAGTTGTATCAGACATGCATTTTCACTAATATTTGAGGCTTTTATTTTTTTCTTCTTGATGAGTAAATTTCATCATCGTTGTGCTACAGGATCCAACAATCATTTAACGTAAGGATAATTTTTTTTTTTTTCAAAATGGAAAAGAACTGATAAAGAAGTTGTGGGAGAGCATTTCTGGGACAGTAATCCTAAATGTCTATTATGTTGACTACTTTATTTGTTTTGTTTTAGTTATTAATTTTTTCAAAATTAATTCTTACTTTTGTTGTAATTGACCTGCACTGAGTACAGCAAAATACAACAGCATGTATTGTTCCAGTGAGATGGTTCTGTCTAAACAAAGAATGTTTTACCCCAAGTAATCTTTACTAAGAGGCAAACTGCAAGCAAAAAAGGTTTTAATGTATGTATATTTTCCAGGGGATAATATTTTAAACTTTTAATATTTTAATATTTAAAACTTTTGAGTAGCCACATTTACTACGTGACCTTCAAACAGCCTGAGAAAATAATATATGGGATCACTAATTTAGAAGGATCAGAGAGGAAACTTATTCCTGAAATATACAAGTAAGATTGTCATATGGGGAAGACAGGGTTCTTTCATTCAAGACTTTTTCCAACAACATTTTTATTGTAAGTTGTAGTTTTATGGGTTTGGGGTTTTGTGTGTGTGGTTTTTTGGGTTTTTTTTTTTTTTGGTTGGTTTTTGTTTTGTTTTGTTTTGTTTTGTTTTTTCCCTTCTTTGCCTCCCTCTTTGCCCTTAATCATTAATCAGTCTGCAATACCTGCAGGATATGTATCAACTGTGTCTGACTCTTACCAAAATTAGTGATTCCTAGGAGCTAACTATCTGTTTTCACGTAAGAAGCCCTGAAGAATACATCTTTTATTTTTTTTCCTCCAGATGAAAGCATGAGCTCAGTCTGCAGTACTCAATACTTTTAATATTTTAAACCAGGTCTTGGCAGTCAGTCTTACTGTTTTAAATAATGAAAATGGGCTTTCAGTTGCTGGGGGGGGTTGATTTTTTGTTGCTATTCCTTTAATTTTTAATGTAAACATGAAAGCAATAGTCACCAATTACTGAGGACAAAAGAAATGGAGATTATGTAATAGTGTTTTTATTGTTTAAGAGAAAGCTGGCAGCACAACAATAGCAACTCATTATATGTCTTTATTAGGTTTTTCTTTTCTTCAATTTAAGAACCAGTTTCAAAATTTCTGTGTATATATACATGATATAATTTTAAAGAAATATACTTTTTATCTATATAATTCACTGCTAGTTTCCTTTAGAAGTTGCTGTATATTTCAAACACATTTCTGGCACTTTTGAGTACTTCAGAAGATCTTATTGTAAGTAATGGATTACTTACACATACTTATCCATACTTCACACTACACTTTAAAATAAAGTAATATGGCATTCTGTGGCTAGAATAGCTATTTTTAAATAAGCACATATCCTGTAATTTGCAGAGTTTATAACATACCAATATAGAAACATAGAATGGTTATGGTTGGAAGGGACCTTAAAGACCACCTTGCTCCAGCCCCTCTACCATGGGCAGGGACACCCTCCACTGGACCAGGCTACTCAGAGCCACATCCAGCCTGGTCTTGAACATCTCCAGGGATGAGTCATCCACAACTCTGGGCAACCTGTTCCAATGCCTCACCACTCACAGTAAAAAATTCCTTCCTAATATCTAATGTAGACCTACTCTTCCTCATCTTAAGGCCATTACCCTTTGTCCTATTACTGCATGCGCTTGTGAAAAGGCCCTCTCCAGCTTTCTTGTAGGCCCCCTTTACGTACTGAAAGGCTAGTGGAAAGTGTCCCTGGAACCTTCTCTTCTCCAGGGTGAGTAGTCAAAACTTTCTCAGCCTGTCTTCGTGGGAGATGTATTCCCGCCTGTGATCAGTTTAGTGGCCCTTTTCTGGACTCAGTCCAACAGGTCCACACTTTCTTGTGTTGGGGACCTCAGAATTGGATGCAGTGCTCCAAGTAGGTTTACATCTCTTTTGAGGCATTCCAGGATAGGGCTGGCCTTTTGAGCTGCAAACACACATTGCTGAGTCATGTTGAGCATTTTGTCCACAAACGCAAGACTTTCTTCCCAGTCTAAGCAGTTCTTTATCCAGCCTGTACTTGTGCTTGGGATTGCCTCCGTCCAGGTGCAGGACCTTCCACTTGGTCTTAATGAACTTGAACAGGCCCACCCCTCAAGTGTGTCACGGCTTCTCTGGACATCTCTTACATCCAGCATGTTGACTGCACCACAGAGCTTGATGTTGTCAGCCATCTTGCTGACTGTTCATGCAATCCCACTCTCCATGTTTCTGACAAAGATGTTAAAAAGTGCTGGTCCCAGTACCAGTCCTTGACAACTGCCACTCATCACTGCTTTCCTCTTGCATATTGAGCTTTTGACCACAACTCTTTGAGTATGACCATCCAGCCAATTCATTATCCACTGGTGGTCCATTTATCAAATACTCTTCCCACTGCCATAATTACCTTTTACCCAGTCAGAGATTATTTCAGCACAGTTACAGAGTTGGCTTTCATTGTGGCTCATACATTCTGCCTTCTTTGTGTCCATTGTCAGTGACATATTCTTCTCTCCAAACTATGTTAACCTCTCTTTAGGTTGCAATAGCACCTCTGCAGTAGTACCACCTGTCCCATATCTCAAGTTCTTGCTCTGGTGGCTTAACTTACACTCCAAGTTTCAGGTCATATGCGAGGAGGGGAGGTTTCAGTAGTCATTGGCTTTGCAGATACCACCTCTCCCAGAACTTAGGGTGATCTTTGTTTGACTGGTCATATGTATACAAGCAGTTGCCTCTTCACAGAGTTTGCCACAGTGGGAATTTTTGTCTGGATGCATCACCCAGGATGTGCTAACCAGATCTCGCCTCCCCCAGACTTGGAGTTAGCCATCCTGTAACTCCATTCTGTGTTTATCTCATGGTTATCTCTGTGGCCTAAAAAGTGTTTGAGACAGGCAACTGTGCTCTTTAAATCCTCACAGGGAGTCAAATAAAGGAACATTACAAAGGGATGAGGAGCAAAACAAACACATGCCAGCAGAAGTCTCTACATCTTTGTGCCCTCAAAAAAAGTGGTCTCTATACCAAGAGATTATTTAAGTCATGAAACTGGTTTAAATATCAAAAGTGGAAATTTGAACCATCTAAAATGTCTATCTGAAAGCTGGAAAGTAAAAGGTACATTGGAAAAGAGCATGAACTATTGTGTGTTGGATTTTTGCTTCTCTTTTTCTTTCTATTTTCCTTTCCTTCCTTTTCTTCTTTCCTCCTTTCTTCCTTTCCTCCCTTCCTCCCTTACTTCCTTTCCTCAAATTTTTTAAACTCAAACTTTAAAGATGAACTAAGAGATACATCATTGGATCAGCTCAAATTTCATTTGCTCAGATTTTTACACTGTAGTGAGAGTGTAGAATCCTCCTTAAAAGATAATATTGCAGTATATTATTATTAAAATAATAGCAATTAGAATTAGAATATTATTAGAATTACTAGATTCTATTAAAAATAAATAGTTATAAAATTGATACAACTTAGATATTAAGTTTCTTCAGGAAACAAAATTAAAAGTTTTTTAACTTCATCAAGATAAATAAATGATCTATGAACATCTGGTCAGATTTCCTCTTTTTTTTCCTAGCCTACATAATTTTGAATAGTTGCACACCCCAAGGTTTTTCTGAAGGTAGTTTAACACCTGCTTTTCTAGTACCATGAATGATAGTTTTAATGTATAAGCCCATATCTATCATTTTTAAGTATGAAAGATAATGAGTCACCATTGTGTTTCATGAATACAAATTATCTGGTACTTATAATATCTAGTAGCCTAAATAATCTATTATCCATAAAAATGAGAGATTAAAAACCTCACTTCAAAGCTTTCTGTAGTAAATTGAAAAGCTCGTTTCAATTTTCTGACTGTACTGCAGCTACTAAATACCTAAAACAAATACTAAGTGAGCAAATAAGCACTTTCTAGTCAGTCTTTAATTTGAGAGATAGTAGCAGGTAGCTATGCAGTAAATCATCATTCAGAACCTAAATAATTTCAACTAACCAAGGCATTGATTGCATTTCTAGTAAGTACAGATTTAAAACTGGTATATTTACATTCTGAAGTATTTTTTAAAAATGCGGGTTTTTTGCTTTACCTCTATATTAGTAATTTGTATGGCAAACTGCTATTTTTTCATTGCATCTTAATGTTTACAAAAAATATGTACTGTAGAATTGGTTTTGTGCTGCACTATATTTTATAAGCACAAATATCTGTCTGCATGAACATCATACCTATGGACAAACAGTGAAATAGTTATATGTGTGCATGAAATACATAGGTAGTGTTAGTAGTCCATCTCCTCCCATCGCTCTCTTTTTTCTTTTCTTTTGTTGTCTTTCTTTTTTTTTTTTTGTTTTTATTTGGTTTTGTTTTGTTTTTAAAGAAGGGAGGAGTGTAGTAGCTTGAAGTGCCTCCCTCATTACTGAGAAAGCTTGGGTTTAACACTAATATGAGGGTCACTAAATTTCAGCTATAAATATGGGATATGTAAACCCATAAACAGAGTTATTTTATTCTCTGAATAACTTGCATCTCTAGAAATAGAGACCCCATAAATCTGCCTTCTACACACACTTCCATACTTGCAAGAGAAAGTAAAGTAGCAGAGCATAATGAGGAGAAAGAGAACAGAGGTAGCACTAATGCATAACCTTGGAAAGTGCAAGGAGGAAGAAGACAAAATTATTATGCCAGTATTGTTTTTAATGACCCATGGCTTTGTTAAGCAGCCTTGTGGACACTCTCCCAGCACGTGTCTGCAAGGTGGATATGGTTTGTGAACATGGTAAAAACTGCAAGACATATAGAACGCCACATATTTTAGGAATGACTTTCATCTGTACCTGTAGGCTTGCTGACTGGACAAACAGTGAAACTGCTCTCAAGGGCAGTCAAACACAGCACAGTCAGATAAAATGTCTGTTGCAGTATTTCTACAGCTGAGTGAGTTTACAAAGCATGTCCTTGCTCAGGATCATATCTACAGAATAGTAGATCTATAGTAGATCTACTGGAATCTACTAGGTATAATTTACAGTATCCTTGTGTGTAGTTTAAGTGATTAGACAGGCTGGTCTTTAATGAAAAGATTAACATGCCATATTTTGAAGTTTTTAATATTGGAGCATTTTATCATAGCTTCCTACTACATCATGAGAACACTGAAATAGATTAAAATTCTAATTAAAAATTTTCCAAGAAAAGAAAGGCTTGAAGTTTTGATTAAGAACTGAAAAAAGTACAGAGGTGCATACTGCATGACTTCCAAAATCTCAATAACATACTATTTTTCACTGCTTGTGAAGTTTTGAAAGATTTTCCACTAGCCCTTACCATATTCTGTAAAGCTTTGAGCAAATATTGTGGTTTCAAATGGAAACAGGATGAGAAGGCAATCATTGATGCTGTATCATAAATTGGCAGAAACATATTAAAAGACACTGAAATTAAAATTTGTAAGCAAAAATATATAAAAAATTACATTGATTTTGAGTTTGGGTAATGAAAAAAGATCCTTAATGGGACATAGACATAAAAAAAATTCAATTATTTGTACATTTTCTTCACTTAAATGTAAGTGTCTTTTTTGTTCTTTTCTTAATAGGACCTAATTTTGAAGGGGATTTTTTTTTTAATCAGTCCTTTTAATCCTAGGTTAATTTGCAATGTGTACTCATTTCATTCCAAATTAGCAACAAACAAGTTCTACTAATTTTTTTTTTGGTGGAGGTCATGGGAGTGATATTCTGTAGAAGGAGAAGTAATGCCAATCAATAAGCAAAGGTTATTAGCATAATCATCAAAACATTTTACAAGATATACTCCTCCTAGAATAAGGGGTAGACCGAGGTAAAACTTTGATTAATGAAACTGCCTCCATTTATTCTCTCTCTGTATCTCACACCATCTGTCTAATGCCAGTTTTCAAATCTGTGAACTGAAGCAGGCAAACATGTTTGGATGTTCAAGACTTGTCTCCACCTCAGAGTGAAAGGAAGTAGAAGTTTAGCTATTCTGTTTTCCATTCTATAAAGTCAATTTAGATAGAAGCAGTATTTTAAAAATTAATGTCACAATGTAATTTCTCTGCTTAATTGGTATTAAAATACTCAGACCTTGCTTAGGCTGATATTCAGAGTACAGAAAGGAAGGTGTCTTATTTATTTTGCTTCTTAGTTGATTTCTAAAGCAACAGTTTGTTGTTATTGAATTCACTTAACAGATTTGTCATAGTGAATATTAAGCACTTGCATTTATTTGGGAGCAATAAGTTATCATATGTATAAAAGCTACAATAAATCATTCAAATTTATGAAGCCACTGAAATCAGCAAAGTTAAAACGGGAACAGTTTTGTTCCTATTTATAGTAGGCATAATTGGTTCAGAATACAAAAGAATTGCACAAAATATTCTATAGCTTGTATCCACCAGCTGGCTCTGGAGGCTTGGTTTTCCTCATTCCTTGGCACTTGGGAGATGAGTATTTGTGGTTCACAGCCCTTCTCCTGCTGCAGATGTTCAGACCTTCTTGAACATACACACACACTTAGGCACTCAATCCATCCAGCAGCTAGCTCTTGGATTCTCACAGCTCTGGCTGCTTTACACACAGGCGGCACATGCAGATGGGTCTCTCAGTCAACCTCCATACTCCACAATATTTGACTTGGACCTTCTGGTTTGTTTGATAGCCAATTTTCAGACACTCTTGTCGCTCCAGTATCTGGTACAAACTTACAGCTTTGATGCCTGTCTCCCACACTGCTTACCCTGTTTGCAGAGAAGTCCAGGTGGATGATCCCTAAGAATCACACATATGTATGTCCATGTGTACTTGTGCAACATGCACACACCCTGCAAAACAGGTCTGTTCTGTTCAATATCCTCTGTCACTGTTTCTCACCTGCCCACCTGCAACACCGCTGCTTTCTACAAGACATCAGTTCAGGATTCCTTTCAGAAAGTGAGTCATTATGTTAGCAGAAGGGGAGAGGAAGAGATGGGAGTGAATGTGCACACATGGTATCACAAAGTGTAAAACTGATCTCAGAAATCCAAAGCTCTCCTAAGTCTCACCCTCACATGTGTACAGAACAAGTGCAATAGAATAGAATTTGCCCAATGAACAATCCAAAAGAAATCAGGTAAGTAAGAATAACTTTTGTGGGGGGAAAAAAAAAAGAAAAAAAAAGAAAAAGAACATACAAGAATCAAAACCCAACAGCAATTCAAATGCAATGTACAGTGTTACATTAAGTCAGTAATTTCATTCCAAATACAGTTGTAAAGAATCACAAGACTCTATTATAATCAACTAATTGACACATAACAATTTTTTTTTCTAAATGTCAATGATTAGTATTTGGCCTAGTTTGTTCAAACATTAGATGGCCCTCTAAATAGGTCATTCAACTTTCAAATGTAATTAGAAATCTCTCATTCTAATCAGGGTAATTAAATGTGTATTATTAAGGGTTTATTCAATTCTTTTAATCATTGTACAATTTATAAGTCAGTTTCTTTTATCTGTAACTTGAATCCTTGAACACAGAGCACTTGAGGGATCGAACATCATTTTCATTAACTGTAATTTCTTTGAAGTGAAATCTTCAGTCTATTGCAGTGTAATTCCATGTTAATTTGAATCACTGTTCTGCTTTGCCTGCAATGAGCCTTATTTTTGCAGCACTTGACTGTAACTGTGAATTGGAGACAAAACAGATCCTGAAGAAGTGAATTGGCACAGGTGGAACTGGCACAGGCTGCAGCTGACTTTTTTTTTAAAGTTTTGTATTTTTTTTAAAAAAATCAGCTTGTTTCATGAAAAAATGCTACCAGTATCTGCTGCTCTGGTCATAAAATGATTCATTCTTTTTTAAGGTTAGAGCTCCACTTGGTGGTTAATTGGAAAACATGTAACATTGTAATTAACTTTGTTAAAAAGAATTATAAGTATATTCAATATTATTTTTATAATATAAAGAAATAATTTTAAAAAGCCACCAAAACCCAATTGTAGGAAAATGTGTCCTCTGCCTGTACTATAATCTAACAAGACTAAGATGGGAATACATTGTTCCTTAAAGTAGATGGAACTTAATTAATTCTCTCTGATTTATCACATTATATAACAAAACATTACTTGTGCATGGCAGATATGGAGCAGATGACACAGGAACTGCCAAACTTTTACCACAGTAAAAAGGAAAAGTGATTCTGACTTTTTTCTGGGATTCTGTAAGGGGCATGAAAAAGGAAGAAAAGAAAAAGATATTTATTTGGATTTAAAATCTTATGTGTAGTTAGTTGTTAAACCCCATGTATTCTGTGTCATATAGCTAAAGAGTACATTGATATTCCCCATCTATCAAAATCTGTGCTAGATAAAATTTTCTGATTCTGAGATTTCTAGATCTAAATCAGTAAGATAATATTTACTTCTCTGTTTTACAAACAAAATTTTGCTTGCTGGAAAATTATCAATAGGATTTTTTTTTTTTTTCCATTTAGTTCAGTGGTTTTGCTATCAATTAACTACTTCCACTTCACCGCAAGCTTTTCATGATGGTAAGTTGGAACAACAAAATCATGCTTTTAAATAGCATGTCTCCTGACACTCTCCAGTACCCTCCATGTCTGAATATCTTCTAAATGAAGAAGACACGTAGACAAATCATCTCCATAGTGCTTTATTCATTGTTTATAAATAGGCCATGGGCTCAAACTGAAACACAGGAGGAAAATCTCTTTTATTCTGCATGTGACTGAGCACTGCCACACATTGCCCAGAGAGGGTGTAAAGAGTTTTTATATGAGCTTATAGAGGATTTTAAAATGGATAACTCAGAAAGAAAACAAACAAGCAAACAAACCCATTTAATTGCCATCCTCTAGGGTAACTATGGTATTTTTGAATTATTTACTGAAATTTCCATATCCTCGAAATATACAATTTATTAGTTTGTGATAAGATATGTGAGTAGATGTACTGCAGTTTTGAAGAAGGAAACATGCATACATAAACCCCGATATTTTTATCAGGCTTTTTTTTAAATACTGTTTTCACTTAGTAATGCATATGAATTTATTCTTTCTACAGCTGTCTCTTAAACCTAATCTTAGAAGAAATACATCCACTTAAGTAAAAAATCCACAAATTCTGTCTGTAAAATTCTCTTTGAAAAACAATGACACATTAGGTGTTTAATTTAATTCTGAAAAACATCCAAAACCTTATGCCTCTAACATTTACTTAACACATCATTAATTCGGTATTATTTTATTATTATTCACAACAAAACACTTTAGTAAGATGATTAAAATACTTAAAAACTAGGGCAAAAATGCTGTCTAATAAAGTTTTCATCCAGTGGCTTACAAAGGTAGAATGTTTTGTGGTAAGCAGAAAGGTAATTTACAAAAATAGGAGCTCATTATACTTAACACCAAGTTTATCTTTTTTTTTTTTTTTTCCTTTAGAATTCAAAAAAGGGACAAAAAGTCTGAAACTGCTGCAGGTGTTATTAAAAATCAGATTTGTGAAAGTGCATATTTTACACAAATCTGAAGAGTTAGAGATCATGTAAGATTTCTTATACCTAGCTTTAGTTGCCTGAAAGTTATATATGTCTGACTTATACTGTAATTCCCTCATTGTAAATGGGAGAAAACAGACTGGTTTTGAAGTAGGCTGGGTAAAGCAGTCCTGTGCATCTACCTAAGAAGAGGGTGAACTATCTTCAGGAGGAACCTATTTATCTCTGAATGAGAGCCTAAATCTCCATCTAGAACACTCATTTCAGTGAGCCTGTGACTATTTTATCATCCTCAGGCTTAGTAACAGAGAGAGAGTAGTCACATACAAAAAGACTTTGAGGAACAATGTTTTGCCCATACTGACTCCTGAACTGTTCTCAGATAGTCTTCAAAAAAGGGTGAGATGGCTTAGAATGAAATGAATGAAGCGATGCCGGGGACCGTGAAATAAAGGAGAGATAGTTGCTTGTGCCCAGTAAAGTATTACAACATAATTAAATTTACTGAAATAGATGTAGTTATTAGTTTTCAGGTTCAGCTCAGATACTTGTCATTCAGCTCCACCAGCTTATACCATAACTGCTACTTGTGATGTTCCAACACAGCATTTCTGAGTCCCAAATTTCCTTTTTTAAATAAGGCTTAGTTATGTATGAACCAACCTGGTGAACTCAACTTATATGATAAATTCAAAAAGCCACTGCAAATCTAAAGAGACTGGATTTTACTAAAAGTTCTTTATGGAACTTTGTGGCACATCATTACAGCGGAGCTTAAATGTCTCAAAATGGCCTTCATACAAAAAATTTTCATAATTCTTGGCTTACCACCATAAAATTCAGAAAACTTTTGAAGTGAGATGTTAGCAAAGATTTGCCTTCTTCTCCAAACGTAGTTTTTACACTAGAGAATTAAAAGTTAAAAAAGGTACATCTTAGATATCAGTGAATTTGAAAAAAGGTTGAAATTATGAACTAATGAAATAGCAGGATTATCTTTACATATGCACCAGCAGTATTTCAAAAGGACATTGTAGCTTGCTAATATTTTAGAATTTTTTTTAACATACCTTTTATATTCAGTTCATAATAAAGCAGTAGATAAAAGAGAAATGAATGGCATAAGACTTTCAAAAAACTATTGATAGAGTAACTCATGAAAAAGATCCATTAGAACTAAATCATATAGTGAAAGGCAAGTAATAGAGATTAAAATCTAGCTGAAATATGGAAAGGAGGAAAACCAGTTAAGTTTTGGCAGAGCAAAATGATAATCCACAATCTCACTGTTTGCACTGAAGAATTTGATTATTCTTACATTAATTAACAATTTAAAAAAGTTCTATCACCATAACCATTTTAATAAATACTTCTTTCATCTCTGTAGTTTAAATAAAAGATCAAGCATATGGATGTTCAATACTTTTTCATTAGTATTTTCAAGTCAGTTGTTCATCATTTTTTCTTAGTTTCTAGTTAATATCAGTTTTAATGTGTGAGAATAAGGAAAAGAAAGCCAGAGTTACCAAGAGTTAAAACAGAATGCTAATAACTATACTGTAAATAAATTTTACCAGAGATTTAAATTATATTTTATTTTATGTGAAAATAAAGTAGAAGAAAGACATGTAAGAAATTATAAATCATATATGGAATATAGATATACATTTTATTTTATGGTATAGAAAAATTATAAAGAAATACTTATTGATATAACGAAGGAAATTAATTCAGTACTGGCAAAATGGGCATTATTTAAATACACAGGGACTGGAACTTGGGAATCAGAAACATAAATTATTAACTATAGAGGTTAATATGGAATAGCTGATATTTCATAGATGTTTATCTACTGTTTTTCTGTTTCTAAGTCATAATAATAAAACTTTGTTTACATTTTTTTATTTCTGGACCAAACCAAGATACACTCTCGTTTTACAGAGGCAAAAACCCCCTATGGACACACACTTTATCTCAGCTGTCACACGACAGATTCTGTACAAACTTCTACTGGTCACAGGGAGATAATGTTTTTTTTTCATGGCACATCTTGCGCTTTGTCTACTTCTCCACAGAACTTTAAACTTATTTATTATTTTCTTTTCCTCTGGAGATTGAATTAGTGCATGTCTCAGACATTGTTAGACACACGTTTCTAATCCATTTGGTATTTTATTTACAAAGAATATAGTAACTGTCATACTGTAAAATGGTACATTTTTCCTTTGAACAGGGCTGAATGGAACATTATAAACCAAATCCACCCACAGGACTTTGCTGTTCGCTTCACAGTCTGTCCTGCTGAGCTATTGCCTGGGGTCAGATCTGAAGCGGAACGGACATAACCAGCAATCTGGAAAGCCCAGCAGCTGTCATGTAGTTCAGTCTGTGAGTATGTGCATGTACATGCCTCAAAAACAACCACCAGACACAGAAAGGTGTGAAGCACCAGATAAATATGTTTTAATAAATTTAACAATAAGTTTGATGTTTGATTTTTTTCTTCCCCCTTTGCGTATAGAGAAAACTTAATGGGATTGCTTGTGATTAAGCTAAAGAACTAACCATTAAATCTCCCACTCTCTATGACTTCTTTATTTGCAGTCTCTGTCAACATGGTCTTTTGGGTTTTTCTTTTTCATTTTGTTTTTGTTTGTTTGTTTCTTTCTTTGTGGTTTTTTGGTGTTATTTCTCTTGTAGCTGCAGCTATCTGAGCTTTTGCTGTCTTCAGTATCTAGGATGTTCCTCCTTACAGTCCTCATGGCCAGGCAACTTGCTGTCATGCCTCTGTCCCCCAGTGATCACACAGTCTCTTCTTGAGGTGCAGACTCTATCACCTCACAGTAACTCCTCTAGTTTTCATCTTTTTAGTCTGAAGTCTTATCATCATCTCTTCTGGAGCATTCTCCCTTGCATTACAAGGTAAGGCATAATCCTCCAGATCACAGAATCATTGAATCATAAAACAGCTTAGGCTTGAAAGATCATCTAGTCCAAAATTTTTATGGGAGAAGGAACTTAAATAAGGTTATGTAACACTATGTCCACTCTTGTCTTTAAGAGCTCCAGGGACAGAGACCCCACCATGCCGTCGGGAGATTGTTCCACTGACTGATTTTTCTCACTGTGAAGGTTTCTTACATCAAGATGAAACCTCTACTGATGTAAAGAGAGAAACTGCCCTTTCTGTAGCAACCATAATGGAAAACAGTGATGAGGTACCCCTGAGCCTTCTCTTTTAGAGATGCAAAAGACCTTGCTCTTTCCTCATGAGGCAGATTCTTCAGCAGTTTGATCAGCCTTGTGGCCTTCTGTTGAACACTCTCCAGTCTGTCTGCATCTTGGTGAAATTTTGGGAAGCAGAAATGGACAGTACTCCAGTCATGGCCTGACAAGTGCTTAGTGGAATGACCTTAGTGGAATGGTCTTTGCTAGTAATGACCCCATGGATGCAGCCCAGAATCTGAGTTGCTTTTCTTGCTGCAGTTGCTCACTGCTGACTCATGTTCAACTTGTTGTCCACCAGGACCCCCAGATGCCTTTCATCAGAGCTGCTCCACAGCCACACAGATCCTACCCTGTACTTGTCTATGTGATTGTCATCCTGGGTGCAGAAGATGGCTCTTGTCCTTATTAAACTTCACACTGTTCTTGCTATCCTGTTTTTTCAGCCTGTCTAGGTCTCTCTGTAAGATGACTCTTCCCTTTGATATGTGCACCAAATTACTCACTTTATTTTCATCAGCAAACTTGGTGAAGGTGATAATTTATGATGTTGAACAGTGTCAGGCCCAGTATCAATCCTTGGAGTATCTCACCTGTGAGAGGCAGTCAACCTGAGTAAAAGCCATGAATTACCACCCACTGACTGTGGTCTAGTAGCCAATTCCTAACCCTTCTCACAGATCACACTTCTACTCTTGCCAGTTTGTTTAGTAGGAGATTGGGGCAACAGTGTCCAGTTCTTTGCTAAAGTCAAGCTAAACAGTATGCACTGCTTGCCCCACATCCACAGAAAATCTTACTTTCTTGTAGAAAGCAATCAAGTTAGTCAGGCTGCCAGATGTTTCCATATTTCATGTTGCTCCTTAACATGGCATCACTGGGCACATGCCCAGATGTGTTTGTTGAAACTCTTGAGCTTCTCATTGACAGGGTGTATAGTGGTAACCTCCTGAATATGAATAAGGTATGAAAAGTCCACTTCAGAAGGTATTTCCATTGAATTGACTAGAAAAATAGGCAAAGTAGAGCAGAGACAAACCACGGAATGAGATCCAAGTATCAGTGGGAGCAAGCCCAAGAACAGAAGATATCCTACATGCTTTGCTTTGAAATATAGACAGTAATGAATTTCCCTTCACAATATATTCTATGCAAATTGAGGTCCTTAGTAGCATCATGAATAAACACTAAGTTTATAAGCAAGATGTAGGCTGCCATCATACATTCCTGCAGAAGGACTTGTGGAAGTGTACCCAACCTAAGAATTTGGCAGATTAATTCAGAGGGAAAGAAAAAGTGCTGAGGAAGATTTATATGGTTGAAAATATTTTTTGTGTTGCTTTCTGTTTTGTGGTTTGTGGGGGGGTTTTTTGTGATTTTGTTATATTGGGGTTGGAGTTTTTAATGTTTTGTTATTTTTTGTGGTGTTTTTTTGCTTGTTTTCTTTGGTTTGATTGGTTTTCCCCCCAGATATTCTTAACAAAGATTTTTATCTGTACAAATAATTTTATATTGGCTATTCTGAGCACACGCTTTGAGGGTTGGAAAGAGAGGCAACTATGTCAGAGACATTTAGATGAAACAAGAAGAGGTACCAAGGTAAGTGCTTCTTAAGATTTTCAAATTTTTTCTGAGAAACAATTAAGGATGGAATTTGAAGAAACAAACAAAAAGCCCACAAGAAATATAATCATTCCCCCCAAAAATAATCCTGCTACAGTTTAGAAAATTTTCTTGACAGAAAAACATAATTTCATAGCATTTACCCAGGTAATACTCTTTATCTGGAGTTTATTACACCTGTCTTTTCCAAAAGGCATAGCTGTGGTTTTAGGCAGCTCCTAAATCCTTCAGAGGAGCTGTCACTCAGTCATTACCTTGCCACTTCTGGTGAGAGCAATGTGCTTTCTGCCGCCAGGCTTTGCCTAGGATTAAACACAAGCACTTACTGCCCGATGTTGACCTGTCTCCATTCCCCTGGGTGGCACTGCTCTACAACGCTTTCCCGGCAGAGATTCTGGACAGAGCCGTGCTGTGACATTGCTGTGCCAGGTAGCGAGAACACCACATCAGTAACAGAACATATAGAGAACAGTATCCTTTCAGACTGAGGATGGGAAATAGCTCTGCATGCCTGGAGTAGGAATAAGTTGGTAGGAATGTGACTTAAATACACTGCTAAGACACTAGAATCCAATTCAGCTGCGACAGGAGCGACACAAACATGATAGGTTTAAGTGCTGTGCTGGTTTTGACTGGGTTAGAGTTAATTCTCCTTGTAGCAGCTGATATGGGACTGTGTTTTAGTTTTGTTCTGGAAACAGTGTTGATAACAAAGGGATGGTTTTGTTGCTGTTGAACAGTGCTTACACAGAGTCGATGTTTTTTTGTTTGACACCCCACACTGACATCAAGCAAGCTGGGTGGGGGCACAGGGAGTCAGGAGGGAACACAGATAGGACAGCTGACCCTGTATGGCCAAAGGGATATTCCAAACCTTATGGCATCATGCTCAGCATTTTACTACAATATTAATATGTAGACAGTGATGTACAGACTTAGTGTAAAAATAAAATCAACTGGTGTGATTGAATTCCATTAGATTATGTTTCTAGTAAATATTTCATCAACAAACACTGGAATCATTAACACAATCTCATCCATTTTTTTCTTCATTTTTTTCCTGTTTTATCACCTTGCAATCACCACTCATCTATTAACTTTGATGTTAAAAGCAATAGACAAATTATCAAAGATTAGCTTTTGTATATGTAAAAGACAACATCAGTATCTAGATTTGGTTTTTTAACCTTTACAAGGCAGGCATAATGGAGTTACACTACTTTACAAAATATTAAGTGAGACCTTGTCCTCTGTTGAAAGAGGCTTGTTGATCAGCTGGGCTAAGTGGAGGGGACTGGATACTTCACCCTCTCCTTCCTGGTCTACTGGAGACAGCAGGAAAGGCTCTCTAACATTTTAATGAGTAACCACCAAGGCTAATTTACTCTGGTCATTAAAGAGCAGAAATCCCATCTCATCCCATCCTGCCCCTTCCCATTCCATCCCTCTGTGTTGGTTAATAGCAAAGATTTATGGAAACAAATTCTGTCATCAAGGCCATCTGATTAATTCCTTGCAGGCAGATTGGTCTCAGAAAAAGCTAGCTGGAGTTGCCACAAAAAATCTAGGGACAAGTTATCAAGCAGTGTTGGAGTTCAGGGATCTGATTGTTCAAATTTAATTCTTTGCCTTTTTATTCATCAGTATATATTTCTCTAGTATATTTCCTGCTGCTGAGAGTGAAATTAAGACTAGGATTGAGACGGTTTTCATGGCCTTCTCTGGTAGAATTTAGTCTGTGACTAGATTTCAAAAATAGGATTTAGATATTGTGACACACAGAGTAGCAGTATTTAAGGCAGAGGGACTGAGTATAAGAGTGGTATTCATAATGTGGAGTTTCTAATGTCCAAGACATTGATATTTTATGGAAGAGGAACAGAAGTATATAGCATTCAGAAATCCAGTTGATTCAAAGATGTCACTCTATAGCCAACAGAAAACATCACAAAGAAAGTTTAAGTGCCACTCTTTCAGACCTGTGGATTTTCTCTTGTCAGAGGCAGAAATAGTTCTGTGGCCAGCAAAGCATTTAGAGTGATGAAATCTTTCAGCATTGACTTCCAAAAAACACTAAGCATTGGCTTCATCTAATGACTTTAATAAAATATGCTGCTTCTGCATCTTGTATCAGACTAAAGAAGGGATGTATCAGTGAAAATGTGTCCATGTGTGTGAGGGAAGAAAGGCATAAATCCCTACTTTTCATCCTACTTTGATAAGTATTATCAGACTATATCTGGAAAAAATAGCCATTTCTAATGAGCAGATGGGAATAAAAATTAGCAGGCAAAAAAAAAGTTTCTGATAAGACTTAATGAGAATATTATAGGAGATAATTCAGGATGAAAAGCATTCACAAACAAACAAACAAACAAATCCTCTCATGAGAAAGTACTTCTTGTTACTATTGTATATCATGCATCTTTGAGTCTGGGAATTTCTACATTTTTTTTTTAATATGGTAATGTGGTTTAACCCCAGTTGGCAACTAAGTACCACACAGCTGCTCACTCGCTCCTCCCTACCGCCCCCCCCCCCCCCCCCCCCAGTGGAACAGGGAGAAGAATTGGGGGGCGGGGGGAGGGGAGGGGGAGGGAAAAAAACCCCAAACCAAACCAAACCAAACCAAACCAACAAACAGCAAACTCAGGGGTTGAGATAAGAACAGTTTAATAATTGAAATAAAGTAAAATATAATAATAAGAATAATACTAATGATAATCATAACAAAAAATATATTAATTGTAATGAAAAGGGGAGACAGAGAGAGAGGAATAAAGCCCAGGAAACGCAAATGATGCACAATACAATTGCTCACCACCAACGGACCAGCAAGTCCCAGAGCAGCAATTGGCCCCTTCCATCTAACTCTCCCCAGTTTATATACTGAATCTGATGTTCTATGGCATGGGATATCCCTTTCACCAGTTCAGGTCAGCTGCCCAGGCTACTCCTTCCCAGCTTCTTGTGCACCTGCTCACTGACAACATGGAAACCTGAAAAGTCTTTGACTTAGAGAAGAATGACTTAGTAACAACTAAAACATCAGCATGTTATCAGCATTCTTCTCACCCTAAATCCAAAACACAGCACTGTACTAGCTACTAGTAAGAAAATTATTCCAGCTAAAACCATATTATTTGTCAGATTCTGAGAACTGTTCCAGTGTTCAAAACAAAAAATCAAATCCACCAGTTTTGTCAGTGTATTTCCTGAACTAACGATTTAAGGAATAAATCAAAAAAGACACAAAAGCCAAATCATTCTGGAAGTTAAAAATATGGTTTTCTTTTCCCTTATCTCTAAAATATACTTTGTATTAAATATGGGAATTTGGCCTTACAATAGCTTTTAGAAAAGCATTACTTTCCCTTTAAACGCTTATGAAATCCTGGAAGTCTAAAAGCTCCCAAGTTTTTACTGAAATTTCTCCATAAATTCCCTGAAACATTTTCATACACTGTTACTACAAAAGAGTTATAGCACATTAACAGGTAATCTAGATCAAATCTAGGTCAAAACACAATCAAGCAAGCAGGAACACCCCTCCCTTCCACACACACTGTAAGGTACGCTTATGATAACCATGAACAATCTATTTGCTTTGGCTAGGAATAATCAATATAGCATTTCATATGAGATATGAGAACAGATGTCACCATTAGATGCATTTTATGTCAAAGTAATCCTAACACTTTTTCTGTGTCTGTTCTTCATTGCCACATAATTCTCTTAAAATGGAATTGCACATCATAGCAAAACTGTGAAAGAGGAGTGATTTGTGATCTAAAACACACTTAAAAAAAAAAAAAAAAAAAGTGTGCTGTTGTGGCCAAAAGATCAGGTGCTAAAGTACATGCCAGTATCAGCTCATCAGGAATTACTCCAGACTGGCAGCTGTGCCCTGCCTGTCTTTTTCAAACTCCCATGCCTTCTGGCAACATGTTGCATCTCCATTAAATATTTTTAAAAAGTTATTTTTAAAATTATATCTTCAATAACTCACAACCTGAGCTCATTATAGCTAAAAATTGATACAAGAAAGTCTGGATTTAAAAAAAAAAAAAAAAAAAAAAAAATTATTAAACTTAGCACTTAAGCTTATGTTCCCACCAGTTATTTCTTACGTGATGCCTAGTCTACCAAATATTTTTAGAGGATGAGCAGTACTTGGATTAAAATAATTGTGGTTCAGGCCACAAAATGAATAATCTTATCACATCTGACAATATTTTTCTCTTGCTATTCTTAAACAAGTTGGAATCTAAAATAAAATCACTAACTAAAAATATACATGAATACAAAAGAATGTCTATAATTTATTTTCAGGAAGGGTACTTTTAGCTTATCCATGGTCTATCTCACCCACTGTGGCCTACGGGAAAAATTGAGCTGCTGTTTTTATTTTGGGTTTACATTGAGTCTTGTGTCATCAGTGTTCTTGGTGCTCTCTCTAGCCTCACAACTATAAAATAACATATCTGCATCTGTTTCCATAACAAACATTATCTTGGCAACAATAAGCTTAATTCTGTAAGGGAACATTGACAATATATTCTTTTAAAAAAACCCCACATAATAGGGAAAGAGAAGAGTAGCCTTATTTTTAAAACGGCCCCAATTCCTTAGGAAGGAACAAAGGATGGATGGCATATTAAAGATTTAAAAGAAAAACTGTAAAGAGAGTAAGGAAAAAAGCTTTTATCAGGAGCTTAGAATCTCATAATGAGTGACAGCTGATGCCACAAACAAACTAATTAATGATGGTCTAATGAGAGTAAATGTCCCCTGGAGAAGAAACAAAACGAGTAATGACAGAATTAGAGAAAAAGAAAAAGCAAAAGGTTAGAGGAAAAGATTGTTATGGTATAAAAGCTCTGTATTTCAATAAAAGCAAAGCTCTGGTTCATTAAACAATACTTCTACTGTTTCTGTGGTACTTGTCACAGGAGTGACAAGTTTTTGCGGAAATAAATTGTACCTTTGGGGAACATGAACTTACAAGCTTCTGTGTGGCAATAATTAGTGAATTTTGCCTTAGTTTGTAACAAAAAGGAGGAAAAATGCCTTCATTTTTTTTGTACATGTTGTGTTACTGTTCATAGGGAATCAAACTCAGATACAGCAGATAAAATTATTTGCAGAAATAGTCATTATGATTAATTGAATTGAACAGATTTTACAGAATCACAGAATGAATTAGGTTGGAAAAGACCTCTGAGATCACTGAGTCCAACCTATGACCAAACACTATCATGTCAAGTAGACCATAGCACTATGTCCAGTCTTTCCTTAAACACCTCAAGGGATGGTGACTCCACCACCTCCCTGGTTAGTCCATTCAGGTTCTTCTGTGAAGAAATTCCTCCTAAGGTCCAACCTGAACCACTTCTGGCACATCTTGAGATTATGTCCTCTCATCCCATCGCTAGTTGCCTCAGGGAAGAGGCCAAATCCCCTCTGGCTAGAAGCATTGTCCACATTTATGGAACGCTTACTTACATGAATAGTCTAGTAGGCTGTTTTTTCTGAGTTGCTGTAGAGGAATGCCTCAGGTTTTCCACCTCTCCCCCCGCATCCTTGGACATGAGCCTGGACAGCAGATTCCTGCATTTCCTGACTCATGTTTACACAACATTCACTGTAGGCATTGTGCAATTCTGCTCCACCCTTTTATAAAATGTAGAGCTCAATCTTAAAACATGCAATTTCACACTGGCATGTCAATTCTACATTGGCAGCACGGGGAAAGTTCTTAAATGTGAGGTCATTGACTGGACTCAGGTTCAATCCTTTCGTGTGTCAGTCTTTTCCTGCTCTTTCTTTAAGGTTTAACTCTGACTCTAGAGCACACAAAAGCAGAGTTTAATTTTTTTTTTTTTTTTTTTTTGTGAGGTGATCTGTTGTGAACTAAAGTGCTCCTGCATAGAGTTGGAACATGCTCTGTCCTTCTCAGACTGCAGAAGCAAGACACGATGGCATGTCCTACAGCCATTCCCCCCCATGCCCCTCCTATTTTGCCTGAGTACTGAATGCCTGTTCCTTCTGCTAGGCGCATAAAGACCAAAGTGATTATTGTGAGAGGGGAGGTTGGTTTGCCTTTTTTTTAAGAAGCAAAACACATGGTCAAATATTATGTATTTTATTCATGTTTTGAACTCCAACTCTTCATTTTATAGTTGTTTGGGTTTTTTCGTTGTTTTTGTTTGTTTGTTTGTTTGTTTGTTTGTTTTTTCCAGGAAAGCAAAAGCTAACAGTTATGTTTCAAGGACCAGGGAAAGTAAAACATTTCCTTTCCTGTGTGCTCCTTTGGATGCTGCTGAAGACACTATAGAGACATGTCTCTTGGTCAAGCTTTCAACACACAGAAAATGGCCACTTGGCTTGGTCTGGGCTTCCCTTGCATGGGCTGCAAGTGGAAGAATTTGATAGCAGGTGAATATAGGAACCCTTTCCACTTTCTGTGACTTTCCAGAAACACTCCAGATATTTACTGTTGCCTATGCAAACAGTGATTGGCTTTAAGACTAAAAATATCATGGGCATTTACATGTGGAAGTGCAGATGAGGGAGTGCCTTCCCCTGCCCTCAGGCATCTGGGCTGAACTGATCAACACAGAGAAAAAAAGTCACTTTTTTAAAGGAAAATTAGGCCAGATGACAGCACTATGTTTGGCCCTCCATCAAGCCTATAAAATGGAAGCATCAAAAAGTTTTTAAAACCTATTCCCCAGAAATTGTTAAGACTGATTTTTTTTTTTTTAATTTTTTACTATTAGGTGTCATAATCTGCAGCTCTGCCTTAAGAATCTAACTTGTGGTGGAAAGGAAAATTAGTGTTCCTAGCATAGTTGTATTAGTGAAGCAAACTGTTATCCTGTCTAACCTTCTAACTTGCTAGATTTGCCACCAAAACCGCTGATGTTAAATATGGTAACAAGGATCTCTGGGTAAGTAAACTTAACTGTTCTGCAGAAATTTGGCTCAAATGTCTCCATAGCACTTTGCAGTATTAACCTAGGTCTCATCAAAATTAATACTTTTTTATTTTCAGAAGTCTTACTAAATTTAAGTTGTATTTTTCTGTAAGAATTCCAGATTTTTTTAGTCCACTGTAATTCAAAACAATATTTCCTCTTAAATAACAGTATATTGTCAGCCCTTACAATATAAGAAATAATTGAAGATATTTAATTTATAAATTTATAAATTTTGAAAATTCATCCTAGAGAACACAGACAAAGTTTACTGGTTTTTAGATTATGACATTTGCAAGTATTTTTTTCCTTTAGCATTTTATTTTTCCTTTTCTCCTGGCTTGTTATTCTCCAACCCATCCAGAGATAAAACTGAGCATTAATTAATTAATTAATTAATTAGTATGTGTATGACATTACATATAGTATGTATGTAATCTGTACACTGAATATATTTTTAGAAGCAAAAACATGGTTAAGGAAGAAACTTGACTGGTTGCCTTGATTTGACCACCTATTACTGAGTCAAAGTTGGAAGAAATTACTCTCCACTAAGATCAAAACAACATGCTAAAGTGGGAGAATTTTTTTTTTAATAAATGGTAGAATGGGGAATTTTTTTAGAGACTTGCAGAATTCTGAGAGGAAAAAAGAGTATCTTAATACCAGGGAGGGGATCCTGAGTCATCTTCCAAAATAATAGAGATTTTCCCAGGGAAAAAAGGGATCCCATCTGGAATTTATCACAGTACACGAAGCCAATAAAATGCTTTAAAAAAAAAGAGATGTAGCAGTCTTTAATATCATTTGGTAGCAAGTCTGTGTCATCCTGCAGGCATGGGTTTCTGGTTTTTAAGATTTAATACGGTACAATCTCATAACTTAGAAAAATTTACAAGTGGGGATTAAGGCTCTGACTAACTCATCAGCTTATTTCAGACAGATATGGTATTTAGTCAAGTGTTCTCCCGTGTTGACTGTACTGATGAATGTAGAAACCAGAGAAAACTATTATAAAGATCCATTTTTTTTTTTAATATCTAAACATTTAGAAAAGGTTCTTTTGTATGATTCAGTTAGAAGTTAAAAACATTCCAATGCATATACCTGGTACTAATTAATTTAGTTCCTCTGCAGCTCACTCAACATCCTAACCATCTCTCTTAGAAACTGTAATTTTCCTGACACACCTTAATCCTAGCTTTCACATCTGTTGTGCCTTAGGAATGGTACTCCCCAATTCACTGCTCAGACTCAGACTCCCGAAACCATGTGCCTCTCACTCACTCCCACCCCTCCCCCTGTGGTGGGCTGGAGAGGAGAACTGGAGGTACAAAAGTTGAAAATCACAGGTTGATATAAGAACAATTTACTGGAAACAGCATTGAGATAATAAAGTGAACAGTAACAGCAAACAATAACAAATACAAGATAGGCAAACAATTCACATGTGATTGCTAGGAGTTACCTGAGCACTCCCTCTGGCTTAGAACCAGTGTTACCCCAATAGAAGGAACCCCTTCTCCCCAGCAGAGACTCCCTTCCACCCACTCTCAGCAGTGATGTGAGGTGTTATAAAATTATCTCCATGTACTAGCCATGCTCCTTCCTGTTTACTGCACAAATTAGCCTTGTCCTGGCCAGAACCAAGACAACATCTCATTCAAATGCTTACCATTCCTGCTTTCTCAGAGCATTTAATGCCCAAGACTTCTTTAGAAAAGCAACCAGCAACCTTCTTTATTTCCTGACATTTTATTTGTTCTTTTTATTTGTTTAAAGGCACGGGGAGGCCGAGGGAGTTACTGTTCCTAAATATTTTGTTAGTTCAAAGCTGATGAACAAGTTCAGGCAGATTACTACATACTTACTCAATCCCTTATATAATAACATTTCACATTTCATTCTTCCAGCACTATTTATCTCTTTTATCTCTTTTGCTATTCAACTGCAAAATAAATATATCTCCGTAGAATGATAATCCATAAGGAGTTTGGTATGTGAAAATGTGACAAAATGTCCCTGCAGTTTCAGAAAATGCATCTGCAAACATCACTGATGCGTAAGATTTAGATTAACTCCATAGAGTTTCATGGCCTTTCTCTGAACTTCATAAAAAATGCTGGACTCGAACATCAAATACATTTAAGCTAATCTTCAAAAATTAAATTGTTTGTTTTAATTTCTTTTTAATTTAAGTAGAAATTGATGATTAATTTCTGAAGTTTCTATGGCATTGGAATTAGGAAAAATATAATCTTGCAACCACTTACACCAAACTTGTTTCCCTATGGTACCTCAGCATAATATCTCATTGTGAAATAAGAAGGTTAAATATAGAGCAGGAAGAGGGAGGGATTTTTTTTTTTTCATTGTCTGTGAAACAGCCAGAAGAAATGTCAGTGCTGAGAACGGCTACTCTTTGAAGGAAATATGAATTTAATTATAAATGTAATTATCTGACTTGCTCCATAAGAATAAAAATAAAAGCAAAAGCTCATTTAACTGAGACAGGCAGTCTTTTAACAGCAATGGCCCAGAAATATTTTGAATCACTTCTCCAATCTGGAGAGTCATTTGAGTTGTGAATAACAATTAAATGGGTTTTTTTCTGTTGTATACATCCTCAAAAGGTAGAAATTACTTAAAACTGCTTTTTTTCTCGCCCCTTTTTTTTTTTTTTTTCCTCCCCAGTTTTGATCAAAACAGTATTTTCTCTAAGATGTTTTTCTGGCATGTTGGGCCAGTTCGACGCACGCTGTGCCTCACCTAAAAAAATCCACCTGCACAGGCTCAAAGGACACACCCATGTGGGTAGAGCCCTTCCCACATCTTCATTTGTGAAGCCTAGCCATAATGATGATGCTTTTCTGGCATGATGAATGAAGTGATACAGATTTTGGTTGGGGGGGAAGGAGAAGTGTGAAAGGCACTTTATCTATTTCCCCATCCTATTTAACATTTAACTTAAAGCAGGAAAGGCTCTTTTTGCTCTTTGTTTCAGTGGGAGTTTGCCCATAGATTCCTAAAGGAGAAATTTAAGTCCCTAAAATAGGTGCTTTCAGTGTGTTTCAGTAATACATTTTGTCAGTTTTCTTATCTCCTGAATCTTGTATTGTCACTTTAAATCTGACTAATCTGTATCACAAGTGACATAAAACTTTGCTATATGAAGTCTACCATTTTGAATTTATCATATAACCTGGTAATTTAGCTGGAACTGCTGCAGGGGCACAAAGCACATTTTGTGGTCCTTGCTTCTCACCTTGGCCACTGTCCTGCATGTCAACTGCACATCTCAATAGCTAAAGCAGTTTCTGTTGGGAGAAGCTACAGTGCCACAAGGAGCTGTAGGACTTGCTGGATCTCCATTGTGTTCAGGCAAAATGGAATGGCCATAGCCATCTTGTTTTGTTTTATGTGGACATTTTTACATTTTTCAGTAGCAGACAATAACTTTCAAGGAGTGTCACATAGAAACTGCTACTAGATAGAGTAAGTGAATTGTAATTTTTAACCTAAATATGCTATAGTAGCTTACAAAACTTTAACAGGTACTGAAGGAAAAGGTATCTGAAAAGAAATATCTTTATTTAGATTGATAGGAAGGTCCTACCTTTGTTTATTTCTATGCATCTTGTAAAAAATAAAAAGAGAAAGTAATGTAGTTGTAGACTGGCAGGATTTGATGATGCAGTAGGATAATCTAGGCCCCCTTTACAAGCATCCAGGTCAATCAAATACTTCAGAACTCAAACAAATATCCAAGCATACATGCTTTTTGATAGATCTAAATTTTGGTACCTTATATTTTTCAAACTTTTATCTATATATTAAAAGAACCCCTCAACATAACATAAAAAGTTTATCAATATAATTTTCAGGAATAAGGATCTTAATTCCCTTGGAAAAATATATCTTGTGGTTTGGTTATTACTCTTTTACTGAGAAAGTAAGCAAGGGTTAATCCAATCACTCCTCACTGTAGTTTTGTCTTGATGGTTTCAGTGTCAGGGCAGCAGACCATACTCCAAGTGACAATTGAGATTTTTAATTTTTTGAACTATTTCTACAACAGGCAGGTGTCAGGAGACATATTCTATTTTAACTACAAAGGGAAAGACTGAGATAGAGAGATAAAGTCTTTAAGTTAGAAAGCAAAGGACTGGGAAGTAGATGAAGGCAGAGTCTCTGGAGGGGACACTCTAAAGCTCAGTTTCACTCTCTCCTGTTCCCACCTCAAATTTATGCACTTAGCTATGCATTGAAGTGAAGAGTCAGTTCCACAGTGGATTGAGACATGTTCCCATCTGCACTTGTTCTTTATCTGAATGTAGTGGTTTTAGTTTCTTATTTGAAAGGCATGGACATTTTTTTATCAATCTTCATTTATAGATTAAGTACAAAATTGATACATTCCCACAGGTTAGGAGTATTCACTCTGTGTTTAAGGTGATGTTACACACTGGAGGAATTTAGTCTTTCTGAGAAATGAATGAAAATATTCCATTAAAGGATTAACCTATACCCTGCTGAAACAGAAGAAGAACAATAAAATAATACATTAGAAACCAGGAGTAATATGCTCTTTGCATAATCAGTGGGTCTCATATCTTAGGTCCACACTGTCTTCCCTTCTTTCTTTCAGTACCATTTTATTTTTATTTAGTTATTATTCCTTATGTTGTTCAAAGATATAAGAAACCATATTCCATTGGTAATACACAGTGAGGAAATGAGTCC
>JAWWEV010000001.1:72682630-72699144 GCA_035583235.1 Hafferia zeledoni | reverse complement strand
TAGTTATTATTCCTTATGTTGTTCAAAGATATAAGAAACCATATTCCATTGGTAATACACAGTGAGGAAATGAGTCCCTGCTATAATCTCTGGCAAGAGAAAGTACAAAGGGGAATCAGAAAAGTCTGTTCTGAGGTAAAGATAAAAAAGTAGAGACTTGACTTCCTCATTATTCCATCTCCTTATCTCTTCCTCTCTCCTTCCTCTTAAGCTTTTTAGTTGTTTTATTCTGTTTGGCCTTTTCCTTTTTTTAGCCTTTTTTTTTTTTTTTTTTTTTTTTTTTGAATACAGAGAAAGTCTAAAGTGAACAAAACCGTAAAATTTCAAAGCAGTTGTTGACCTAAGTACTTAGAAGTCACCAAGACTTCTATAGCACTAATAAATACTCTTTGCTGAGGCACTGCTTAGGGTAAGATGCATTTAATGCAGAAGGCTCAGAGTCAGAGCCTGCTCCTCTGAGAATGTATACACAAGGGTCAAATGCAACTGCAAGTGGAAATTATGTACTATAAAACAATATACTGCTTTACTTTTAACAAAATTGACAAGAATTATCTGCTGCTTTTCAGTTGGCTTTCTTTTGCTTTTCTTTTAAAAAAATACATCTTTCTTTGAGAAGAATCAGAGGAAAAAATCCTTAGTACATTTTGAAAAGAAATTTTGAAAAGAATATAGCTGGGAAAAATACTTTAGCTATTACAGCTATCTAATAACCTGAAATCAGCTTCAGAATCCATAAACACATTACACTACCATTGAGTTCTTTACTGTTTCTCACTGAGATGTATGCTCATGGAAATGTTACTAAACGCCTTTAGCTGTTTGACATTGTGATGGTGATTTAAAAAGGCTTACAGAAAAAGTATTTTACTTATTGCATTAATATTTTCATTGAGGATGGCATGAAGGTCCAGGCCTTTTGTTGTAACCTGGCAGAGTTCTGATACCCCATGTAAGGGCCCAGATGATCCAATGGCCCTTTCCTAGTGCTATAATGAGTGACAATAAAAATTACATTTTGGAATTGTGCAAGAAGCTTTCTCTCTGCAGTCACCTAGAGTTTGTCTTTCTCTTCTGAAATCTGGATCTCCCACTCATGATGTTTTGCTACAGCTCATTTCATTCCTGCTCCCTCTTTCACTCATCACACATGTATCTGTTGTGAGAACTCTGCAATGGCACAAGGAGGGGTCTCCCATCAGTCTTTCATCAGTACACTTTGATAGCTTCCCTTGGGATCAAAATTGACATCCCTATAAAATTAATGAAAGGAAGTAAGTAGTTCGTTATTGTTTATCACTATAACAGAAAGGCTTATATTTTTTTATTTATCTCTTGCTCCTAGGACATGAAGCATAATGGGAAGAACTGGTGATTTGAGTGGCTCTGAATTGCTTTGTCTGTCTCTCTGACCTTTTTGAATTGAAGTTTATGAACCTCAGCTGTTTGTCCTGTAAAGTCTTATAGAGATTGATCAGCTTCATGTATTTTTCTCTCTCTTTTTCTTTTTGATAATTATAATTGTGTGACTGAGACACAGCAATTGCTATTGCAAAAACAAAGGCTTTAATAATCTTGATGTTAAGAAGGTTTTGAAATAGAGTAACAAGCATTCCAAACCTAAAGTTTTTAATATTTTGCTTTCACTTCATTTTAATATCTACATCATCATGATAGTATGGGTTGGCTTGAAATGGAAATTATCATGGGCAGTTAGTAGCACAAGGGTTAAAGCACTCAGCTGGCTTATTGAGGACAGGAAATGTGTCTCTCTTTTGCATTATTTGGAAGAGGCATTTGAGACCAGATGAAGGCTTAGCAGGAGTTTAAAGAGCCATTTGACTTCTTTAACCTTAAACCCAACTTTTATTGACTGAATATATGCAGCTGCTTTAATCCCAGTTTTGCAGCTTCTCTACTTCCTCAAGGTGCTTCTGTTGTTACTCTACTTCTGGCCACCCTGCCAAGAAAGTAAATCTGGTAGATGGGCTGCTAAAGCAAGAGAGATACTGAGACAGGACACAGCAACTGCAGTACCTATACAGAGCTGCAGGTGAAAGTTCCTGCATTGGCCTTGTTCTTGTTTTGTGATATAATTCAAAGCATAGACACACAGATGGCAGTTGCATCTAACTCAGCACCACTTCTGCGAAGTCTGAGTGATAGCCTACACAAAATTTATCCAACTGGCGCGAAACATGCCCTGTCTCTGAATGAGAAAGATTTTCCTTGACTTTTGGGTTTCCTTTTCTCCTGGATAAGTATGTTAATGGATAAACTGTTTTCCACTTCAAGTACCAGTTCTGTCTAGGATAGTTATATGAAAATGAAAGAGGGAACTGACATTTCATGTAAATATTTGGCCTCTGTTACTGAACAATGAACTAACTTAAAAAAAATGCTTGAAGTTGTATTTTGTGTTTGTTTTATTTTTGTTTTGCTTTATTGCTATTTTTGTTTGGTTTATTTTTTTTGTTTTTGTTGCATTTTGTATTTTGTTTTTGAGGCTTGTTTTTGTTTTGGGGTTTGTTTTTTGGCGTTGTTTTTGTTTTTTGGGTTTTTTTTTTTTTTTTTATGGTATATATTTAAATTTACTTGAAGCCTGGAAAACAGGACTGCACATGTGCTAACATTATTTTTGGCAAATGTGTTTTGGAAAGAAGCTTTCGAATTACATTTAACAATTGCAAAATTTGTGGGGTTTTTTTCTTGATTCATATTTCTTTTGTTTGGGATCAAAAAGAAATAATTTATACACAAATACAATACAAAATCTAAAAAATATACTTTCACTAGAGGGCAGAAAATGCCTGAGTTTGTTATCTGCAGAATCACATTTTAGTTTATCTGACATAAAGATTCTAAAACAGTTGTACTCTGAGCTGTCTAACCTCTGAATCATCATACACCAAGCTAATCAATAGTACTTTATGGTAGTCACTCTTCAAGGAGAGAACACTGTGATGGAAATGCCTTCACTTAGACAGTCATGTACTGTAGCTGTACACCAGTGAGTAATAATACTTTCCAAGGAAGTCACTATGAAAAAAAAAATAATTTCTCTTCCCATTTCTACCAGGAGTGAGAAAAAAAAACAGAGAGAGGGAAGGAGAAAGAAAGATGAAAAATCAAACCTTCACCTTCAAAAATAACTTTGAAATATTACAGTTTGCATTTTAATATCTGCGACCAAATCTTCAAAATTATTTTCAACTATACATTAATATTTTGATGGAATTCAGCTTTTCATGAACCTTATTAGAAAAACTGATATTTACATTTATTATTTCTGAAGTAATTGTTTCCCATTAAAAATATTTACAAATTTTATATTAACTAACATATACTTATAACCCTCTGTATCACTCACAGAAAGTACCTATACTTTCATAATAATTTAATTGCATAATAAAATGAAATATTCTGTATAGGAATGTAACATAATAATATTATGCTAAAATACAATAAAACATACAAATCCAAGATACTGTGCACTGAAATTGCTTCTAGCTTATGGTATCTTTTTTAATTGTAATGAAGCCCTTGTACAGTTTTAATTTTTAAGCCTAGAAAAGACAGAAAAATAAAGCGCACAGTGTCTTAACTTATATCTACATAACTTGATTTCCAAGTAAAATGGGAAGTTGGTTAAGAACTTGTAAAACCAGCAACTCTTACTATGTTCACCCATCCCTTGTGGGATCAGAATAGCCAAATGCATATATTCCTCACTTTAGAATTCTTCAGTGGGGGTTTTCTGTGACATTTTGTTGGAGTACATTGATCCTCTTGAAAAATTGATACAGCACACATTAATTTCTTGGTCTCTGGAACTTCAAAAAGTATTTGAAAAGGTCTTAAATACTTGTGACCATATTGGTACAAATAGTGCACACATTGCCAGGCTAGTGAGCTGAAGGAAAATCTACTTTTTTGACAGTACTTTAAATTGTTCCCTGTAACTCTTCTTGAGGAAATAAGCAAATCCTATTTACTAACATTATTCCCAACACAGAAGTTAAAAAAAGACACTTTTTTGGCCTTGCAGAGAACTTCAGAGTGGGAAAGCAAATTATAATTTTGCTCTGGTTGGCATGTCTGTCAGTCTTCAATGGCAAATTAATTCCTACATGAATAAGCTAAAAAATACATGGAATATGCAAGAAGTGAGAATATACTTGATTTCGTTTGGTTTTTTTTCCAGTAATTCTTTTATGTCAGTCACGGTTTTCTGAAAATAAGGCATGTAGTCAATGTAATAGCCTGATTTTAAAATAATTTTAAAAGCATTGAATGCAAATCATTTCACATAACTCTGTATCTCCACAATTTATATGTCTATATTTAATTTATTCAATTTTATTAAGGCAAGAGAGCTATGCTGATTTGCAAATGACAAGTATATTGTCTAATTATAGTTGATCAATTTGGGTATTCAAGGTAATTACAGAATTTGCATATGAATTTCTATATATGGCTATAACTTGTGTAAACACCAAACACCAAACAGTTCTGAGTTTTAGTCTAAGTCACTCTACCTAGAGAAGAGCAAAGAACAATTAACATCTGTGCCTCCAGTGAGAGGTTCATTTGGTGTGTCTAGCTGTATGCAAATAAGATGAGATATGTTGTCCTCAGGAAGTGTCTATTTCTCTCTCTAAAAGGACTATAAGGTAATTGAGTTGTGTTTTGATGAAGGGGAGGTTTGGCCTCAGCCCTGTATTTGCACAACACACTAGCCAAAGAGCTGACAGGCTGGCAAGATCAGTGTGACCTTGGGGCAGCCTGAAGAAGAGGTAAACAACCTCAGACGCCTTGTAAACAGGGAAAGGCTGTCGCCAGGGTTGGGCTGCTCAGCGCGTGAAAGGGTCGTGATCGATGGCCCCCAGCCAATGCAAAAAGCCCCCTGCCTCGTGAACAAACCCCTTTAGCCTACCCCAAGCAGCCCCCAGTTTGCGTGTAGCCTCAAAAACCCTATATAAGTTTGTTTACCCCCCAAATAAAGGGCTGAATGTTCTTTTAACCTTTGGAGCCTGGACCTTATCTCTGTGAGAAGATATTCAGGTATCGGGTCGCTGAACCCGAGGTCACGTCGGGGCTGGCCGTGGGGGCACTGGGAAAAACCTCTCGCAATAATGCAGTGCAGCTTTTCCCCTACATTTTGATTACGTGACTTTAAAGCTATTTTAAATTGTATCACCCACTGATTCTGTAGTTACTTGTGTGAGAAAGCAGTGGTGCAAGGACAGTAACGTCTTGCAGGTCCTTCTAAAAGTAGCTTTGTCAATAATCTCTGTGATACCCAGAAACATATTCATTTAGGAAAGCAAACAGATGGCTTGAAAAATGTAATTAAGTAAAAAACTCTCATCTGATCCCATCTAAACTAAACTATGCAGAAAATCAACAATAGCATTTGCTGCTGGGAACACACAAACTAAGAAATGTGACCTATATTTTTATTTCTGTTTTTACTTCTACACTTTTTCTGATGACTCTAACAGACATTGCTATATTTTCCATGCTCTGAATAAATGTTTAACCTCCCTTTTTTAGATTTCCTAACACGCTTTCTACTAACTGCCTGTAACTAACCAATCTCACCAGTATTTCTCCATAGGATTTCATTATTATGTGTTGTCAAGCTGCTCCCAGTTATTCAACATGATCATTTGTACTGGGTCCAGCTCTGAGACAGTAAATTTTCTTCATAAGCAATCCATATAGCTCTGTGGTTTAGATTTGTAACTAAATCAGTGTTGATAACAGACCAGTGTTTCAATTATTGCTAAACACCACACAACATCAGGGATTTATCTGTTTCTCACTCTACCCACCAACTATGAGGCTGGGGCTGGACAAGATGCTGGGAGGGGTCACAGTGAGAACAGCTGACCACAACTGACCAAAGAAATAATCCATACCATATAGCATCATGCTCAGCCATAAAAACTTGGGGAGAGTGGGCAGGAGCCTTTTCCCAGTTAGGCTTTACTCAGGGACTGAACTAGCATTGGTCTGCTCATGGGAGGTGGTAACGGACTGTTTTTGTATTACCTGGTGGGGGTTTTTTTGGTGTTTTCCCTGTACCTCCCTTCACTTATTAAACTGAGTTTATCTTGACCTACAATATTTTTTGCACTTTTGTTCTTTCCATTCTCTTTAACATCCTCCTGAAGGAGACATGACTAAGTGGGCAGCTGGTGGGTGCTTAATTGCTGGCTAGGGTTAACTCACCACAGCATTTCTAGATAATCAAAGCAAAATATCAGGAAGCATAAATATAAACAGAAAGAAATTTATATCTCTCTCCCTCTCTCTCTCTCTCCTTATAATATTTTCCACTATTAGTAATTGTCCTGAAGAAAATTATTCAGAAGTTTTTCAGCTTGTATCAGCAGCAAATAAACTAATTACCAAACCTTCACATAAAGTTTATGGATAGGAACATCTGCCTTGTTAAGTTTAGTGTCCTAGTTTCAGCACTGCATAAAAGTCTGCTTCAAAACATTTCATTTTAGAGCTTGTATCTTTCCTTCTATTCAGCAGCAATTTAACCAATTTACAGATAATAGTAATAAGAAAATAATATTCTGCCTTTTTCCTGGTTGCTATCAAGTACTCAAAAGTTATACTAGAAAAAAATTCCTCAAAGTGAATCTGTTTACTTCACTGTTATAAGGCAAAATCTTCTTTTAATAATTATGATACACAAGAAGCTGTGCTACTTATTTTTTAACTAAAATATGTGATAATAAAATTGATCTCTATTGTGCACTTTTTCTCTATGCATTTGTTTAAAACTATAGCTGAAACTATCTAATAATAAGTATACAATTTTGACAGGAACTTGTCTGTCTTAGGTTTGAGGTGTATCTGTCTGTAATGAACAACACCAACAACTCTGAAAGACTTTAAACTCAGTATGTTATGGAAAGGTTGAATAAAAACTTCTTTAGAAAGAGAAAACTGAAGATGACAGGGAAGCATAAAATAGAAATAAAAAAACCAATTATAATTAATAGTAATAGTAATAAAAACATCATCATCTAGAGAAATTTAATTGCTAAAAAATGTAATTTACAGTTATGGATTTAATACTATAATTACAAATGAGCCATTTTACATTTTTAAATGCAATTAAACAGCAAAATAAATTGTGTGGTTTAATTTTTGCTTCTAACAGGTCATATTTCAACCTATCATTACAGCTTTAAGGGCAGGGTGGGGGGTGGGGTTGTTAATTTTTTATTAACATAGCGAGATATTTTTGCTGTATCCAAGCATATTGTAACTGAAAAGTCTCAAGCATCCCTTGTTTTCAGGTGGAATGAGCTAAGCTGTATTGAAGGTGAGCACTGTGGCCTGGCTTCAACCGTTTTCCTTTCCCTTTATTAAAAATACCACTATTTCAGTGAAGTCAGATTCTCTGTGCTACTCTTATGTTTGTTACTATTCTTATCTTTTATTGGAGATCTCTGCCATGAAGGTCTAAGCAAATATCTAAGATCTGATTTATCCAGTTGCTAAGGCCTCTTTTAACTTATTCCATGCATTAACCCAGACCAATTTAGAACTATGCAAATCCACATACCCTTGGGTAAAACTTTTAGAGATGGCAACTCTATATACTCTTTTTTCAGCTGCTGTTTCATTCTAAATCCGAGGTAAAAAGTGGACTTTCACTGAAGGCTGAGAATACTGTGCAGTTTCAGAAGAAATGGAAGAAGTTCATTTATGTTTTGCTTCTCTTAAGAGCAGCCACAGCACCTCACAAAGAGGAAAATGCTCAAAAATTTATGCTTTTAGACTGAAAGATAATTAGTGCCTAAATACCTATTTATAAAGCAGACTAAAACAAGACTAGTTCAACAATTAAGATTGAAAATTCAACAGAGATTATCTAATTATAAACTGAAATTATCTTCCCACTGAATAGACACAAAGCCCTGAGAATACTCAGTGTTTGTGCTGCTAGTAAAAGTCTAATGTCTTCAATTTTAGCAAAGGCAACTCTAAACTCAGATAATGAGCTAAATAAATCTCAAATTTTTAACAACTGGAGCAGAGAAATAATAAGATTAGCATTAAAGTCTTTATAGCCAACATACTGAGCAATTTTATACTTCATTTCACTTATTACTATACCTCCTACTATTTTCTTTACTCTTTTGCCCTAAAAAGGGCCATGGCTGAGGCACAGAATAGACAGGTATTTATATCAGAAAATGTCACTTTCTCTCACAGAGTATTCCCATATTCTCTACTGTCACTAGTTCACTAAGATTTGAGAGGCAAATGACCTTGGTTTGCTTGGTTGCATGTGTATTTGTTTCCTGCAGTATGAATAAAATCCATTGACTGCCTTTGAGAATGAAGTCATCAGATCTTTGAAAACCCTTGCAATGTAGTTCTCAGCAGTGGAAGGTCTTACAAATACATCAACTATAATGCTCTGTGTTCAATTAACAGATCAAACACTACCTAAAATAGCAACCTAAGTCTCTCAAGAGACAATCAGTGCAGTCATCATTGCTCCTTGAGCCAACAGAACTTTTATCCAGAAGGATAATTCTCCTCTGTGTAGACAACAATGATAAGAGCCTCTGTAGGGAGTAAAAAACCTGCCAGAAACCTCAGCAAATATGAACACTGTTTTGCCATCCTTTTATAAAGATACCTTTTTTACACAGATAGAAAACTCTATATATTGAAAAAAAATAAATCTACAGACCTGTACAGGTTTTCTTTACACAGAAAGAAGAACTACTTCTTATATTTTATTATGTATCTTACTTGATGCAAATCTTGAAAAATATTCAAACAATGCAATGATGAGACATATAGAATAATATAGGCAATCGTATATCTCTCTCAATGGTTGGAACCCTGAGATGTGCATCTCCATTGAACATCTCCAATCCACAGGCAGCATGCCATGAAGACCCCAGTTGTGGGAAGTTACCTCATTTTGATTCTTCGAGTTATTACAGGATTTTCCTCCAAGAAAACAACCCTACTCATAGTTTCTACTATCAAATAGAAAGGTCATTCCCATGAGAACTTCTTGCTACACTTCTAGGAAAAGGCAAGGACACATAAACTGACACAATAGCCAGTACCAAGTGGGAGCTGCCTGCAGCTCCTCTGTTACAACAGGATGGCCAATTTTATTCTGCTGTCAATAGATTTGCTCTGCTCAGAAAAATCCTGGAAGCCAGGCTGTACATCCAGCATCGCACAAGAAAGGATGGCATAGGCCTGGGAGACCTAGTTGTTATGTGAGTCATGAACTCTTTGATGTTAAATGGTCTTCCAGTGAGGACACAAGGTTTACCTTCATCGAATGGAAGAATTTCTATGTGATTTCTATTTTACTTTGGCTTGGAAAAAATTAAATTTTTGATAAGAATATTTTTCTACTCAGTTTACAATGTCTACAAATCTCATTATTTGATAGTATGTGTTAAAATAAAAGGCACAGCATGTATCCCATCTTTTAATAAAATAGTTAAAAGCTCTGTCCTTGCCTTCCCTCTGTGGACAATAAAAAGGGATAGCCACCCACATCTATCCTCAGATAGCTCATATACAGTAATATCCTCAAATCTTGCTAATTTATAAGAAACATTTAGGTGTTGTATCGAACTTTCAGTTAGTTGCAGTTAGGTGAGATGAATGCTAACTCAATTCTGTTTGCTAATTATTACATACAGATTTTTGTGTTTCATTTATTAAAAAAAAATATAAATGCTGTTTCTCTATCTTGACTGTATGAAGACTTTAAAGAAATAAAAGGTCATGAGATTGTAATAGTTGAATTGAAGAACATACTGTTGCTGATAAGGAGTTTACATATGCCATAACCTTTGCATAATGTTGAGTTCTTTATATTGAGTGTTTATTGCCCTTTGAAGGAAAAAAAATCTACTTTTTCAAGGAGGAGACTGGAGCAATGTCAAATCCACAGAACAACAGGCAGGGAACTAGGAGCAGAATTAATATAGCACTAATAGCAGTATTACTGTGTGTACCCAATAAGGATATACACTTTTATGGCAAACAAACTGGTACAGTATGAGCAAGTTATTATTACTTTTAAAACCACAGAATCAAAATTATGGAGACTATGGAAATGGATTTGTTCTTATTTAAACATTATGGTATCATAAATAAAATTAACAGCCTTTAAATCCTTTATTTGGAAAATACTAAATAAGTAAAATCTTTACATAACATTTTGTTTTGGTTGACACAATCATATAAAGGAGCAATTAATAACTGTTTGATGAATGGGACTGTCTGTTTAACTTATGCTTAGACCAAATAATTTTGTAGATCCAGCTTGGAAAAGTTTCTGTTATTTTACAGATATTTAACTTTACAAAATTATTTGAGGTATAGATTAGAGACTGATGGTATAGCTCATTGACTCTGTAACTACCTCAATTTACAACAGTTAAGAATTTAATCAAGTAGAAATCTCACTCTGTGACATTAATATTAAGATTTGTTTATTTTTTAACCAGTCAGTAAAGAAGGACATGTTAACTTCTTCTCTTCCATACAGAAAAAGCCAGTACTGGACTGTAATCATACCAAATAAAAAGCAAGAAATGCTTTACTAAACCAATTTTATAGTGGTTTGTATCTTGTTTAGCACTGGAGTGCTTTTCCCGAAGAAAAACCAAAACTGCTTTACCTTGGTTCATTCAACTAAAAGTCTTTGATTAGGTTTTAATTTGGGTTCATTTCCTTTGTAAATGGACTTTATTTTACTAAATAAAGCAGTCTTCTGCATAAAGTAGTAATAATTTACTTATGTGTATTTGGTTATTGCCTGACTCAGTACAGGGTTTTTAAGTGCAGAAGTTACTCAAAAATTTATATCTACAAGATTAAGATGACCAAGCTTCATCAGTATACAAAAATTGGTGTCTGAGAGCTGAGAGAATCACAGCACAGTCCTAGGAAGGAGACTACTGAAAGATTTTTATTGAATAGAGATGAGAAACACATGAAAATCTTCTTCAGGACAAAAGGTCATACACACTGTATATGAGGTTAAGAATTTCTGTCTAATGTTTTAGAAATCTAAAGAAAAAAAACCCTGCAAGAAATAGTTACAATTCCAATTACAGTAAAGCTCACTCAGTAAAAGCTGAAATTAAGAGAGATAACACTGAATCAATAAAAACAGTTAACAAATATTAGCTTCCTACTATATATCCCTTTCTTCTGATCTTCTACTCCTCCACTGTCCCACTGGGTACTAAGGTCAAGAGCATCAAGTCTTCTTAGTAAGAAGTGGGGGGGTTATAACAACCCATCAGTGTCCTGAAGTTTTTGCCAAGAAATACATTGTTAATGTTGGGGAGTTCTTCTGCCTTCGATTTTTCTGTTCTCTGCTTTTTCTCTGAAGGAAGTTTTAGCTGGGTCACACAGGTACACTCCTGCATTGATCAGGTTTTGACCATTGTGTCTTGTTTTCACAAACTGGAACCTCTGGTGTCTCATCCTGTATCCACACTCTTCCATGCCACATTCAAAGCTGATGTTGCTAGCAATTCCCCTCATACTGAATGGCTATATCTGTTACTACTATACAATTTGGAACAAATTTATGCAATAGTTACCTAATTATGAGACAATTACTATCACAGGGAAAGCAAGCTAACAACAGCTCAGGACAAGGAGAGTGCAAGTGAGTCCTGAGAGACAGCACTGCCAGGTCAATTCAAAGCCTGAGGGTTTTTTACAAGTAATGACAAAACATCATATTTCCTGTGCTACAAAAAGGCTACCCTTTGGCAATCCTGCTGTGCTATTTACTGATCTGTGCATGAAATTGGATTCCAGGGTGACCAGAAAATTTGGCCTTGTTGACCTTTATTGCCCTTTCCTCCTTCTACAGCTAAGAGAGTTTGCAGCCTCTGCGGTAGCACAACTCTATTACATGGTCTAATCCTTCACAGAAATTTATCAGCAACTGCAAAAGTTGCAGTAATATTTTAAAATAAATAGAATATATTGCATAAAAAAGAATAGTTATTAAAATACTACATAGGCTCAAGTAACAGGGCGACATTTGTCACTTAAAATCTTCATAACCATGAACCCAAAGCATGTCAAAATGAATAATTTCTTCTCAGTTTATTGCCAGTTAGACAAAATGAAAAAAAATATTGTCAGTATTTGTTTATCAACTGCCAAAGAACACATTTCAGACTGTCTAAAGTATTTTATGATTCATTGGACAAACCTTGAATGTAAAACTACTTGAGAGTTCTTTCTGCTTTGCAAAAAGACAACTTACTTTAAAAGTGGGTTGCAAATTTTCAAGATATATTCAGATTTAGTGACATTTGAATGGAAATATTAGACTAATTTTAATTTTGAATCATTTTGATACATCAAATATCTCAATTTGATATTATACAAAATACTTTCTTTAGCAAAACTTTTTTATCAGTGAATCATTAAATGTTTTATGTCCTTACTATAATGTCCAGTTTTCTGAACTCAGAATTTGTAAATACCTATGTACAGATTATAAAGTTTTTTGTCTGGGTCTAGGTGTAAATCGTTCTTATATGTCTGGCCTCAACTTTACAAACCAATCTTTCACATGTGAAAAATGTCCATGGACACTCTCTCTATTTTATTGTTATTGTTGTTGGTTGTTTGTGGCGGGGGTTTTGTTTGGGGGGTTTTTTGTGTGTTTTGTTGTTTTTTGGTGTGTTGTGTTTTTTTTTTTTTGTTTGGGTTGGTTTCTTTTTTTTTTTTAAATTGCTTTTCAGTCGCTTTTGGAAGAACTGAACTTTCTATGACCAGCTGTCCCAGGCAGCTCTTAATATTCATGTGAGTATTTCTGAAATGTTCTTCAGTCATTTGGACCTATGCTTTATGAGAGTAATTGTGAAGTCAGCAAGTAGCAGATGCTTTGTTTTTTACTTCAGTCATGGTACTGTATAGGCTAAGAGTTCTACAGCTTCAGAAATACAGTAATTTTTTTCTCAGTTTTCCCTGAATAGTATCACTGTAAAACTGAAAAAGTGAATCAAGAAATAATAGGTAATCTTCAGTGTATCTGGATAAACATATAATCCTTTACAAATCTATTTGAGATTGCTTTCCTTAAGAGTTCACAATTAATCTACTGGCTTCTTCTGCCTTTTTCAGAGGCATCTCCAAGGATTTAACGACCAACATTTGCAAAGGTATATATTTGGCAATAACCTGCTGAAGTTAATTATTAAAGAAAAATATTCACTTACATCTGTTACAGGCAAGAATAACTGCTTTAAAAATTGAGAAGTGTGGGTGCAGGGCCAGGGCGGGGGATGTGTGCAAGCAGAAATAAGAAGTAGGTTCAGAAATGTCATTGTTTCGATAAGATACAATAAGGTCCATCTAGCTATTTTTTTGTTGTGTTTTTTTTTTTTAATCTTTGTAAAATATTTTATTCTGAGTTTTTGATATTTCAAATAGTACCATCATATACTTACATCATGAGTTAACAAGAAAAATATGAGTCAGTCAGTTCATCTTTCATGTATTAGTCAACCATAAGTGAGATATAGGTATGTAAAATCTATATACTCCAAATATCCTGGGAATATATTTCAAGTCCTATATTCTTTCCATACCTTCTAATAATTGTAGTAACAGTTTTCTCTCATACTTTAAAATGTTGGATATAGAGACAATGCTATGCTATACTTCAAATACTGTAATGGTGAAATTATATTAAAGTTGTAAAAATCTTGTAGTACAGCTACTACCACTTACCTTTTCATTCAGCCTCCACAGTTTTCTAAAATTAGATCTGTGTTTTAACATTTTACCTCTAATATGTCCAACATTCAACAGAATTTATTAATAGCTGTGGAAACAATTATCAGTGTCAGCATAACTGTCATTATTTCCTATGCAAGCCAAGAGAATGTTGAACAAAAAATATTGAATTCATTTTAATATTAAAAGGTATGTGTAGAATTCCTCTAGAAATAAAGCTATTCATTGTATTTTGTAAGCAATGTAATAAATAATTGCAATGCAGCTTTCATTCCACCTGAGACACCACCTGTGTCTGTATGTATCATATTCTAAGACATAAACAATGAATTTTCTGAGTAGAGGAATGGTTTTAAATGAGATTTGAGGACTGAAAATACATGTGCATTCTGATGTCTCTTTCCTTTTAGAACTTAAAGTGGGATGCATTATTGAAAACATCCTTATCAGTTCTGTAAAGATCTTTTGAGAAAGATGTTTCCATAAAGCATGTATTTAAGCAGATTAGCTATTTGGAATCCATTTTACAATGGAATGAATTATCTTCATATTCAGCACTTAAGCTATGATTTTACTTAAAGGATTACTGATGTGTATTAAGTGTTCATGTCTTTAAATTAGAAATTGGATGGACTGGTTTGGAAATCCTCAAAGACTTCAGTATGCATTTTTCAGTATTTAAAAATATGTTTAGTAAACAGGAATGACCTCAGAATGCAGTTAATGTACTTTGTGCTCATACTTCTCTTTTTGGAAATGTCTTATAAAAATTTGAATATAAAATAAGTTTGACGTATTTCTTTGCCAATATATGTTTTATTTTACTTCTTAAACCACTTCAGTGACATCTTCCAAAACACATATGAAGGATACAGGATAAGTTCTATATCTGTAAACCAGCCTAAGAGTACTATGAAAGAAAATGCTTTCTCTATTCTTTCCCTCCCCTTCAAGGGCAATTTTGTCTGTCTTCCAATATTGCCTCTGTCTTTCTTTGTACTTTTGTACACTGCTGGAAAGATGATCCCAGTCATGCGAATGACAAGTGAAATCTCTATGTATTTTTACTGCAATATTGGTCTTTATATGTGAAAGGCTTCCAAAATTCCATTTCTTTTTTTTTTTTTTAATTTAGCTCTCACATTGTCATAAATTAGCTTAGTCAATAACCAAAATGAATTCATGTCACAAAGTCCAGAACAAAAGAAAATAAATGAGGTAAGTGGTGCAAGCACTACCATCTCTGTATAACATTCAAATGGGTATAAAAATCCAAGCTAGAGTTTTCACAACATAGAAGTAAGTAAAGTTGTTTCAAGGATATTATTTTTATTATTGGATGGTGTATATAAGGGACCCTACTGTTTGTTTGTTTAAATATATATATATATATATGTATATGTGTGTGTGTGTGTGTGTGTGTGTGTATATATATATGTATATATATATATATAAAAGCAGGAATGTAGAATATAATTTCATGTTATGACAAGTCTTCACACAGTTCCTCATTATTGTTATCTTGGTATTGTCTTCCTAATTTGTATGTTCTTTAAAGAACAGTTTTTAATTTACTGTTTTGAATGGTGTATGTTATGATTTGCATTTAGAACAAAACCTCAGATTCTTTTAGATAAATAATAATTGTCAATTAGACTGTAACGCTTCTCTGGGGACACCCCCTTATCACGGGGAAGAAACTTGCGTGCCTTCATGAGGTTGTGTGCTATGCTGGTGGTGGTTTGTGCCTCCAGTAGGATCTCCCATGCCAGACATCCTTCAGCTAAAGGCAGGATGGGCTCACTAGCCCCCTGGCAACCATCCTAGGAGAGGGACAACTCTAACTCCAAACCTGGACAGATGGAGCTCGCTTAGCCCTGTAAGGCCATGCATCTAAGAGAAGGATACTCTAACCAAACTTATGTCCTGAGGTACTCACTGTCACCGTCCAAGCTTGCTCGGCCCTGGCAGATGAACATTAGGAGTAAAGTGTGGGGCCAGTTCTGCGCACGCTGTGCCTCACCTAAAAAATCCATTGCGCAGGCTCGAAGGGTTCACCCACATTGCAAAGTCCTGTAGCAACAGTCAAAGTTTGAAATGGCAGGTGATAGGAAGCGCTGGAAGCCGCAGACCCAACCCTGCATGCAGGCGGTTCAGGATATTGGTCATTCAAGACTTGACCCTGTAGATGACAGTCTCTTGAGGCAGCATCCTGGACGACCAAGCAGCCTCTTCTAGGGACAGCACTGCTTGCTCCACACAGAGAGGGGTCTGGAAAAGGTGGCCTAACCAATGCTCATCTCCACACCCGGTTGGATAACCACATCCAACTGGCATCTTCTGATGATGCCTCCAAAGGTAGGTTCAAATTAACACTTGCACGTTGGAACATCAGAACCATGCTTGATACTGTGGATGGTGGATTTCCTGAGTGTCATTCTGCTGTAATTGCCCACGAACTTTCACGACTCAACATTGACATTGCTGGTCTCAGTGTAGTTCATCTTCATGAGGAAGGCAGACTTAAAGAACATGGTGCCGGCTACACACTCTACTGGTCAGGAAAACCCAAAACTGAAAGTCACCTGTCAGGAGTTGGCTTCATGATTAAAAACTCCATTGCCTCCAAACTTGAAAATTTGCCGACAGGTCATTCCGATTGCATTATGTCCCTACGCCTCCCACTACACAACAAGCAACACGTTGTTCTTTTTAGC
>JAWWEV010000001.1:72662914-72674618 GCA_035583235.1 Hafferia zeledoni | reverse complement strand
TATGGAATAAAACACTATTGGCTAGGGGAAGTCAGCTGTCGGCTTGGCCCAGCCCAGATCAGCTGACAGCCCCCAGGTCCAGGCCGAACCTCAAAACCTCAAAAAACTCAAATTTTAGGCCCATCTAGGTGAAACCATAACATACACAAATGTCAAGAAGAAGAACTACAGAAAGAGAGAGGGAGAAAGAGAATGAGAGAGGGACAGAGAATTATAGCTACTGCCTTAGATCCAATGTAGAACCAGCCACCAGAAATCCAAGAACAGTAGGGCCATGAACACATGAAGGCCACCTGGTGCTGTTTTCATTTGCTCTGGACTCCTCTGGTTACCCCTTCCAGGTGGGACTTTTGGTCTTCCAGTCATACAGGGCTGGTTTAGGGGGTCCAGTGGGTGGGGTGGGGTGGGGCTGTGCTCCTTGTGTGCCACTGACTGACAGCTGCAGTAAATGCTCTCAAGGAGGTCTTGTTATGGAGAGAACAGAGCGCCATTCCACCATGGCAAAACCTAATGCTCCCCCTGAGTTGTTTTGAGTCAGTAATAATTTTAATAACTGGTTTTTAGTCCCTCACAACTTCTTCTCATACAGCAGGTGCTCCAAGTTCTTAACCATCCTCATAGGCCTTCACATGGTCCTTTGCCAGACTCACTCCATAATTTCTGTATATCTCTTTTACTGGGATCACAGATCTGGACAGAGCATTCCACAAGTGGCCTCACCAGGGCTGAGAAGAGAGGACTGGCTGGGTATATTATCTGAAATACAGTCCAGGCAGCTGTCGGGTGTATTTGCTGCAAGTGTCCCTCGCTGGTAAACTTGATGTACATGGGACTCTCAGGTCCCCTCCTTACAATCTACTTTCTATCCCATTGTCCCACGATGTGTAATGCTGCATGAAGTTATTCCTTTGTGAGATTCTTGTTGGACCATTTCTCCAGTTCAAACAGGTTCCTCTGCATGTTCCCACATCCATGTGTCTTACTGGCCATTCCTCCCAGTTTTATACAACCTGCAAATTTACTAAGGATCTGCATGCTGTGCAGTCATCCAGGTCATTAATGAAGGTGTTTAACAATATTGTCCTTAGTATTAAGCTCTGACACACACTGCTGGTGTCTCACATCAGTCAGTTTTCAGTCCACCTCACTGTCCAAGTACTTAGTCTGATCTTCATCAGTGTTTCTCTGAGAATATTATGACATACCATGTTGATAACCTTCATTGGTATAACATCTTGAAAAAATTAAGTCATTAGACTATGAGTTTATGTTGGTACAGGGTAAAAGGAGTATTTTGAAATATACTTTTGGATTTTATCAGCGCCCACATTTAGTTCCAGTTCAGATACCTAAAATCAGATTTACCTTGTGAATCAGCGTCAAGTGAATAGGTTTGATATCCAGACTTTATGTAATTTTTAAATGAATGTTTTCTTATTTCTGTGTGCTATTTCATCTATTTAAAGATCCCCTCTGGAAATCTCTTCTTTGTTACTCTTTTATAATATATTATTAGAATGGTTTTATTTTCAGGTATGCAGTTATGTAATTTAGCTCTTTAAAAATTATCACTTTCACTGAAATAAAATCTGAGTAGCATGTTATGTTAGAAATGTGCTTATATGGCTTTTCTATTCATGCATATAGTTAGTGTTGTAGTGTGTTCTTCACTACTTGACAAGTAGCAAAAAGCAATTAACCTTAGTTAATTGTCATTCTTGAGACTGAAAAGTTTATTTAGGTACTTTTAATATTGTTTTTATAATTAAATCTTGCTCAACTTTTTCTCCCAGTCCTCTCCCTGTTAAACACATTCCTTTATTTTTACTGTTGCTTCTAATCAAGAAATCTACATTTATAATATTTTTGGGAAGGCTACATGTATAGTTACAATTCCAGTTATAGGATTATATTTAACTTTCCATTCTTTTCTCTAAGATTAAAAGTAGAAAAGAGTTTACTAACATCTGCTAAAGATATAGATCCAGATTGCCAGATATTATGCCTCCTCTGCATATGTCATACAATTTCAGATACTAACACCTTGATCAGACCCAAGCTTTCACAGTTTGCAAGAATATTTACGTTTGTTGAGAGTTACATTTTTATGAGGGAAATATGATTATCTTGTATCAGTTGTGGACTGAGTTCATATTGCATTCTTTTTTTTTTTTTTTTGGCTTGGATTTAGTAATGAGTCTCAGATAAGCAAGACTGTTGTTTCTATCCTAAATTCCTAAATTCCAAGTTATTAATTCTGAATTAGTCTAATGGTGATTAATAGCCTCCAAATCTATACAATAGGGGCAGTCCTGTGGTGTAATGGATAGCATTCCAGACTCCGAATCCCAAGGTCGTGAGTTCGAGTCTCAGTGGGACCGTCCCCCAGCAGTTAAATGCCCCCCTGCCATCCGATCCTGTCAGATCTCAGATGCAAAACAGGGTCAGTCCCAGTTAGTACCGGGTGCTGTAGGCAGTCACTACGCTGGCTTCATTGTCACTGCCCAAGCTCGCTTGGCCGTGGCAAATGGACCTTAGGACTTAAACAGTAGGGCCTGTTCTGTGCATGCTGTGCCTCACCTAAAAAAAAAAAAATCCACTGCACAGGCTGGAAGGGCACACCCACGGCGGGAGAGCCCTTCTCAAATCTTCGTTTGCGAAGTCTGGGCATACATACATACACACGATAAATTACTTGTATGTCACAAAAAAAAAAAAAAAACAAAAAAAAAAAAAAAAAAAAAAAAGAAGAATGCATAATACACTTAAGGAAATCAAGTTCTAAGATAATACTAGGATACACAGCAGGTGAATGAGTTTTTATTTTTTATTACTGAGTAAATTTTTTTTTTTTTAAATCCTATATATTAGAGTTTTTCCTCCTAGATATTTCTTATCCTTAATACATATTATTTTACTTTTCAAAAGTATTCTCTATTAGTCTAAAATTTACTATGTACTTTTTTACTCAAACTTGCAGAAGATGTCGTATTCTGGGAGAGGTAATTACATCTTCATGTAAGGATATAACTATAAACAAGTGTGAAGCCATAATGAAAATCTATAGTCTTGGACAGAGTTTGTGTTATTTTTGACCCATTGTATAGTGCTGTGTATTAACACTACAGCTGAGTTTTTCTGCCTTTTAGAATAGAATCATAGAATGGTTTGGGTTGGAGGGGACCTTGAAAATCACTGAATTCCAAACCCCCTGTTGTGGACAGGGACACCTTTCACTATATCAGGTTGCTCAGAGCTCCATTCAACTTGGCCTTAAACACTTCCAGGGACTGATCATCCATAACATCTCTGGGGAGCCTGTGAAAAATTTATTCCTAATATCTAATCTAGATCTATCTTCTTTCAGTTTAAATCCATTCCCCCTTGCCCTGACACTGCATGCTCTTGTAAATAACCTCTTTTCGCATTTTCCACATCAGAATCTGATGAGCATTAAGATTTTCCTTCTGCACAAAGAGCTGCAGGTACAAAGAATGACTGGAACTGACAGCACTGCAAGAAGGACTTGGCAGCACTGTCAGTATTCCAGGCTAGTGCTTCAAGTAACCCAATTGCCTAGCAAAAGCTCAGACAAATTATCCATGGAACGGGGAAGTCAAAGATCAGTAATTTTCAGCTATCACCTGAACCAAGGCTTTCATGTAATGCAGAGCAAATTTGGAAGCACTTTAAGCAGAGGATTTTTCAGTATCTATATTACTAACTGAGGCCTAACTGATAGGAAAAGAGACAGCTAGGCACACATTGTGTATCACTATGGTAACAGACACTGTAAAAACAATCATAATAGATTTAAAGTCATTGAAGGATAAAAGAGAAAAATATAATGAACAGTACATGAGTAATACTATTGTGTATAGTGGCCACAGTAAATTCTCTAATCTACCTGGGGACAGCATTTAGACATTTTGTAATTAAAGTCTGAAATTTCTGGATTACTACATCTACACCAAATATTTTGGAAAGATTTGGATCTTCTTGGAAAATTCAGAAATTAAGGAATCATAGAAGCATCAAGGTTGGAAAAGATCTTTAAGATCATCAAGTCCAACCATGAATTCAGCACTACCTCTGTAACCCCTAAACCTCATCACCCAGTGCCAGATCCAGACACCTCTTAAACACTTTCAGAGATGATGATTCCACCACCTCTCTGGGAAACCTATTCCAATGACTGACAAACATAACAGTAAAAAAAAAAATTGTTTTCTAGTATCTAGTCTGAATCTCCTCTGTCTCAGTTTAAGGCCACTTCCTCTGGTCCTCTTGCTGCAGACACAGTAGCAGAGACAGGTCCTCACCTCACTATAACCTCCTTTCAGGTTATGGTAGAGAGTGATGAGGTCAGCCCTGGGGTCACTCTTCTCAAGACTAAACAATTCCAGCTCCCTCAGCCACTCCTCATAAGGCATGTTTTCCAGACCTTTCACAATCCTTGTTGCCCTTTTCTGGACATGCTTCAGCACCTCAGTGTCCTTTTTAAAGTAAAAGCCCAAAACTGAACACAGAACTTAAGGTGCAGCCTCACCAGTGCCAAGTACATAGAGATGATCACTCCTCTTGTCCTGCTGGCTACACTGTTCTTGATACAGGCCAAGGTGCCACTGGCCTTCTCGGTCACCTGGGCACACTGCTGGCTCATATCCAGCCTGTTGCCAGCAAGCACCCCCAGGTCTCTTTCTGCCACACTGCTCCCAAGCCATTCCTGCCCCAGCCTGCAGTGCTGTGTGGGCTTGCTGTCACCCAAGTGAAGGACCCAGCACTTCACCTGATTGAACTCATGCAGTTTGTCCTCAGCCCATTGATGAAGTCTGACCAGGTCTCTCTGTAGAGCCTTCCTACCCTCGGGCAGATTAACACTCCCGAACAAACTGTGTGATTCCTCCTATTGTGAAGAAAACCTCTGAAGTATGTCAGAGGCCCGTTCTTGCTACACTGACCACTTCCCTGGAATGACTATTAAAGGAAGCCTAGACTACCCCTCCAGTGTGTGTCTGCAGTAAAGATAACTATGAATGAGACAAACCTCTTCTCAAGTGACTGATCATAACTATGTATGATATTTTACGCATGAAATGAATGTTATCTCTAGCTTGCTGAACTGTTTTTTTGGGGTTTTGTGTTTTTTTGGGGTTTTGTGTTTTTTTGGTGGGGATTTTTGTGTGGGGTTTTTGGGTTTTTTTGTTGTTTGTTTGTTTCTCTTTTTGTTTGATTTGGTTTGTTTTTTTGTTGCTAGTGGTCAGGGTTTGTAATCTTGTATTAACTAATGACGTAGTCCAGGAAACTCTATTCTTCCTGACTTTTCTCAGCCATTTCTTTGTCTATTAGTTTTTGACCTTTGATGGGTTTTTTCATATTTTAACATTTAAAATAAATGAGATTGCAGAAACTGTGTATCAAATATAATACTCCTGCTAACAAGCTTGCTAGATATCCTTTTGAGGGTCCTTAAATCTTCTTATGAACTTGCACAAGTGCCCTAACAATAGATTGAAATTTGGACCTTGGAGAAATAAAGGTTTGAGCAGAGAAGCATGTAATATTAAGAAGAGAAAAAAAATTGAAAGAAAATCTATTTTTCAGAATAGAAGAAACTTCAGAAATCCTACTGATTTTGTGCAGACTTCACTTACTGTGCTAAACTTGGAGGCATAATAAAAGCCTGGGAAAATAAAAGCTTGCAGCCTCTAAATGCAGTCACTAGAGGGAGCCATATTCATATGCAGTTTATTACATGCCACTGCAAAGCTTTCTAAAATAACCCAGCTGATGAACAAAAGAGATTTTTTTTTTATTTGCTGCAGTATCCTTATATAGGAAGAGAATGTAATATGGGAAACATCAGACCTTTTCCTAACTGAATATGCTAGTCAAGTGAAGGATCACAGTAATAACATTAAAGGTGCTGCTGCAACATTTAGTCTGCTCTGTTCTGTGATTTTTATGTACTAGATTCACCAAGTGATTTAAGCACTTAATATTAACCTCCTGGGTATTTTAGTGTGCAGATCTAAAAACCACAGGGGGAGGAAAAATCTGCTGTACTGTTGTTTAACCCTGTCAATAACATGACAGCTGCTTTCATGTTCAGCTTCAAAGTTTCTGAGTACTTTTATATTAAGAACTGAGTGTTATAGAGATTGCCTTCTCAGTAATCAGTGACTGGTGTCTTTTTCTGACAATACAACTAGAAGACCCGTAGATATTTTCAAAGCTGAAATATTTTAAACACAGAAAGACTGAATTCCCAGTGAAATGAAGTTGCAGCCATTTTCTTTGAAAACACAGCTGGAGCACTTTCATGGGGATAATGGAGGTGAGTTCTTCACACTGTGAGAAGCATTGAAATAGGGGTTTGAGATCTTATACAATGGATAAAGAAGGGGGAAGGGCACACAGCCGCTATAGTACATGTAGTAAGAAATATAGTTCTTGCAGAAACCCTTCTTCATTTTGACACAGAGAAGTAAGCCACTGTTCATTAGCTATTATTGTGTGAATCAGCCCACTACCAAGAACCCCTGTCAGGACACTATACTGTGAGGCATATGGTAAGATTACAGCTTTCAGGTTTTATAAATGGACTGAGATATGAATTATGGTGCTAAGTTGCTCTTCAACACTAAGAATAAGGAAATTATGGGCAAAGAAGTGGTGCAATTTCAGGATCTGTTGATACCTGTCACTAATACACATGTTTATAGAAAGTGTGATGGTACTTAGCAGAAAAGTGACTTATAAGCAAAGTTTTCAGGATCTCAACTTTGTTCCTAGGGAATTACAATGAAGTTGTGTATTAATCATGTGCATATATACATACAGGTGTATTTATCTGTGCAAACTATTTCATGGTACTTTTTCTGTTCAGATCTGTCGAGATCAGTCTTCTCCATGTTACAGCTATGTGGGAATAATTGAAAAGAAACAAACAACAAGCCCCAACCTGTTTTATTTTTCAGACTCCATAACAGTGAAGATCATTTCTCTAGGAAGCGCACCGCAATAACCTTGCTAATAAAGCTACTGTTGACATTTGGGAGATGCAACAATCTTCCTATCTGTGATGCAAACGTAAGGCCCATGACTAATCAGAATATATATTTTTTTAGACTAGGCTGGACAGGAATGTTTTGATTATAGACACATTTTCACATTTTGTCTTAGACGCATGTATCATAACTGCAGAATCTTCCCATTTTGAATTCTGGGACTGAGCAGATGGCAGAGATGTATTTCAAATAATGGTACTTGACATATAATTTCTATAAATACCTACACAGCTACAAGGTGTTATTTGTAATTTTTCTCTCTTTGGAAGAAACTAGAAAGTCTCAGTCACTTCATGATAATTGTTCTTGAAATTCATCACAAATGGATAGTTTTTAAAAATTTTTACTGCAAGGTAAAAAGGCAAATACCAAGCAGATGTTCTTTTGCATGTTACAAGATTCCCAAATGTCTCCACGGCCTAGTCATAGAATCAATTCTTGTGGCATATTATTCACACATTTATAGAAATATACTCATAGGAAAAAATATGAAAGGCATACTTTCTCCAGCTTTATAAAACAGTTATCAAGTTTTCCTGTCACAATACAGGAGACTTCTGGAAAAATTAGATTGTTTTTCTAACTAAGAAAGACTATATAAATGATAAAATGTATCATGTATGTGACATAGAGTGAGTTTATGTGATGAAACTTTTTCCCTTCAGCTCATTGATGCAGTAATTTAGATACTGAAATATTAGCTATGAAGGGGAGAGATCTGAACACTATACTAAAAATAATGTTTTGGTTTTATGCCACTGGTGGGTGCTCTTTGGGAGAACAGTTAGTTCTTGTCTCAAGCAGAAGAAAAATGAAAAACAGTCTTAGACATCCTAGCAGACCTTATGGCAATATAAAATAAAATTAATGCTTGAGACTCTTAAGCCAATTTCCATATGTTGCGTTCAGTTCCAGTATCAGTATTGTCATGTTTTCAATCATGGTTTACGCCAACAAAACAAAAACTTCAAAAAATTAGGTGCAGCTAATAAAAAAAGTCTTTCTGAAAGCAAGTGAGAATGAATAAACTGTGTGCTTTAAATGTTCTTTTAAATTTTTAGCAGCTTGATATTTATTTTATATCACATTTGCTCTTTATTCTTTTAGTTATAGTAAGCAGGTAATGATTCCTTTGCTGTTAAAAAATGCTGTTGTTGCCAACTTTGCCATCTAAGCTTCATTTTTACATTTCTAGCAGCATCATTTTGTCAACATAAAAGCTAAAATATTCTGAACTCAATCAAGCTTTCTCAGGTTTGTCTCTGGAGATGGCATTAGAGGGTATGGACAGCCTTATCTGTTCAATACTCAGGATGTTTGTAGCTTCTGCTAAGTGCTTTCTAGCGATTGCTTTCCAAACTTTTAATGGACAGAAAAATGTCTGTGTGATCATATACATACTCCTTAGCACATAATCCTAGAGATTTTTAAAACAGTCTGATAATATTGCTACCCTCTCAGTCAGTTCCATATGGACCGATAACAATAGCATAACAGGGAAATAAAACTCAGACATTTGATACCATCCTTTATTTTGGTATAGCTACTTACTGTTAGAATTTTTTAGGAGATATAGAAAAGTTGGGAGGTGAACTGCCTCCAGCAAAAAATCCAAAAAGTGTATCATGCAAGAAAACTCTTTCATATTCAGAAATTTGCAAAAATTTACTTTAATAAAGTAATATGCTATAGAACAAGACTCAAATTTGAACAACATCACTTATCTTGCACAGCTTTGAAGAATACAATTTAATATTTTATGAGATTGTGTAGATTTGTATTGGGAAGGTTACTTGTATTAAGAAATACTATTTCTATTGGTGGGTGCATATTGAATTATTTCAGTGAAGTGGAACAGCTCTGATTGTGTTAACAAAAACAAAATCCAAAACTATTTTAAAATGCAAATTCCAGTTACAATACACTTTTTTTTAGTTCTGCAGACTGTGTGCTGTCTTTTAGGATTTTAAATTAGTGCACAGACAGATTTGAAGTTAAACTTAACGCAATAAGAGTTCCGTTTTATGTTTTTCAAAGCAAATGATAAGCTTTTGCCAGTGTTATGAATTTATTTTTACATACATTTTGCACCACATTGCACTGGTGGCACTCTTATAGGCACTTAAATTAGAACTCTTTATCATCTATCTCTTCCACAAAATCATACTGTCGCATTTCAATATATCACTTTTGGAACCAAAAAGGAAGGAAATACTAACATCTTACCTTTAGCACTGTCTTTTCTTACTAATTTAATTTTATAGTGGTGCCCTTTGCATGGAACAGGGATTTTATTTGCAGTTGAGGTTATAATTTTTTACACAGATGACACAGCAATAGAAGAGTTGCGAAGCTGGAATAGAGCTATAGCTACTCTCAGATGATACAATGCGTCTGGTGGTGGCCTATGCTCTATCAAGGAAAATGGAAATGTCTGTAGTAAAGAAGACATAGAGAAATGGCATTAGCTCTTTTGTGAGGCTAAGACTTTCGATGGAAATTTACACTCAAACTAATATAAATCCAGCACTTTCTTAGGGGGCTATAAGTAATGCATGAAATACTGCATTTGAGCATTGCTCATGGGAATGGCAATACTGAGTTCAACCTCTGTCAGCAATGAACCACAAACACACAGCAAATTACAGCATTTGACTAATATGGTGTTGCTTGATGGTATTGCATAGAAACTGTGAGCAGCCTTTCCTCGGAAGGTAGAAAATCAATTATGGGTTACTTACATAAGGGGGGGAAAATGAGTAGTCTTTCCTTGGAAGGAAGATTATTTATGCAGAGAAAAGTTCATTTATTTACATAAGGAAAAAAAGTATACCATGCTTCTGCGCCCACCTACAGAACTAGTTTTGATTTTGTTTCCAGGCATTGTCAAATGCAAAAAAGAGTAAAGAATTAAAGTAGAGCCTTAGTTGAGTCCTTATTAAGTCATACAGAGTAGAATTTATTTTCCCATTCTTCTACTTAAGCACACAAGGACTGTGACAGGAAATGGATGCAGATGTTACCTTAGAGCACTTGTTTGGGCTAAAACCATTCCATGCAATGAAAACTACGAACACTGATTTAAGATCTTGAACATGCTGATCCTACACATAGCTCCTCCAAGAAATCAAATGCAAAGGCCCGTCTAACATTTTATGATTCAAACTACTGTTCAAGAAATTCTATGGAAATAGTTGGAAGAGATTTTCTTTTCCTTTACTCGTCAACTGAGTCAAAATTCTGTTACTGAGATGGGGAGAAACTATTTTAACTAAGCTAGAACAAGGAGTAAAGACAGCATTAAGACAAAATACCAACAACAAAAAAATAACAGGGAAAAAAACCCCAACAACAGCAACACAACCAAGCAACCACCCACAACAACAAAATAAAATTAAAAGGAAAAGAAAAAAAAACAACAAAAAACCCAGAAAAACAAAAACAAAATTAAACCACAACAAGTAAAAGACCCCAACAACATCCCTCCAGTTGTGATAGAATTGTTAAATACAGACTTGGAAGGGATCTTAAGGTATCATCAAGTGTCTCTTAGTGACCCATTGGCACATCTTGCCTTCACACTCAGTGCATAAAGGGATAATTTCCTCTTCACTGTACAAATGCTGCCTAGCAAAAGTTATTCCATAATACTATCTTTTCATCTTTATTAAGTCAAAATGTTATGTTTTGTAGAGACTGACCCATGTTCCTCAGTTATATTGAGAATTTATAAAACAGCACCACAAGCATTTTTTTTTTTCCCCATAAAGCTGATATTACCACAGCCAGAAAAAAATGACTTGTTCCTGCAGTTAAATATAAAAACCTAAGGAGAGTTCTATATAAACACAGATCAATTATTCATCTTGTTCATGTATGTGTGACTATAAATTCTGCCTTTTCATTCCTTTTCACAGCTTAAATGGCTCCAAAACATGTATCTTAGTTTCTTTATTAGAGTGGTAGTGAACATTTGGGTTTTGTGAATCCCTAAGACAGATCATTCAACATTTTTTTTTTTTTTATTTTCACATTTAGACCTAAAGAAACTAATTGCAAGACACAAGGATTTAAAGATGAGATTTGTGAACAATGCAATGTATCTGAAATATGATCTCCACAACAGAAATCTTAGAGATTTTTCTTCTTCAGAGCATCACAGATGAGAGCAAGGAACACTTGTATGGGCAAGAACATTGAGGATGTGAAAGAGCAAACTAAGAAATTATTTGTGGGGAAAATTTGGGAAAACAAATTGACAATTTATATCTGAGGTGGTATCTTAATTGGCCTCCATTAATAAGGATACTCACTTATTAATAGATTACACAGTACAGTTATGGTCCTATTTTTGCAATTCAAGTTTCACATAAAAGCAGAAGTTTATCTGTGGAGCAAAGATAGAGTTATCATGCAACTAAACTACCATAGACATTGAAAAAGCTACAAATACAGCTACAAATATAGAGAAAGATGAAGCTGATTATTCATCTTTATTGGCTTAATGTGGTATTTCTGTTACTTTGAGGGATTTCCTCTATACTGAGATCACAGGAATGTTGGAGGAGACCAGACCAAGGAAGAATTCAGCAAGTGGCAGATGTATTATAAACGCTGGATGGACGAAGATGCGG
>JAWWEV010000001.1:72643010-72662814 GCA_035583235.1 Hafferia zeledoni | reverse complement strand
GCTTTCCTGAAGCTCTCCTCATTCATCCCAGCTAGCACAGGAACAGAGGCAATTACTACCTGTGCTCCTGTCCCATGGAGTGATCGAGTCAGTTCCTTAAAATCTTTTTTAATTACCCTGCTCTGTGTAATCCCATCTCACCAGTTCCTTCCTTTTTTATCTGAGTGATAATGCACAATAAGACCGTTTTGCTCATTTTGAAGGAAAATGCAGCCCTCTTGTTTCACACTGCACAGAAATTTCCCATCTAAAGTCGATTTGTTGCTCAGAAGGATCAAAAGAAGCTCCAAAAATCAATCAACCTAAACAAAAGTAACCAGAAGAAAAAAAAAAAAAAGCAAAAGAAAAACCCCCAAACCCAGCAGAATTACAGTGAATTATGTTCTCTTTTGCTTTCTGGACCTTGTAAAGCTCACACCCAGCACACAGGTGTGTACCAGTTAGCAGTAGCTTGCCTGGAGTCCTGCCAGATTATGCTCTTTCTTTTATTTGGGATGATATCCAGCTGATAGAAGTGAACAGCTCTAGCCTACATCAAGACACCTAAAAAGGCACAGTCATAATCACTCTCCTAATAATCTCTAATTGCAGTGTGCTAACAAAATGGAATTAATTTCAGCAAAGAGCAGAGCCTACTGCTTTATAAATTAGGTACCATTGTCTTTTTCTTCTATTTTTCACGGAAAAGTGATTTATGAAGAGTGAAAACCATCCTACTTCTGTGAACTCTACAATACTCAAAATGCCACAGACATTTACAATAGGTTTTTGTTGTTTTTTTTTTTTTTTTTTAGGAAAAGTACATACAGGTGTTATGTAGAAACAAAGAAGAACTATAATTACTGCAACTGGTTTATGCAACCTACGGTATGGTAAGTACCAGGTAGTGTTAGTTAGCCGCACTGCGGTGTAGTTTTGGTGAGCTGAGCTACACTGGATTCCTGGAGAAGGTGCCATTAGAGGGCAGCCTTGGGTTTCCCCTGCATGTAAATCTATATGCCAACATGAGTATCCCAGTAGATCTGGGATTTCTGATGGTATAGAGCAAAACTCATTTCATCTTCTTAAAATACACTACAAACTTTCCAGTACATATTTTGCATTCTGTGAGGAAAAAAAAATAAACTTAGTATGGTTTACGCAAATTTGTAATGTATGGGCAGGAGTAGATAATTTTTAAAGGTATTTAGGTACCTTTCCATTATTAACCTTCTTCATTATTAAAAATTTCCTTTTGTCATTGTACTTTGAATAAAACATCACTGGCAGCTCAGTAAGTCCTGCCATAGTACCTGATCACAATAACTTCCATGTGAATGTGCTACAAAAAGAGGTAAATTTGGATTCCAGAACAACAGTCTTTCTTGAATCAGTATGAGATTGGTTTTACTATATGAACACATAACATTATCTTGATATTTATTTTAGGTACCTAGACAATTTAGCATAATTTCTTTTTCTTTTAATTACAGCTTAGTCCAATTATCTGCTGGGTAACATCTATATATTATTTATGATTAAGTAGTGGCATTCCATAGAAATTAGGAAAAATGTTGTACTTAGCACATTAAATTCCAGATAAAATTGTATGCAAAAGTCCTATGTGATTTTTGCTGTAATTTTCTTCTTCATATTATGTAACTCTTTGACACTGCATTGCTTTCCAATTACTCTGCTGAAGTACATTTGCCTGAAACATATGTCTAACCTTTTCAGCTGTTTGAGGGTTGTTTGGTACAGTAATCTCCATCAGTTTAGTCAACTTAAAGATCCCCCACTGATCCCTTCACATAAAAGGTTTAAGGACTTGGAGCTCAGGATCCTCATCACTGTTAGCAGCAGAAGCTCATTCAAAGTACTCTTTTACTCTAGATGAAACTAATCCCTTGTCAGAAAGTAAACAAAGAGTTTTGCATTTCACACAGCTAAACAAACATGCACAGAACAATGACAGAACACCAAAACAAACCCATAAATAACAGTCCCAGGGGGCTTTACTCAGATTTCAGCTGAATACATAAGGACTTTCAAAACGCCAAACTTGCCTAGATGCACAAGAGCAGTATGATACAAATACAGGCTTAAATGACAGGCTCACAGCTCTCTGGAATAGACACATGAAATAATAACAACCATGCAGAAGGTGTGTGTATCCAGATCCTGATAATAAAAGCACCATTTGTATTGCATAAACATGTAAGCAAAAAACATCTATTCCCTCAGGGATCACACTGGCTATAAGAGGTCTCATTTGTTGGATCTAAAATTCCTTAATCTTGTTTTCTACACTCATGGTCCCCTAGTCAACTTTTAACTTTGTCTGTTGCTATTTTTTCATGAGACTGCACAAGAGCTTGGCAGCTTTTGAAACTCCAAATGGCCTGACCTGGAGGCTACAAAATGGTTGGAGCAGTACAATGTACTATGATTTTTTTCACACCAACAAGAATGGAAAAAAAAAAAGCCCAATGAAAAAATATCCGAGACACCTGACATTCCGTCAGATTTTAAAGGTTTTTTTTTGTTTTTTTTTAGCTTTTACTTTCAAAGGAACTGTTTATTCCATACCATGACTTCAGCCTCCTGATCACTGACCCCTATAACATTGGAACTGGCCAGGAAATAAAATCTCACTCCTCTCCCCAGTGCAATGAAGAGCTGGGACAGCATTGGTCTTGAACCAGTGAAATCTCACACTGACCAACAGGTGGGAGCACTTCAATTTTCAGAACACTGATTTCTTACTGTTCAGAGCCAACCAGAAGCCTAATTTCGTCTTGGGATTGGCAAAACAGACACTTTAGAAGAAAGAAAGTGACATGAGTTATTGATCTGTACTTGAACACTAGCAAGTAGGAAAAAACCCCACCCAAATCTAAACTACTGAGCCATTGCAGAGCAGAGTGAAAATCTATGCCATGTGCATCAGTCAAGAAAGAAGTGCTTATCATCCCTACAAAAGACAAACAGTGTTCCCTGAAAGAGTCAGCATGGAAGACTCTCAATCTTTTCTTCAAGCAAGTCAAACATCCCTCCTGTGCAAAGAGAATAGTTAGTTAATAAACTCAAAATCTCTTCCAAACCACCCAGAAAATGACTGCATGGGAGGAAAGAAAAGGTATTCAGGCTTGTTCTTTAAAGCACTTTTTTCCTATTTTTGAGTCAAACCACTTGTCTTTGACACTGAGCATTCTTGAAGTCTATAGCATTGCGGCATAACTATGTAAGTGTTATTCAGTAAGCAATAACATATGGAAGAAACCGAGTAATCTGTTTTCTTGAGAAATCTGAGAGAAAATATTTGCAAGTACCGGCTACAAAAGAGTTATGTAAATAATTGATGAGAACATTAATAATAGTAAGGGAATTTTTAAAAGAGATTATACTGAAGGAATTTTGATTTAATTTTTCTCAACTAGAAGATACTTTCATTGCTTTAGCTTTGGTATTTTATTAAAGTAAAAAACCACTATGATACCTGGATTAAAATTTTTTCTTGTTTATCTTGGGTTTATTGTTTTGAACGGTCAATTTCATTCTGTAGTAGAGCTTCCTTAAAGACTTGTTCAAGACTTCTCATGCTTTTCTCTGCCTTTCTTTTTATAGCCAGTATTTATATTTTTTAATTAACTGTTTTGTACACTTATAATGAGTTTAAATTGGATAGACTTTACATACATTATGTGAAATCAGCTAGATAAATTTCTCATATTCATTTAGGATATTCTGGGCTTATCAAAAGTATTATTGCTAAACATGGAATACTTTTAACAACTTCTTGACACACTAGAATTAATCCTCTTTCACTTTTTTATGGGTGCCAAACTTAGAGGTCTCTGACCTTGCAAATTCTAGAGCATGTGCTTAATTTTAAGCACAAGGGATCTCATCAGCTTTAAGTCATCACATCCAAGTAAGTTAATGATGTCTCATGCACTTTGATGAACCTAAAGCTTCGATCTTTATAATTCAATGACAAAACACTGGCTTCATTCGTCTTATCAAAACAATGCAGGGATAGATAAATTGTAAATGTAACTTCATTATGTTATTAATTAGCTTTAAAAAAATTGAACATTATTCATGCAGATATTTTAAGATTAAAAATCACCAATACAAGCATCATGGAAATAATATATATTTATATTAACTATCTCCCTTCTCCCAGCATCATATTTTTTTATTTTTTTGCTACTTTTCCCTTTTCACTTCAGTCTTCTTTATTAGTATATTTGGATCAAATAAAACAGTGCACGATAAAACTAGATTACTAAAGCCACAAAGAATTTTCAAATTAAATTTAACACCAGCAGGTTAGTAAATTGCTTTACAGTTGTATTTCTCTTAATCACAACTGCATCCGCTTGTAGAGGCGGTTGGCTAGTAAGAGACACTTCCATACATCTTAAAGACAGTGAGTCTTACAGACTTTGTGGACCACCTAGAAGATGTGCTTAGGTTAAATAATTTTTTTTTAAACTTCCTATATACAGAAACTCAATTAACTCTCTTATGTCTTTGCAGCATAAAATTTTAGCTCTGGCTAGCAGTGAAGATTTATTTTTCCTGCACATTCTTTGATTGTATAGCTAGCTTCAAGAAAGCTTTCCAGGCCTCAGCAACAGAGTACTGTGGGTTGAGACAGTATTGTATTAAATGATGCAATAGTAATATAAATGAACTATAAATAGATAATCCTCTGAGTTTAAGGGTTTTTCAGAACTCAGTGTCATAGAAATGAGCCAGGCAACAGATATGAAAAGTGACTGAAAGAAACCAATCAAAAGATTATCTGAGAAAAGTTGAATGTGTAAAGAAAACTCTGTCCAGTTGTTTAGAATAAGAAAAGAAAATACCATTTGCTGAGAGTAGAATGTAGAGATCCATATTGTAAAAATTGCTGAAAGAATAAAAGGAAGGATGGATGCCGAAATTTTTAATTGTGAGCCTCCAAGTCCAGAGAATGTCTGATGAGCAGTAATTAACTTCTGTATGAAAACACATTCAACTCTTGTATTGTTCTGCTTAAATCATTATTTTCTTGGGCTAGCAAAAGCTAGAGATGGTCAGTGCTGGAATACCTGCATGACTTCTGAGTCTGCGTGCTTGGAGAGACAACTGAGCTGGAGCGAGGCAGCCTCTGGAAGCAAGGTCATGCTTTGCAGGAAGATTACAGAGCTCTGGTTCATATAAGCAGGGAGAAGACAAAAAAGACCAAAGCGTAATTACAGTTGAGACTGAACAGTGTTGTGCCATGTAACACACATTTCTGGATAAGAGGGCCGTGGGACAGCTTTGGTATCCATGCCAAGGAGGCTGAGCCACTGGAGAGCAGGCTGGGCAATGGCAAGGCAAGAGAGAGCTGAGGGAACCTGAATTTAATTTAGGCCAAATATTGCAAAAGTCCAACCCAACAGCAGATGCTGGGTTAATGTCCTGGTCAGTCCACTGTTGGAGGAGACCTGACCAAGGAAGAATTCAGCAAGTGGCAGATGTATTATAAACGCTGGATGGACGAAGATGCGGAGACCCGGGACCCCGGGCAGCGCGTGCCGCGACTGGATCGGGACCGGGGGAACTTGCGAACGGGCATTTCCCCAGTTTAAATGTTATACCCTTAAGATGGCTTCCCTGTTTCTTCTTCCCACAATCCCCTGGAATTTTCCCGCCAACCTGTTCCTGATTGGTCCCAGTTTGCTGCACTGCACCACTCTCCTTATATGGCCATGTTTGAATCCTGCTCTCTGATTGGTTTTCTCTTGCTCCTCCCCTCACCCCTCCTCTTAATTTGCATACACCCAATGAGGTGCCTTGCTCCTCCCTGTCTCCGCCCCTTTCCCCACCCATGTTCTGGAAAGTTCCATGCTCCCCCATATAAGCAGGTGCACTCAAATAAACTGGCTTTTCCTCGTGGACTCCTGGCCGGTGTGGACTTATTCTGTTCGGGGGGGTTGCCAGGCTGGGAGCGGGAGGAACCGACCTAAGCTTCTGAGGGGCCTGATCCTATAGAGCACAGCTTGCTGTTTGCCGCTTTCCTAGCCTTGCTCCTGGAAGCGAAAAGCCCTTCCACTGTATCAGAGGGCCTTTAATCCACTGAGACAGGAGACCTACTGCGACTACATGGATAGTACTGTAAAAAGGAAGAAAATATGAGAATTTTAGTTTTTTTCACTAATGTGGGCACATTAAATCTTTTTCTCCTGTGACACAGCTTGAGATGAAAGGATTCATAGAATTAAGACCTCTGCCTGTACTAATATGTTGAATGATGCCAAGGCATCATGCTTTGCAGCATTACTCTCTCTGCTGTTCATTGTTATGCTGCTATTTCCAAGCAGAGAGTCATGGCACTTCTCACTGCAGAGGTTCAATGGACAACCCAGCACTGATGTAGTGCATCTAGGTCATCTGAGATCAGGCTACTGAGAAAGGGCAGGCTGAGAATAGTCTTTTCCCTCTGCTCAGGAACTTGAACCCTACTACCTAGTTTGCCTGAGCTGCATGTCAGAATGCTAAGCAAGGTCACTTGCCTTGTTGAGACCAATCTTCACTTCCCAGCTTGAACTTGGGCTACCTGGGTACTGTGGACTTACTTGTTTGGCCATTGCTAACCTCCTGGCTGCATCTGTCACCATCCCTGTCCTGAACCTGGTTTCCTGATTGAGAACTGTGGGGACTGTGCCAGCAGAACCACAGGCTGAAAGGGACCTCTGGAGATCACCTAGTCCAACGCCCCTGCCAAAGCAGGGTCACCTGGAGCAGGTTATACATGAATATATCCAGGTGTTTTTGCAATGTGTCCAGAGAGGGAGACTCCACAACCAGCCTGGCCAGCCTGTTCCAGTGCTCTGCCACCCTCAATGTAAATAAGTTCCTTCCTCACTTTGCGGTGGAAATGCCTTGTGTTTTAGTCCAAGGCCATTGCTTTTTGTCGTGTTGCTAGGCATCACTGAAAAGTCTCGCACCATCCTCTTGGCACCCACCTTTGAGATATTTATATACGTTAATGAGATCGCCTCTCACTTTTCTTTAGACTTAAGAGACTCATTGAGTTGTTGCCTTGTCATCCTCCCTCAGCCTTGACTTCTGGCTCTGTGCCCTGGTCCCTGGCACAGGCCTTGGGAGCTACACAAGGAGTCAGCTATAACTAATGACATGGGATGTGGGTTAGACAACCTTAATCTGGAGTCAGAGGAATGCAATAATATGGATGAGGCCAGTCACTACTAGTGTTAAATTTATAAGTGTACATTTATATAAGAAGTCATAGAGAGGCCTAGTGATTTCCATCCTAAACTATGGAAAGCTGAGATGTGAGAGGCTGAGCACATTGTCAGGGCACACAGATTTGGATCAGAAGAGAGATTTAATTGCTGTGGTTTGTCACAGGGCTCTCCCAAGGGACATGGAGTGAGGGCAAAAAGAACAAACTGGGAAAGTGATGTGACAAGGGGCACCTGGTGCTGGATTTGAAGGTGATTGTGTCAGGTTGACCATAAGTGTATACATAAATATATTGTAGTTAAGAATAGTTATCCTTCTTTTATCCATTTTCTAATTAAAGTTCCTTTTCTTAAATTTAACAAAGAGTGACGTGATTATTGTGGAGGAATCCTCTCCTCTGCTTTTTGGTAAACATTTCAGTTTCTTCCCTCAAACTAAGACAGTGCCCAAGGGTGCACCTGGCTCGGAAGGGCCATGGCTGGCAGGGCAGGACTGTGGGAGCTGGAGACCAGCTGTTCTGCAGTGTCACTGGGAAAGAGGCTGATGGCACTGGGGGCTGGCATGGGGTCCTGGGCTGTGGGTAGGGGTAGCCCTGGAGGGGCTGGCTAGGGACAGCCACACCTCAGGACCCTGTCATATATTTATAACATTTATACTGCTATGGATTTTTGTAGCTAGTTCTCTAACAGACAATTTTAATTTCCCCCCCTACTTTTTATTTTCACTAAAGAAACAAAATTGCAGAGTAACTTTGTATGTGGATTTCTACATTCTGTATTTGAGTCAATGACACACTGTTTAGCTTTTATTGATAATCCTCAGCACCCAGTCTCAAAAATTTTCTTTAGCATTAGTACAGATAGTGAATACTGGTTGGAAAAAAAATGAGCAGAAATTCATCAGGAAGCAAGTGGTGGTTGCAGTAAAAGAAGTTTCATCCTAACAGAGAAAAATAGGAATAGACAACTGACACTGCAGATTAAATCATAGCATCATAGAATCAATCAGTGAGGTGTGAAAAGTACCTTAGACAGGGGCAGTTGTCAATACCACATTAGCATTTCTCTTAGCTGTTGATGATTTTCTTTCATAAAATAGCATGGGCACTAGTGCTAAAAACCCCTTACCTTACTCAGTATCTCACCTTTTATGTATGTAAATTCCACTTCCATTTTACAAGCAGGTATGTATGACTTTATTTAAATCATGTATTATGTTTTTATTACATTTTCTTTCATATTGATATGTGGTTTATTAAAGATTTTTTAGGAAATGGGTTCATTTTTTGTACCTTTTTGTCTCAGCTGGACAAATAAAAAGTAACCTTCTGGTCCAGCACAGTTTCAAACCTCAACAAATAATCTGTAATTAAATCATCTTCACAAATGAAATTAACTCATACTCCTCATGAAAAATGGCTGAACTTCTCCCTAATTTGCATATCATTTAGCATTTTCATTTTTATTTTCAACATTTTGCAAGTAAAGAATTTTCCACTTTCCGCTTTTGCATAAACATCATATAATTGTGTTAGATACACTCAAGATCACATATACTTGGAGAATTAAAAATTATTTTCCCTTAAAAAAATTGGATTTTCCCTATTTTATCTCCTTTTGTAGACAGGAAAATGGTGGATATTTGAAAAAGAAAATCTCAACGTTCTTTGAGGTACTATTTTAACAATTCTTGTGCACTATTTGAAGCCTCTCACTTGCTTGATATCTGTGTCTGTAGTATTCATTTGTTGTACTTATACAAACCAGAAAAAATTCTCTTGCTATTGTACATGCTTTGGAAAATGATGCAAAGGTGATTTAGTAGCAGTTTCTGAACAGTATTCTGAGCTTCCTAAAGTAGACTCAAACCTTATACACTGAATATGAAAGATGCAACATTTGAACATATATTTCTTCTTTATACAGTCTTGAGTGTCATGATTAGGATGACAATGATTTTAATTTTTAACTGGTTTTCATTAATTCAATGCAAACACAGTGGGACCATTCCACAGATTACAGCAATACTGTATGAACACTTAAAATACACCAATTTCCATCTTCCCCTTTCATATTTTTACTCCCTTTTTCGGCATTCAATGTGCATCAGCTCCAGTTCTGTCACTTTACAAGAGCAGCATTCTGAAAGACTGTCATGTATTCTGTGAGTTTTCCTGTGACTTCATGGGATTAATTTTATCTGTGCTTCTATTCACACTGTGGCTACATCTGAAATTTTAAAGGCTTTGATGTCTTTTGAAGAGATGTGGGCACTGCTTTCTCTTAAATTCATACCTACACTTTCCACCAAAGAACTAACAATGGCACATCTAAAGTATTTAATTGACAGGGGCAGAACTGAGGTCTCTTCTTGCCTTCTATAAAATAATAATAATGGAGAAAGGTCACCTAGCCATCCATCTGGACAACACTTTTCTTAATATATACAAGGATCTGGAGCTATTATTTCAGAAGCCTGTTGGTCATCATAACCAAAGATACTGTTCAAACTGTTCCAAGATAGCTTTATATTTCACAGGATACATGACCTGTAGAGTCTTGATCCTGAAATCTGAAGTAATCTCTTATTTTATTTTTCAAAAAGTTAATCTCTTGATTGGGACAATGAAGGATTTGTGAGCTATTGCATTAAAATACTGTAATTATATTCTAACTTTCAATGTTAAAACTAAAAAAAACCCCAAACTTTCGCAGATGTTTCATAGAAACTCTTCACTTGCAATTTCATGGCATAATACGATGGTAATAGGAGTGAAGATTAAAATAGTAGAAATTTTTGGGATTGCTCATTGCAAATTATTTTCCTTTAAAGGCTTACTTGTGAGTTCATACAGGCCACCTACAAAAGAAATTGAAGACTTCTACTTGTTTTAAATAAATTATCAAGTACAATAGCCCTTTACATTATCTCAGTGAGTAACTCTGGAATTATCTAGGATTCCTAAATTCCTATGTATGAATTTTTACTGAAGTAGATGCTCATTAAATTAGGAAAATATGGGAGAAATTTTGGTTGTTAAGAGTCTGAAAGGAGGAAGCGTTTTTCATTCATGAATGGAAAACCAAACAGCATTTACCTTGATTAAACTAGGCATTTTTACTACATTACAAAAGAATTAGGTGGCTCTTCAGATCTGCCATATTTATGTTGCATTTCACTTTCTCAATTTTTAATAGCAGCTTTAAGACGGAGGTTATTAGATGTTTTGGCATAGCCTCCAAGTCCACTGTTGGCTCAGCCAGTCCCTATTGAATTGTCATAATCACAGTCCACAACACTTTTTTCTGATGGAAGACAACTAGTCCATAAAGGAGCTCAATGAAGTATGTGTAGTTTTTATCATAGTGCAGTTTTCCCCAGATTTACATGTTCAGCCTGGTTAACTGATGCAGGAGAAAATGAAAGTAATTCAGTTTTCTACCCTTTAGTTGTATTCCATCCCACTCTACTATAGAAACAGTTCCACACAAAAGACTAATTGTCGGACAGACTGTACCTGTTTGGGTTTATTAGTGTTTGCTTTGCATCTCGAACCTGAGCTCTGTCTCCCTGCAAGTCAGTGAGAGAGCTCCCACAGACCTCACAGAAGTTACTGTTTCACTGGAGGGTTCAGGTTAGCACTTGCCAGATCTCTGGCAGATTACAGCCCTAAATGCCTCCCTTGCTTGTGTTAATAACCCAGAAAATCTGACTGACCTATGTAGAGAAAGAAAGTTGTGTATAATTTTTTTAGTCGTAGTAGTAAACAATCCCATCCTTTACCCACTACAGGACTTGTACAGCTGTCTCACCCCTTCTACTTCCTACATGTTTCTTTTCTGCAGCAGAAAACTGACATCTGTCCAAGTTCTCAAATTTCCAGTGGAAAAGAACACTACATTTGGACTAAACAAATGTTCAGTGGCACAGATCTTTCTGTGGAATTATCAAAACAAATCCATCTCACCAAAGAACAAAAAATACCTGTTTTTCACTGCAAACCTTCACTGGAGTTCAATCTTTTTTTTTTTTTTCCCCCCCCCCCCCCCCAAATGGGTGAAGGCGCACTGTTCTGTCACTATCAGAGTTTTCAGGTACGTTTTATGGATAATGATGTCTTGCTGAAGTGTATTTGCAATTTTTATCAAAAGTGAACATCAGTTCTCCTCTCATTTATTTCTCTGGATTTCAAAATATTTTAAAATAAAACAGTGCCATTTTATGTTTTCACAATGCCTATCCATAAGGAATTCCTAAAACATCAGTAAAAAAGAAAGTTTTGTTACTTTACATATGTAGTTGTTTTTTCAACAATTGGAATCACACAAAATCAAAACTGTACTCAAAAAAGCTTGTCTCAGTCACAGGACTCATTTGCCACAGCCAATATTTTAAATGATTCCTTAACCTCTAAAAATGACTGACTTGAACCCCACACATAAGCACATTTAAATGTCATAACCTGGTCGTTAGCAGGAGGAACAGAAAGATAAAAAAATTCTAGAGAAACCCTAAGTGAAGATTTATTTTTTATGCACTTGCTCACACATATATTAGAGTTACCACAGCTAAAAATAATTACTGAGGAGTAAAGAAAAGGACAGAGAGCTGAGTTGAACTCTGTGAAGTTCAAATGTGCAAACCCTCTCTGTTCCAGAAGTGAAGTGACATTCTCTGGCTTGGGTGGCAATTTGCATAATCTGGAAAAGCTTTTTTCTTATCTTCACATAGTTGTGCTTGCTCTGGAATGATCAATTTTCAAGGAGCATTTCCAAATGTATGCAAAAAGGGCTGCTCTTGAACCTCTGTATTCTCATATCCATTTGGAACACACATTAGGAGTTTGCTAAACCTCTGACTCACTTATAATACTGCTTACATGACAATGATTCACTTCTTAAATAGCTACCACAGATAAATAGTTAAACACAAGTTTAGAAAGAACAGAAATCATTTGAGAAATCATCTTGATGCTTGAAAGCAAATCACGTTTTGATACAAGGTCATACTGTGCAATTATGTGTTGCCAATGTTACACATCTTGGATGAACTACAGAAAATACAGGTGTTCATCAAAGCTATTTTAACAGTGTCTGTTTTTCCAAAAACAGTGCAACATAATGCTATATTGCTTTTTTCTGTCCATGCGAACTCTACAAGGAATGAAAAAGATTAAGTTGAAGATATTATCAGTAGCTGTTGGTATCTCAAAGACCTGAAAGTCTTATCACTTACATCCTTTGATTTGCATTCTGTGATACAAATGACCATTGTGGGTCTGAAGAATGCTTCCTAATGATTTTTTTTTTTAAATCAAAGATGAATAGAATTTTATTGAACCCCTGAAAGATTTTTCAGAAGTTAATACAGCTGCAAAATACCATTGAGAAATGGTATTCATTGGTTTGGATTTTGTTGGTTTTTGTTTTTTTGTTGTTGTGGGGTTTTTTTAATCCTCCTCCCCTTTTCAAATGAAAGACTGAATATTCAAATGGTCTCATATTTCAAAAGATGGGTAATACAATTCTGTAAGCACTAGATTAAGAAAAACTGAATATTGGGCTAAGTAGGCTTTTAGGCATTAAGAAACTTTCCAATATTTTGTTCCTCAATGTCTTAACCATTGTAGGCTTAGGGTTTTGATATTTCTCTAACATAACTTCCTAGCTGTGTACTTCAGATAATATTTTACTTTTTCAGTAAAGCAGCATTATGAGAAGAAATACATTAAAAAATATTCTCATTATGCATTAGTGAGAAGAATATAGTGCTGGCCCAGGTGAGTCTGAGCTATGAATAATTTTACTGAAGGTAAGCTAAAGGATTCAAAGTTATGTATCAAGTATAACCAGATGTCTTCACAGGGATGCTTCAAAAATATTTTCCTGGAGATTCATTTATTATCCCATTTAAAAAGCCTATAACATAGTATGCAACCATTTAATATCCACTTGAATTACTGTACATTGTCACTAATTTTATTAAATAAAACCAAAAGCTCTTAATGAGATTGCTCCCTTTTCCAATTCTTACTATGTATACAGTAAAAAAAAAAAAAAAAAAAAAAAGCAAGCACAGTCTCTGAGTTTCAGTTTGCTCCTTGAGCATTTTCATCTGCAGAATTTAGTGAAAAAAGCATTAACTTTGAAGGTACCTATGAAATGTCATAGACAAGAAAAAGCATAGACTGCTTCCCCCNNNNCCCCGCCCCAGTCTTTGTACAATTGTCCTTGGCAAGATGAAATAAGTGAAATGAATCATGTGCTGTCACCATTATTGAGCAAATCCTGATGGCTTTAGCTTGAGGTTAAGGTTAGAAAATCTCTCTGAATATTACAGCTCACCTTCTCTCTCCATATCTCAGGCTGAAATGTCCTTTTTGAAAATCTGTTACTGCCTCCCTCCAAATCAATGCAATCAGACTTTGCTGAAAAAGTGAAAAATTATTTTCTTTAGCTTTTGTGTGTTTCTCTGAAAGCAAACAAAAACTCTTGACATTTTCTTGAACTCCTGAGGTAAAATTCCATGTTATTTATCTAGGGGTTCTGTCTTCACATCTCAAAGCAAACTCTGCTCGATCTTTCCCTGATGGTAAAGTTCTTTGTTGATTAATATTACTGTACTAATACCATAATAATACTATTTTTTATTTCTGCATAGAATTTCACTTTTGCACACACAGAAAAGCTATTCTGTTAATTCATTTTTTTTTTTTTCAAATTATGACTGGAGTAGCAGTATGCATTTCACAGAGATGATGCTACAGAAATTAAAAGTATTTGCAGTGTAACAATACTGGGAAGAGATAGTGTTGCTATAGGGAGATTTCAATGCATTCATTGTAAAATGAAGCCAAAAATAAACTGACATGCTGTCAAGTGCTGTGATAAAATCTCAGGGTAGTCCCAATTCATCAAGGTGAATAATCTATGTGAACATGTTATGCCTCTTACTAAGTTTGCTCACAGTAGGAAGAGTGACTTAGTTTGAGAAAATGATGAGAGACACATCTGGATCTGAGAACCTGTAAGCATCTGTGCCCAGCAATACTGTGCACAATAATAATGACCAGACAAAAGAGATGAAAAATTAAATCATCTGAGGCTAGTTACATAAATTTTCTTTATGAAGTTAATTGAAAAGGGCTGAAAATAGCCAAAATTTTACAGGCAGGCAGGAAAAATAATAAAATAAATAAATAATTTGTGAGAAAAGTGACCTGTAGAAGTCATATTCTCTAATAAATATAAGAATAGAAACACTCCTTCCTTTAATTTTAAATAAGGTTCTCAGTCACCTGCATTCTGAGGAAGAGAATGATGATAATTCAATGAAAGGTTTGTTTATATGTCTGTGAATAACTTAGAAGGATATGCTAGATGGGATTCAAGATCAGGCCATATAACTGAAAATATGGTGTAAATATTAATCTGTTCTTGTGCGTTCAGATCAGTTGCCTAAACAGAGAGGTGTGCAGTGCTATCTTTTTTATCTAAGGCTGTCCCACATGTATACCATCTGCCTTCCCAGACTGAACAGGTCTCCTGCAGTCATGTGCCCTATCTGCCACAATTGTGCAGATCTCAGCTGTCACTAAACATATACATGTGGACAAGTTAATAAAGCCCCTAATCACTACGGGTAATGGAGCTTTAGAACTCTTCAGCTGACCAAATGAAGGTGCCTAATTTATGGAGACACAAGCAGCTTTCAAAATACCACTGACTGTACTGTCTAGAGGCTTGATTTAGGAGCACACGTAAAGGCACTTTCATAACATCTGAGATACAGAGAATCAGAGACACATGCTTAGGGCTGGCAGATGAGACCTGCAGAGAAGCTACTTTCACACAAGACCTAAGGACATTTCAAAATGTATTGATTTTCTATCTATAGGCAAATTAATGCAGAATACAGTGATCCTTATGGGTCCCTTTTAACTTTAAGTGTTCTATGATTCCATGATTTTTTGAAATGAAAGCAGTATGCATACATATCTAGGTAGAGAAATGCAAACTCAATTGAGCTATTGAGTTTAAACCTAACAGATAACAGTAATGTGGCAAAATTTTTTGCATTCTCTATTATACAAATTTTCCATTTAGGATTTTTTCCCCTTTAATTCCCTTAATGCATACTAGAGTCCACCTTGTTTCCTGCTAGTTTTAGTCAGGCCTTCATTTGGTTGTCATACCTAATTTTTTACAGCATGAAGATGTTTATGTGTAAACTGCTGAGCCTTTAGATGCTCCTCCAAAAGGCCATGGTTCCTGTGTAACCTTGCCACACTGTGTGAACATGTCAGGTACCTCAAAAGGTCTCAGATTGCAACAGACACTTATTTAGACAAGGAAACAACCCCTCAATATTTCATTATTAAAAAAAAAAAAGACACCATTAAAGGGTCTTGATAATGGCCTCAGCACACAAAAATAGTGGTAACTATATGCAAAACACCAACATAAAAAGACTTCCTTACACATTAGATCCTGCAACCTTTACAGCATTTTTATATTCTGTTGTCATTGCTGCTGTCTATTAAGCCACAACAAAGATAACAAGCTTTAGCATAGTCAATAAGTTCTGTTTTGCACAAACTTCATGCATTAAAAATGCAAGCAATATTCTTAACTGGTATTTCTGGAGTAAGAAGGCACAGTGGGTTAACAATCCAGTGACCTATTCTCACTTACCCTCAGACGATATAGAATGCCATTGTACTCATGTCAGATTCACTTAAAATGAAATTAATTTTTTGTAGAGCTACTTCACACTGTGAAATGATGCAAATGAAAAAAAAGTCTTGGATTTCCCCCACAATTTTGCTGAGTTCTGACTACATTTACATTCACAGAAATTCAGAAGAAGGGAAAAATATTCTTTTAGGTAGAAAATATGTAAAAATAAATTTTAGAATTCTTCATTCAGACAGAACTCATAGAAATAGTTAGTGACTCCTCTGCATCAGGGAGAGGGAGGGGCAGGGTAGGTACTGAGAGAGGGGCAGAAATGTTGCAAGTTTCTTTCTGGTTTTTAACAAAATGGTATAACAACAAACGACAAGATAAAACATGTCTAGTAAGACAGAATGAGAAGAAGAATATGGATAACAAATAAATCTTACACACCTTCAGATGGAACCTGTTCAGGCAACATTCATGCAGCATCAGATGGACACAGGATGGATTTTCCCAGTTCATGCTGCACAGGCCCTCAGATGCCTCAATGGGATATTACATAATTTTCTTACAAGAAAACAACTGTGTTCATAAAGGGTATTTGCATGACAACTTCTTGCCGCACTTCTACATAAAGGCAAGGCATAAGTGGCGTAATTACCAATACAAAAGTGGAAGCTGTCTGGAAGCTCCCTGTTCTGAGTTTATCTGTAGCCAAGAGATTTGTGCAGCCCAGCAGAGCCTGAAGGCCACCCTGGACAATGCACAGTGCAACAGAGGCTTGCACCTACTCAGGTTAGCTGTATTATTGGATCACTACTGCCTTAGGTTTCATCAGTTTTCTTGCCAGCTTCATTACAGTGACTGAAAGTATTTTGGAAAGTAAGATCATCTAAAAATCTCCAAGGTAATGAAATATTTATCCTCCAGGTATATTTAGCCTTTAGAGAAAAAATATGAAAAAGCCATAAACAGAAGCATGTTTTAGTCAGTGTAACCAAAACTGAGTATCCCCCAAGGACAACGTCAGAACAAGCAAATAAAATGGACTTGGAATCTCTCTGAAATACCCCCTGCATAAACTCAGTTTAGTTCACATGAGCTATGAAAGGAGAACCCTTTGATAAGGGAAAATATTATTATAGTCTTATGAAGTTAAATATAAAAAAGTCTGTTCTCTCCACAGCCATACACCATAATTGCAGTTTAGTCTGACTAGTTTGACTGAATACTGCGAGATCAGTAAAGGTGGCAGAATCTTGTCTGAAATTTTAGTAAAACTCCCATAAGACAGACCACATACATACAAGAATAGTTTTATAATAAAACATCCAATAACTTATGCCTTCATCTGCAGGATAAATATTATAAGAAAAAAAGACTAGATTTTTAGCTTGTATAAAAGTACCGGTATAGCAATCTGAATAGGTACATAACTGTCACTATGCTCCTTGTTATTTTGCAAGAAAACTTCAGTGGTACATTAGGCACACAATAGAGGTTGCTAAGAAACGAGAAACCAACTCTTGACAATAATGGAAGCTTACTTGTAACCTCAAGAGAAGAATGCTGAAGGTTTTAGTAAAGAATAAAGGAAAGCAAAGAAAACGTAGGTATAATTTTTCCATCTTACTTTAAAAAAACCCACTTATTTAGATCTCACACTTAGACCTTGCTTTTTAAGTCAATCCTTGCTTTACTTTTCTTCATTGCTAAAAATGAGATTTTATTTTTAAGTGCTGCCAAACATGAAGTAGTCATATACTTTTCTCCATTGAAAGAATTTATTAAAAGGAAGATTTCTATCCTGGATATACAGAAGGTCACCTTCACATTTAAGTGAAAGCATATTTTGCATGACAGATCTCTGGATCAAACCCTTAGTGTTAAGCCTTTCATAGAAAGAGAAAACCATTGATCAGATATTGCTTTGTGAGATCCATACATGCTTTGCCAAAAGTAACTTCCTGAACTATCTCCTCCAATCAGAATGAGGAAAAGTTATGTGTAAAATATCAGTTTTGTAACATTAACTGGGTTTGGGTTATAGAATTGGTATTCATTCCTAGAATCACGCTATTGTAATATTGAATGTTAAAATTCAGATATGACTAACTAAGCCATAGTTAAGCTGGAAAAGGAGGCTTTAGACAATATGTACTAGTCTAAAATGAGTACATGGTTAAAGAGGGAGAAATGTTAAATATATGTCAGTTAACATAAAGCATTTTCCTTCACTAATTTTTTTAATGGAACTTAATACAAATAAAATCATTAAGGGACAGTTTAATATCGAGTTTTAAAGACATTACTTTGAAACATATAGAACTATATTAAGAATTATATCTTTTTTATGATGTAAATTTTATTATGTGAAAATTTTATCTGTTAAACTAATTATTTGTTATAGCATTCATTTAGCTTTGGGTCTAAAAAGTCTATGGAAATAGATAAAAACAGGTTTTTGATTTGGGTATCCCAGCATATCTAAGCACCTCTGCATCCAAGAAAAAGAAAAATAAGAAAGAAATAAAAACACAATAGCAAGACAAACAAACAAAGCCAAAGGGAAAAAAAAAAAAAAAACCAAAAGAAAGGAAACCCTGCTTTTAAAAATTTTGGTTCTAAATGGAACTAAAGTATGACAATTATATGTGACTAGTAATGCACTGTGGGTTTATTTTCTCAAAGAATGAATATGGATTGTTTTTAAAAACAAAAAATATTCAAGTTCATATATTTGTTTATATGTAGCTATTTATTTTTATTGTCTATAGAGGTAAATAATTTTTTTTTTTTTTTGTAAATACAGGAGGAACCTTGAGGATCATCTAGTTTGAGCACCCCTGCCATGGGCAGGGACACCTTTCACTGGATCAGGTTGTTCTAAGTCCTATCCAATATGGTCTTGAAAACTTCCAGCAATTAGGCATCCACAGCTTCTCTGGGCAACATCTTTCAATGTCTCACCATCCTCTCAGTGAAGGAGTTATTCCTAATTTCTAATCTAAATGCACTTTTCTTTAGTTTGAAAGCAATCCCCCTTCTCCAGTCACTACATGCCTTTGTAAAAAATCCCTTTCCAGCTTTCTTGTAGGCCCCCTTTAGGCACTGGAAAGCTGCTAGAAGGTCTTCATGGAGCCTTCTCTTCTCCACACTGAACAACCCTAACTCTGTCGGCCTGTCTTCATAGGAGAGGTACTCCAGTCCTTTGATTATCTTTGTGATCCTCCTCTGGACTCATTTCAACAGGTCCATGTTCTTCTCATATTGGGGACACCAAGCTGGACACAGGACTCTGGATGGTGACTCATGAGAGTAGAGCAGAGGGAGAGAATCACCTTTCTCAGTCAGCAGAAGTTGAAGAGCACTTTTATTTTGCTTAAATTTAGCATCCAGATCTGGCCGGCAGAATAGGTCTCTATACTCCACTGACTATACTAACTCAAATAAATGAGGCAAGATAGCTCAGGATGATCTCAAATTACATGGCTTCTATCCTTAGAAAATTCAGATATAGCTTCTTATTTTCAGCTCAATAAGAAAATAAAGCCTCTACATTGATTATTTTTTCTAGTGATTAAATTACTTTGTGTAACAGATTAAGTAGAAAGAGACTTCTGTACTTCCAATAAATGCAGTTTCCTTTTTTCCAAGCTGTTAGCATTACACAATTTGCAAGCTGGGGGGAAGGTTGGCTTTGGGTATGTTGTGGGGGGCGCTTAGCAATTCGCAGTGTTGCTACTGTCACTGGCCTCTCAATATTTTTCTGTCTACTTGTCTGAGGAAATTAACAACTTTGATTTCAGAATAAGATACACAAAGAGTCCTTCTATAAATACATTAATAACAAAAGGAGGGGCAAGGAAAACCTCCATTCTCTGTTGGACTTGGAGGGAAAT
>JAWWEV010000001.1:72618092-72641937 GCA_035583235.1 Hafferia zeledoni | reverse complement strand
TTCCAGAGAGAGTAATCAGGCATTGGAATGGCCTGCCCAGAGAGGTGGTGGATTCACCATCCCTGGAGATTTTAAACGCAGATTGGACGTGGCACTGAGTGCCTTGATCTAGTAAATGGACTGGAGTTGGACCAAGGGTTGGACTTGAAGATCTCGGAGATCTTTTCTAACCCAATTGATTCTATGAGTCTATGATTTATACCAGCCCCCTTCCATACTCCAAAAGCACTAAATATCTGCTTTGCTGTCATGACGAAAATATTATTACTCTAGCATCTGGGACAACTCACATGCATAGCATTAGGCAGTTTAAAATATATCATCCAGCCAGAAATTATGTCTATTCAAAATAATGACAATAAATATGATTGACTTTATAAAGGTTAATTTCAGTTTAGCTTAGAATATGTGGTGGGGTTTTTTTGTTAATGGTAAACTTCCTGATGAAAATTTTCTTAGTTATTTTCCCACTTTCACAGAACTTAGCTTATTTCAGCTCACCCAAAGTCCTTTTCAGGACTTTTTGCTGTTTAAAATAGTTTAGGATCATCACTTGTATCTGCTAATGAAATTCACATATATTTGCAGAAAACCAGGACCACCCATCCTGGATGTCAGACTTTAAATAAAACTGAGAGTGGATTAGTGTGGTACAAGGACTGCTTCACAGAGAAATAACACAGAATGCTGGAGTTTCAACTGATGTTAAATATGAAGTGAGATAAACTGTAAAGCAATATTTTACATTGAATTTGCATAGATAATATTTTTGGAGGGACAGCCACTTGAGCTGCTGTTACAAAGTTCATCCAAGAATAACTTCTACTGGAATTGTGAAAAATCTATTATTTTGTTTGAGAAAAGATAGTCACCAGTGTAAAGCCTACATCACACTTCTAAACAACTTGTCTAATATGAAGTTCTGATGCAGAAGTGTTGCAATCTATTTGTCCTTCATTTAAGACCACTTAGGATCTTTAGTTCTTGGACTAAAAATTTAATCTCAAACCCAAAAAGTTATGAAAAAGACTCAGTTTCTTAGTTGAAGCAAAGCATGCACTAACAAAGCTATTTGTCTTTCTGCAGACAGCTTGCATGGTTTTGCAAGACATTGTTTTGCATAATACTTTTGCACAGTATTATGCTATTTTCTCACTGTAGTGAACAAAAGAACCTGAAGGTATCATACTGAGTATTCTCTTTAGCAAACATAGGCTTATCCATTTCAGTATTTAGAATACTGTAGATTATCAGAATAAGAGAACTACAAAATTACCCAGGCTGGAAGGGATGTCAGGAGGTCTCTAATCCAACTTCCATTCAAAGACAGTTCAGCACTGATTTCATACCAGGTTTCTTAAGGCTTTGTCCAGCTTAGTCTTGAAGACCTTCAAGACCAGCGTTGTCACAGTTCTTCATTCATTCATGGAAGATCAATTCCTTCTGTTAATTTCCCAGGCTGTGTGCATTTGTGCACATGCATCTCAGATAGACCACCTCCTAGTGTTCTTTATCCTTCATAAGACCTCACTTACACTCATCATCCTGCCCCATGTACCTTTGTTTTACCTTTCTTCCCTTAAATGCAAGTTCTTATTACCATCTGATGACATGAACATTTTAAAAATCTTCATCACTGTCTGGCAAGTCTTGTTGTCAAGAATGTTCATCCACACTTTGTCAAATAGATCTCATGTCTCACTAGCAGTCCTCGTTCCTTTGAAGTCCCTGTCATAAAAATCAAAGCACTGCTTGTGACAACTCCAGTCATCCACTTGTTATCTCAGGATGAATCCACCTCTGCCTGAGGCTTTTCCATCATCCATGGGACCAAGGAGAAAACAACCTTTGTCCTCGTCATTTTGTACTCACTCCTAATTGCTCCAGGTCTCCCTTGACAGTATTACTGATGCACACATGAATGAGCAAAAGTATGAAGGCCACATGAGACTTGTCATCCTCTATGCAACATTCTGGATTTAAGCCCCAGCAAAGAATTAATCTCCTGTGGCAGCAATTCTGATTGGCAGGTGGGTGCAGAACAGAGTCTCAAACACCATTGCCTGCTGCTACCTCTTGGCACTAATGCTTGGTTCAGGCCCAGCTGGCTCTGAAATCGACTTCAATAAAGTTTGTTCCCTTTCCTATTAGTGCAATGTGCAAATTCTGTAAATTCAGATCTGGAGGTCCAGGAGCCTGGCTCTTGCTGACAGAGAACAAAAGTTCCCATCTATCTCCATCTTGGGAGTGTCCATCCACAGTCATTCAAACATAGTCTTTTATTGCCTCTCCTTTTCATTCTGTAGCTAAGCCTCGTGCCTCTGCAGCCTCCATGAAGATCATACAAACCTCCTACTCATCCTTCCTGATGCTTCACACTCTGATTACTTTCCCTCACAAGCGAGGCCACCACCATTCTCATTCCACTCTGCCCCAGGTAAAGGAACAGATGTGAGCCCTGAGAGTCATCATCCTCCCTCTGACAATGTGTCAGACATGACCTTCAATGTGCCAGGGTTCTTACTCCAGCCAAGGCTGGACACTGCCCCTAGTGAGGACAGCACCATTGCTGTGCAGTCCCACTGCCTGGAGCAGAGTTTCTGCATGCCTTTTGAACTGTTTGGTGAACAGCTAAAATTCTTTTTAGCTTGCTTTTCTTGCAGGGCACTGTGGACCCACTCATCAGCTAAACAGAGATCCCCACTGCAGGGGAACAGTAGATCACTCACTCATCAGAAGGCAGTTATTTAGCAAGCAACCAAAGAGAATATGAACACAGAGGGACCAGTCTCCTAGGTTTTGTGTATTTTGTGTAATGCAGTTAATTAGAGAACTTTCTTGGTTGCTTTTTTTTTTCCATACCTTATCTTAAGTTTAGAAATAGTTGAGCATATATTTATAACTAAAATACCATGATCATAAAAATGTTATGTTATGTTATAATTTGATAAAAAACACCAGGAGTGAAATGTGCATTTCATAAAATCTGAAGCACTAAATATTCTAAAAGACATAGAAATGAAATTTGAAGACTTCAAGGGACCTTTTTTCCCTCCATCAGTTTTAGAGCATTGTTTTGGTGCAGTTTCAAGTGATGACTAATGTAGACTTCCTGCCAGCATACAATTTCCTGGAAAACTAATTTTAGTCTTGTTGATCATAGGTAAGATAAGTAAGAATGTCTTATCTTAGTGTTCCTGGAATATCAATTTTTATGACCATTGCTTATAGTTTTGCCAAGTTTCAAACTTCAGAGATTAAATAGCCCTGTACTGTGTCTCCTGATTAAAAAGTCTTCAAACACTTCTTCAGAATGTGGTGCTAGGAGTGTGGTAGTAGTAGGTTGTCCAAACCCCCCCCCCCCCAAATCTCTTGAAGCTCCACCACTTTTTGATATCTTCAGAGGTAAGAATATTTTCCTTTTTAATTTCCAAAGATGGCCACCTTGATATCCTTAACATGCATTATAATGCTCAACTAATACTGTCAAAGTATAAGAACTAGAAAAATCCTTATATATTTAGAATTTTTTTTTAGAATGCTATGATTCCACATTTTGAAATTATCTACTGCATTGGATACCTGCTACTTTTGACTGACCTGTGAATATACCTTTCTCTGAGAGCTAACTGAGCACTTGCTAACCCAGTAATTCAAGCAGTGAGGAAAATTTTCCCTAAATCATTCATTTTCACTGAAGCATTTAAGTCAAGAAAGTTGGGGGATTTTTGTAGTGCTCTGTTTTCTTTACTTACAACTAGAGACAAAAAATAAGAATGAAAAAGATTCTAAACTAAATCCAAAGAGTAAGGAAGAAGTGAGACAGGTGTTACAGAATTCAGAAATTTGACTGGAGGACTGAATTTTGCATTCACTGAATTTCATTTTCTGCTGCATAGCTGGATTCTTTTCCACCCTAACTTTGATACGGAAGAATGCTGAAATGTGTTTTAAATCATATATTTCTGAAAAAGCTGCTGAAAATATTTAATACTTGAAATAATAAAAAACAAATGAAAAGGCAAACAAAAAGAAGTCCCTATTTAGTATTGTTTAGGATAGAGTGGGGGGTTGTGGGATGTGTCTTCTAGGTCCCTGGGAGCATGTAACATGAAATACCGAATTTATATGTGTGTGTGTGTGTAGTTATATTTGTATTTTTTAAATTAAAAGGCTATACAATGCTTATGTTTTATTTGGCATAAACGTAGGGTTTATACACTGTAAGCACACAAATACTTCTTCACAAAAGTATGTATAAAGCAGAAAAATATAAGTTGTCCTTTATTTAGTGTTTCCAGTGGAGCTTTTACAACCTTCAGCATAATCTTGTCAGTGTAATATTAAGAACATTAATCAAGAAAATATCTGTAAAGAAAAATATTTTTTTTCCTCTTTTATAGTAAATAATGTATGAAGTTCTTTCCAGATGGTATCAAGCAAAGCATTTTTGTCTATTTTCTAAATTACATAATTCAAAACTACTATTTTGTGTAGAGTAGGAATTCTGTCCTTGAATTCTTTGCTGTGAAGGAAAACAGAATGCTGCTAAGGAAACCATTACTCAGTTTGCCTAGGTTATCTCAAAGGGAACATATGGTTTAATTAGATTTCAAATTATTGGGCCTTGATAATTATTTTTACAGGACTACAAGATCTATAAGGTTAAATGATATTTTTAGCATTACAATTTTAAAGGGTTAAAACTGAATTCAAGTTCCTTTCTGAGATTATCCATTAAAAATGGTACAATTAAAGCACTTGGTAATGCTAGATACTACTGAAATGCCTCAAAATTCCTCACCAGTTAAAGCAGAATTTTTTTTCCTCTCTGTCACACGTATAAAAATAGTCTGTGTCAACTACATGCTCTTAAGTGTAGAAATGTACAAAGGATCAACTGCTGCTGAAAGAGCAAGAAGTCTGAATATAAGCACCTCTAACTGCCTTTCTTTCTGAACCCTGAGAGTACCCTTCATTCATATTGTAAAATTTAACATAGGGAAATATTCAATTTTTACTCAACAGACTGAAATAAGTTTTATGCTTAACCTGCTGTGTTCTGTTCTTTGAACAGTAAAAGCTCATATCTTCCAGGTGAGATGTGACAGCAAAGTTCACCCTGCTCAATAAAGATCAAATTGGTATATTTTCAAGAGATAAAGTTCCAGACTGAGAGGGGGTCAAAGTTTTCTGTGAGTCAGTAATATAGATTATGGTTAATGTTCTTTTGGCGTCTTTGAGACCCTGCTCAACTCCTACTGAAATCAATGGAAAAACCCTGATTGACATATTGAACCCTTGAGCTCTTAAATTTTTGCTCCGTTTTCTGAAGTAGGCAATAGCATGATAAAAAAAGGTCAATAATATACATTTTACTCATGCAGCCAGTGATTTTGTGAGAGAACGTAATTATTTGCATAGCAAGGATTTCTCAGATGAGTAGTGTCTTGAAGATCAGATCCTAGATACATATTTTATGATTTTTAAGGATGAAAATATAAAAAACCCCAACTCCATTGGTACTTCCTTTTTATAAACAAATGTATTTATAATTCCTAAATGTAAAAGATGCCTTTGCAGTAGAAGCAACTGAGAGTTTGGTGTTAAAGATAATTGCAAGTGCCATTCCTTCTTTAAAAAATTCATGACAAATTTACCATCTTTGATTTGTAGATCTAAGAGGCATTTTTTAATTAATAATCATTCATTTGTTATAAGCAGAGTAGTGAAAGAAATACTTAAATACTACAATATTGTATATTATACTATTGATAAACTGATAATATGGGGAAAAGGTAATATATATATATATATATATGGTTTTTTGCAACACTTTTCCCCCCACTGCTGAAAAAATAGGTATTTGTTGTGGTTTAAACACAGTCAGCAACCAAGCCCCATATAGCTGTTTGTTCACTCCCCCACCAGCAGGATCAGGGAGAGAATCACAAGGGTAAAAACATGATTTATTATCTCTAGGAATGGTTGACCTTTTTAATAGGAACATTCCAGGATAACCAAATAAACCCATTCAAAGAACCTAATCCTTCAAATTTAAACATATCCTGAACATCATTTTCTACTTCATAACAAAAGTGAAAAGTATAAAACCGTTGTAGTATACTGTTCTTTGGTACTTCACATAAATTTTTGTAACACAAGATAATGAGAACAAGGCAGACATAATAAAAATAAAAAACTGCATATTGATGTTCAGAATTTTCAGTGGCAGCTTTCAAGTGATTGAAATGCGATGGTGAATAGCCTATTAAGGCCATACATAAAAAGTACAAACTAAGCAGTCAGCCTGTTTACCTAATGAAATAATAAATCCCATAAAATCAGTGGAAAAACATTTTTATCCACAATTTATAGGAAGACCATTAAGAGCCACAAATGAATGTTACTAGAGAAAAATCATGGCCTTTAAAAATAAAAGTAGAAAGTAAATTAATGATGGATTTTCATGGTAATTTATGTTGGATATGTATAGTATCAGATGACCTATCAGTATAAAACTAACATTAATTGTCATTAAAAAAAGAATCATATGTTTGTTGAAGAAACCAAAGAAAATAATAGGTATTGTGTGGGAACACCACTCCTGATCTGGTATAAATTTATGTAGGTGTGAATTGATAGTAACTGATCTAGCATGTGCAATCTTATGGTGAACCCTTTGAACATGAAGAAAGAAATATGAATAATAAAGGTAAATGAGTACCTGTTCTTTGTATAATGTTGACTTTTGGTCATTTAATGTGAATGGATTTATTATTTCATCAAAATTTGACTAAAAAGTTTAAAAAGATCATTAAATATAAGCTGGTTAAATGGCTTCATGAGGTATAGGCTCACACATATTAATGACATTATTGTTGTTCCTGGACACTCAAAATTAAAATGCATTCTCTTAATTTTTTTTTTTTTTTTTTAAGAAAAACTGAACTGTACACTAATTCAGACATGGAACCTTGTTGTATTTTATTAAGTCACCATGTCTCATTTTTATGACCTGACAGCAGGAATAGACAACAAAAAATAAAAAGGTTGTGTTAAGCCCACACCTTCATAAGAAACTTTTCCCACTTCTCTTCATGTTCAAAGTGCTTCCAACCTAAAGTATAATGTTAGTGTTTAACTTAATTCTTTTCATAACTGAGGTAATATTAATCAGGATATTCTGTGGTTTGCAGACAAAGCAGAAGCCTCCCTCACTCCTAAATTAGAAGCAAGTAAAATTTAATAGAAGCTTCTTGTGATTCCAAAGATAAGCTCTCCAATACAGTACAACTCAAGAAGCACCTTTACACACAGTGGCCTCATTAAAAATAGGATTTCCATTGGTAATGACGGAACACAGGCCTTATATTGACTGTGGCTGGGGTGACTGTGCCTGGCCCCGGTTCTGACCAGCTGTAATTAATTTATTGGGCTGTGTGAACTTGGTACAAAGTTTCTTTTGCAACAATGTATAGTTTAAGAGCAGGTAATAAAGCAGGCTTTGAAAATGCACCACAGATCAAAAGCAGAGGCCCAAGAACCAAAAAGAGCTCCGTGACAGTCAAGTGAAGAAGCTCAATGTAAAGAGATGGGATAAAGAAAACTTTTGCTTTAAGAGAAATCCTGAGTTAAATAAGGGAAAAGGGAAATGAAATTAACAACAACAAAACATACAGGTGAAGGATAGGGCACCTGTTGGGAACGGTAAAGCAACCCCATCAAGCATGGTTCCAAATACTGGGATTATCTTAGAAGATCAGCTGTCTAGTAAAAAGACAAGAGCCCAAACTAAGGGATGATGACAAAGAAGACACACACACTTTTGTTCTGGTGACTGGCAGCTGGTCACCAGTGCTGTCCCCCAGGGGACCAGTTTTGTTTATCATCTCTACTGATGACTTAAATGAGGAGATTGAGTTTGTCATTACCAAATTTGCAATGACACTAAGTTGGGAGGGAGTGTCGACCTGCTGGAAGGCAGGAGGGCTCTGCAGAGGGACCTGGACAGGCTGAAGAGATGGGCTGATTCCAATGAGATGAAGTTCAACAAGGCCAAGTGCCGAGTCCCACGCTTTGGCCACAACAACCCCATGCAGCGCTACAGGCTGGGCACAGAGTGGCTGGAGAGCAGACGGGAGGAAAGAAACCTGGTGGTTTGGATTGACAAGAGGCTGAACATGAGCCAGCAGTGTACCCAGGTGGCCAAGAAGGCCAATGCAATCCTGGCCCGTATCAAGAATAGTGTGGCCAGCAGGATGAGGGAAGTGATCCTTCCCCTGCACTAAGTACTGGTGAGGCCACACCTTGAGTATTGTGTTCAGTTCTGGGCCCCTCAATTCAGGAAAGATACTGAGGTGATGGAGTGGGTCCAGAGAAAAGCAATGAGGCTGGTGAAGGGACTGGAGCACAAGTCCTGTGAGGAGAGGCTAAGGGAGCTGAGGTTGTTCAGCCTGGAGAAGAGGAGGCTCAGGGGTGACCTCATCACTCTCTACAGCTACCTGAAAGAGCATTGTAGACAGATGGGGGTTGGTCCCTTCTCCCAGGCAACCAGCAGTAGAACAGGAGGGCACAGGCTTAAGCTCTGCCAGGAGAGGTTTGGATTGGATATTAGAAAGAAATTCTTTACAGAGAGAGTAATCAGGCATTGGAATGGCCTGCCCAGGGAGGTGGTGGATTCTCCATCCCTGGAGATTTTTAAGATGAGACTGGATGTGGCACTTAGTGCCATGATCTAGTAATCAAAGTGGGGTTGGATCAAGAGTTGGACTTGATGATCTCAGAGTTCGCTTCCAACCCAGTTCATTCTATGATTCTCTGATTCTCTCCTCAAAGGGCTTTTCACCATATCAATTATTAAGACGATCAAGGACTATAGCAATCAATGCTAGCTGTGTGGCACCAGCTGTGAACACTGTATGATTCAAAGATAGTGTAGGATATGACTGTAAAGGATTGATGACTATAATACATGATGATAAAAACTAAATCCTGGTAATGTGTGTTGTTAATCAACGCTAGTCTACTAAAGTTATGTTTTGAAGTCTGAAACTGGTTTGATTTGTCACTTTTTAATATCCCCTTCATGATGACCTCTGACATAAAGTTATATTGCAATAGTTATATCTGTAATTGATCGTGTTTGTAATTATCTTCTCTTTTACACATGTTCAGTCAACATCTAAGACATAGTTTTGGATATTATTTTACACTCATGATCTTTTCACTTATAATGAAAGGATGATTGGAAATTGTCTCTGATTTCTGCTATCATCTTGTGTCTGTACCCTTCTACACCATGTTTCAGACTGAGACCACAGACAGTTTATGCCATACTTGGTCATAGTATTGCCATAAACTAGGGCTAAGTCAAGGCAAATTTAGAATATATTCACTTTGCTGTTAGGCATTTTCTATTACACCTTAGGCAAGCTAAAATCATCTCAGGCTAAGACAAGACTAGACAAGTCCTAACACTGTTTTCAGTAGGTTGATGGAAAGTGTGTGGTCCTTCATTAGTAATAGCAACATTCAAACTTATTTACCAATATTTTATAGTTCAATGTCATCTGCAGTTCCCACATTGCATTTGACAAAATAGTTCTAAATTCAAGAATGTACCCAGAACTACATTTGCAACATACAGAGGAGGGAGATATCTACCAAATGCTTAAATGCACATGGGCACTTAACCTCATTAAGCCTTTTTAGAAGATGACTTTTCCACCATCGTTTTGTATTTTAAAAATTATGAAAGGAATATGGTCTTTACACTTGGAAATCACTATGCATACTGGAATTTAAAATAAGCATATCAAGCATCTTATTGCGGTAGAGCTTAAGACAGGATGAAATGAAAACCTGTCTATACCTCTAGGCTGATTTTTTCCCATATTGACCTTTTTCCAAGATTTTTCCTCATTTTTAAATGTCCTTTTAATTTTCTTCTCTGTACTAGTGTGATGTGGACTTTTCTTTAGAGAAAACTTCAGCATTGGTTCTATGATTTCTGTTTATAGATACAAATATATGTGCAGAACTTAAACCTTCTAAATATGTTGTCATTTGTTTTTGTGTCATCCTCTCAATCATTAAATTGTTAAATTATGCATTGTGGGCACTTTAATCTTAACTCATCAATGCCTTCTAATACCTTAATAACTTTTGTTGTTTGGAAGTTTGAATTTTAGTCTTCTTTAACAAGGGATGGGATTCCAGATTGCACAAATCTATATTTAATGATGGAATACAGCTCCAGATTGTAGACTACTAAATTTAGGTGTTTACAATCTGGACTGAATACTATTTCAGCTTTGGGTGAGTATGCTGAAGATCCAAATATGATCATGCATAATTTCTGAGGCTGTGTTTAGCTTCTAAGACCTCATTTCTTATTAGGAAAGGGAGCAGGAAGGAACTGTATTCTTTTCACACTAAAATCATCAGATCTGTAAGATATGATTACAATTCATTAATGTTGGTATCAACAAGTTAGAGCTAATAGTAGAAACTAATTAGTGGAGGACTGCAGGGATCAATTTACTTGTTTTACTTTGTTATTTTGAGTAAGATGCAATGACAACACATATAAATTCAGACAGTATTTCTGTCTTCTTCCTTCTGGTACCTATGGTGCCTACATTAGGAGTGTGTTCACAGATACAGAAGACACAGTCTGGAGAGGAATTTCCTGTGTAAAATAAGTCCTGATCCATAGACTTTTCTGTCTATTTTCCTTTCAGAGGATATAACCAGTGGGTTTAATGAAACAGACCTTCAGCACACTTTCATAAACCCTTGTGTCAAGCATAAAGTGGTACAACCCCAGACGTTTTCATTAAACATCCAAGATGAAGAAAATGAACTATCCTATTGACTGGACCTTGTACCTTGAAAGTAGGAGGTCAGGTTCAGTGATTTTTTTCTTCTTTTTTTCAGACAAAACAATCTCTTCACTTCTACTACCTTATCAGGCTTTAAAATATTCTAGGTGGGTTCTTTTTCTCCAATTTTATGACTGAGTAACCAGATGACTGGCTGCAGCTGAGATTCCTGGAGTGACAGGAAGAGAAGTGGAACAAGTCAAAATCAGCATGATTCTGCTATCTAGTAGCTCCATCAGCTAAGAGAAGACAGGCTCAGGTTCTTTTCTCTGGTTTGTCTCAATTTTTGTTTTGTTTTTAAAGTAACATACATGAACACAGCTATTAGCAGAACTCTTTTTTTTGGACAAATTAACTCTTTTGCAAACCTCTGTTAGATTCCTTATTAGTAAGTATATTATTATTAAACATTAGATTGTTTATTATTAAATTTATATTTATTAGAACATTTTTAATAAATGTAATAATAATTGTTATTGAGATTATTATTATGGCTGTAATGACCATCTTAGGAAGGCCTCTGAAAAGAAAAATGAGTGAGCTCAGGCAAATGGAATAATCTTTATGTCAATGACTATATGCACAGTTTATAGAAGTCAGCAAAATTCATAAGTTTTTGGATACACTGCTGCTGAAAACTCTTAGAATTCTAAATAGAGTCTTTTTCTTTCCTGCAGATGGGGGGGACAAAATATGACACATTCTAGTTCAGGCAGGTGTGTTGACAAGGATTTTGTTCAAAACAATCTTCTCGTGAGCCCTAATGAAATGATAACAATTCAAGATTGAAGTCCCACAGAATGGAAAATGTTGAGTCATTAATATGCATAAAATAAAAATGAAGTGAAACTCTTTCTCTGGAAAATATAGATATGGAGATTTATTTATTATTAGAACATCCTTGATTCATAAAATTTGGTTTCCTCTGTTTTTAAATTATTAGTGGAAACAGCACTATCATCGCTTTCATTACTCCGGTTAAGATTAAGATACTATGAATGTGATGCTGTCATTTTTATAAATACATTTTAAAACATATTTTTAACCATAGATGATTGCAATGTGATATAATTTGTGAATATTTCTCTTTAAATAATTTATTAGGTTTTAACTTCTTGTCAGGCTGTAAGACTGAACCAAGTTTTGACATCTCAGAATTTGCTAAAGGAAGATGACTCTGAATTACAAATAAACTCTAATGCTATACTTCTTATTTTCTCTTCAGACAGTTAGTGTAGCCAGAAGCTTTTCACGACATTTCATGCTGATTGCATAAATTAGTGAAGTAAATTTGCAATGGCAATTCAAGTTTTTATAAAGTGAACCTATATCTTGTTCTTTCTGTTGAGATTTCTCATTGCCTGTAAAATCTATACAAGTTTGACTTCCAGATTCTAAGTTTCTAAGGTTCTGAGACTTCAAATATGGGAATAATGAAAATATAACTAAAAAGATATTAATTCTAAGGTTCAAATGCTATACCCTGTACTTAATTGGACTTATTTTATTATTGGTATTACAAGATTTTCCATGTCTATTAGATCTAGCCTAACACAGACTCTAGCTTTCAACAGGTTAATATAATATAAATTCAAAATTTGTTTAAGACTTCTAAATATAATTCCCAAAGATGCAAAGTTTGTTACATTTTGTGTGATGAAAAGCAAAATTACTGGAGAAGTATGTCTTTTCAACCACAAACAATGTAATTTCAAGGAGATGACTTAAGAATATTCACCTAAAGAGGTGACTCAGTCCCTATCCCAGCCTAAGTGTCTCTGTACCACTGCACACAGCTCGGGGAACAAACAGGGGGAGCTGGAAGGCACCATCCAGAGAGCTGCAATCTAATCTCTATGGCTCAAAAGTGGTGGCATGAATCACACAACTGGAGCACTGCAGTCCATGGCTGTAAATGGTACCAAAGGGACAGCAATGAAGGAGGTATGTGGGTGCTTGCCCTCTATGTTAAAAAAAAAAATAAAAAGAAAAGAAAAAAAAAAAAGGATTGACTGCCCAGGACTAGCTTTGAAAAACAACAACAGGTTGAGGGGTTATGGGTAAAAATAAAGGACCAAGCTGTTGCACATCAGTTATTATTTGGTCAAAACCACCTGGGGGTGCATCCCTGTGAGTGTGTGTGTTTGTGTAAGGGTGTAAGGGCTGGGCCTGGGCCTGTCAAGAGCACATGGACAGGGGAGCCATGTGGCTGGGCTGGCAGTCGAGGAAAGCCTGGTAATCTGCCCACAGCACACCCCTGGAGCCGCTGACTGACGGTGGCACCCCTCACTCTGGCTAAGGGCACAGGCAGTGGTCAGTGAACCAAAGGTCCTGCCTGGAGGGAGAGGCCACAGTGACCAGAGCAGATAAGGAGGCAAAATGAGGTCTCCACTCTGGGCCCTGGTGTGTTCTCTTCGAAGTCCTCAATGTGTGACCTTCTGAGTGGTAACCATGTTCTTTTTCCCTCTTTTCTTCTCTTTACTCCTTCTTTCCTTAATCTCTCTTCCTTATTCTCTTCTTCCTCTTATGGGTAATTTAAACACTTATTTGCTGTAAGTTCTGGGTACCTCACAAGTGGCATGGAGTTTGTGTTTGTGAAGTGTAACAAAGGTTGTCCATAGCAATGTTTGCTACTCCTGGTAATTAGTTGTAATGCTTTTGTAAAGGTGTATGCTCTCTTTATAAAACCTTTTTTGCCAAAAGACCTATTTTCTCACCAAGTTAAAAGAAATCTCTTAGACAAAAATGTATAGTCTTTCTCCAGAGGTGTACTTAGGGTACCAAAGAACCAAAGGCTTGACAAGGGTTTGTGCAGGCAAAATCGCTTGAAGCGTGAAATTAAGATGAACACCTTGTAAAGTTTGACAGGGTTGTAACATGAGCCAACAAAGGAAACCTTGTGCTTCCTGTGTACTACAGGCCACCTGTCCAAGGAGAGCCTGTAGGTGGTGTTCTTACTCCAACTGCAGGAAGCATCACATTCTCAAGCCCTGATCCTGCTGGGAGATTTCAGTCATGCTGACATCTGCTGGAAAAGCAATACAGAAAGATATTAGGGGTCCAGGAGACTCTTGGAGTGTATCAAGGATAACTTCTTAAACCAGGTAATAGACAGTCCAAACAGGGAAGAAGCATTACTGGACCTGTGCTTGCCAACACAGGGGAACTGCTCAGAGAGCCACTAATCAGAGAGGTCAATATTGGTGACAGCTTGGGCTGCAGTGATCATGCCCTGGTGGAATTTATGATCTTGAGGGATACAGACCAGATGGAGAGTAAAGTCAGGACTATGAATTTTAGAAAAGCAACTTTTGGTTTTGTGGCTTCTTGTGAAACTGCTCTCAGGGTCAAAGAAGATGAACAGGGCCAGGAACTCTTAATTAAAAGAATATGTAAGCGTAGACCTATTAGAGTGGGTCCAGAGAATGACCACCAAAATGGTCATGAGATGGAACACCTCTCTTATGAGGGATGGGCAAGCATTGCGGGACTTATTGTAGTCTTTCTCTTCTTTAAGAGGGATATAAGAAAAATGTAGAGTCACTTTTTATCACAGCCTGTAATAACAAGACATGGGACAATAGCTTTAAGGTAAAAGAAGTTAGGTTTGGATGGCTCTAAGGAAATTTTTTACATTGATGGTGATGAGGCACTGGAACAGTTTGCCTAGAGAAGTTGTGGATGCCCCATCCCCGGAAGTGTTCAAGTGCAGACTGGATGAGCCTTTGACAAATCAGGTAAATATTTCCCGGTACTCCACCCCAAGTCAGGTGGATTGGAATTAGATGATCTTTCAAGTCTCTTCCAGCCTAAACCATTCTGTGATTTTCCAGTTGACTTCCAGTGTTGCTAAGTTCCCTAAATATAAGCAGTCACAATTTCTGGGGTTTGGATGTATGTGTTTTGAACTCTATGATGTAAATCATTGCAAAATATACAAGCAATGATCGTAATATATTGAAGAGAAATTATTATGGATTCAGAAAGTTTCATTGCACTGTGAAACTAGTTCTGCCTTAGATAAAATGTGTTAAATCCTGTTTGAAATATTGATGATGAGTAATAGGTACAGTCAGGACTACTATGAATGTTTGTGTTCTTTGCAAATTTTTGTTAAACACATGAAAATAAGCTGATAAACTCCCCTTTCATTTGGATTTTATTTTATTATTTTATTTTATTTTATTTTAAATTTAATGCAAGAGCTCTATTGTGGTTTAGGAATGTTATTCTCCAGTTTAGTGCTCACACTGAAACCATGTGCCTCTCACTCACTCTTCCCCTCTCCTTCCCCCACTCTGGTGGGCTGTAGAGGAGAACTGATAAGATCAGGGACTTAAATAAGAACAATCTACTGGAAACAGCAATGAAATAAAAATTAAAACAAAACAACAAAACAGTAGCTTACATCTTAGCTTACATCTCAGTCATTTTCAGTGTAATTAATTAAATTAGAAGGGGCTAAATCCTTCATTATGTCCTACTAAAATAACCCAGTAAGGCAAATATTTTTCTGTTGGCACTGTTACTTTGGGGTTTTGGTTTTTTTGGGGTTTGGTTTTGGTTTTTTGTGTTTTTTTTTTTTTTCAGTTCTGTAGCATGTATTATGTATTATTTTGTAAAACAGCAGTTGATAATATTAAAGAAATAAACCTAAAAGCAGTGTTTCCTTCCAAGGAAAATCTTTAACCAGGAAATGTCAGCCAATTCCTTAACCAGAACTATCACAGGTTCTGTATGGTTTCCACATAGGCAAATAAACAATCCACTCTCTCTAGAACATAAAAGCTACAACATGAAGTAGCATTTATTGGAAGAAAGTGCACAGGCCAAATCCCACAGACCTACTTTAAAAGATTAAGTTTTAGGGATTCCATATTTTTGCAAATGGTTTAGATGCAATGGTTTCTTCAAGAAAAGACAACTTTGCTGTGAGGATGCTTGTTGGATTAGACTCATCAAGAAATTTAGGTGGGGGAATCCAGGTATAGGAAAGATATGATCAAAGGACAGGTTAGGTCTATACATTTGGGGAGTCTGTTGAACACTCCCAGCTGTAACAGGTTGATTTTTTTCCCTAAATATAGATGTCTAGTCTTTTAGAAATTGTAAGATATCCATCTGCTTTCCAGCAGCAAGGCTGGAAAGGCACAGTTCCATTGGTTGTCTTCAAGACATATCTGTTTCAGTCATGCAGATATCTCAGATTCTTATAAGGTGTTTCACATGTTAGTGGAAACTGAGGTTAAAGCAACTGAATAAAATCTAAAAGCCTAAGAAAGAATAAACCTTGGATAAAACTGTCTAAAGCTGAGTGGCAGCTGATGGCAGACATGTAGAATTGCATATTTTAATTTATGCATGTTCTAAGTTATCATCCTCCTTCTCTGATAGGGCTGATTTCTCTCCTGCAGTCTGGTTACAGGTTCACCCATAATGGACAGTAGAGGAAAGAATTTTAATGCTTGGCCAGGTGTCAAGTGGCAGCTTAGACATTTCTAATAGCTGTTGAAAGCTTTAGAATACTTACTGAAACTTGTGGAGGTTTTAACACTTAACCTTAAGGAAGTATCTACTAAGAATATGCAAACTATAGTGTTTCTTAAGCTTACAACTAGGTCAAAAAAGGACAAATTTTCACAAGAATGGCAAAAAAAGAGAAATATCTTATGCAAAAATCAATGCTCTGCCAAATTTCAAGTCCCTATCCTACAGCTTGGTACTATAACAGCATTCTAAAGAACAGATTGCTAGAATTCCTGTTAGATTAAAAAAAAAAAAAAATCCCCCAAACTCACAGGATTTTTCCTTAGGCTCATGTAGTAGCTGAAGTTGTTTTTTACTACAAGTTAAAAATACCCTCAGCTTCATAAAAATATCAGCTTTAGGTAACTCTTAATTTAATTGCTTAAAGTCTGAGTAATAAGCATCTGAACCTAGTCCAAAAATTAAAGTTTCAGGGAACCTTGAAAACAATAATTAAATGACCCACCTGAAACAGAAGAGGAAACAAAAGATAGGCCTGAAGAGCATGTTTTCTTCAAGTCAAGAACCTTTGAAATTATAAACTCTATGTATAAGGTCCACATTAAACTCAACATGGAGTCAAAAGCAGAGATGTATTTCACTCAGTTAATCAATACAATCACTGCTAGACTAAAATTATTAGAATTTTCCCTAAAAGCTAAAATAGCAGAGAAAATTTTAAGTGAGCAAAATTCAATCTATCAGGAAAGTTTGTAACACCAAAAATAATTTTGGAGCCATCTTGTCAATGAAATCTACATATTTCATTCATTCCCCCTAGTTTGTTTTTCCTCAATTTCAAGTTAATTTTTGGATGTATACGTTATGTTTTGATACTACAGTGATAATTTACTGATGAGAGAATTCAGAGAAAGCTTTTCTATTGGCTTGAAGGATAACTAGAACCTTGTCAGTGACCACATGAAGACATATTTCATCACTCATTCAGAACGATGGTTCCTGAAGCATAGCTCTTACCATTTTTGCTGGTAAATATTTCCTTCATATGTCAATTCATATAAATAGGCCGCAAGCTCACAGGTACTATTTAAAGGCACAAATTTTTTCATCTCTCTGAGTTGAACTGCAGCTGCTATTATTCTTAAGAATAACAGTTTTTAAAGAATCCCCCCATCTCTTCTAGATATGTTTCCAGTGTAAGATGAATATTAAAACATTATTAGATAAAACATTAATGCTTGTTCCAATTTAGATCAGAGCCTTAAAACGCTAGCAGAAATTATATGAATTTAAAGCTTATAGATTGGCAGAAGAATGTATTAAAAGTTGAAATGGTTTTGGTAAACTAGAGTTGTAAATCGCTTCCATATCCATCTATTATAACAATAAATTGCTAGTCTTTTTTTCTGCAACACTGAAATGAGTAGGAATTATTTCATGTCATTGAAACAATGATTTTAACATACCTGTATTTATTTTTGAATGGTCTGATTGCACAACTGATTACCTGATGTTTATTTTTCTGGAACATATAGATAGCAGTGGAAGCCCAACTAACCCAGTTAGAGTTTGAAGCCTCCTCAGGAAAAGTTTAGGTTGTTAAAATGTATCAGAGTGCTCAGGGAAAGAATGAAAGCAATTAAATGTATAGCAAAGGCTACCTTCAGTTGCTGGTACACAGGAATAAAGACAGTCCAACTTCACTGCATTTTATAGCATTTTTGTGTGCTAGAATGGATCCCAGCTCTTTAATTTCTGAAAAAAAAAAAAAAAAAAATATTTGCTGTCTGCAATCATCCTTGTTTTAGATTTTAATGTGGTTGTTTTACTTTTGGAGACCTATGTGTCTGTGAGTGCTTGTCTGTGGGTGAGTTTTGCCCCATTTTACCTATAGTTCTATTTTGTTTCTTTTCATAAAAGTTTATATTTGGCTATTGCTGAGCTGTAATCAATCACTGATGTGACAGACTGATGTAAATATTAGTTGACTTCAGGATTACTGTGGAGTTAATCAATGATATTTGATGTAATATCAGCCACCTGCTTTGCACATTCTGTTGCTGGCAGTCTTCTGGCCATCAGTCTTCATAAGCAGAGTTACATTTCACTAAGAGGTAAAAGGGATGTGTGTGGTTATTTATTTGTTTGTTGTGGGTTTTTTCCTTTTTTTTTTTTTTTGTTATATTTTAAATATTTCAGGAAAACAGAGATGTTTATAGGAGACAGAAAAGCAAAAAGAACATTCACCTGGTTGAAATGCTATTGAAACAGGAAACTCCGCAAGCAATTTAACTCACAGTCCTCTAGCATTTATGCAAAAGAAGTTGATAGTTCCATTCACACCAAAACCATCAAAATAGACAAGAGAAAGCTAAGTATTTTTTCATTCAACCAGTTAGTGAGTTTTGTCTACACTCTTTGTAAACTTTGTGTGCTTTCAAGTGAAAGCCAGTTTGTCATTGTGAGCAGAAAAAAACCCCAAAACAAACCCAAAGAATTCTACTTCATTCCAAAGCAACATCAAAATGTTTTGGCTTTGTTTATTTTGTTTAATTTAGTTTTTCCATGCCTTACTGATCCTATTTCTTGAGAAGAAACTAGATCTGAGTTGAGTGAATCAACATTTCTTAAGCCCAGATATGCATCTGTACACAATGGTATCAAGATATGATACAGACACCTTAACCATTTTTATTCAATCCTTCAATCCAAATAGATTGATGTCAGCGACATCCAGTAAAGTTAATGGAATTTGCCAGTCTGACTGAGAAAGGAGGCAGATGCTGATAATTCTATTGTATTTCTTTTAATCACAGCACTGAAGAAAAGGGGATTTAAAGATAGTTTACTGCTCTCTCTTTCAATGAGGTCAATGTGAAGGAGGGATCTCTTGAAGGGCCCACTCAACCTGGAAGAGTAATATAAGTGGCAAGGGTAAAGTCACAAGCTTAGCAATCACCCAAGAGTTTAGACTGATCATGTAGCACAGGATGGTAGGTACAAGTACACCCTTTTGTCATCTGAAGCCAAACATACAGTCATGATAATGTGTGGCTGTTATTAAAATGCATATCCAAGAGCAAGAACAGCATTTTTCTGAGATGGCTCTGTCTGGCAATAATGAATGTTATTTGCTATAAAACATTAATTGTCCAACATAGATCCTTGCTGATGTACACATCTCCCAGTTCTACGTCAGTCTGAAAGCATTCTTCATGTATTTAGTATTCTTCAGTTCGAAAGGAAAATACCCTGCAACTCTTCAGAAACTTTGGTTTCAGTTTTCTTACAATCAGCCTATAATTTTCAACTTTCACAGTCTAGAATAAGCAAATTGAAATAGGCCTTTGAAAAATTTAATAACTAAATTAAAGAACCAATGTAAAAGACACTCATCAGGCTTACAGGGACTGAAAAAAGGTGATGAAGTAATTTAATTATCAATATATAGATATTGGAAATTTCATCATGAATGTCATAGATAATCTGGACGACGGGACTGAAAACACCCTCACTTAGTTTTCTGACAGAACTGAAGTGGGTGGTATGGTGGCCGTCAAAAAGGACAGTTATCTTACAGAGAGACCTGGATAGGCTAGAATACCAGGCAAGCAAGAACAGTGAGAAGTTTAACAAAGACAAAGACAAGTGCAAGGTTTGATACCTGGGATAAAATAACCAAAGACCACAGTACAGACTAGGATGAAAGGGACCTCGGGGTCCTGGTGAACAACAAGCTGAACATGAGCAAACAGTGAGCTGCTGCAACAACAAAAGCAAATTAAATCCATGGCTGCATTCACAGAGCCATTACTAGCAGAGACAGAGATGTGATCATCCCATTCTGCCCAGCGCTTGTCAGATCACACCTGAAGTAGAGTCCGTTTCTGGCCCCCACTATTCAACCAAGATTCAGACAGACCAGAGAATCCAAAGAAAGGCCGGAAGGATGATCAAAGGTCTGGATAACCTGCCCTCTCAAGAAAGAATGAAGGAGCCAGATCTTTTGACTCTGTAAAAGAGAAGGCCTCATCACAATTTTCTAGTACTTAAGGAGTGGCTATGGAGAGGGCAGAAGGAGCCACACAACAAGGATAAGAGACAATGGGTGCAAGTTGCATAAGCAGAGGTTTCATCCTGACATAAGAAGACAATTTTTACAGGAAGAACAGTCACTGGAACTATGTTCCCAAGAACATGGTGGAGGTTTTAAAGAAGCAACTGGACATGGCTGGATAATCTCATTGAGATTCACTTTCCCACAGAAGGTAGGACCAGGTGATCCTTCAAGGTTCCTTCCAGCGTGGGCTATTCTTTGATTCTATTTTGTTTATAGTACTGTTTTGGAGGAACTTACTGAAAGTGTATGAAATATCCTGCCATGTCTTCCTAAAGTAAAAGTCAGAATAGTAATGTTTGGAAAACTTATTCTCCATTTTCATTTTTCAAACACCTCTTCAGACTACTGTGCAAATTTTCATCCTTCCAAAGCTGAAAAAAAATAAGACTCAGTGACTGGTGAAGGCTAACTTTTGGAGACCCTCTTTCTAGTGCTTTTAAATGAAAAAACAAAACAAAACAAAACAAAACAAAACAATTTTACATGTGCTTGGATTTGTAATATTTCTACATAAGTAATAATAAAGTCTTTCCATTTTGTTGTTGGTGGTGTTCATTTTCTTTCAACACTATTATAATCCTCAAGATTTAGCTTCCAAAAGTTGACAAAGTTTATCCAGAAGAATTTGATAGTCATGTAAGATAACATGTTTGTGTTTCATGCTGCTTACTACTGGCTGAGAAACTGGATGTTAGCAAATTATGTACATCTTTAAAAAGGAGGAAGTTGTGGAGTTGTGAAGATATCTGGGCATAAAACTTTTAATGAGAACTCTTTGTATCAGTTAAGGGAAAAGAATGTGTCTAAAAATATTAATCAGGAGCCAGATTTATAGAACTCATAAGTACAGGACCTTACAAGGGCAAGCAATTGTGGAGGGCTGGGACGAAGCAAGTACTGAGGTAGAAAAAAGGTGAGAAAAGCAGAAAAAAAATATAAATCAATGTGTATTGATTTATATCAGACCAAACTCCCAAAAGGAGTTCTCCTGATTACTTAGACTTTACATGAATTCCTAGGGAGATGAATTGAGACAAGTGAGAAGCTGAAATCTTATTTTTGCTTTGTGGAGCAAAGATAATACGATGGATAGGAACTTTGTATCACAGATATTGTCCTGTGAGATTCCTCATGACTTCAACTTGTAATATTTTTTATTTATATTTTCAGTTCTGAATTCTGTTAGTAGAAAATATTACACTTTTGAGCTATCTTTTGGCTTAACACTTAAAACTATTAAATAAGGTATGCAAAATTTAGGCTGCAAATTAAAGGAATGATATGTTAAAAGTAAATCCTTGTGATCTATTCTTTGATATCAATGCAAAGTGCACTATTCAGCATCTTTAGAATTCATCCCTGAGGTCTAGTTGTCAGTGAAAGATGAGAGAAAGAAAACAAATTAGAAAGAAGCCTGTGTTAATAAATGTTTCAAGGCAGGTCAGAATGATCTATGTATTTTTAATGTAAGTTTAAAAATATGGAAGATTTATATGTTTCCAGGTAACCTGGACTTTTTACAATATTGACAGAAGCATGCACCGTAGCAGAGGATGGGGTTTTCTTACAATATGGTTCTGTGTCTTTTTATTCCCTAAGTGTTTGATAGAGAAAATAACAATGCCTTCAAGGCACTGTGCCTAGACTTCAAAAAAAGAATCAAATAAGAAAGAAATAACAAAAATGTAGTGAGTTTGTGTATTGATGCATTTTGTTGGCATATGAAGGCAAATCATGTCTGTAACTTTCTGAAAACAAGTGGTCTGTGATTTGTAAGACAGAAAAATAAACTGAGGTACATGAAGCCATTTCATGAGTGATTGCAAGTGTCAGGTAATAGAACATGTAGGACTGTAAAACAATGGCAAAACATACAATACATTTGTACTGTACAAGTGGATTTCTTTTTCAGGTAAAATTCACAAGTGAAAAATATTTTATTTGTTTTATTTATTTTAACTCTAAGTGGAGTACATGTTGAAAATAAAACATAAAAACCAATGAGTCTGAATCTCAAAATTAACCATATGGCCTGCAACATGCAAAGTCACTACAGTACTTTTCAGTAGTCAAATTTCATCAGTTCTAACACTTTTAACAAAATGAAGGAAGAGTGAATTGGATATTTGGGGGCACAATTTGAAAAAATTGTTTGCAACCAAGTGAAACCAAATTTCAGGTATGCTTTCAGTACCTGAGAAACCCTTACTGAAAAAAAGTATATTTTTGGAGGCAAAGATAAAAAAAAAAAAAAAAAAAATCAGAATGATTTGCCAATGTACAGCTTTTTTTCTTTTTTTGTTTTTTTTTTTTTCTTAAAAAAATAAAATAAAGTTGTTCCTTACTATAAAAAAAAATTAAAACCAAGCATACTCATTTAAGCAATATGGTTGGAAAATGTAGAAATTTAAGGAAGTTAAAAATAAAACTGTTTTTCAAGCATGTCCAAACTACACATAAAAATATAGTACAATGTGCAATTGGTACTGCATATTGAAATGCATTGGAAGTCTATTGTCTAATGAAAGATGCAAATTTTTGCTATGCCTATTTTGTTCTTAACAAGCAGTGGAGAATTGTATTCTGTGAAGAGGAAACAAAGCATAAAGTACTTACAATGAAATTCTTTTCAATCTACCTGGAAATATCTAACCAAATAAAACTCACTTGGACACTGGAAGGCATTTGACAAATCAAGAAATCAGAATGAAGAAAGTGTGACAAACTTAAAACCAGAGTAATAAATTACACTTAAGAAGAGCTAAAAGCCCATGTAGCAAACGTGGAATGTAGAAACTAGTAAGAAAAATACTAGCAAAGGAGATGTGTATATTAAAAACTAAAGATGGTTAGAAACTTCATAGAAATTAAAGACAGATCAATTAATTTAATATTATCTCCATAGTTTATTGCTGAGATTTATCTGTTTATAAAGCCTACTAAAATGTATTTCAGGTACCACACACTTGCTCACTCTTCATACCCACCCCCTCCCTCTGCCCCTGTAGTGGGATAGAGAATTAGAAATAAAGGGAAAATGCATGGTTTGAAACAAGAATAGTTTAATATTCGACATATAGAAAAATATAATAATCCTTAATAAATAATCATCCTCGGCAGCAGCATTGAGAGAGAGGAAGAAAACCCAAGAGAACCAGATGATGCACAATACAGTTCCTCACCGCTCACTGGCCGATGCCCAGCCTGACCCCAAGCAATGATCAGCACCACCTGGTCAACGCCCCCGCTTAAATATACTAAGCATGTTCTATGGTATTGTCTTGGTTTGAGGGGAAAGAACCAAGATGTTCACTCACAAGAGGGGGAGGGGACCTCCTCCTCAAATAATCAC
>JAWWEV010000001.1:72594010-72617992 GCA_035583235.1 Hafferia zeledoni | reverse complement strand
CACAACCCCCCACACCGGCAGATCTTCTCCCAGAGAAGGGTTATACTTATGATCAGTCACAACCCGACTGGCAGCAGGATGAGTTAACTTTGTCTCTCTTTCTGCAGTCCTGGCAGGCAGGAGGGCTGAGAGGTCCCGGCTCCCACAGCAGTCACCAGACCGCTTCTTCTACCCCCAGCACCTACACCCACCCAGCTCGCTCCTACCCTCTGCCCAGCTAAAAAAAAAAAAATCGCAAGAATGTCCCCAGAAACAAAAGAGCCAACCTGTCTCCACCCTGTCGATCAACAGTCAACTACTTCCTTTGTTAACTGTCGGCCTGGGTCGTTACAGTGGCAGGGGAGAGAATTTACATAATAATTCCAAACTACAACAGTATACAATAGGCTTTTGGCCAGTTCTGGTCAGCTGCCTTGGCTGTTCTACCTCCCAGCTTCTGTGCACCTGCTCACTGGCAGAGCATGCAACACTGAAAAGTTCTAAGCATTCTAAGACAAGAACTTTTCAGTGTTGTCTAAGTACTACTTAGCAGCAACTAAAACATCAGTGTGCTTTCAACATTGGTCTCCCACTAAATCTAAACCACAGCACTGTACCAACCACTAAGAAATAACTAATTCTATCACAGCCAAAACCAGGATAGAATATCTGATTAAACACCACGCTCTATCTTGGAACATGTAAACATTGCATAAAGCAGCGTATGTTTGCCACACTTATGAGAAGACACCAAATAATGAAAACCTATTAGGAAAAATATATATTTTCTAATCTAAATAAAAGTATCTATTGAAAAAAAAAAGTGATAGTAAGATTCTTGTGGCAAAGAAGCTAAATTTATTACTTGTTTTGTGGTATAAAATACTGATTGAGCATTACACCTACTATTTTCTATGCTTCGTACATAATAACTTCATCAAAAATGTTTCTTGAATCACCACAGAACTTTATGTATGGAAGGTCTAGCACGCTGTCTTCCTAGAAACAAGTCAGAGTCATCACAAGGAAGTCATGCTTATACATGGGTATATCAAGCTTTATATGAGATAAAACATTCTGTAAAATTTCTGGTTGAAGTTAGATGTTCAGTTTCATATTCTGATTGAATCATGTGAGCTTCTTGTCTTAGTAGCAGGATGAAACTGACATGAAGTCAACAACTGTCAAATTGTGAGAAATGATGACTATTTTAAAAGTTGTTTAGCAAAAATTTGATGATGTTTTCTTACAAATAGCTGTGATTAATTTTCAAAGTTATCCAAGAATGAATAACTATCAAGGCACAAAGCTGTTGTGCATTGAATTGGTAATCAAGAGCCTATGTGGTATTCCTGGTTATGTATCCTGTTCCCAAGGAACTTCACATCTCTGTACCTCATTTTCTGTGAAATGGGGATAATGGTATTGCAGCCTTTCTGTAAACTGCTGTGTGGTCTGCTCTGCACATGAAAAGTGTTATATGAACAGTGTTATTCTGACTTCTGTTACTAATGTTACCTACCCTATAGCTGCTGTAGTTATGATATTTATGCTTTTTCTGAGTAATTAAGGTGCTTTTACTTTTCAGCTGTATTATTAAAACACAATTTTAATGATACTTTTCTCATTTACATAATTTTGATATCATGCAAATCAACTTATTTCATTCCTGTTTTGTAGTGTATGTATATGTATACATACATATGCATATATATATTTTTAACTATATGCCTGTGCATATACCTATACACAAATAGATTATGAATACTTGCCTGAAAGCCACATACAACCTTTTGAGGATATTACGTAGGAGTACTATTTTCTCTGTACTTATTTTGCATTACAATGCCCTATTACTATAGTCTTACTCATATTTAGTACTACTTCACCATTAGTCTTATGAGACACTCACATAAAATTTTGAAAATGTTCTACATTTTTATCAAGGGTAAAGCCATCTAAGTGATAGTTTCAGCTATTAGTAAAATGCTGTGTTAACACATTATTTCCACTGTTTTCTGGAAACTCAAGAAAAAGTAAGAGGGATCATCACTTAAAAATAGTGGAGCAATCTTGGGGTTTTTTTCTTTCTTTCTTTCTTTTTTTTTTTTTTTTTCCTAAATTGCTGTGACTGTTCAATTCAACTAAAATTAACTGAAGCGGTAAGAAAGAATCTGTCGGTTGCTTGATGTGCCCCTAGAGTTTTCTTCAAAGCAGGAACAAAGTGCTTTTTACAGAACTGCATATATAATAGAAACAAACTTATAATTGTTCATTTCACTTCAGTAAAATGTCAAATCAAAAGTGAATCTCAGATTAGCTTCATTACAGTGTGTATTGTCAAACAGAGAACACCAGACCTGTTTTGCTTTGCTGTGGCTTTTTTTTTTTGTGTTATTGTTTTCATTTTTTTAACTCTAAATTGTTTTACTTAGTGAGAAGTGTCATAATTTTTGAGTAACCAGTTGACTTAGTCAAATGATTGTGGTGAATTTTACTTTTTTCCTAGTGATTTTAACAAATGCCTGAGTGAGTGAAGCAATATTTCTTTTTTTGCTTAAATGGTGAAATACAGCTAAAGTTTCTGTTGAATTTGTTTACCAAAAGATAAGAGGTCACAATGCCTCCAATGCTACAATGACCTCCTATTGCAAAATTGATTATGTTGCTAAGTCTCCAGCAATCATTCATTCTCACATTTGCACACAGATGTTTCAAAAGCCACATGAACATCTGTTTACTTGCTGGGAAAATGATGTAGTACTAATAAAATTCCTGTTGATTTCAGGCAGAAATATCTCTCGCGATTTGTGCAAATGCTCCTCAATGATTTTTTTCCCTCTATAGCCAACCTCTATATGGGTTTTGAAGAGATGCATATTATTCTACCTTATAATTTCACACCACCAGTACTAAAAAGAGTATCACAATATTATCAAGATTCTCAACCTCGAAAATATATTGCCCTTATTTTATTTTTTATCCACTCAATTTTGTTAAACTTTCCACTTGGTCTAATTTCTCTAAGGGGTTGAAAACTTTGCCTCTTCAGTAAGCAGCTGCTTCCCCCAGAGGCATAGAGAGCCTACCACTGCAAAGTTCCTTTTTGGCACTCAGAGTCTCACTTCAACTCCTCACATAAGGACACTCTTTTTTTACAATACATTGCAAAGAAGATTCTTATCCCTGAATAGGAGAGATATGGGTTTGATGGATGGATTGTTAGATGGATAAGAAAAGGGGCTGGAAGGATGCATCCAAAGGGCTGTCACAATCAATGTCTCTATGTCCAAAGGAAGACCAATATTGAATGATGTCCCTCAAGTGTCTGTACTGGGACCAATAATAGTAATATAGGTGCTGCACCTGGGTTGGGTCAATCATCATTATCAATATATATGTATACAGGCTGTGGGATGAATGGATTGAGAGCATCCCTGTAGAGGATTAATGGATGCTGGTGAATGAAAAATTGAACATGAGTTGGCAACATGTGCTTGCAACTTAGAAAGCCAATCATATCTCATGATGCATATAAAGCAGCATAGCAGAAAGTTGAATGAGGTGATTCTCCCTCTATTTTGCTCTCATAAGACCTCACCTGTATCATCCAGTTTTGGGGCCTACTGTACAAGAATGACATGGACCTGTAAAAGCAAGTCCAGAGGAGAACTTCCAGTCTGGAACGTCTCCTCTATGAGGAAAGATTGAGAGAGTTGGAGCTGTTATGCCTGGAGAAGAGAAGGCATTTGAGAGATCTTAAGGCAGCCTTTCTTTAAAAGGGGTTATAAGAAAGATGGTAGAAAGACTTCTTCATCTGGGCCTGTAGTGCCAGCACAAGGTGTAATGCTTTAAACTGAAAGAGGTTTAAACTGAAATTTGTTATGACAAGTGTGATGAGACACTGGAATAGGTTGTCCACAGAAGCTGTGCACATCCCATCATTGTAATTTTTCAGTCAGGTCAAATGGACTTTGATCAAACTGACCTAGTACAGGATGTCCCTGCCCATGGCTGGTGGTTTGGACTAGATGATCTTTAAAGGTCCCTTCCAACCCAAATCACTACTGATTCACTCTAAGATGAAAATTGTCTTTACCTATTTGAACTCATGTCTTCAGACTGTCTCTTTTCACCATCAGGTGGTTTGCATTTTTTGATTTTCCAGCAGGATAGAGTTGGCTACAGAGTGATAAGGCAAACTGAGTCAGAATTTCAACAAACAGAATGAAACAATAGTGTGTCAGGCCAGAACATTTACAATAGGGCAAAAAAGACCAAACAATTTGCATTGTTTTATATGTGTGCATATGTAAATATCTAGTTTGTACATATGGTATATAAAGTATACGTAGGTATATACCATATACACAGAAACTATAGAATATAGCATGAATAGTGTGAATATATAGTTAGCATATGTTGTAATATAGTACTGAATAATGCTGATTTTGTGTGTGTCTCTATGGTACTGACTGAAACAGTAGTAGCCCCCAAAACTGGGCAATTTGATAAATTCTTTCAAGACTATTATACCTCATTATAAGCATCTTTGATCTCCTTACTACTAATCTGCATATTTTTCTTAGGTTTGTGATACTTAAATCTGAAGCACTCACCTTTTAAATTATTGACTCCACAGTGAAATTTCTGAGCTAAATTCATATAGATAGTTTTAAAAATAATACAACCACACAATAATAAGGTTTGCATGTATAACATCAAGGTGCTGGTTGGTTGAAGAATCAGAATTCTGCATTTCGCTCCCCTTGAGTGTGTGATGAAAATTTACTTTCTCAAAATGTGAGCCACATCAACGTGACTATAATTAAAAAAAAAAAAAAAAAAAAAAAAAGCAGAAATTAAATGAGTTGAGCTTCAGTTTTGGAGACCGAGACCAAGCACAGTCTACCTAGTATTAGGCATTTAAATTTTAGTTTCCCAGTGCCATTTGTGACAACTTGATATCTGAGACTACCTTGAGACTAAATTGTGATTTTTTTTTTTTCTTCCACATGTTGCTTACATTAAAAACAGGAAAGATAATTTCTCACTTCAGATACTGGAATAAATCTAAGAAACCATACAGTTTTTCTCATCAAATGTAATCAAAGGACAAATTTAGGTACGAGAGAGGAAAGAACATTTTTTTCATTGCCATTCAACCCTAAAACATGAATTTCAACAGTATTTAAAATTACCAAAATTGTTAAGGTACAGAAAAGACTAATAATAAATCCAAATTGGATTATATTACCAATTGTAGATTGCAGTATATCATGACTGAATTAATTAAAAATATGAAGTCACCTATTTAATGAACTTTAAAAACCTACAATCACCTTTCATCTCCCAGGCTAATTGAAACCAGATGTATTTATGGTTCTGTGTTGTAAGCTGTTAATTCAAAAATTTAAAGCAGAGTTGTAAATATCTTATTTTAACACTGTACTGCCACCAGTGTAGTCAGCAATAATTGCTTGTGGGAATTCGTTATGTCTACTAGCTCTTATACTGCTTGGAAAACAATTTAATCTACATATATTTTATGTATATATACAGGTTAATCTATATAGTCTTATGTGCTAAGGAATTTAAATCGAGGACATTTTTCATTTAGAAATCAGATTGGAGATTACCCAGGAACAGAAAATGTCTATGTGATGAATAATTAGGAAGTTATGCCTACATTAATCTGATCCTTTCTATCCCTGCATACATTATAGAATAGCACTCTGTAAGAAAACATGAAAATAAACCCAGTGCAAAACATGATGCTTGGAAAGGTCAGTGATGTTTAAAAATGGATCAGCATTTTCTTAATAGCTTTGTCCTCATTCTACCTAAAGCCAAAACTAAGTTTAATATTGTGCTAGCTAAAGTATTTCCTAATGTTATTTCATCGAAACTCTGTAGCAAGCTCTGTTCCACAATTTTTATTACATGTTCCTCTTAACTATCTCTCTAATACATATATCTTTCTCATTATTTCCCAAGGTCTTATGGGGAAAAAAAAAAAAGATACAAATAATCTCATAGAGGAAAAATAGTTTCCTCACAATTCCTGTGCAATCATCTCACCTTAAACAGATAAGGTACATTAAATCATAGTTCTGGTGACAGAGTGAAGAAAATTGTATAGCAGACCCAAAACACTCAATGGAAATTAATAGATGCAGTCCTGTTTCAGAAAAGACCTAGAGGACTTAAACCAGTAAAAATTAGGCTTAAAATATCCAGAGCAGTCAAAATGCTAGCCCATGAAACCAAAATATTACTAGAAATGAGCCTGAGTATCTAGAATAGCTGGATGTTGAAGCACTGATAATTTCAAGAGCTCGGAGTTTGAAGATCAAATTGTTTGAGACTGTGGAAACCGAAGCAGAAAAAGTAGCCGACAGATCACACAGGGTTGTTGAAAGATTATCAAAAATTCCAGTACTACTGCAAATGCAGTGGAAGATGATTTTGCTGAGGAGAGTTGTCATGGATATGTATTCCAAGATGTACAAATAAAATGGGCTTTGAGATATATTTTCAGATATAGATTAACAATCCATTTACAAACCAGTCACCAGGTCCATTCCTAATTGCTTGGGTCATGATGCTGCACAGTAGTAACTCTGTCCTTAACAGATTTTGGGAGATTTGCCCAACAGCTGGTAGAAAGATTACTATCACCTTTTTCTTTCCTAACTCTGATGTTCTTGACTTGGAGGGTATTTTTTTAATCAACAATATAATGCTTCCTAGATATTGTTGCAATCCACCTTGATTAACAGCACCACTGTGGCTAATTTAAATTATAGCATAGATCTAGGCAGCTTTCAGAAAACCAAGACTCAGGAAGTGCAGTGATAACTTTACATTTATTATTGTTAGCATTTATTTGTCAGGATTTATAGAAGTCAAGAAAGGAAGACTATGATCACTGAAGTCCATTAAGACTCTGAGGCATCGACCACTACCCTCTGGATACAGCTGTCCGACCAATTTCTTATTCACCTAACAGTCCACCCATTAAATATCTCTCTTTCCAATTTAGAGAGAAGGATGTTGTGGAGCACCATGTTAAAGGCTTTATAGAAGTTCATACAAATGACAGCTGTAGCCCTTCCCATGCTCACTGATGCAGTCACTCCATCACAGAAGGTCACTGACATTTTTTTCATATTTCTAGGGTAATCTTAGCTAAGTAACTATGCTCCTTATGTCTCTAATATATTTAATGGAATTCCGAGTTTTAGGAAATTGATGCAGGCCACAAAACTGGTTGGAAAATTTCATTAAACTTTAAACTGTTCCAAGCTAAGCTATCTGTAGAAAATATCTTTAAAGAGAAGCATTGATTAAGGACACCTTACATTACTAGGAGTGGGATTACTTTCCAACACTTACACACTGATGTATAGCATAGGAGTTCCCAGGAAACCCCACTGTCTAAGTAGCAAGAAAATGAAAATCTGGGGAATTTGGTTGCCTAAACATAGGTATGCAGTGTTACCTTGAGATGCTCTGTGTTTTAACAAGATATCTCTACTGGACTGGCAGATATGACAGTGTATGTTCTAAGAAATATGACTCCTTCAGGATATACTTACAGGGATCAAAATGGTGCTAGATGCCTGTATCTAGGGAATTGAATCCTACTTGTTGGCAACACAGTTGGCAAAGAGTCTAGAGAGCTATTCAGTACAACAAATATTGGAGTTTGAGCTACTTGAAAGTATTTGGAACCAATGTCGTGACCTCACAGAATATAATTTAATCATCTAAATATGGTCACTTAGTGCTATTTGACTGCTATAGGGAAACTTTCCTGATGTCTGCTCCAGAATGATCTGGATTTCCATGTTTTATGCACCAATCTTGAGAGGATGTCTCAGACAAGGTTTCCCATGCAATGATGTGAAGCTGTAGTCAAGTTACTTTAGAGAATAATGGAAACAGAACTGAAGGACTCTTCTTGGAAGGAAATGTTATAATGCATTCCATGCCTGCAACTTGAAAACAGATAAAATTAAAGTTACTCACCCATTTTCAGGCATGAGTAATCACAAGCAACATTGGAATATTATGCCAATAAATAATCTCGATTCACTACTGCTAGAGCAAGTATCTTTGAGATTTGATCTATTATGTTTTGTGCTGAAACATGCTCTGATTCAAGTTCAGATACTGGCCTTCAAGAATAAAGTCATTCATTAGATTTCATTAGATAATGAAATGATTATGCAAATAATTAGAGTAAATCATAGAACGCCTATTTAGATTGTGACTCTGGGGTCAATAATATTTCTCAGAGTTCAAAGCTTTTCAGAATGGTCTTAAAAGAGCTTGAGGCTGTTTGAAAGCAAAGATACATAAGGAAATATAGTGTCAGTTTGAAGCGAGATCAAGAATTGCATGTTTACAAAAAATAAAACAGCACTTCTTGTTGGATTAACAATTTAAGAGAAAGAGAGAAATTCAGGTGTATTCACTTTAATTGATATCTAATTGAAAGATGCTGACATTTTCACTACTTTGTGTATCACAGCTCTTATTTTTACTAGGAATATCTCTAGAGTAACAGTGACAATTCAACAATAACAGGGTACTTCTTTCTCAAAATACAGAGGGAGACATCTGCAAGAATGCTATCAACAGCCTGCATGAAACACATGAACTACTCACTAAATGTCATTTGTCACTTCAGAAAAAGGCAGTTTCCCTTTTATGGAAGATGGCATTGACAGGAGAAAGCCAAAATAAAACTTTGAAAACTCTTTTTGTCCAATGGAGGTGTGGAAATGACAATATAGAGGCCTGTGTTGACCAGTTTTTTTCTGTCCCCAGTGTATATTATTTCTGATAAAAAAAATTTGGTATATGACATACAGAACAGTTTTTGTAAATGGCATCTTTTGTTTACTCTGACTGATTTCCTACACACACAATAGAAATGTAGAAGGAAAGTTAGCTATTACTCTCAGTCTGCTGTCAGTTTAAGCATTCACAACCTGTCACATCTTGTGAGAACTGAAGATGCAAATCAGTCTGTCTTTGCAGCAGCTCAAAAAAATGTGCCAGGTGGAATGCATTCCTTTATAAGCCTGAATTGCTGGAAAAGCAACATAAATCTATTAATAAATGTACAGTACTAATGCTAATGAGCTCCTCTGTGCTACTGAAAAAAATATAGAATAGACAATGTCTAGAAATGTGCATTCATCTTAAAGAGACCTTTAAAACTGCTGAACTTGTCAACAAAGCCCAATTAAATCATATGACTTTCTTACAAATTTGCATTTTTCTAAGTCAAAATTACATGGATTTTACCTTAATCCTTTCATTTTCTCATCCACTGATTTTGCTCACTTCTTTTTCAGCAGTGACACAAAGATGTCTTCAGTGATTTACATTTGGCTTTATATTGCAAAGACCTTTCCAAGTCATACTTTTTTAAACTAAATTGTCATTATTAGGTATAAAAATATATCTGTATCTTTGTTTAATTGCTTATATCTCCCCACTTATTCATACTTATTCATGTTTCTTTAGAGCACACATTTTTGATCTTTCGTTTGTTTACAAAGCACCTAAAACAAAGTGTTGGTCTTTTAGCAAAATGTAATATCTAAATAAAACTTCTAATTCAAAACATTAAAGGAATAGAGTACATACAGTTTTCTAATATATTTACGATATAAGACACTGGTTAATGCATATTAAAGATTTATTATTATTTTTGTTGTGTAGCTTTGTAAGATACTCTCTGATTTTATGAGGTCTTAATCCACTAACAACGGCCACAATAACACCTCAAAATTTAAGTATGAAAAAATTCTTTTTTACTTTCCTTTTGCCATCTAGTGTCTATATGACCATATGCCATTCCATTTATTAATTATCAATGCTGCAGTTGTTTTAAAAGGTCTATAACAAAAAAGCAGCATTTTGTTTTCTCTGAGGGATGTCTGCCATACCACTTCAGTAACCCAGACTAAATACTTTTGTATTTCACTCTCTGTCTTCCAAACGCATCTTTTATAGCTTGAGATGAGATGTTTTCATTTAATTCTCTGAACACCAGCCTTCCCCACTGGTCCCGAGAAGCTTAACTCTGAACTTCATCTATGGACTTACATTCTGTAATGTCTGATTTGTACATTTCTGCAAACAGGGTTGTTACACATTTCTTTTACTGCAAAAGAGAATGATTTAGACTTTATGATGGATAGGATTTAACGTAAGTGTAACAAAATTTTTCAGACACATCTGTTTTTAAAGAATTTGAATTTATCATTCAAAAAAATGTTGCTATACTTATACTTGCCATGATGCTCTTGAATACCACAGTGAACTGCATCGCTTATGGACAAGAAAACACTAAATGTTAACAGAAATACCTCTAAATTGAAGCAAAATTAACAGGTAACTATGACAGCTCAAAAAAATCCCATTAAATTTTTGCTAGTACTAATTGAAGTTCATTTGCTTTTAAAATGAAAATTTAGATTTTAAATAAAAGCTAAGGGAATGGAAATATTAATTTCTGAATATAAAAAATTGATTTATCTTTCTAAACATCTTTAATAATTCAATTCTTATCACACCAAATGGGAGTGGGACTAAATCTAATGGCTTAGTTGAAATAGTTTTAGTTAAATGATATCCAAATTATGTATTATTTTTGCTATCTAATGTTATTTTTTAATGTTGAGAACTTCCAAGTACTTTCTGAAAGCATTTTGCAGACATATGGTGCAGTATGCTTCTTCCATTGAATGCCATCTGCTGTCTAGGCTTAAATGTACACTAATTTTACTTTTAATTCATAATGAGCATGGAGAATGAATGTGACCCATGTACTGCAATTTGGCTCAGTCATTGGCAGGTGCCCATTTAAGGCATAAAACATATTTTTAATTATAAAATGGCTATTTACAAGTTCCCAGGTGGGTAAGTAGCTATTAGTAACAAATAATTGCATGCCAGCCCCTTCTGCTCACAATCGCTATACTGGGACAAAAACTAGATGAAAGTATAAAACATTCCCTTACTAATAACCATATAACAGTTATATAATTTGTATTGCCAAATTTAAATCTAAGAAAGACTTTAAAGAGTTTGTTTAACATGCAAATGGAGATCAGATTTGGGAACATAAAGGATCTCTGATAGAAAGAAATGCCTGCCCATGCTCTAATTTATCATCCTTTACACCACAAGACAAGTTACCCAAGAACAAGTCACAGTCTGAATAACTTTGACCTTCATCTGGAAAGAAAGACCTTAATGATGTAGTGAATGCATCAATTGTGAATGATTCCTCAAAAATTTGACATAGAATCACAATGTTGAATTGTGTTCAGATGTATGGTCTTCTCTTCACTGAAGACAAAGACAGAACAAATCTTATGAGGAGCTGGGAGTCCTGGGGCTGTTTAGTCTGGAGAAAGGGAAGCTCAAGGTAGATGTTATCACTCTCTGAAACTACCTGAAAGGAGATTGTAGCAAGGTGAGTGTCCTTCTCTTCTCCAAGATAACGTAACAGGAGAAGAAACAGCCTCAAGTTGCACCAGGGGAGATTTAGATTAGGTAGTAGGAAAAAATTCTTCACTGAAAGGGCTGTGAAACATTGCAATAGAAAGCCCAGGGAAGTGGTGGGGGCATCATCCCGTGAGAAATTTAAAGGACATGTAGATACGGCACTCTAGAGACATGGTTTAGTGGTGGACTTGGCAGTGTCAGGTTTACGGTTGGACTAATGGTCTTAAAGGTATTTTTCAGCCTAATTAATTCCATTAAAAATAATAATAAAATAAAAATTCACCAAAATTCAACTGGACAAAAATCTTGTCATGTATTTAATAAAGAAGAAAATACTGCTGTTCATGTAATTAAAAGAATTGTGCATACAAGTTTTCTGTCCCTAATCTCTTGCCTGAACATTGCTTTTATTTCTCTTTCCTTTGAAAATTAGACTAACTTAGTCATACTGTTTCCATTGTGTGTCTGGCTGACTTTGTGTTTTCTCCTAGCAATTTATTCAGTCATTGGTAGCTGTGAAATTTAACAGAAGGATATAACTTCTGATCCTGTGCTTATACTGCTTTTGTTAGGAGCAAATCTTGTCTCTTGGAAATTATCCATTTCAGGGGAATTTCTAACTGTGGCTTCATTGTTTATTATACACTTCACTTGTGGCATCCCCTCATGTCAGAAGCTTAGTAAGAAGAAGAGAGAAGAGTGAGAAGTGTACTAACATCTTGATTTCTAACTGTTGATGAGCAGTATTTTCTAAGATTTTCTTACATATGTTATCGCAGAAGTGCTATAAACATCACTGAAGGGCTTGACTTTGTCCAGCACTGAATCCATCTTGGAGCTGTGTGGAACCATCTCTTATGGATATGGCGAAAGTTTCTGGCATCTTCTCCCAGAAGACACTCCTGCAGTCCACCTGATACCAAAATCTTGCCATCTGAACGCAATATCTGTATATCATTGCCCTTCATGCTAATGCACTGAAGATTCACACATCCAGTCTAGGTAACGGAGCATTCTTATTCTTTGTCAGTTCTACAGAGCTATGTTGCTGACAGAAGGGCTGAATGTGTCTTGCAGTTAGAATAAAATGTTGCTATTTCCATTATAGGTGCAAATTTCCATTTTCAGGAGCAAAAACTACATGAGTTATTTCATCATCATCTGGATCTCTTCTCTTCCTCAGCTTTTTGCAACAAGTATGTGTTATACTTCTCATATATAATTCACAGTGAATAGATCTCACTTTTACCATACCTTAATACTGTGAAGCTATCATCTATTTCTGGCAGAACACAATAACAAGAACAACAGCAACTATAAAAATAATAATAACAGACTGATTACACTGAACCCCTGTAGAAGTAGTAATACCATTCATTAGATTAATGTGTGCCAGAGTTTCACCAGACAGGACATCTTTTATTTCAGTGTTCTGTGAGAATAAAGTTGTGACCCAGAAGAATGTATGAGCCAGACTTTTGGGACATCTATAGGTGAGATTTTGCTTGTTTTCTTTTTCTCTTGTGACTGAAATGTAGAAAGGATCTTGAAGATATAATCATGGTGGGGCGGGGGGGGATGGGGGGGGAGAACCAAAAAGACCATAGAATATTTTGACTGATTTATGAAAATATCTGTTCAAGTGCCTTGGATCGGTGTGAGGCAAGCCATAAGAAGGGTATCTGAAGTCACTTGGTCTGTTCAGCCTGGAGGGAACTGCAGTCCACAACTTCCTTGTGAGAGGAACATGAGGGACAGACAGTGATCTCTGCGGTGACCAGTGACAGGACCCAAGGGAATGGCCTGAAGTTGTGTCAGAGGAGGTTTAGGTTGGATATTAGCAAGAAGATCTTCACCCAGATGGTGGCCAGGCACTGGGAAAGGTGCCCTCAGGAAGTAGTCACAGCACCAAGCCTGACAGAATTCAAGAAGTGTTTGGACAATAGTCTTGGGCAGGTGGTGCAGCTCTTGGGGAGGGTCCTGTGCAGGGCCAGGAGCTGACTCAATGATCCTTCTGGGTCCCTTCTAACTCAGCATATTCTGTGATTCTATGAGGTGTTGGGCTCCAGCTCAGGGATGCCTGAGTAAATTCACCATCTAGTAAATCTATTGCCTTACTGACATCAACTACAGTGTTGTGTTGGCCGCTCCTCAATGTAAGTGATACCCTCAGAGCAACACAAGTTAGCAGAGATGTGCAGTGCCCCCTTTCCAGTCAGTCTTCACAGGAAGACCCCAGGGAACTGTGCTGTGGTCATTTCCAAAGCCAAACCAGCAGCACCCCTCATTGTCCCTTGCTTAGGAAAATCATGCATCCTTGGGCTGAGTTGTTGAGCCATCTGGAACTGTGCTGCTTCCCTGCCTGAGCCCTTTGTTCTGCAAAACACTGTGGTGAGCTTTCCTGAGCCATCCTGGGATGCTTTGGTCTCCAGTGGGCACTGTAGGGATAAAAATCTCAATATACCAGTCTAGATCTCTTCAATGAAGGGCCTAGATGGTTTTGCCTTTTATAAAATCTGGTTTTGTTGGTTGGTTTTGCTCATATTGTCTCAATTATCTCAGATGAAATATGAGCTTTTTAAGAAGTGTCGATATCTTAGTGTCTAAAGCTATAAATAAAAAAATCTTTGATATATCTTAAGGATTCAGACACCACCAGCCAGTGCTAGGATTACCAGCTGGCATGAACAGCAAAGTGGGACTTTGACTCTTTACCTAGGTAATGGCTCAAAGAGCTAATAATTTCTTCTTTCCAGCAAGTCTTTTGACCTTGCAGGTGTATCTTCTCAGCCTTGCACAAACAGAGCTTCAAGAAGTACAAAATGAAAGCTGCAAATATTTCTTGTGTCAACAAAGGCAGGTGCACATCTTCCATGTGGGGCCATGTCTGTACATAACAGAAACATTTCATATACCCAGTGCAGCACTCAGAGTTTCAAAAGATGGGCAGTGGAATCTGTTATGACCTGGGCCCCTTGTTCTTATTGTCATGTTTTCTCAGTTGTCCACACCTGCAAGTCTGTTTCTGACTTTCTCCTTTTCTTGCCTGATGGGCCATCACTTCCCTCTTCTCAACTTTTCTCTTTCTGTCTTTTTGTTTTTCCTTTTTCTGTGAAGAGCCTAACAACCTTTTCATTCACCAGTATTGTTTGGGATGTAATGGCAGGATAATCTTTCTTAATTAAAGCAAATGAATTTTACCTTTTTTCCCTGAATGAGCTCTTCCAGTGTTCTGCCAAATGTCCTGGAGTGACTGGAGGCACCTACAACGGCCATGTAGAAGTCAGCAAGGGAACAAGGGCCTACCTAAAACAGAAAGCAACAGCTTTCCCAGTTGCTACCTTAGCTCTGAAAGGCAGATCCCTTGGATGGATTTGCTTAGCTCAGATGAGCCAGTTCTGGCGGGATCACCTCACAAAGCTGAATTGCCTCAGCTTTACTCTGCCCTTCAGCAGAACTTCAGGCTAGTGGATAACCTTGCTCATACCTGCAAGGAAGGGGGAAAGCCTGGTGATGTACCTGATGCTGGGCTGCAACAGCATCCCAGGGCAGAGTGGAGACAATGGGGAGACCAGAGCTAGGAACAATGCTGCAGGCCTGGCCTCACTAGCACTGAACAGAGGGGAAAGGTCACCGCCTTGCAGCTGCTGGCAAAGCTTTGCCTGGTGCAGCCCAGGGTACCATGCACTGTGTTTGTGGCAAGAGCACCTTGATGGCTTCTCTTCAACTTGGTGTCCACCAGGACCCTAGGACCATTTCTCCCGTGCTGCTTTCCAGCACCTTTGCCAAGCTGCTTTTAGTTACAAATGTGTGTGGATGTGTCCCAAGATTCTTCATGCCCATACCAGTGCCATCCACAGTCCATCCCATGGTCTTTCAGTATGCCTGCCTCCCAGTGCCCCTGCTGGGAGGGTGAGAAAGGCATAGGTCCTCAAGCCAAAGAAATGGTCCTTAGGAAAAGAATTGTCTTGTTATGGGACAGAGAGAAAATAGGTGCACCTTGGTGACAGAGGTTCCACAAAACTCCATCTTTATCTGGTACTTCACATGCAGCATCCCTGGTACTCTAGCTCATGTGGAGGCAATAAATTAAATTATTTTTCCCAAGCTGAGTCTGTTTTCCCCATGATGATAATTGGTAAGTGTTCTCCCTGTCCATGCCTTGATGAGATAGGGGAGTGATAGAGTAGCTTGCCTGGCACGTGGCCACTAGCCAAGGTCAACCCACCAAAATAGAAATAGTAGTGTAGCTGAGGTATTGATACTGTCCAAAATAGAGGAGTGATTTCTTTGAACAGGTTCTTGTCAGGTCCTGTAGACTCTATGCTTACCATAGGCCAGATAACATTGGATGCACTTACTTTTGCATAGATTTATTTAAAAGCAGTATTGTTTACCCACTCATAAACTATTCTGTGACATAACTAAATTAAGGTATATAGGGAAATTCAAAAGACTTAAAAAGTGTATTTCTGATTCAAATTAAAGCAATTGCACAGATTCCTCCAACAGTTTATTTCTCACTTTTTCTATCATTAATGTAAATGCATGTGTAGATTCCTGGTGTAATAAGCAATTGAAGGCACTACTAGAGAGCTGGTCACTGATTCCTGTTTGTTTATAGGCAAGTTGGGTGAAACGAACCTTCACCTAGGCTCAACAACCACCAAAATGTATACATGACTTCTATTTTGTGATGGAAGCAAATACTTTCCTTAAATAAAGTTGATTTTTTTTTTTTGGCAAATGTGTACTGAAGTCTTAATCTTGAACTGACTTTTGCCTTTACCAGAATAAAAATGACTCAGAAGCACAAATGTGAGTTGGTTTTAATTAAAAAGTATAACAAAAATATTGCTGACATGTTTATTAAAAATAGATATAACTCATTTTTCAAGAGACAAAGTAGCTAAATTTGTATATATTCAAATCTTCTAATTTGTTATTTCTGTATATTATAGGATTCTAAGCAATATCTAAATGCAGATGAGGGGTTTTTTTTACACTTAGATTTATGTCTTTAAATTTAGAAGCCTGATAAATTAATAGCACTCCAGGCTCACTTTACAGTCAGAAGAAAGAAATAAAAATTCTCCAGAGAGACACTCCATCTAAGATCCAAATTGCTTTCTGGAGATGCTTCACTCTTTTTATTGATTACATGAAGAGGCTTGACACTTCTCTAATGCTAGGACGGATGAATCTGAACCACCATAAGTAGTAGTCTCCTTTTAACTGCATTAGCTATGCTTTCTCTTTTTTCATTATATCCTGTCTTGCTTTTTTTGTTTACTATTTTCTTGCTTTCACATTATAAGGTTACTATGCATGTACATCAAGAATGGCTAATATCTTTTATTTATGATGCAGATTCACTAAAAATCATGGAATCATAGAATGGTTTGGGTTGGAAGGGACCTTAAAGATTACCTAGTTTCAAGAGCCCACTTCCATGGACAGGGATACCTTTCACTAGACCAGGTTGCTCAGAGCCACATCCAACCTGGCCTTAAACACTTTCAGGGATGGGACATTCACATCTTCTCTGTCCCCATGCTTTATCATCCTCACAATGAAGAATATCTTCCTAATATCTAATTAAATCCACCCTTTTTCAGTTTGAAGCCATTCCCCCTTGTCCTGTCACTACATTCCCCTGTAAATAGTCTCTCTGCATCTTTCCTGTAGTCATCCTTCACACACGGGAAGGCTGTGATGTGGTCACCCTGAAGCCTTCTCATTTCCAGGCCAAACTACCCAAATTGTCTTAGTCTTTCCTTGTTGGGGAGGTCCTCCATCCCTCTAATCATATTGGTGGCAGCGCCTCCACCTCTCTGACCTCACCTGTTTCTTCTGAACAGCCATTAATAGTTGCAGGTCAGTCATGGGATTCATCCCACCAAGTTTCAGTAATGGCAACAAGGTCATAACTTTCTACCAGCATGGTGTCTTCCAAATCCTCCTGTTGCTCATGCTACATGCATTGGTGTAAAGGCACTTCAGCTGGGCTGTTGGCTATGTCGCCTTCTTAGAGGAACACCTCTTAATTTCTTTGAGATATTTCCCTGGTGTTGCTCTGTTGGTTTCTGTTACCAGACAATGTCTCATGGATTGTGTCTGTAAGACTGCAGTGGTGCTCCAGGGTGGCCAGAACATTTCAAAGTCTCTGGCAGAAGGCTCTCACTAGCACCCCATCCCTCTAACTTTTGTATATCATTCCACAGCTTGCCAGGGACAAGCCTGATATTTTCCCCCTTCTCCACCACATCTAGTTTAATGCTCTGCCAATGAAACCCATTAGTTCCTGTGCACAGACCTTCCCTCCTTGCTGAGAAAGGTGAGTCCTGGTGCTGCATAGACCATTCCAATGTAAAAACCCCCAAAATTTTGGCGGTGACACCAGTCACAGAGCCATGTATTAATAGACTTAGCCTGTCTGTTTCTTCTCATGTTGCTGCCTTCAACTGGAACTGTAGAGAAAAATAGAGCTTGTGCCCCAGAATCCCTTACTAAGAATCTCAAGGCCCTTAAGTCTTTTTTCCTTGCTGTCAGAGTAGGTGTTGCCATTTCATGCCCTGCATGGAAGATCAGTAATGGGTAGTAGTCTGAGAGCTGCACCAGGCTAGGGAGTTTTCTGGTTAGGTTAAATCCCTTAATTACAGTTAGATATTCAGGGACTTTTCAGACTAAATAAGTTGTCCAATGAAATTAGAGGTCTATAGTTCTAGGAAATCTTGAAAAGAAGACAAATCAAATCTTTATTTTGGACTCAGTCATCTAAAATTCACCCTAAAGTGGGTGGGGTTTAAGCAGTCTGCAACCTGAAATTATTAAATGATTGAATTACTAAATGTCAGAAGCACTGGCAGCTGGCCATGTATGATGATAACTAGCTTTGTTCCACTTTTAACAACTCATTACAGCATGAGAAATGAAACTGCCATATTATTCTCTATCACATATGGTATACACAGGTTTAAATTAGTATTTAATTAAGTAATATCACATTTTTTTATTTTATCACTTTCTTTTTATCTTAAGGAAAGAGGCAGATGATTGATAAATTTTAAAATAAAATGGACTAAGCCTTCTTGTCCTCTCTACATGACTATGTTCCTAAAATAAAATTCATACTTAAAGATAATTTAAAAAAAAAATTCTTAAAACAAAGCAGAAAAAAAAAGGTTGTCATTCTTAGGTAATTCAAGTTTGAAAATAGTTGAAAGTGGCTGTCATATTGCACAAAGCATAGGAATGCTGCTGAATACTCAGAGAGCAACCATGCAATTTCTTGAAAATAGTTCTTAAAGGATGTGCTGTCCATCAATGTTCTAATTTCTTCATTTTACAAATATTCAGATTATGACTCATATTTCTTTCCAAGGCAGAGTAAGTTTGTACCAGATTCCTCATTCCTCCTACCTTCAAAAGAATATGGAGGATATTCTGTAAAAAGAGAGTCAACGATGTTTGCAAATCAGGAATATTTATATATATTCATGAACTCCTTTCCTCAGTCAGTCCCTCACTTTTTCTTATTTTCTCAGCTGCTATTGCATAATTTAACTTTAACTTAATAGGTCTTTAGCCCAACTGTAGACTGAAATTTGTCTTAAAGAAACTGGCATCATAGGCAAAAAAAAAAAAAATGTAAATCAATTTCCAATTCATTTGCTCATGCAGTAGCATTCATCTTACCAGTTGTTCTCTCAGTTTGGATTCTTGCCACCTAGTTTTGGCCACAGACAAATTTAGCATCTATTCAATCCTTTTAACTGAAACTTAATGGAGAAGAACAATTGGTGGAATGAAGGTTTCGAGAGACAAAATTTCTATATCTAGAAGTAGACTAAATTCTGGAGAAGAGAATTCAACTGCACCAGTTCTGAACCTCTGAAATGTGGATGTGTAATCACAGATAGCAAATCAAATCTTCATTGTTGCTAGTGGAGAGAAAAAGTGCAACTGAAATGCATAAAATTAGATGCCTACTGTCACTTGAGGTACTGTGGCATATATTGACCTTCAAGTTTTTCCATCAGCAGGGTGCAGATTTTATTTCAGTGCTATGCCATACAGATTAGTCTCATTCGGGTGTGTCCTATGGCATAGAGTATCACAAACCACACAAGGCACTTGTGTGTGAGCAGCTCTGGGCAGACCAGCTGTTTTACACTCCAAATCCAATTTTGATCTAGTACCAAAGAATCTTACCTGTAAATGTATTTCTGGATATAACATGTAAATATACATATAAATCTTACAACCTTAGCCTGTGTATACATTATAGCTATTTTATGTAGAATTTTATGTTACACTTAAAACACATTATAGTCAGAAAAATAAAATATAATGCTGTAGACAAAACAGATAGATTTTATTATGCATTCATTGAATGCTGTGATTAAAACAATATATTTATTGTTTACATAAAAAGGTTTTGATAGCAAGGGGTATAAGACTCCAGGCTCTGAGCTACAAGATCATCGAATGGCTTTTACTGTAAAAATATACAAGACACCAAAATATCCACCCCCTGGATATTTTAAAAGGGCCTTCAGTTCTTTTAATACCTAGAGAGAGTGTAAGGGAGAAGATACTATGCAAATTTTCTCAGGAGGTCAAAAAACAAGGTTTTACAGGCAAAATCTAGAAAATAAAGGATCTTAGCAAAAGTTTAAAGGGTAACATTCAACCAAAATGAAACATTCTACAATGCATTGATTTAGCACATGCAAACCCATAGAACTCAGCCAAATCCAAGGCATCTGACTTTCACTTACCTAAAATATCAAGAAAGGAGATTAGGAGAAGAAGAAGAAGTAAAGAAAGAGCAAAAAAAAAGAAAGAATTATAACTTCCATCTGGATTACCATGCAATTCTAGCTTCCATATGTCCAAATGGCAGGGTCTTTGATTCTATCTGCTCTGGCCCACTGTGGCCTCCTGGCCCCATGCGGGACTTTCAGTGTTTGAACCATTCTGGGACTGGATTAGGGGATCCAGGGGGTATAGTATGGGGCAATGCTCCCAGTGTCTGGTGACCTCCTGCTGTTCCAGGGCTGCCCAAGGAGGCTCTGAGAGGCATGGAACAGGGCATTGCCTCACTTCATGGAATTCAACCTGTCCTTTCCCTTGCCCATACAGTTACTTGAGTGTTCTGAACAAATATCTAATATAATAATATAGTGTCTCAAAGTGGGGCTGCAAGGATTGCTTTATGAAAAAAAGATCAGGAGTGATATATCAGGGAGTACAAAGATTCTTTGTGGGCACCTGGCAGGTAGGAAAGGACCATCCTCACAACTTTTTTTCAAATTAAAAATTTCTTTTATCTGAAATGAAGTTCAAATCTGACTTTCTATTATATGGACTAATGTGTGAAATCAAAACTACATTTCTACATTTTTCTTAACATATGATGTTAATTCTATTATAACTTCTTTGTTGTCAGACAAAAAAAAATCCCCACATAATATACTCAACTTCATGTGAAAAGCACTTAAAGGAAATTTGAAAGACAAGCAATTATGGTATCAGTCTTCTCCACTGGAAAGTGGCAACATATGCCTTTGTGTTAGTGGTATCTGCCAAAAGACAGGAACATTTTTAATTTGGTTATCAAGCTTATACATATTTAGGTTTGAAACACCTGCAAGCTACATCAGCCACGACCAAAAGTGAATGGCTTTTTTTAACACCTGAACCTGCTGCCAGTAAACAACAGACATGCACTTTGGGATGCCCAATTTTAAGGTAATTACTTCATAGTAATAGCAGTAGAAATTTTGTTGAAAAAATATATATAGGTGAAAAATATATTCTGGTAAGAGCTTCATTCAGTAGCTGAAAGAATATTTCTATTTATAAAAATAAACTCAAGGATTTACCATGTGTCAACAACATTGAAATTCCTTTGCTGATTAGGAAAAAAGGTAGTACTAGTACCATTTTATGAATTAGTTAATGAGAACTGCAACAGAAATTGTGACCGACTGAATCTGAATGAAGCCGTTGATGCCATAGAGGAAGAAAACAGCAATGTTGATGACCATAATATGAAAATACAACTATAAACTAGGGAAGGGAAATTAGACTGGGTCTTTAGACAGTCCAGAAAAGGAGGAGATATCTGAAAATACAGATATGTGTTTGTGCCTGTATGTGTATATTTGGGCCTAATCAGTCCCACAGATTTATAGTATTACGGCCCAAATTTGATCTATAACAGTGGGTACAATGCATTTAGCATCAATGCCTTTTCAGGATTACCAAAAGCCACAGACCTCCTATGTCTATTGTGTTTAATTTGAAGAAAAAGAATGTGAACTACATGAAAATTAAGAAGCTCATAAAGAGGATGATAAAATAAATGTAGGAAGGGGTAAAACATTTTCAAATGTCAGGAGCTTTCAGAAGATAATGTATTGGATGTTCAAAAGCAATTTATATTACCTCAGAATAAAGTCTAAAAAATGCATCAAGGAAAGCATTCTTGCTAAATAGCAGGGAAGAAAAGTTATCAAATTCAAGTTTTAAAAAAATTGTGAAAGATCTTAAAATCTGACAGGTAGATTTGAAAGCACAGCAAGTCAATAAAAAAAAAAACCAAAACCAAACACCAAAAAACAAAACAAAACAAAAGAAACACCAATCAAACCAACACTGAGAGAATACTAGAAGAGTGCACAAAAATAACAGTAAGTCATTCTTCAAGTAGATCAGGTAAACAACACTTGATGGGAACTTTATAAGGTCAGTAGATGATCAAAACCTGAGATGAGTGTTCAGAGAAGATAATGTCAGAGCTGAAAAGTATGATTTCTTTTCTATTATTACTCACAATGAACAAGACTCAGAAACTTTCACCATTTTGACAGGCGCTTTTTTTTTTTTTTTTTTTTAATTTAATGTCATTGCAGGGGGACGGGAAGGAGAGTTGCAACCCAGATTTGCTTGTCCAGTACATCAACAGGAAAAGAAAAGTGAAAAGAAATAGGTTTCTATAAACATACAGCATCTAGTCCAAATCCCATTGGGAGTACATTATGTGATAAAAGTTTATCTCCACACCCATAAAAGAAGCACAGAAAAACAATGGAAGATGGAATAGTCCAAATAACACATCATTCTGGCTACTTCTAAGCTAATTGCAGGAGACATCAGCCTATCAAAGGCCAGTCTCACTAAACCCAGAGTAGGACAGGGGAACAAAGACAGGTGGGAACCCAAATCCCCCAGACTGGGGGAGGAAGGAATCAAGAGCAGTGCTACAGAGTAGGACTTAGAAATACTGATAGATGAAAAGTCGGGAATTAGGCTTGTAATGTGGACCTGCAGCCCAGAAGGTGGTTAAGGGAGGTGATTCTCCTCCTCCACTCCTCTTTGTGAAATCCTGCCTGGGGTATTGCATCCAGCTTTGGGGATTCAACAAAAGAAGGACATGGACATATTGGAGCAAGGTTGAGAAGAGGACAACGAAAGTTATCAGAGGGCTGGAACAACTTCCCTATGGACAAAAGGCTCAGCGAGCTGGGGTTGTTTACCCTGGAGAAGAGAAAGCTCTGGGGAGACCTGATTGCAACATTTCAATACTTAAAGGAGGCTTATAAGAAAGAAGGACAAAAACTTTTTACCTGTAGTGACAGGACAAGGGGTAATTGCTTTAAACTGACTGTGGTTAAGTTTAAATTTGACATAAGAAATAAATTGTTTACAATGAAGATGGTGAAGTTCTAGAACAGGCCACCTAGTGAAGCTGAGGATGCCACACCACTGGAATTTGAGATCTGTTTGAGATCAGTTTCTGTGGGGTTTTGAGGAATCTGACAGTTCAACATATCTCTGCCTTTGGTCGGAAATTTGAACTAGGTGACATTTAAAGGTCCATTCCAACAGTAACTTGGACTCTGATCATATGATCCTTGTGTCTTACTGTTCTGTCTACCTGCTGAAGTTACAAAAAGTGGCAAATACTGAAGTGAAAAAAACCTGCTGCCACTGAAGTGGCAGAGATGAAGCCAGCTATGAGGAACTGTAGAATAATTTCAGAATACCAACTAGGCACTAAAAGAATAGCAGATGGAAGTAAATTAAGGTAAGTGTAAAGTAATATGGAAAATTTCTTCTATTTTGCACACAGTAACTGTTTCTAAGTGAATGATTACCATACTAAATGAGGTTTTGAGGTTATAATTATTAGGTGTATACAAAATAGTGGTGCAGTAGTGCTTAAAAGATTCAGATGTTAGGAATAATTAGGGAATTAATTCAGAAGATAAAAAGAAAGTATTTTATTGTATTTTAAAGTTTATAGCAGAAATGAAGACATGTGTCTGTAGAAGTATGAAAAGGGTGATTATGCAAAACAGCTTCCATACGAAAAATGAGTAACTTCATCTTTAAATGTAGAAATACACTTACTCCAGAACAGATCTAAAGGAAGTGCCATGGGGAAGGGAAGGAAGG
>JAWWEV010000001.1:72579635-72592420 GCA_035583235.1 Hafferia zeledoni | reverse complement strand
AAAAAAAAAACAAAAAAAACCAAAAAAACCCCCACAGAACTATAAACTAGGAAGATAAGATAAACTAAAAAAATAATAGATGAAGAGGTCAACTATCTCTGTCAATTTAGAATTAAAGGTAAAAATAAAAATTAGTTTCTCTCAGAAAGACAGTGTGGATGCCAAAAAAAGATTTTTTTTTTTTATAATCAGGAACATTGAACTCTTTTTAAAAACAGTAAGTTCAATGTAATAATTTTTTTTTTATAGATTATCCACAATGAAAATATTTGCTGGTGCTGTTGAGCAGGTAACTTGGAAGGAAGTTTATTCTCCAGAAGCCTAGTCATTCTATACAAAAATCTGTCCTTATGTAAAAAAGAGAGAGAAGATACTTCTAATGAATTACACGTAATCTAAGAAAGATAATACAGGTATGTTAGACCCTGTATTAGATGAACAGTTTTATGATAGCTAAGAATGACTGAAACTAATATATATCTAATTTGTTGAAGATTACTGAATACTTCAATTTCTTTTAATAATAAGATGAAAAGTCCGAAAACATGTTTTTATTATGATAGTATTCTCATTTTTAATTTTACAAGATATGAAGCATTTCAATGGGAAAATCATAGATGTCAGAAAAAAATAGTTTGGTAAATGGGTTGTCCTATGGGAGTCAGAAAACATAAAATCTCTTGAGTTTCTTTCACAAGATGCCAAATGAGCATAAAGTAATTGCACAACTCAGTAATTCTTACTGAGAAAATAATAAATTGAAATTGTAAAGGCATTATATTATTCTTTTATCAGAAAAAGTAACAACATGAACTAGGGCTTCTATGCAATTCTAAAATACAATTCTATTCAAATTTTGAAACGGAGGTTTTCATTGAATTTGGAGTTTTAATTACCAGCTTGTTAGTTACTACCTTAAGGCAGAGGCTCTCTATTAAATAGACAGTGAAGGAAGCAGTAGTTTATTAGTTGTTACTTAACCTGAGCAGTGTTATTGCTTAAAAGGCTGGGAAAAAATAACAATGTCCTAAGTAGGATTAATTGGAACATGTTATTTCCCTTGGGTTTATATTAATACCACCAAGTAACTTTTAAATTAGTAAAGAAGAATCTTTCCATTCAAAACACAATATAAGTCCATAGTCTTACTTCAGTAAATTTATAATATGAATTCATATATTAATATGTATTATTATGTGAATTAATATGTCAGCATCAGTGTGTGCCTTTGTGTATATGTGAGTGTACAGGAATGAAAAGAATTTACTGGTTCACAGCATCACAGAATGGTTCAGACTAGAAGGGACCACAGTGGGTCATCTGTTACAACCTCCCTGCTCAAGCAGGGTCATCCTAGAGCACATTGCACAGAATTGTATCCAGATAATTCCTGAATATCTCCAGTGAGAGAGACTCCACAACCTCTCTTGGCAATCTGTTCCAATGTGTGGTCACTAGCACACTAAAGAAGTTCATCCTCTTTGAGTGGAAATTTCTGTGATTAGTTTCTGCCTGCTGCTTTTTGTTCTACTGCTTGACACCATGGGAAGAGTCTGGCTCCATCCTCTTCAGATACTTACAGACATTGATGAAGTCCCCTCTCAGTCCTCTCTTCTTGAGGCTAAACAGGCCCGATTCTTGCTGACTTGTGTTTCTTATGTCCACTTTTCAGGATAACTGCAAGGAATAGAGATGAATTTTCAGCAATATTAACACCAAAGACAGGGAAATGGACAAATTTCCTCTTCCTTGTAGTATCAGTTTGATGACTGAAATTTTATCTTCTTTTTTTTTTCTTCTTTCATTAAAGCCAACAGTGTCCTGTACAGGTAGGAACAGCAAAGTTATCACACATGGCAAACACAAAAAAAAATCTGAACATCCAAATTTTAGATCTACCAAAAATGTTTTCTTTAAAAAAATGTAGATATTTTATAATGTCATTCATTGTAAAAAGTCTGAAGTATCAGTATGTTTGGAGAATAAGGCAACAGAATTTTAAATGGTTCTAGATGTGGCATTGACTTTCTCCATACACCCTTTTCTACCAAGAATAAGACCCTCAGTTCATTTTTGAGTCTCTCTTTACATTTTCAAGTCTCTTGGCTTAGGACAGTCCCATTAACTACACTGTGTGGATTACCAGGTCTGGTATTTTGGGATCAGTTTTTCAGGAACAACATAATTTTTAAATTCTTATTTCTGTTTTATGGCTTTTTTTAAAAATAAAGAAACAGAACCAAGCAAACAGCATTCTTATTTTAAGCTGAAAAAAAGCCTGACCAGTTCAAGAGAAAGAGAGAGGGCTAGCAAAAAAAATAGATTCCCTGTGTATGTTTGCATATGTTCAATATTAGCAATTCACATTTGGAAGTTGTCATTGAATGCAGTCTGCAACTCAGCCCCACACAGTTCCTTGCTCACTCTCCTGCAGTGGCATAGGGAAGAGAATCAGAAGGTAAAAGTGCAAAAAATCATGGATTGAGATGAAGACAATTCAATAAATCAAGAGCTGTGTAGGCAAGAAAAGGAAAATAAGGAATTCATTAAATATTGCCCATTGGCAGGTAGGTGTTCAGCAATCCTGAGGAAAGATGGGCTTCATATCGCTTTAAAAACTACTTGGAAAGACAAATACCATAACTATTGCTGAGCATAACATCATATAGAAGGGGATATCCCTTTGATCTGTTGGGATCATTTATTCCAGCTATGTCCCCTCCTTGTGCACTCCCAGCCTACTTGATGGATGAGACTGAGAAGCAGAAAGGCCTTGATGCTGTGTAAGGCCTGCTCAGCAATAGCTAAAACATCAGTGTGTTACCAACACTGTTTTGATCACAAATACTGAACACAGCACTGTACAAGACTCTAGGAAGAAAAATAACTCTACCTCAGCCATAACCATTCCAGAAGTTAGAGGATGCATCTCTGACACAACTTCAAGAGACCAGTCTGTTGGCACTGGATGGGGCATACCTGACTAGGTGGAGTAAGAGTGTCCTGGGAAGCAAGATGTCTGGATATATTAGCACAACTTTAAACTAGATTTGGCAGGGAAAAGGGATGTACTTCTGACTGGTAGAGAAGAACCAGGAAACGCCAACACTTTAGGAAGTAGCGGTAAATTGTCCCAAAGGAAGTAGGGACTGCTCCTCCCCAAAGGTGAAGAGGCCAGTAGCCCATAGTCAATAGCTGAAGTGCCTCTACGCCAATGCATGCAGCATGGGAAACAAACAAAAGAAGTTGGAAACTATGGTGCAATTAGAAAACTATGACCTAGTTGCTATCATGGAAGCACGGTGGGATGATTCACATCACTGGAATACTGCAATTGACGGCTACAATCTTTTCAGAAGACATTGTCTGGGAAGGAGGGATGTTAAAGAATGGATAGATTGTGAAGAGCTGCCTCTGAGCCAAAGCCACAAAATGGCTGAGAGCCAGTGGATAAAAATCAAGGAGCGATAGATAGATAGATAGATAGATAGATAGATAGATAGATAGATAGATAGATAGATAGATAGAAATAAAGCAATAAAAAATCAAGAACAATAAAGGATGATAGCAGGATGCTGTGCCTTGATAGGGTTTATCTGCCTTGGGCCTAGAATCTGGTCAAAGAATCCAACCAATGCAAGCTATCTGTGGTGAGCTACTGGTGGCACCATGGTGTTGCTTTTAGTGTTGAAACCAGCCTGGTTCACCAAACTGCAAATACACATGCTACTTTTTGAAGCAAGATTTGACAAATGAGTTGCTAGCTGACCTGGGGATATGTAACTGTCAATCAATCAATCTTTATAACTATAAAAACCCAGTCCAATTTTCATATGGCAGATGCTTCCACACACTTTTTTGGAGTGTGAGGAGTTTCTCCATTGACGCATGGACACCTCTTCATAGTTGCTCCACAGAGGTTAAATGAAAGAGAGAGATCTGTCCACAATCGTTGTGGGGATGAGTTGCATCAATCTCCACTTAGTGATTGTTTCTTTTTGCTAGCTTTGATAAAACTGCTTTAATATAATTGCTTTAATATAGTGCACTATACTATCCTATCTTATATTATACTACTAGTAGTTTTTAGCTTTTCTACTGTGTTGTCAATAATAATGATTAAGATCTCTTGTCTGTTCAGTTTTCTGTTCCTTTGTCTGTCCATTTGTCAAAATAAATAATTAATTTTGTATAAATATATTGGATTTTTTACCATTAGGACCTGTGGTACAAAGTGATTCCATCACACCTCTCTATAATTCCTTAAATTTAAACCATTGACAAAATCTGAGGCTAAGATTGGATCCTGCACCTTGGCTGCTCTCTGAGAAGGAGTTTAGAAAGCAAGGGGGTCCTTTCTGCTCCTTGTAGCTCAACGAGAGGGCTTCTCTAATAAAGTTTTTCTAAGTCCTCCACCCCATCCCCTGCCCATCCCCCCAACAAGGACAGCTTATGGTTAGGGTCTGCTACAGCCCATCTGATCAGCCTGTTGATGAAGCTTTCTTGCTTCAGATACAGGAACCACTGTGCTTGTGAACTGTCATCCTGATGAGGGATTTCAACATCCCAGATGTCTACAGGGAAAACAAAACATCTGACTGCAAGCAATCCAGGAAACTACTGGAGTGCGCAGAGAATAACTTCCTGGCCCAGCTGTTGGACAAACCAACCAGAGGAGAAATCTTACTGGATGTGGTGCTCACCGATGCAGATGAGCTCATTAAAGAAGTTAAGATTGGAGGTTGCCTCGGCTGTAGTGACCATGCTCTGGTTGAATTTGTGATCTCAAGAAATGTGGGCCTGGTAAAAAACAAAGTCAGGACCATGAACTTCAGAAAAGTAAACTTACAGCTTTTTAAAGAAATAGTGGATGATGTCCAGGTGGTGTCTGAATATCTCGTAGGATGAAGATTCTACAAACACGCAGGCTTCTGTTTTGAAGTGTCTCTCAATAACTGAAATGAGATACTTAATTATTATACTTTTGAAGTCGTCCGAAATGAGAACAATTTTTTAAATGCATCTTGTCTTGAATCAGATAATTACACTTTCAGGAATCCATAGCAAGATGTCTAAAGAAAAAACAAGCTCACTGGCTTTAGTTTTCCAAAGTCAATTCCTATGAAAGATTCAGGCATGAATTGTACCCTGCAGTTGTCTAATGCCCTCTGTTGGTAATCAAAGCAGGTTTGAGTATGAGACTAGACATCAAATGTTCAAATTCTGTAATTTATGCTAGAAGTTATCACTCCCTCAAAGTTTTGGAATATTGTCATATATCAATTATTTTGTTCTATTTAAATGTAAATACTAATTTTTATCAAATTAGTATTTTCTACAGCACTGGCATTTTAAAACATAAGTCGATAAATTTGCTGCTAAGTCTTTATGACTCTAAACATAATTACAATTGTTTCAAATGTAGGATTGGTGACTAATTTTTCTTAACTCAGAAAAGGAATATCATGTCAACTCAGAAGAAATCAGGATTGTTTGGGAGACCTAGGAGGAAAATAAGTGTATTTTGCATTAAATGAACAAAAATATTTATGATAAACCATATTTTAAAGGTGGATGTAAGACTGGATTCCTTCTTTCTGTTTTTTATTTTACATGAACAATGATATGCTAAGTCCTTAGGAGGAGATGGTTTACACAAATACATTCAAACACCTTGACAGGTGTCAGAGGTGGGCTGACACAAACCTTATGAAGTTCAACAAAGAGAAGTGCAAGTCATGGCAATCTGAGACACAACTACAAGTTGGGCAGAAAATTGATTGAAAGCAGTCCTGTGAAAAAGGACTTGAAGGTGAGACTTGATGAAAACCTCAACATGAGCTGGCAATGTGTGCTCACAGAAAACCCAGCAAATCCTGGGCTCCATCAAAAGCAGCGTGGCCAGCAAGTCAAAGGAGGTAATTTTCCCCTCTACCCTTCTCTTGGGAGACCCCATGTCGAGTACTGCATGCAGTTCTGGTTTTCCCAGCATAAGAAGGACTTGGATATGTTGGAGCAAGTCCAGAGAAGGGTCACTAGGTTGGTAAGAGAATTGGAGCACCTCCTCTATCAAAACAGGCTGAGGAAGCTGGGGCTGTTTGGCCTGGAGAAGAAAAGATTGCATGGAGACCTCATAGCAGCCTTTCAGTATCTGGTGGGGGACTTACAGGGAAGCCATAAACGGACGTTTTGTCAGGAACTGTAGTGATTCAAGGAGTAATGGGTGAAAAATGAAAGAGGGGAAATTTAGGCTAGGTATTAGGAATAAATTCTTTACTGTGAGGGTGGTGAGATAGTGGAACAAGTTGCCCAGGGAGGTTGTGGATTCCACAACCCTGGCAGTGTTCAAGGCCAGGTTGAAAAAGACCTTGTGCAACCCAGTCTAGTGGGAGGAATCCCTGCCTATGCCGGGATGGGCTGGAACTAGATGATTTTTAAGGTCCCTTCCAACCCTTAATATTCTATGATTCTATGATTTTGTTTGTTATTTTGGAAGAAGTGGGTAATTTCCTTTTAGAAATTATTAAATAATGACTATTTTTATAATTTAAACCTAATTGGATTCAGTTTGGAATTGATTTATCTTTCTTAAGCAATAGGAGAAATAAGAGCCAGAGTTGAAATGATCAGCTGCTTTATCTTTGGAGCCCATCTGTGCAACTTCCTCCTGATGCTGAAGATAATCATATGGGAGTGTTTCAATCCCCTTGCAATCAGTTCGAAACATATGGAAGTAAGTCTTAATTTGAGATTTTTTATTTGTTTGTTTAACCTACAGGTCATTTGTTATCATTTGGAACTTAGAAATAAATAAATGCCAATTGATCCATCATTTATTGGGCCCCAGTAGGCAGTCTGCCTGGAGACAGGATTTTCCACCTGGATAAATTGTTCTCAAGTGCTGTAAGGAAAGTGGTAGAGAAATGTTATGGAAGAGATTCAGTGATGCATTGCATCTGATTTTAAAATTCCTCTTGTGGGATTCCTACAGCACTTTGCTTACAGCTTTCCTTAACCACTCACATTTTCATGTATTAAAAATATCATTTGATCAAGGTTAAAATGCATAATCCTTACAGCAAGAAAGCAGTGCTGGTTGAGTGTATGAACCAAATAAGAGATTCCAGATAAACATGTAATATTCTAAATTGCATATATTATTCATAATTGCACAATAAAGAAAATTTCTGTCAAGATATTTACTAACTGAGTGGCCTAAAATATACTTTCAGTTAAACCTTCATTTTTATTGAAAAATATATGTGTTATGCATATTTTCTTGGAGTAAAAGACTAGATTATGTGCCATATATATGGAGAACATACTCATAAATATTTTTATCTCAGTTTGAGGTATTTTTAACAAAATCTTCACATATTGGAGAATTCTGATGAAGAGTGGAAGGAAAGCAGAAGGAGGAGAGGTTCATAAGGAGAGACTCCTGTTCTAAGGACTGCAGACAGGTATATTGAGCATAGTATTTGACTACAGCTATGTAAAGCAGTGTAAAGCAGGATCTTATATCTTAGAACTCTAGTTCTTCATACAGTGTTTTGTGGTGTGGGGTTTGTTGTTTTGTTGTTTTGGGGTTTTTTTGTTGCTTTTTTTTTTTTTTAAATTAAAAATGGAATTTTAACAGGAAAGAGTGAAAGCTGTCTGCTCATAAAATATTTGGTATTTCCAGAGTGACATCCGAAGCTTCACTGACAGAATTAGAGCACATTTTTCAAAAACATTATTCCTTTTGTTTGGAGCTTTTCTGGTAAAAGGGAAGGACTAATATTTTGGAATATTTTTTGGTTTTTTACATTTTGTGACTGACTTTACAGAAAATATTTCTCTTCTGAATCCTGGATTCTTCTGTGCTTTTGACTACTTAACTTTAAAATGAGCTAATAAATAAATAATGTAAAAAATCCAACTAATATATTTGAGTCAAGACTTAAGGATTTTTTTTTCCTGATTGGCATTGGATAAGAAATTTCCAAGAAATATACTTTATTGACAAAGAAATCTGATCAGATATACCAAAAAAGAGCAACTGGGAGTTTCAATACCTTTCACTGATACTGGGAAAAAAACACAAAACAAAAGAAAACCAAACCAACTCCAACATAACAGCAACGGTGTTCCCCAACTGGAAAAAAACAAAAACAAAAACAAAACAAAACAAAACAAAACAAAAAAACAAAAAAACCTCTAATACAGGTGATCAAGGAAGGAAGACAGAATATGAGATCACAATGAATGCATATAAAGTGGTTTCTGCCTACTGGCAAAGAAATAATTGAATTCCATATGTTATGCTGCTGTCAGATATTTTGAAGTGTAAGCACAGTGGTATAGAGGAGATTTCCCAGGCAAAATTTTGCAGCCTTTTAAAGAGCCAATATATCATAAGTTTAAAATTTATTTCTTTTAATGTACTATGGGATCTTGATGACGTACATTGGTTTAAGAGATCGATACATGTGTTCAGGTTAAATATGGTTACTCTTTTACATTTCTGTTTAGCACTAGATGGCACTCTGAATTTGAACTGTAATAATCTTTTTCTTTTTCTCCATATAATACAGGGAACCTGTTACAAGTGAAATCCGTCATACAGATTAATCAAATAATTTCATTTTTTCCTGATTGCAGTAGTAGGAAGTCTCCTAAGGCCTATTACTATGCTATCAAATAATAAAGAACATTAAAAAAAAATCAGCCAACTTATAATACATTGAGATACTCCCACTGAATTTCAAAAGCTTCTTTAATATGAAAAAAATGCTATTAAAAGCATTACAATATTCTAGGCTGCTTAATGTACAAAATTTAAAATCTTTAGGATTTAAATTTAAATGAAACTACTAACCTGCACTCCAAAATAGTAGGAACTTTACAGAATTCTCAGTGCTGTGTATCTGTAATTCTTATTCAACATACTAAGACTTTTTGGTATCTATAATCTATTAAAAATGGGTTTTGAATACATGATTTATACAAAATTAATGAAATGGTTATAATAGTTAAAAAAAATAAATACCCTAAACCCCTAAAACTTACTACATTTTAAAAAGGACCTTCTCTCTTTGTCTTGTATTGCTCAGCAGGAGATAGATAATAAAGCAGGTTTTTTTCCTGGATATGCTACTAAATGTCTAACTTTTAGACTGTTGCTAATTTTGTAAGAGAAAATCTATTTTTCACATGTCCGGCTTTTGGTATATCCCTTTATCTCTGTATTATTGCAGTGGGGCTTTTAAATAAATAAAACACATTTTTAGTAGAATTTTAAAAGACAATTTAAAATGGAAAGTTACATATACAATTTCAGTTTTCAAATACCATGTACAAAGCTACTAAGGAACACTGAAGAGCAGTGTGTCTCACAGTTAAAGTATAAGAATACAAGTTAAGGCAAAAGATTCTACTGTCAGAATTGGATGGAAAAAACTTTTAAATCCCTAGGATGTTTTCAGCCTGGTTATTATTTCCCATGATTATTAAGAGCTGTCTATCAGCTCAGCTTCTACTCAAATGGTTTATTTTGGTTATTTAGCATTTATCTTAGGACATGTAGCTTCAAGTACCAACAAAATTGTACTATTATTGTGCTTCTGTTTAATTCTGTATATAAATTACTGATCCTAGTATAACCTGACATGCACTCTGTTACCTGCTATTTGTTAATAAATTAAACTCTTACATTATTTTAAAGTGTTTTATGTTAAAGACTAGCTTTCACAGTATGTTACAGATTCCATTCTAAGTCAAGTACACTAGTTTAAATACCTCAGAAGCAAAGCTAATGAAATCTAAGACAATTAGCTACCAAGATCCACTAGTTACTTCATTATATTAGGATCACAAGACTTCTTGCAAGAGCATGTAGTGACAGGATATGAGCAGTGTTTTTAAACTGAAAAGAGTAGGTTCAAGTTGGACAAAAAGAAGAATTTGGGTTTTTTACAATGAGAGTGGAACAAAACAGGATCAGGTTTCCTAGTGAAGTTGTGGATCCCCAATTCTTGAAAGTGTTCCAAAGCAGCTGGTCTCCTTTGCCTCTGAGAGCAGTTTCTCAGGGTGTTCATCCACTAATTCCTTAAGCAATTTCAGTTTGCTTTCCTAAATTTCAGGAGTCTGATTATCATCTGGATTTAAGCATGTGCATCAAAAGAGTCTCCTGGACCACTTAGAACTGTGCTGCTTTTCCAGCAGGTATCAGGGTGATTGAAGTCTCCCAGCAGGACGAGGACCTGAGAATGTACAGCTTCCTGAGAATGTGTAGCTTCCTGAAGTAAGAATGCTTCATTTACAGGCTCCTCTTTGTCAGGTGGCCTGTAGTAACACCAAGCACATTTCCTCTGTTGGCTTGGCCTTTTATTTTTAGCCATTGTAGGGATTTAAAGAGCACGATTGCCTGTCTCAAATGTCTCAACCCGTTCATTACTGTTTTTTAAAGGCAGTTCTGTGCAGTCAATCCATCTTTTTATACAGAGGGCAAACCACCCACACATCTCCTTTATTGCCTGTCCCTTCTGAACCATTTACAGCCATCAACTGCAGCACTCCAGTTGTGTGATTCATCGCACCACTTTTCAGCAATGGTGATTGGATGGTAGCTGTCTACCTGCTGGGTGGTTTCCAGTTCCTCCTGTTTGTTACTGGGTAAATTGCATTGGCATAGAGGTACTTCAGCTGGGCTATCAACTTTGACATCTTTTTAGGGAAACAGTCAGCATTATTTGCTGCTAAAAAAAAAAATCTGAAGGAATATCTATAAGTCTATAAGACCCTGAACATGGATCCAGCACAGTGTAATAAAACTTGAAAGGCTCTTTGTGCCAAAGAATTTATAGAATGATTATTTTAAAACCTAAAATATGTGTGTTGTCAATATATAAACCTTGTACATAGATGATAAAAGTTTAAATAGATTTTTTTTTGTACAATCTAATCTCTGGCCTGTTTATATTCTGTTGTCAGTCAAATTTCTGCCAGTATTGTATTTTGTGCTCTATGTGGACAGTATCTATAGGAGCCTAAGCTGTACAAAAAGCAGTCAGTCAGTCAAGAGATTTGTACTCCTTACTGCTGGCAGTTAATGCTGCAAGTCATATCTGTAATATTTAAATATGTTACTGTGCTATCCTCTTATTGGAAGATTACCTCTCCTATAGAAAAATAGTCATAGGAGGATCTGCATATTTTTCTATTTTGTTTCTACTCTTCTGCCCCAGGGAACAGTTCAACTATACACCTAACCTGTTACAATACCAAATCAGGATGTTGACTCCCTCTGTAGCTACAGAGAGTTGTGAAAAAATCTGAATCATAGTATTGCTAAAGTAAGGTTCTCTGTTTGCTGCATAAGAGTTTTATGTGCTTTCAAAAAACTAAATGTTCACCGAAAAAAGGCAATTTTTTGGTAAGACAGTAAGAAAACAGAAGGTGCCAGGGTGTGTCAGATTAGCATGCTGGTCACTCTCTGACAACTGAAAAAATGAAGTGCCTGACAGACTGAGTTAGGAGAACCAAAACCCAAAAATCTGATTTAAGTGTTCTAACAACTAGAATATCACACATCTTGTAGTAAGTTGTGGTAAAGCTCTACTTTTTATGCCTCTAGCTACGTTTTGAGCTGAAGTTAATGTCTGTGTGAATTAAGTGTTTTTAGATCATGCCTGTCATGTCAAGACCCCCAAGTGAATTATAGATACTTTCCATACTTCTGTACTTATCTCTGAATCATATTAAAGTGTAGGCAGTAAGCATCTAGCAGGAGCTGTGATGCTTCTAAACATGAAAGAGTGTATATGAGTAATTGTTTGGGAAAAGAAAACAAAGTGACAATTAAATGTGAGTATCTCCAAGACCTGACAGCCTTATTTGGTAGGCGGGCTGAATAATGTTCTTCAGCCTGTAGGAAAATTCCTCTCTACTCCATTTTAGGAATGCTATCAGCCAGTCTGAACAGACCCAGTGTGTTTAAAGATTTGCTTTTAACTATGTGAAAATTGCCTTAGGATTCATAAATTGACATCTGATTTATCAAGTTCAGTAAGCATACTGTTAGTTTGCCTAGCAGCTTCAAACTTTATTAGTTTCTGTGGCTAATCAAAGTCAATATTGCTGAGGAATATAGTCAGCATGGATGTGTGCAGCTGCAGTATGAGCTGCAAGATGAGCTCTGGCGGGCAGAAGCCCAAGACCAAGGCAAGAGGCCTTGACCTGCAAACCCTTTGCAAAACAAAGGACCCGGGATCCTAAGGCCCAGCAATAGACTGGACACTCACAGGACCAGACACAGTGCAAGCTGGCAATGCCAGACTTTTGCATGCTGAGACTATGAGGGTATTAAACTCCAGGGTTTCCTTTGTTCAGGGTCCCTCCTCAGAGGCAACAACTCAAGCTGTTATTTTATGTAGTTACTGCACCAAGATCAAACTATTTGAAGGATTGAGAGGTTTGAGTCTCTGCTATGAGAAAACTGGGGTCCTGCCAGTGAGGAAACCTGATCTAACTGTGGGTGTGGGGTGTGCAGCTGTGAAAGGACCTCAGTCCTAGCACAGGTGGTGCAAGTGTGAAGGCCAGAGTGGCTCCTGCATTGATGCTGTGAGTGCCCCCCCGCAAAGCAGGACTCTGAGCCAAGTTTGTGTAGGGTAAGATAAAAAGTAAAGGTTCTTTAATATCACAGGCCTACAGCCCACAGGAATACAAGATGACATGCATGTGTCCCAGTTCTTGTTTCCATGGCTTTTATAATAAGATCCCTCCAATCATTGCTTTACACATTT
>JAWWEV010000001.1:72520169-72542373 GCA_035583235.1 Hafferia zeledoni | reverse complement strand
GAGAGAGAGAGAGAGAGAGAGAGAGAGAGAGAGAGAGAGAGAGAGAGAGAGAGAGAGAGAGAGAGAGAGAGAGAGAGAGTCCATACACTGAGTATTACAAATTATTTCCTTTAGGTTACCACTTTAAATAGAAAATTCTAATTTTGTCTGTGTGAGGAAGTGGATAATTCAAGTGATCCTGGAAGTTTTTCTATCAGTGAATCAACTGTAGGTTTTAATGACTTTTCATTAGAAGCCTACAGACTACAATTCTCAAAATATTTTAGCTGTCAGATGAGAAATGTGACAAGAACTGATGTTAAATGAATATACATTTGCAAAGAAAGTAGTTTTAGATGAAAATGGATCTCAGTACTCCATTTCCATCACACTGCAGAAAGTGATTTGGAAGGTTTCTATCTTGTAAAAAGTGGGGATTTTTACCAAAACATCTACCTACACACATTAATATTAACAGTTATGATATTATCAGTGGTGTTAAAGCCAAGTTTCTTTTATGTCCACATCATTGTGGCCACAGAGCATGCTAAAATAGGAGACTGAAATAATCAAGGGGAAATATTTACAGCATTAGCCTGTGTTCCTCCTCTGGCAATCTAGATGAATTTGTAACTAAGAGTGCTGGAAGCACTCAGAGGTTAGAAGCAGCACAGATAGCCAGCATATAGCTAAAAATGGTGTATAGCAGAAAATGCCATCATTTATTACTAGTGTGCTCAAATGTCTTCACTCCCCTACTGTTTCTTCAGAAACACCATAGCATAGGAATGAGACTGAGCAATTTCATTTACCTGGCTGTCCAGACTGATATGACATGATTATGTTGTCTGGCAGAAAATATTTACCACATTACCACATCACAGAAGAATCCAAACACAAACACTCAATATCAAAGCCTGCTATCAGAGCCCAGATCTTGTTTATTCCTACAGTAATGAGCTAAGGTTTATTTGGCTGGACCATTCTGTACACATCTTCATGTCACAGACTCTCCTCAGAAGTGAAGAAGATTTCTTCTTTACAGTCTTCAACAATATCCTGTGGACTTGTTATGGCTTTCATAATTTATCTATAAAACAAACTAATCCAACTGCACTCTAATTTGGTTTATTTGGGTGCCATTTCTTAAGACCTTGCCCAGAAGGCAAAGGTAAGCCAGGTTCTTGTTAATAGATCTCCTGGGGTGTATTAGAGTGAAATGACACTGCATGATTGGTGTTTCTAAATGTATTATATGTAGACTTTACATGAGAACAGTTTTGTTTCAAAGGAAAACAAGTATGTAGCCATTTTGGTTGTTGTCATCTATAGTGATACAGCAATATTAAAGCATAAAAATAACACTTTAGAAAATTAATAAGAATGAGAAAGAAATGATAAAAGTAGAAAGATATAGTCACCACTCGTTGTATCCAGTGATAAAACTTGGCAGTTGCAGCTTCAATGTCTGTTGTTTGAAGTGGTGGTCACAGTCCTGTTGAAGTGATGGTTTTGATCTGCTGGAGGTAGGGGAAGTTCCCCCCAAAATTCAAAGATTTCATGAGTTATATACATTCAGGCTCAGGTGGGAACACCTAATACTTCCCATAGGGTGGAGAGTTTTATAATGGATTATGTCACAGGACATGTCATGAGTCTTTGACACCTTCTAAGGCATTACAGTTGCCTATTATGTCACCATCAATCATGACCTGCTATGGTCCATCATCTGAGATGAATAGCTCAGGCTAGATGTGAAATATTTTTTATGCTTCCAGAAGAGATTTTCATGGCAGAGTCATCATAAAAGGGAGGACATTGGCATGATAAAAAGGATCCCACCTCAAAGGATTTGCTTTATCAGCCTCTTCCCTTATCTGGAAATCCGGTTTGTAGCTTCAGGTAGCCACATCCTTCTGCACCTAGGATACTTGGACAAAAGTACCCCCATATCTTATCTCAAGGTCCTTTCCCAGTCCAGATTAGGAAACATATTCAGGGAGAGGTGAGCTCCAGTAGATGAGCAGGTGTTTCTTTGCAGTTTGCTAACAGTGGAAAAAAGTCTTTTGGTGATCGTAACAATGTTTAAGCCATTAACCATTTCAATTTGTGATACCATCGTTTGTGCAGACCACACTTCCTAGGTAGGAGTGAAAGAACAGGCAACACTCTTTTATAGTGCAGCCCATTTGAGGACCATTATTTCAGTTGAAGGAGTGGCGGGAAAAATGTGGCATCTCTCTGTACCACTCCAGGACATGCAAGACTTGGAGAAACTGAGAAATAATAGTCTCATGAAGCAATTCCCAGGCTTACAAATATCATGAGTTTTCGTAGTATTTACAAAAATTAAGCTTAAAAACAACCATGTTTTATTCTCCCAGAAAATCCTGAAGAAATTTTTTTTTAGAAATTCTTAGCTAAACTAGCTCTTTAAAAGGCCAGCTACCAGGGAGGAATGACATAAATCTGAACTGTGAATAGTTATTTCTTATTTATGACCAAATACAGTTGTTTGCACACCTCTACTTGGCCATAAAGAAGGTAACAAGCAGAGTGCTCTCTCCCCATCGCCATAGGCAGTGCTAAAATAAGCATAGATAAAAGCCAAAACAAAGAAAAATGTTAAGAATTTTCATATCATAATAGGAAAAACTGACACACAGTAAGGTCATAGAGTCAAAGCTGTCATACAGCAGTTGCTGATGTTAAGAAAATTTATCATTCTTGAGTTTCACTTAGAAACAAAATATATAATAATAAATAAACAAAAAATGTCCTTGAGTCTAACAAAAACAAAACAAACAAAAAACAAAACAAAAAAAACCACAAACCCAAAACAACCAAACAACCAAAGACCAACTACTTTAAATCAGATGATTGACACTAACAACCATAAGAAATACAGTATGGCAAATTATCACATTTGTTCTGACATTAAGAATAACCATGGAAACTCAGGTTAGAGATATCAAAATTTCTTATACTTTAAAATAAGATATGAGATATTGAAAATAGTAATTCTAATGGATTGTTCCATGCAAAGGACAAAAATGTGTTAGATAAAGGGAGTATTCACTGTCATAGATTATCCATACCTCTAACTGAGGGGAAAACAGAGACTGTCTCGTTTCACCGAGCCATTCCATATAAATAAATTACATAGAGAAGTCAATTCCTGGCTCTAAATATAATGTCTTGAAAGAAAAATCTGTCATGAATAGAGTATGTACATTATTATGCTAATGGAAAAGAGGAAATGGCACAATTTTGTTACAATAAAATTTCTCAGTAATTTTGTAAATGTAGGACATTTATGCAAATTTTAAACAATGATTCTTTGCAGATTCACAGTACCATTTACAAAACATTGAACAAGATAATTCTATGTTTCCCTAGTTACAGCATGTCAGTTGAAGTTAGAATACAATTATTATGCCATTTCAAAACTTGATGCATTTAATTTAATTTGTCTCTTAATTATTTAAAAAAATTAATAAATAAAACAAAAAACATACCCAAGCCAAACCCTAACAGGCACAAACAAATAAAATGCAAACAATACCACCCCCACCCCCTCGACCCCCCAAGCTAGGCTTGTTTCCAGGTTGCTGTGACAGATCAGTACTATCATTGACTATACTATTAATAATAACCTGGGTAAAAACCACAACCAAACAAGGAAACTAAAAAACTCAAAAAACCAAAAACAAACAAACAAACAAAAACCCCAGAAAACAAACAAACAAACAAAAAAACCACCAAAAAAACAAAACCCAAAAGTTTAATTTGTGAGTTCTTTTAAGGGAAAATGAGGAAGAAAGGACCAGTTCAAGCACAAAAATTGTCTGAACATTGTAGTCTTATGCTTAATTTAATCTTTTGTCATTGCATTTTCACAAATGTCAGTGTAGCAAAGATGCATTTGTTGTTTCACTAAGTTGATATAGAAGTTTATTTCACTTTTTCCCTGTCAATACTTCTGGCTATATAGCTGCAATAGTGTTAGAAAATTTTACAGAAAGATTCCTAAATAAATAGATTATACTTTAAGAAATACTTTTGTCTAAATATAGCTTCTCGTCTTTTGTGAGATTTCTCTGTTTCCTTTGCTGTTATCATGATGCCTCTGACCTGTATTTTGGATATAGAATCATATGACTATAGCATAATTCAACTGGGAAAGGATCTCGTGAAGTCTCTATCCCATCTTCCTGCAAGGGAAGTGCTGAAGTCAGAGCTGCTTGGTCTGATCTGCTCAGTTGTGCTCGTGCTACATCCAGTCAGACCTTAAAAATCACCATTGTTTTAGAATCTTTTGGGAAAACTTGCTTCACCACTTTATTATCCTATTCAGAATTTTCCCTTCATTATACCCAACATGGATATTTCCTTTTCCAATACGTGTCCGTTGTCTTTCATCCTCTCACCACACAGAGTGATGAAGAGCCTGGGTCCACCTCCTTGTAGGCACTGGGAATCTGATGTTCAGTTCCCCACTACAGCCATCTCTTCTCCAGGCTGAACAGTCTCTGGTTCCTCAGCCTCTTCTGATAAGTGATCCAGACCAATACATGGTATCATCTAATAATCAGTGCCCATTAAGCTCAAACACTCAACTACCTGCTTTACTCCTCTAATTCTCAGTTCATCCAGAATATATTGTCTTAATTTGGATAATTTTTGAATTTGGTTAGAAAATTCAGACCTGCCTGAAATACTAGAAAAATCTGTTTAAAATTAGTTCTGTCCTTCTTTATTTTCCCCCTTTTTTTTTTTTTAATAAATGTTCTATATTAATCATTCCATTAGAGGTTTTATAGTGCTACTTTTAAGAATTGAATCTGTATCATTGTAGAAGTAATAACAGGGTGAAAATTAAATGCAAATTCCATAGTCTACAAAGGGCAAAGATTGACTTAATGAATGACTTACCCTCTTCATACATTGAGGTGATACTGATGAGAAACAGATCACTAAATCATACAACTATTTTACTCTCTTTACTCCTGCTCAGTAAAACAGGTAAACATAAAAAAGGTATCATAAAATCAAAGAAATCTCAAATTTACACAGAAGTCTAAAGTTTGTCTTAACCTTGAGAAAAAATATTCTATAAATCATGGTTAAACTTTAAAGAGTGATATCAAGCTGAAATTCTCCTTTATGACGCCAATTTTTGTTAAGTTCCCCAACTACTAAACCCAATTTTATTTTCAAATAATATAATAAAAATACAGTAGAGGAAATACATACAGATGAAACCAATTAAATTGCCTAGTGTTCCAGTTAACAGTAGGATAATGTAGTTGTAGCTATTCTCTGTCATGACTGTATCAGACACCAAAATTTTAAACATTTTATGATGGCAGAAATAATTTATCTCATTTTAAAAGATCCTCTCATTAGAGAACTAATACAGGACAGCTTATTTGGGGTTTTTTTGGTTTGTTTGTTTGGGGTTTTTTTAATTAATGTTTCTGTTCACCTTTATGACTTTTGTGTCTAGCATGGCTATTTATTTACATGTATATAAAATGTCAAAATATTTTTATAATAATATTTTTATATTCTGAAACCCTGAGTTATCTTAACCAGAAAGATCTTATTCTGTATAAAGCCTGACTTTGCTGTTAAAATAATAATGAGTGAGTTCTCATAATATTTTATTTTTTACTGCACTAAACTGTTAAAATTTGCTGTATATAAGTATTTCCTTTTTTTTGTTTGTTTTGGTTTTGTTTTTGTATCTGCAAAGTAAATGCATTTGTCCTTGGTAACAGTCAGAATGGATTTCTAATATGTGATGTTAATGGCAAGTCACTTAAGGAAAGCATTAAAACATCAAATAATGAAGTTCAGACAAACTGCAAGTGGTTTTTTAGAGATATTGGAGTATTTAAAAACACTCCAGGCAATACTTAATTTTTATTTTCTTTTATTGAAATTTGATATTAGAAAAAGAAGAAAAAGTTCAATAAAAACATTGTGAAGTAAAGGAAATGAATATTTTTAACAGCATTTAACTGATGACTTTCCTGTTTAATACTGGAAATACTGGAAAACATTTGATGAATATAAAGGTTTATTATTTTTAGCAATTATATAAAATAAAAATAATTAAATAGATAAATGTTACTTTAACTCATAACAAGGGACACATAACAATTACTTGCTTCACATGATTTTTTCAATCAAACTAAAGTCCTTAAAATACAGTGTGATCGAAATACAGTATAAATAAGTTGACAACAGCATTCAAACAGCTTTTCATCATACCCCAGTATGAACATCATTTACAAAGGCTATGAAAGGCTGTAGTATACAAAATCACTATTCACTATGGAACAACCAATTTTTTAAAATAGGTAAACTGTAAAATTATGCACTGGAAATTGTATACACACAATTGTTCCAGATATATCACAATGAATTATATTATTATTCATTTATTAATCAAAGATGTTTGTCCCATCATACACATGACCTCAAACTTCTATCTTGCCCAAAGGAGTTAAAGTCTGCTGAAGGCTGAAAGATGAATATAAAATATTACCTAGACCAAAGATTGAAACATGTTTAAGTGGAAGAAAGTCCATTCTTTGGGGTTTGGATTTATTAAAAGCCCTAACTCAGTTAAGACTAAAAGATACTAATTGGACGCATGAGAAGTGGTACATTTTTGCAAATATAAAAGGTACTTTTTATTTGCAAGTTTCTAATGTACCTTACATTTTTGAAAAAGAAGAACCCAACTTATTCTGTGTGCATTACACAAAGAGAAATTGCTTCCCTGTCATAAAACAATAATTTCTGTACAAGGCAATGATGTTGTTTAAATGTACATAGCACCAAACAAGAGACTGAACAAAAAAATCCAGAGTTTGAAAGCTTGATTAAAAGATAGAATGCAATATAGAAATAGCTGAGATAAACTTTTCTATCATGAAAAACCACTGAATCTTTAAAGATTTTGATTACTCTGGAAGTTGTTCTTTTTGAAATTGAAATTCCAGACTTCTAAGTTGACAGTTCTTCCTCTCCTGCTTCCCTAATGGAGGACTTCCATAATAAGAAATTAGACCACCAAAGTTAATATTTGCATATTTAGCAATTTCCTTCAAAGGTGCTTCATCCTGACAACCCTTACCTTGTTAAATCTGACAAAAACCTAGACAAATACTCTGACTGCAGTCATAGTAATGGCATTGAAGATGACTCACAGTTTTATGCAAGGAAAGTATTAATCAGAATGAACAGCAGCTAATGCTGATGTCTAATTCTGAAAAAAAACAATTATTTTTCCAGGAATCTGCCATCTGATGAGTCACTTTTTACTTTCTGACTGTTGGATAGGCAGATCTCCCACGAGAAGGAAATGTTTCTCACACCAAGGTCAATAATATTGATGTTTCAAGCCAACTTAACAGGCATATTGTCAGTTACTTTGAATCAGCTTCTGTTCTTAGAATATGGCTGTTCCCTCTTAAGCACTGTTCTTGTGGCAGAAAGCTTTGCCATGTTTAAAGTTGGTGAATATCACAAAATTAGACTGATTTGCTGTCACTACTTTTACCTGCTATGGCACTATCCACTAAGAAAGCATTGCTAATTTCATTCTGCCAAGGCTTAATGGCAATGCTACCACCATGAAGATATATGTTTTTTTATCCAAGGACAGATCATATTTTATTAAAAAAAAAAAAAAAGAGTGAAATTAGCATTAACTAGTGCAAACTGATACACTGAACATTAATTCTAATGGCATGATTCAATGGGGTATCTACTGATTACAATTGTCTAGAAACTGTAATTTAGCTTGGAAGGAAAGAGCAGAATAGAGCTACTTTAATTGAATATCATGTATACCTTCAAATCTCCTAAAACTTACATAGATCCAGCATAACACCATTAAGTCAATGAGCAAGAGTCTGAGCAATAATGAAAATGAAGCAGGGATGTGAATCCAGGTGACATCCAGATATGTCAACTAAATCCTTCGTTTCACAGAGAATATGTAGCCTGGGTGCCCTACCCCAGATACACAGCATCTAACATCAAGTATATAACAAAGCATTTAAAATAGAAATTACCTATTCACCCTCTGTGTGCTCAGGTAAATTTCTGAAGGATAAAAAAGAAAGATGGGTTCCCTCTTTTGTTTTGTTTCTCTGCTGTCATCTTTGTCTTCTTTCTTTTTAATTTGAGTTTAATAATCCTCCATCTTATCTAATGAGAGTATTCTCTGACAAACTGCTGAGAACTGCTGAGAGAAGCAGCTAAAAGCAATGTTTTACACAGCTTGATCCTTCTACGAGTTTGCTTGGTCTTTGCCAGGCTCACAGGAGAGAGATTCTGTGTGTTTGTGTGTGTGGGTGATTGTGTGCATCTGTGTGTGTACGTACTTCTCTAACAAAAAATATTGCAAGTTAGATATCATCACCACCAAGAGGTACTACAGTTTAAGCTTTGTACTTATTTTCTTTTTATCATTGTTTCTGGTTTTTTTTTCCTTACTGCAATTAATTTTTCTTTTTCTTTTTTTTTCTGAAATAGTATTTTGGGGACTTTTTAATACATTTTAAAATTAAAACAGACCATGATTCATACTTTAAAGGTTATATGGAGTACATAAGTGAAGGAAAAAACTATATTGTTAATATTTAAACCAAAATTCACATGCAATGTTGTTACCTCATGCTTGCTTTCTCCTCTTATTTATAGTTCTATTAGCAACTTTTAAAGTAGTTACTAGTGAAAACAGGTGAAGAAGCACATATCTATGTCAGAATCATGAATATATATATAAAAAAATTGTTCAGTAACATAAGATGACATAAGTACATGTTCACATTCCGTGTTGTTTTTCAGATACTCTAGAAATCTGGGTGTAAAGCTGTATTGAGACTATGAGGAGGCTTAATCTCACAAATTAGACATTTTAGCATAGGGGTGTTTTCTTGAATATCAAGAGGAATTTCTTTTTATTTTGACATTTTTCCAGGTTTAACAAATAAAATGTGTCTGACAAAGACATGGCATTTGAAAAAAAAAAAAAAGGGTAAGGTTTGTTGGGTTTGTTTCGGGTTTTTTAATGTAGATAATGAGGATATGACAGACAAGCATTAGGCTTTTGTAGATAGAAAGCTTTTCTGAAATTTCTTCCTCAGCCCACTATCTGTAAAACAGGATTGTGATGTTCTTTACCTTGCATAGAAGTAGCTACATTGTTATCTGATGTTCTTAACTGCAAAAGTACAGAATGATGTCTATGAGCAAATATGTTGCATTAAATACTTTTTCTTGAAAAAAGCAAAGACACATACAGGTATAGGTTACTCTTGGTCAATAAATCTTGTCTGATCTTTCGTATGCACTGTGCTTGTAAGGATCAGCTTTTACAGAACTGCATATAGTTTTCAAGCACTGGCAGTAAGCTTGCAAAAGAATTAATCAAAATATACATGCTACAAAGTGTTGCTGTCACCAAAAAATAGTACATAATATAAGCACTTTATATTTCAAGATCAATTCCATAACTGTTACTGAGAGATGAAGGATTATTGGGCTTTTGTCATATTTTCATTTGCTGTTGGAAAAATTTGATCCTAGTAATTGTCTTCTAGAAATAATGCTACCACATTGCTCTAGCACAATCAGTTACTAATCTCACATTTTTGTATTTTAAGGCTAAATATTTTAACAGTTTGAATCAGTTTGTTTGTTTGATTGGGCTTTTGTTTGTTGGTTTGTTTTTTAGTTTTGCTTGTCTTTCTTTTTTTCAATTTGTCTTGGAGTGAGGAGGTACTACTCCTTGAATTGTCTGTCTCACATCAAGAAATTACTCCACTTCTAGCATGTTTTTTCCTCTACTAAGTAGATGTGAAGGCCTTGTTGTGCTGAGACACTGAAGGAAAAATTCCATTTAAACATCCCAATATAATGTTTATTATTTTTTCTGAACTGTTAAATTACAAAACTACCCTATCCTCATCATAATATTAAAAATTTGGATGCCACATATAATAGTAATAATAATAAAAAAGTCCATTTCTTAGAAACTTTAAAATGTTACTGTGTGTGTTTGTTTGTTTTCTTCCCTGAAAATCCTATGAAGGCAGGACCAGTGAAACTGAAAACAGAAATAGAAGATAACTCTGATACTCATGTTGTCTCTTCCTCTCTGCTGTCTTCAATTCTCACCATTTGGATATCAACTTAGATATGCAACAAGGTCAAGCTACTCACTTCAGATCCTTTCAATCTGTTTTTGCACATAGTAGAGATCTTGGATGTGTTTAAATAATATATGCAGACATAAGCTCCCTATCTCCATGCTTTAAACAGGCATGAGCTGTTTCATTTGCTCTGAATAATCTATAAACCATAATACTTGTATGATGTTCAGTTATTAAACTGTTCTTTGTGTTCAAGCCCATCTCAGCCATTGTGAGCTGTTCTTTCAAGACTCTTATAAACATGGATCTTATAGAAACATGATTTGTGAATAACAGGTAAACATTTAGTGCCACATCACTTATGGCTGGTATTGCATTGTCTGACGCTGCACTACATGGACAAACTTCTTTCAGCTTTGACACGCAAAGTTCCAGATCAGAAACACGTGTCTATTGCTAAAAAAATGGGAGGTCAGGGAGAGCTGCCTGGTAGTGAGGCCAGTAACTTGGAATGACCTTTCTTCACATTTCCTTGATGTCACATGATATAGAGCCAGTCCTAAGTCCATGTTGGGTAAACAATAGATAAGGCACTTGAATTCCATCATAATGGCTTTTACTATAATTTTCTAAATGTATTTTAATCATTAATGATTTTTTTAGTTGTATGGTGGCCTACCTAGAAAATATTCTCACAAAGTGAAAGTGAGGGCACATGCTGTTGCAACCAGGTTTGCTAACCGGGCTGGGGGTTTTGAAAGATAGGGACTGAAGTGCAGAAGTGAGACATGAAGTTGCAAATGTACAAGACACATGAAGAGAAAGGCCAGAAAGGAGTAATTTCATGTCACTGCTCAGAGGGTGAAGACCTAAACGGTTCCATTAGACTTCCGTATATACATGTGCAGAGCACAGTCAGCAGACAGGATGAATAGAAAATCCAGGTGGAGAGCTACAGAACTGTCAAAATTATTAGAATCATAGGGATTTGTCACGAGAGCATGTACAACACTTACATGGCTTATGACTTCCAACAAAATAGGCAAAGGAAATAGAAGAGGGTAGTTTTGTCCTTTCTGAAGGACTTCTTGACAGTAGAGAGCTTCTATATGAAATGGGACATGTGTCCACTGGTAGTCTCTGAGTCAAGATCAGGAGAAAGCAATCCTAGGGATGCTAGGAAAGAATTAAGCTGGGGTTTGTTCCAGGCTACTTTTCTAAGAAACATATTCAGCTTAGAGAAGAGAAGACTAAGGAATGATGTCAATGCTTTCTCAGGAAGCGTGAGGGAGTGGGAGGTGCTGATTTCTTCTCTCTGGTTTATGGTGTTAGAATGTGAGGGAATGGCTTAAAGCCGCATCAGGAAAAGTTCAGATTGGATATTAGGCAAAAGTTCTTCACTGAGAGGATGGACTGGAACAAGCTCCCTGGGAAAGTTGTCATGGCCCCAAGCCTGTTGGTGGTCAAGAAGTATTTGGGTAATGCACTTAAATAGATGATTTTACTGCTGGATGATCAGACCTAAACCATAACGTTCAAGATGAGAAACTGAGAGCACTGGACTTTTTTGTTCTGGTGAAGAAGAGGCTGAGGGATGTGCTAGCATCGGAGTCAATTACTTGAAGGTTAGTTCCAAAGATGGTTAGAACCAAGCTTTTTTCAGTACTGCTGAAATATGTAATGGTGGAAAAGTTTGGGTTTAGAAGGATAGTCTTATACTCCTAAGCAAAAATAAAAATATAAAAAAGAATTATTTATAAGTATCAGTCTCTGACATAAACACCTATGTTTTACCTATAGATTCCTAAGGGAATGCATGGACATTGCCATTCTTATCTTGATGGGAGAGCTCCCAAGAATTCTTTCTTTTCAGAAAGAAGGTCTGATTCTCCAGGCCTGTCATTTGTGCCTGTGCAAAGTTGATGGATTTCTATAATAGCGAAAGCATTCCTTTTACATACAATCTGGACAGACAGATATAAATGATACAATCGGTCAAGGCAGTTGTGGCTCAGGTTTTTAAAAAGGACTCAGTACCCAATGTACCATGCAAGTGAGAGTCAGTCAACCATGGATACAGCACATAATATATCTCTGGTTCGAGTTACATTCATGGTCTGTATTTATAAACCAACAGTTGTTTTCATTGTGAATACCTTCAAATTCCAAAATATTTAGTCAAAACAAATGTAAAAAACCCTACAAATGCTACAAAGTCAAAGAGATATTGTAGTGAAGAAGAGGTGATACTTGATGTCTGTATGTCCCATTTACTATGCATTAAAAACTGCAGTATTTAGTGACCTTAATAGCAATAAAATCCTTTACTTCAGTATGGCTAATATTTCACAATATGATGCTTATAGGCAGTCTCTGTAATCTTCTGCATTTTTAGGAAATATCTGCACAAATAGCTATATTTGTATAGATCATGGGTTTATATCTTCCTTTGCTAAAGACTCTCTGAGGCATGATTCTACTAGCAGATGGTGTATTTGAACAAGGAACTTGAATGTCTCATTTGAACACAGGATAAGGTTGAACTTGAATTATATGACTAATACTTTTTATCTCTGTGTATATGATGGTTGGGATCACCAGAGCCTCTGTTACAACGCATTAAAATTTGAACATTTTTATTGTCTTTTTTTTTTCTGGCTAAAAGGAGCACACAACTTCTTTGTTAAGAAAAGGATTTTGTCCAGAATTACTAATGAGAACATGTTAATTTCTTTCAAGCAAACTGCAAGAGTCAACAGGAGCAGGAATCCTCACTATTCAGGGCTGGAAAGAACTGCCAATCATCTAATTAGTCATATCTTATATGTGTGTAATATTTCTACTTCTTGTAACCAAGATCTGTTCTCTGTAAGCAGAAAAGCTGTGTCTAAACTGAGCTTGTCAATCATAGGGTCTGAATCTTTAAACTGTTCAGACAGATTATTTATTTTATTTATGTAATCTGTAACATAACTCCTTTCAAAGACACTATAAAGCAGAAATGAGGGAGTATTGATATGTGTTTGTGTGTCAATTGTAAAAATATTTAGGGTGAGTGAGCCAAGAGAAATGAGATCCAGAGAGTCTTACAGAATTCTCAGGACTCCTCAGCCTTCTTTGACAGCAGAATTTAGTGGGAGACGACACCCACAACTTTCTGCAAGGGACTATGATTAATACCTTCCTCTAACACTGATTTCACAGCTCAACGGCAGCCCAAAGCCCCTACCTTTTGACGTGAGATGATTTTCCTTATTCAGTTGATGCTGCTTTAGGGAGACTCAACACATATGAAAAGTTGCCATAAATCCTTTCTCTTTTACTACTTCTCATAACAATTCTTGTCTTACATAAAGCAAATTACTGTCTGCAGAAAAGCAGCTGTCACTTGCTCTCAGATGATGCTATAGTACCTGATCTCCTCTTGGGCTTGGACCTATATCCTGCCTTTTGCCCTTGTTTTGCACAATGAAAATGCCCAGACATGTTGAGTTTGCTCATCTTACTCTACTTACTTTACTCTTACTTATCTGATGAGCATTCAAGTCTGGGAGGAATGTGAAGAAATACGTCTTACAGAAAAGATGTATAATTGAACATATTTATTTTTTTTATTTAATTTATTCTCTCAGCTGAATTATTTCGTATTCTTGATGGATATAACCAGAGAATAAAAACGCCAAAATATATCAGGCTCTTATACTGTATAAAAATATTATAAAAAGTAACTGCCACAGTGAACCTGCAACTTAATTCAGTCTTTATTTTCTGGAGATTTAAGTATGAAAGTAGCAGGAAATTGCTATGAGAAGTGGAACTTCCACAGATTAATCCTCAGGAAATGCAGTATTTAATCTGAAATAATGTGAGGTTTCACTAATGGTGTTTAGGAATAAGAAGCCTTATGGGTTTAGCCAGGTGGGCCTAAATTTAGGTTTTAAAGTTCAGACTAGGTCTGGAATTGTCAGGTGACTTGAGCTGGGCCGAGCTAGCTAACAGCTGACTTCTTCTAGCCAATAATATTGTATTCCATACCATAGTACATCATCTCAAAAGGAGTAAAATCCAGTGTGTGGGAGTGGCTTAGTCAGTTCCACCATGGCCGGGCTACAAGCCAGATGTGGTATAGCATTTGTCAACCCAAGACAAGAAGACAATAAGCTGTTGTATAATGTTTACCTATGTAATATTCTGTTAATAATACAGAACACTTATTTTGGGCCAAGTTCTATAAAGTTGTATAATGAACTGCAATCTATCTGTCAGTCTGTCTGTCTATCTATCTTTTTGTGTGTGTGTTTGTGTTACTGTAATACAATTTACATTTGCTAAACCAGACCAATATTTGACCAGTTCTGGGAAGTGATAGACAGAGGAAAATGTCATCCTTTCAGATTTCTAATACAGGTAACTATGGTGCATGATGAATATGTACTTCTCGTTATCAATCAAACCTTGCAAACCAATTTGCTTACATTCTGAAGGGAGCTGCATTTACAAGGGGGGATCAATTCTTAAGAGGATTATGTGTCAAAATAAGATGTAGTCTAGTAACAAACAGCTTTGGAGGAGCAGCTCAGGATAACAAGTAGCTGAGCAGTCTATTTTATTACTGGGTTTCGTGTACGTCTCTTTCTGTTTCACTTAACACTTTGATAAAATTAATTGTAGTTGCCTAAAATGTATACATACAATCACATATGAAGTTCTTTGCTGAAATGATTTTTTTTTTTTTTCACAACACAAGAGTTTACAGATTGTAAGAACTTTTGGGTAGTAAGTATGTTTCCATTTACAATTATTCTGTGAATTTTTCAAATACATTAAATAACTAAACCTATGTGAGGAGGCCATATGATATTGTATAACAAGAAATTACATTATTAAAGTATAACTATTGTATTCATGAAAGAGTAACACATTATGTCCACTTATTAAACCTGCCCTTATTTCCATTTTGCAGTCAGCGGAGTTTTGATGACTACTAAAGAAATCAGATCAGTCCTGTAACGAACAAAGAACACAGACATCTGAGAAAATACGATTACATGTTTTATATCTTATGGTTTCATTTATTTCTAAAAATAAATTGCAATGCCAGCAAGCATTCAAAAATTAAAAAAAATATGGCTTAGCCAGTGGTTTATGTGTAAAACCAAAACCTGGATTCACAAAAGGTTTTAAGACATTTTGAAGATCTGATTTTAGTCCTTCCTGATTCTATGTAATCCCCTCTGATACTGACCATGCAGACAATTTGAAAGGATACTTTACTTTCGCAAGCTATAATATTGGCTGCAGAAAGCTTATTATGTAACCATAAGTCTTGCTTATCCTTCTGATTAGAATTTTTATCTGCCAATACTTGATATTGCACTCCTTGGTTATTTATTTTTGAAGCTTAATAAGACACTATCTAAGACAAAATTGAGACTAATAAATGTAATTAAGTCAATGAAAACTACTTTTCAAATTTTACAGAGACCTACATTAACGTAATATTCTATTAGTTCAAAACAATACTAAATTTTTTAAACTAACAATATTAAAATATCTGTCCTTTTAATTTGCACAACAAAAATCTCAGGATTTAATGATGAAAGGTTAGATTCAGCTGATGAAAAGTAAAGATTTACACCTAAGATAGACAACAGAATCTCCCTACAGAATCAGTTAAAGAAACAGGTGTCTCTAGAACACCTCAATAAAAAGGGCCTCAAATTTCAGATAAACAAGTGCTTAATTCTATCTATTGTGTACATAATCTAATCACTTGTTAATACATAAACACTTGCATGATCAATATCTAAAATTAGAATGAAATTAATGGCGGATAATGATCTGGGTATATGTGTTGCAGAAACCAAAGGAGGCCACTTATGAGTGCAAAGAACTTCATATTTTAGTTGTTTGGTTTTTTGTTTTTTTGTTTTTTGTTTTTCTCTAGTGATTCTGGTATTCAGGTTGTAGCTTTTTAGCGGTTTCTTATTAATTATGCAACTTAGTCGGTTTTTTTCTTTTTTTTTTTTTGTCTGACACCTTCAGACAGCCCTGGAGAGCAGTGCACTTGTTCTTGTCCAGCTATTCTGGCTCCCTGACAAACAAATAAGTAGAAGGGTGACAGTAGATGGTGATGCATGCTAACATCTTCCTCTGCTGATGGGCTTGCTACTCCCACTCTACCCTTGACAAGTCTTTTTAAATAACTATTAATGAACTAAAAACAAGTAGTGTTTCAGTTATTTAGAAAGTAGTAAAGGAAAAGATAGCGTCACTCGTTTGAGAGCAATCAATTGATGTGTGCTCCCTGCCCCCACCATTTCTCACAGCAGCCTCTGCATAGTTTCTCTGAGGACTAGCTTAGATATGTCATAAAACTTGGGATTTATTTCTAGTTAAATTAATAATTGCACAACTCAAAGTAATTTTTTTGTGTATCAGTAACTTATTTCACCATCTTTATAATCAAGACATCAACTCTGCAGAAATAAACAAAAAATCTCTCTAAAGATTTCATCAGAGTGATACTCCATTCCAGAGAGAAACCAGCTGTGTGAATTAGCATTAAACAAAAATTAGGGTTAACTTAAAGGAGAAATCCATGAATTCTGAGGTAGAAGTGGATAATAATATCATCAGAAATGGCAACTTCAGCAAGACAATATCTTGTCCTTAAATCATTATGGCCTACCTACCAGTGTAAGGACACTTGCTATCACCTTCAGAGATCAACAGATGTTTGTGCTACATCTCAGTGATTTTTGAAAGATAGCATGAAAATAAGCAATGCCATTATTTTTCAGAATGGACCTAGAGTGACCATGACTAAATTAAGTGTTTCTTCTACACAAGGGATGCCACTTCTATGAGGATGTTATATACAGGCAAATAGCTAATGCAGTTTAAACTAGTGAGCTGAATTGTGGACAATTTAAAAATTCAAAGAAAAAAGTTCAAGGTATCTTTCAGTACTTTTAAAGTAAAAGAAGCTACCTCAGTGAACTGAAATTGCACACACTTGGGAAATGAATCCAGAAAATTTAGCAGCATATTAGCATCCTGGCTTATTAAGCATTTTTCATTTTGCTAGTCCATGAATGATTGAGATTCAATGAATTCGGTTAGTGGCTGAATCATCAGTTTAGCTACCAAAAGCTGATGAAGATCTTGATCTTGATGAGAGAATTGATGTGTTGCTCCTTAGTTTCTCTGGAAACAAAAGTCATAAAAGTGACCTCCTTTAGTGTGGAGGTGGTTGGCTCTACTTGTCACTAAGCTGGTCACAGATATGACAACATATTATATTGATGCAAAGGAGGAGAAATTAATCAGTCAAATACATCTGATTAAAATCACTGTTCTGCCTTATTAGTTAACAAAAAATAAAAATGAGATGGCATATTTCCAGGATATAATTAATCTTGCCTTAACACAGACATCTGAAATATTTCAGATTAAATTTGCTTGATAAGTTTCCATTTCTCCCTTCTTAATCTGAAATAAAATTTGGAAAACTAACTTGTGTACAACACTTGTGCCTAATATTATGAATAATTTATCTAATAAATTTTAATAAAAATCTTAAAATATAATTTTTTTTTAAATTTCTGTTCCCCTAAAAGAGACATTTTCATGAAGATGTCTCAATAAAATGCTGTATTTTACCTCTCTTTGAGGAAAAAATCCCCACATTTTTCCACTTTGGATTATATTCTGAGATGATGAAATATCTAATTATTTATTATTATTTATTTTCTCTAGCATTTGTTTTTTCCTTTTAGAGCTTTTAATATGTCAAAATTCTTCAACTGATGGCCTGTTTTCTAAACCAATAGCTCTAAGTAATTTCTAAGAAATGTGTGGCTTTGCAGTAAAAATTTTAAAATTTCAAATTCCCACCAGAGGAAAAATTCCCACCAGTGCATGATATTAGTCTAAAATACAATTTTTAGAGCTATTTGCAAAACCTAAGCATATACTCAAATTGAAAACTTCTCTTGAGAAAATAGTTTTAAAACAATGCTACATAAACAACACATCTGATGACAACCCTTTCCAATGAGATGAAAAATTTAGTTGATACCAAATGAATCTCTGCCTTTTTGCCCAGGTAGCAAAATGTGGTCTACCACAACCCAAATATCAGAATCATAGAATCCTTAAGTTTGGAAAAGGTCTCTAAGATCATCAGGTCCAACCAGTAACCTAGCACTGTCATGTTCACCACTAAACCATTTCCCCAAATGCTACATCCATGCAGTGTTTGAACACTTCCAGGGATGGTGATTCCACCACTTCACTGATCAGCCAATGCCTGACTATCCTTTCTGTGAAAAACGTTATGTTATGGGTTTAGCTAGGTAGGCCTAAATTTAGGATTTACATTTCAGACTAGGCCTGAGACTGTCGTCTGACTTGAGCTGGGCTGAGCTATCTGACAGCTGACTTCTTCTAACCAATAGTATTCCATACTATATTTGACATTATCTCAAAGGAGTAAGAGCCGGTGTGGGAGTGGCTTGGTTAGCGCCTTTATAGCTGTTGTCTGAGAAGGACACACCATGCTGTCCCAGGATGGACAGGGAGGCCCAGGCCCAGAGCACTGGCTCACTGCCATGTTATCTTAGGGAAGTAAAATGTTTGTTCCTAGTTTTTCTCTCTGCTTAAGTCTATCTCTGGGGAATTGACTTCTCTAGAGTGGTTTGTAATTAGAATGGTGGAATTTGTGTTCACTGAGAAGTGGGGAATTATTTCTTGTTATTTCTAACTTGTCTAAGTGTGTGTTATATTGTAGTTTACTCTTAATTTTCTCTTTTCTGTATAAATATATATATATATAGTTAGTTTAAGCATAAACCTAGTTTGAGAGGTTTTTTTTTTTTTTCCTTTCCACCCTTTTCTTGGCAGGGAGAAAGAATCTCTGACTCTGTGTTGGGCAGTTGGCATTTTGCCAGCTCAACCCAAGACATCCTAATATATAATTTAAACTTCCCCTAGAACAACTTCAGGCCATTTCCTTTCATCCCTCTCACTTGTTACCTGGGTGAAGGGGGTGATCCCCTTTACCTCCTTTGTAGAGTAGTTGTAGAGTGATGAGGTCACCCCTGAGCCTTCTTTTCTCCAGACTAAACAACCCTAACTCACTCAGCTGCTCCTCATAGGACTAATGAAGCAACTCTGATTAATCTCCCAAGAACAAGTTAGGGGTGGAGGTTTTCATTGTTCTGTGTTAAACGGTTTTAATTCACAGCATTAAAAGTACTATGGTAAAGCATAGTAATTCACCTCCTGAGATGCAACCCTGGGGAGAATACAGCTGTAAACTTTGCTGCTCCAGAAAGTTTGGTCAATCACTTGTCAGTCTCTCTCTGTTCTTTGCAAACAGCTGGAATTCTTGCTCCTAAGAGGCTTATATACTCACAGAACTGACCTCAAACCTTGAATAAATTAAAAGTACTGTAAATGCCACACTAAAAATAACATTTTTAATATATTAATTTTTATGTAGATTCTCTGGGGATACTCTACACACAATTAAGGAATTTTGCAGAGAATCTTTTGCTTCCAACCTTTATATCCCCATGCCTATTTTCCTGTAAGTCATGAAATTTCTTTTAATATTTTTATTATACACAAGCATAAGTCAAGCTACATAGCAGAAATGGGGGTTTTTTTGAAACTCAGATGAATGAACAACAAACACCTCCCTGATGGTACTTCTAAATCTCCCAGAAAATCAGGCAGATACAGTTTGACTGCCAGTACATTTAATTCTTACTATGCAGATGAGAACTCTGTTGCTATAGTGTCTGTGTGATCATTTGCAAATAATCATCCCAAGTTTAAAAGTTCCAAACACCACCTTTAAATGATTAGTTTAAAGCAGGTATATTACCAATAAATAAATAAATCCTAGGACATGTCTTCTTCTTTGGAGGACATAATTTATCAGTAAATAATGTCATGTTGGTTTTAGACTTAAAACTATACTTTAGTAAGACATTTAACCATCCCTCTCTCAAGAAGTCAAACTAAGGTCTGTGCCACTGTAAAAAAAGCCTTAAACTAGAAAATCTAACATTGAGGTTTCTTGTGGTGGCTTTTTTGGTTGGTTGGTTGGGTTTGGGGGTTTTTGGTGTTTTTTGGATTGTTTGTTTGTTTCAAAACCAATCATTTTGTGTAATCTAATTGGTGTATTTTGAAAATTTGCTAAATGAGTTTCCTCATTATCTGGAGTTCTGATGCAGCAAGTTAACCAATGGTGTCTGGGTTAGAAGGAGCATAGCTTTCCATCTCCAAAACAGTTTGCAAAGTGCAATGCTCCAGAGAGAGCAGTGGTGACTCTCAATGAGTGATGTTCTATTTGACAGGAGGTTGAGGGATTCTTTGAAGAAACTGTCATGAAACTGAGTTAACATTTTAGACAAGCTGCAGAACAGTGCTTTGAAGGTTTCACCAAAACTTAGGAATTTTACAAAGCATTTTCTTCCAGACAACTTCAAAACCATCCTGAGATGTTTAAGCGGCATTTGTAAGACTATCTGGGCACTCCAGTAAAAAGAAAACTTTCCTCTGATCTAACTGATTTACTAGCACAGTTCAAATTCCCCATTAGGCATATAGAAAACATCTCTAGCTAATTATGCTTCCCCTTCATACTTGTGTTTTGCAAAAAACCAGTGGACCTATATAGTGTCTAGATGCAACTAGGGACTCATGATTAAGTGAATAGCTATCAAACAGTTACTTGTTAAACTCCTGAGCCTCACACTCTTGAATCAGTAAATATATAGCATAGGTGAAGAGGTGGAAGTAATACAGTAACTTCAGCTTGGATAAAAGAATAACTTGGGCATGTAGTGCAGATAGTTCATCTTGTTCAGATAACTTTCAAGCAAAATATACTTTTGACCAGTATTTTTTAAAGTGTCATCTGGACGGGGATTTTTTTTTTCTTTGGGTAAATGTTTGAAACAAGAGTGCTATAACTGAGACCTCACATATGATCTTCACTAAACGTATAACTTGGCTTCCTTTATTTGTTTATTTCTGGCTAACCCCTGAGACTTCATTCAATTTTATATAAGAATACACTAGAAGGGGCTCACTTTGGATTTTTGTTTGTGTTTGCTTTTGTTTTCCCCTCTAAAGTTCTCCTGTCTAAGAAGACTAGTAGCATACGCATTTTTAGTTATCAGCATACTTAAGGTATACTGTTATGACTGACTTTCATTTTACTTTGGATCTCTTAACATTTCACTCAAATCTCTGTGTAGATTATTAAAGGAAAAGTGGTCTGGGAAAAGGGTAATTAGAGAGGAAATAGCTTCTTTTGTGAAGAAAACAAATAGTATATTAACAATCACTATAAAATATTTAAACATTTTTTATACATACAAATTGGCACATGTGTTTGTTTTCTTAAATATACAGTTTATCACCTTGAAAGAAAGTTTTACTGTAACTACAGTATCAAACAATTATTTTATATATATAACAGTTATCTTACAGATTATTTGATATCTTAGTGTTTCAGTGAACTCAAAAACACAGATTCATTCAAAATAAATTTTACAAAACCTAACTTTGCATGCAATTTATTTTAAACTCATGCAATATTTGGAAGCTGTTGCCTTTTTTTATTTTTTCTCTTTCTGCCCCAGCACATGTAGCTACATTATTTTCTACAGCATTTACTATTTGAAGGCAAACTTCTCATTTCTTTCTGGAAATTAAGACATTTTGCAGTCGTTACATGAAATAGTAATACAACCAAACTCATTTTACAGGTCTATGGATTAATTTGATTTGTGTTTTCTTCCTTTCTGGAGGGATTTGCATTTAACACTGTGCTGGTTTCAAGGTAAACCAGCAGGAGAAATGAACTCAACAGGAGAAAGATTATAAATCAAAGCTACAATTTAATAATAACGATACAGTAAATATACTGACACAAAGGGGAGTTGCTTTCAACTCCCAAAACCCAGCAGTATAACCCAGTGCCCTGGGGTACAAACCCAAAGGGGCTTGTTAGCCCTTGTGCTGAG
>JAWWEV010000001.1:72456687-72518867 GCA_035583235.1 Hafferia zeledoni | reverse complement strand
TTCCCCCAAGTCCAAAGCAAAAGGAAGTGAAAAACCTGTTGGTGCAGGTGATGGCTGTAGTCTGGTCAAGAGTGGCAATCTCCTCCTGTCAAGGTCCTGCTGTTCCTCTGGATCCGACAAGAAGAGACAGATCTTCTTACCCACCACTTATGTACACTCAGGGAGCACCCAGTCCCTCCCCCAGGGTGGGGACTCATACAATGGGTGATTAACTCTGTGAGTCATGGGGGACTCCTGAACTATTGATGGCCCATTAGCAGCCACGCCCCCCCCCAGGCTGGACATGAAGGTGCTAACGACTCCCTGGGCAGCTGCTGCAGATGGTCCTTTGTTTGTGGGAAATGAATAGAGGGGGCAGAATACACAGCCTTGATCACCCCCACACAGTGCAAACTGGTCCCACCTGCTAAACTAGGACAACACTCATCAGTTTATGACACAGATGAAAAAGCACCAAGCCTTCAAGACCTTCTGAGGTGGGAAACAGTTGCTTGTAATTCTGTAGGTATGTTGGTGAATAGTGCCATGTGCATCCATCAGTGCATCATAATGCTTTTAATTCCATAGCACAACATATCATGCACTTTGGGTTCACTTGCTTGTTCACAGAGTTAAGTGCTACAGTCTTTGGTTTTGTATCTATTATTTTGCATCCCTCTTTTCCTTTCCATTTTAATTTCCTCTTCTCTTATTTGTGATCCCGACATATCATTTTTTTTAATTCCTCCAGATCCTACTCTTAAATATTTTCCTACATCATAAAGTATCAGGAGCAGTTCTCTGCAAAGTAATTTTCTTGAATTTTACCATTTCAAACATACTTGAAAAGGCTCTAGTGCTCCTCAATTTTTATGGAATTAAAATTATGAGTGAGGTTTTAGTTCTCTCTTTCTCCATCCCCAGATTGGAAATGTTCCAGGTTTTGCTTTTAACGCTGACACTCTGTTTGAGTGACTACACTGTTTGCTGTCTTTCCTTGTTCTTTATTTTTCCTTCTTGCATTATGAGAATAACAATGCAGATTTTATCTAGAAATTGCTCATTGCCCTTCAGCGGTCACACAGTCACACACATATGAGCATTATAAATAGGCTCAAGCCTACATAGTTATTTCTTTGTTTTCTTTGCCAAACAATACCACATATAAATGTAATTACCTTCATCCTGGCCTACCTTAATAACTGTTATTGCTCAGCAATGTTAAACGTCATAGCCGTTTACATCTTTCTTGAATTTAATAAATGAAAATCTGTTCTATCATACTGTCTTGTGTTTGAGACTTTAACCATGTTACTTTTTTATTTTTGCAAACTTTTAGTTCTAATGAAGAACTGTAACCATGGACATTTCTAGATCCTAAATGATTACAGATTTTATATTTACTATAAATGTCACGATTTGTGCATTATTATTTCCTGCTAGGTCAATAACAGCTCCATCAATTCACACTGAAATGTCAGAGAGAATTGCATAATTCAGAACTTTGTTTCCTTTTTTTTTTTTTTTTTTGGATGGGGGAGGGATATCAATTTCATTTTCTATTTAATTAAAAAGAAGCTCTACTAACACTGACAAAGAGATTGGCAGTTTTGTTACATCCTTTAGAAGTTATAATACTCATATTGACATGACTGTGGGGCTTTTCTTTTTTGTTTGTTTTGTTTTCATGATGTATGTTAATAAAATAAGAGATCTCATGAGAAGGAGGAGAGGTAAAGCAAAAGCCATTAGGGTAAGAAAAGATACCAAACTACACAGACCATACCTGGCTTTATTGCAAAATTCCTCCTTGTATGATAGATAAAATAGGTATCTTATTGGTGAAAATCTCCATATTAAAAGAAAACCCAAATAACAAACCAAAAAACAAACAAAAAAAGAAGTCTAAGTTGCTCTGTAACTAGCATAGTAAATGTAGTGGTTTTGCTACAAACACAAATTGTTTGGAAATGTACTTTAAATTAAAAAAAAAAAAAAAGTATATGAAGGAAAATTCCTTACAGAACAACTACTTTACCTGTGACTTATTCAACTTGAGGGATAAAAGACATGAAGAGTCTGAGCCAGTATCAACTGTTTTGAGTTCCTTGGTACAATTCTACTGGTGTTTCAGAACTTTGGTAGGGTTTTTATATCACTAGAAGAAGAGTATAGCAAGACTGTACCATGAACTTTCTTACTCTTGAGAAATGTCTTTTCACAGCAAAGATGTAAAAATATAGTGCCTGAGAATGATATATATATGTCAGAAGAGATTCGCTGGAGACAGGAAATCCTCTGCCAGCAATTTTCAGTTGGGTTATGGTTAATTTGTAGCAGCTGAGTGGCACAATGGGATCATAGCTGTATTTGAGAATCTGGCACAATAGTTCCCTGAGGTGTTTTCTTTACTGAAATAGCTGAATTGCTATACATTTTATGTATTTCATGATCCATTATAGACCTAGAAAACAAAACAAATATATATGGAATGATATCATGTCTACTGTTCTTTATAGGCATTATTTATATTTACTGTACATATAGACTGTTTTTACAAAATTTTCTGATATTTTGTTGCATTTTTTTTAAGTAAAATATACTTTCTATAAATAGGTCTTTAAGTTCACACCATCCCACTATAAATGTTCAAGTTTTTGAAGTTACAGTACTATTTTATAGATAAGAGACATAGTGTCTGGCACTATACAAATTACATTTCTGTGATGATTAAATTCCTACTCTCTTCCTCTGCCCCAGGCTTAAGGACTAGTGTATATTTATGTTGGTGATCGACAAGATCATAATGTTGTTCTTTCCTATTTTGAATATAGATTTATGGTGATGGTTTGCACTTCCACAGCATATGTGGTAGAAACTCTCTACAATGTGTATTTTCTTCCATTATTAATATTGATTCACACAAACTAATAGAAAAAAAGTAAACCGCAATGTACAAAGAGAAGAAAAATTATATGAAAGAAGCTTTCATTTTTATTTCTTTTTGAGGCTGGTTCCTACAATGCTGCAATTTATATCTCAGAAAAGTACATATAGCTACATAATTTACAGATTCTCAGGCTTGACCAAAAGCTTTATTACACTTAAATAAAGGCAAAACGAAACCACCAACAAAAAAAAGGGAAAAAAACAAAACAACACCCCCCCTCCACCCCCCCAAACAACCCTATTTTTTTTTTCATTCCTTATAGTGTATGATAATGATTAATACTTTGTAAGATTATATAGATATAATACATTAATATTTTTAGGACTATCTGAATATATTCGTATTCCTTGAGGTACTCATAAAACAGCTGCAAAGACGTGAAAACTCATTTTACAGCAATATAAAGCATCTTATTAAATACTTTGTCTATTAAAAAGTGAAGAAATCATGGTATTACTTTTACTTATTCCTATTCATAGCTTTCTGTTTGCATTTCTAACAGCTATCTTTCCTAAAGTAGAGATTTGAGTTTAGTTGTGATTTATGGCAACATAAGGGAAAAATCTGCCAGAAGTGATTTTAATCCATTAAAAGAAGCTTTATAAAATGATGGAATCATAAATTGCAGATGCCTTCTGCCAAGTATAACTTTTTTCTTATAATTAAATCCCAGCATACAGTTGTCCTTCTGTTATTTACTAAAAAGTCTAACTTTTATTTGTTTACTTTGCAGAATAGTTTTGCTCATTTACTATTTAAAGCAGTTAGTAGATATCAAATTAAGGCAATCTTATGAATAACATACTATTCTAAGAAAGAAAACAGAAATAGAGGAACTTTTTTAAGAAACATAGTTCTATTCTTCAGTAAGTTGCTGAGCTCTTTCTGAGAGTTGCTAAGCACCCTCAACTGCCTCTGAAGTCAACAGGAGCTGTAAGTGCTCATGACCTCTTTAGCTTCCTATCTCTGAGCACCTGGTACTCTTACTCATAGTATTTGTCTAGGGCTTAAAAGAAGTCAGCTCCAAGCATCTGTCCATATTGCATGCTGTTCTGCAGTGTAGAAAAGTATGAGTGTCTTGTAAAGGAGATAGTTTGAGCCCTGGAAGCTGTTTAGAAGAAAGGCATTGGGAATTCAATTCCCTGAGGTACTTTTTTGGTGTGTCTCCTGCTTGCCACCAGCTGATTCTATAATGCTTTTATTAAAGCCAAAGGGAAACTGATGCCACCTTCAGAGGTAAATGACTACACTAGCAGGATTTTCCCATGAGGCAGGTAAGACATTACAGTAAATGTAACAGCCGTGAAACAAGTCTCACTCTACTGCTCAAGGGCTACCCAAAGCAGTTCACTGAGAACTACTCTTGCTCATCTTTTCACTGAGGTGTTCCCTGAGAGATGACTATTGGGAAGGTTCACTTCTAATGTAGTGACAACCACCAGGAGTAGGCTCTCCTGTCATGTGGTAAACATATACCCAGTGACTTATTAAAGGAGATAAGAAAAATTAGGGAAAGCCTAGAGGCTGACTGCTAGTAATAAAAGGATTCACGTGGTCTGATGCTTACTTTCTCTCACTTTTCTGGAGACATGGAAATAACCATCCCAGAGTATTCTACACTACTTTATCAATAGAAGCTTATTTAAAACTACTCCTCTACAAGAAAAAAAAAAAAAAAAATTATTTCTGAGCACAAACTTACCTGTTCGTCTGAGAGAAATGTGTTAACCCTAATGCCTCCAGGGAGACCTTACATGAAACTAAAGTAGCCCATTGTCCCACTCAGAATTTCTGGAGCTGTTATGTATGGCTTTTGGTTACCAGTGCTGAAAATCACTTTCTCACCTTGCTATAGTTCTTTAGTCAGTCATTATCCATTTTTTAGACCTTTGTTCTAAGGCTTCCTTATATTTACCAACACAAGAATAGAAAACAAGTTCAGTCATTGAGAGAGAATAAAAAAAAAGAATGGACCAATCATGAAGAATTCTCATTTTGCCTTTTCTGTTTTACATCTTTAAAATTGCCTTAAAAAGTAATACCTCTTCTTATTAATGCTGATCAGAAAACTACTTGTTTCAACAGAAAATAGTGAGAAATTTCCTGCCAGTTTTCTTAAGATAAAAATATGCTTTCACTGCTTCTTTTATTGTTGGGGGAGACAAAACAGACAGCTTTTATTTTAGAAAAGTGAGTTACTTCAATCAGAAAGATCTGATACATTTTTTGAAGGACTAATTCTCAGTAAATTTTTTTTTCCTGTGTCTCTGGCTTATGGACATGATCTGGGCAAATACGAAACGAAGGGATACTGCATCTGAGATACCTCACTAGGAAGAAATCCATTCTTACAGCTGGAAAAATTTCACCATTACTGAGAGAAATCAGTTCTCCATTTTTGTTCATCATTAGATCAAATGAAAACAAAATCCCAGTAAAGAAGTATACCTTTTTTTTTTAATGGCAATAAAATGTGTATATGCCTCACAAGAAAAAAAAATAAAAACAACAAAAACAAAAAAAAACTTAGCTGTTGATTTTTTCTCTATTACTTTTCTATAACTTTTCTATGAACAGATAATTTTATTTCCTTGTGATTACTGAGAAAGAGTCCCTTATCTAAATATAAGACAGTTATAGTTTTAAGTGACATTTGTAATTTTTACTAAAAATATAAATTTATTTTACTGCTCTTTCAATTCTCTTACACATCCATTGTTTCAAAATTTTATCTAGATTTTGTAATATCCTCAGTTTCAGAAAGCTGAAAGATATGATGAAATTTAAGTTGTTCTAATGGTCTCTTATTTAGTGTTTGAGATAATGTAGTAGTTTTGAAATTTTATGAAACTTCACTGAGCCTTCCTGTTCTCCACATAGATATTGTAATGAGATTTTACCATGCTTTTCAGTCATATGCAATGTGTTTTGTCCCCTTGACTGGAAAATAGCACACATCTTATTAGTAACATCACTGGTATAAAGTCATGTTCCAGTCATGTTAAGTTGGAATTTTTTCCTAATTATTATTCTTGTTATGTATTTATTTTCTATCATGTCTAGGGAAGCAATCAAATAACAAAGTGTGTGATAAAGGTAAATTACCATGAGATCACAGAGGTTGTACCTCAAAGAGGTTTAAAGTCTGTGCTGACTCTGTAATTTACAAAGCTGTATCACTAGAGCACTTAATTAGGAGTAGGAGTACTCCAAAACATCAGGAGTGTTTTCTCAAATAATAACAGTGCAATGGTTATATGTGTCTTAGAAAATATTAAACTGACAGGGACTAAATTGGTGATGATTTTCATGGGAAAACAGATTAAAAATACATAGCAACTAATAAACTCATTATTATAATTTTTTTTTTAATTACTTTTTCCTTAGGTCCTAATGCCAGTGGTTAAATGAGTTTTATCAAACATAATGTCCTTACTCTGTCTTGGCACAGAGTTGACCTTCTAGTATTTCACTGGTTGGATATAGATATTAGAAAGAAAAAAAGCTACTAGCAAAGGTCAAAAGCCAGGCCAGATGCCTGAATAAGTTTTCTCAACATCAAATTAAAAATTGGAGTTTAAAATATCATTTCTTAAGGACTACACGGTATAAAACAATATTAAAGCTCACATGACTGTATCCCATAATAATTAAAACCATGATTCCTAGAGCTCCAGCACATGTAATATTTCTGGATAAAATCATTCAACAAGCAATGATTTAAAAGCATATGTACTGTCTTTAATAATATTAATGATGTCATTCATAATTTCATAAATTTAACTATGAAAAAACCTTAGAGTGATAGCAGTAAAATCACCCACTCAGTGAGTCACAATGGAAAGCATTTGTTTATTATATTTCATTTTTTTAAATATTTCTCTCTTTTGCTTTGACATTAGATTGAGGTTAATTTTTAATTAATTCCTCAGTTGATTAATTCAAGTTCCAGTTAATAATAATAAAAAAAAAAAATCTTTAAATTTTAAAGCAGATCTTAAATTGTTGGTACTTTGTTCTGTGGGAGCTTCTAGGTACCTGAACTTATACACTTGCAAGAAATGAGGGTTAATCATAATGGTATTCCTATTCTTGTCTTTAAGTAGCTCTTGGTTAATTTAGACTACTCTGTGACACCAGGGTATAATGAATGAAAATGACATCTAAAAAGCACCGCACCATACAAGCTCATAAGACTTTCATAAACAACATAAAAAACCACTGCAGACTCGCTTTTATTCAACTAATGGACTATGTATGCCTAGAATGACTAGCCTTTCACATTTTCTTTCTGTTAATTTTCTAATGTGATACAAGAGATGAAAATATATTGCACATCTTATGATGCCTGCTTTGCCTTTAGGGGAAAAAAAAGTAATTGCATGCATTTTGATCAACCTTATCAAGTAGAAATGAAAGACACTTGTTTGTAGCACAGGAAAATTTTATTGCAAAACTAAGCAACCATTAGAACTGCATGTATTTCACATGTTTTTTAAGAGCAACCAGAACTAACAAAGCAAATGTCCTTTATTCATTTTAAGTCAGCAAAAGACAGAGTATCCTAGTGGCTTAGTCTGTAATTTGCTGACCAGATAATCTTGGTTTAATTATTTGCTGTGCTATGGATTCTCTGTTATCTGGCATAAATTGTCTAGACATTTAAGAGTAAATGCTTAATAATGCAGATTTTAGCCTTGGATAACTGCTCTGGGAGTAAGATGCATGACAATTATCTAGTCTGTTCAGTGACACGGTTCTCCCAAGCCTTTGACATAAAAGGATGTTGCTCAGCTCAACCCTTTTTCTGGTGTTTCTATGTGGGAATGCACTGCAAGGTCTATGTAATCCCCCACAGGCTATAAAAGCCTGCCCTGCTTTCACCCAGAGATAACTAGAAGTCCTGTTATTTTTTGTATGCATCGTGTTTAGGCTCCTCCACAAAGAAGGATTTGGTAGCAACAGCTAAGTACTGCAGCAATTACTGTTAAGTAGTTGCTGAAGAGACTGGTGCATACGGCTATCTTATGTTTGCCCTCAAAAACATCTCATCAAATGTATCAGCCACATTTGTGTACCTCACATTTTTGCAGCCCAAACATTTTTTTTTTTTTTTAACAGCCAGTTTATACACGCATTGGGGTGTGGGTATATATATATATATGTCTGTGTCTGTGTCTCTGTGTGTGTATGTGTGACAAAATTCCAAAGCTTAAAATCAACCTGCAAACTTTACTGAAAGTGGACTGTTGAAATAAATTCAAATCCCTTCTTCCTTAGGATTAGAAATGTTCACTGAAATACAGTACCATTGTAGAAAGTTAATTCATTTCAGCAGCAACTTATTTTAAATTATTACCTGGCACATTCTCAGACAAAGTATTTCTAGGATTTCTCTCTCTTTTGCAAGCAAGGGAATGCCCTTCCAATCTGAAATTTATTTTCATTGGAGAGGAAAAGAGACTGGGGAAGGGTCAACTCTATATGATGCAATAGGGTTGACAATTTCACTTGACATCAGTGTTGTGCCTTCTACATGGCTAGTTGTGATCACTGATATATACAATTAAGTGCTCATGACTTTTCTACAGTGCTTAATTGGTTTGTTTCACCAGCTGATTTATATCTGTCCTATTATGCTTTGCACCATCACACATTCTTTCAACCTATGTTTGTTATACAAGCATGGTACTTCATTTGTAAAATTCAGCAATTCAGCAACTCAGTGTGACTCCATAGTCTTTTTCAGAAGCTGTGTAAGACTTTCACTCTATTTTCTCAGGGGAGATGAATGCTTAGGATTGTAATAATAGGATCAAAAAATATGAGCACCTCAGTTTAAACCTGTATGAGTAGGCATTTGAGATCAGAATGAGTTTAATTTGATTCTTTATACATGCTTATATGAGAATTAGATTCATCTTTCTCAGGAAATATTTATTTATCTCCAAAGAAAGAGACGTTCAATCAACTTGTAAATGAGTAAATTATTACACTTGTGCATCAACCTCACCTTGTATGTCTAAATTGCAACAGAATAATTTTCTTGAACTCCCAGTTCAGTTCAGTTCCCCAGACTGAATGTTATTAAACATCAGTATGGTACTAGAGGTGTAGCAACCTTTCAGAAACTCATTTGATGTGCATCACCATCTATGTAGATGTAATATTTTCTTTGAAAATATCTTAGTAGAGAGAATATTATTAGTTAGAATAAGTAAACAAAAATCAAAAGTTTTCCTCTTTTCTTTGTAACCATCAGGGCTTGCCTTGTCTTGATTGCTCAACTATTCTATCAGATATCAGATGTATTGACTAATTCTTAATCTTCAGGCTTATGCTCCTATTTAGTATTTATTTTTAAGGATTTTAAATCTCTGAAAGGCTTTTCTGTTGTTTTTCTTCTTCTTTTTAGATGCAGTTTATTCCTACAACCCTGTAATAAACATTTTGGAAATTACTGAATTACATTTTGGTAATAACCTTAATAATTTTCTCATGAAAAAACAAAAAAAGTAGATACTGAAAAAGAATTACAAATCAAATAGCTTAATAACATATATTCATTCTATATGCATGTCACGTGAAAAGGAGAAGCAGAAATGCAAAGATTTCTTGTTCCACCTGTATTAATATAAAGTTATTAGCTATAAGCATCCTCAGAACAATCCAAGCTTTATGAACCCAGCAATGCCTGCCTGACACTGGACAGAACACAGGCTGGAAATTTTTTTGACCTTCCTGTAAGGATCACACTTTAGCCAGGGAGAACTATCTCTATGAAGATATTAGCTATATGCATCCTGGAACATTGAAGTCTTAAGAAGCCAGCACTGCCTGCCTGACACTGGGCAGCACACAGGCAGGAAGGATCTTCGACTCTGCTATGAGGACCACACTTAAGAAGAAAATAAATTTCTCTGTAGCAGCTTCCGAAATAACTTTTATTGATACAGGTATGTGACAGTGTTATGGGTTTAGCCAAGTAGGCCAAAAATTTAGGCTTTAAAGTTCAGACTAGGCCTGGAATTGTGAGCTGACTTGAGCTGGGCTGGGCTAGCTAACAGCTGACTTCTTCTAGCCAGTAATGTTGTATTCCATGCTATGTTACGACATCATCTCAGAAGGGGTAAGAGCCGGTGTGTGGGTGTGGCTTGGTCAGTTCCATCATGGCTGAACTAGGAGGAGAACATCTTGCTGCTCTCTATTGTGCTAGGCCCTGCTCCAGCTGCTGCTACTTGCATTTTGTTTGAGTTCAGGGAAGTAGAAACATTTTGTTGTTACTCTTTCTGTTTCTTGCTATGTGTCTTTTAGAGTACTTATAGATCTAGAGTGATACACTTTGTATTAATTGGGGAGTGGGAAGTTATTTCTGATTATATATATATAACATGTGTAAGTGTGTGTTATATAGTAGTTTTCTCTTAATTTTCTCTTTTCTGTATAAATACATGTAGTTAGTTTCAGCATAAACTTGGTTTAGAGGGTTTTTTTCTCCTCTCCCCCTTCTTCCCTTTTCACTCTGTCTTGGACAGTTGGTGTTTTGCCAGCTCAACCCAAGACAGACAGTTATTATGGGTTTTGCATTGCTGGTGATAGCGTTTAGCTGCATGATTGTATTTAACTGACAAAAAAACCCAAAGGAAACTAGCACAAAACACATTCTACAGACAAGCACGCCAAATTTAAACTTCAGAACAGACGCCCCACAACAGACTTAACTAACAGAAAACTACTAACCAGAAACACAACAACCTAAAATACAAATCCGGAACCCCCCTTGGTAACACAGAGCAACAAAATTAATTGCACATAACCTTCTCTGTAACAAAGCAGAAGGAAACAATATAGCAGTTTCCCATTAACACACAAGTTAAAAAAACAACTACACACCTTAAAGGAACACAACAACTAATATAAAGTAAGATATATACCTAGTAAGTTTCGAGGTGTAAGGCAAGTTACAATTATTATTATTAAAGTAGGAAAACACAGTTAGTAAATAAGGTGCCTCTAAAGTAAAGGTATATCCCATTGAAATTAGCATCAAATCAGCTGTGAAGTAAAAGTAAAAGCATATTATAAGGGTATAAGGTGCTTCATAAGGTATAACGTAACAGGCATAGTGTTAGATAGAATATATGAAGTAATAGGCATTGTGAGAGAGTAAAGTGTAAAATATAAAAGTATAGAGAGTACATAGTTTCTCACTCTTACATTGTCCAAAGAGGTGGAAGGAGACAGGGCGGCTCCTCTCAGCTACCCCCACAGAGAGCTGGCATTTCTCCCCGTTTTGCTCACGCGTAATCACTTTTATACATATTTTTTCCTTAGATGGTTTGAGTGGCTTTAGTCAATAATTGGTTTTCGGGTGGTAGACAGCATAGGCCTGAAGAGCTCCCTGTGTTCCCACATGTGGCAAAGGAGGGCCATATCATCTCCACAACACTCCACCCTTTGTTAATCTTATCAGTCTGGCTTTAGCGCTTTTGGAAAGCCACTGGGATGTCTTTGTCCTCTGACAATGGTTCTGAGAGCATCCCTTCCGGGGCCTGAGGTGTTTCCCTCAACTCATCAGGAGTTAATGAGGGCTATCACCCCACAATGCATCTTTGAGAGACAAATTGCATGAAGACTTAGATTTAGAGTTGCTTTTTATTGGTATAATTTTATTGATGTTAGTTGGTCTTGAACATTAGAAATATTACTTATGTTTCTAAAAAGTAAGAATGTTGAATTTCAAAGCTAGTATATCTTATGATAATTAGAATTAATAAAATTAAATTCACTTTAATGGATTTTTGGTGAAATTAAATTATTTGATGATGTACTTCCTTGTCTTGGGTTGAACAGGTAAAATGCCAACTGCTCAATACAGATGGTTAGAGCCTTCCTGCCCTCACCAAGAAAAGGGAGGAAAGGGAAAAAACCCTCTCAAACTAGGTTTATGCTTAAACTAACTATATGTATTTATACAGAAAAGGGAAAAGTAATACTACAATATAACACACACACAAGTTAGAAATAGTGAGAAATAATTTCCCACTCCCCAGTTAATACAAAGTTTATTACTTTAGATCCATAAGCACTCTAAAAGACACTTAGCAAAAAACAGAAAATATAACAACAAAATGTTTCTACTTCCCTGAATTCAAACAAAATGCAAGTAGCGGCAGCAGGAGCAGGGCCTACTCCAGCAAGACAGCAGCTGCGTGTCCTGCCTGTACTTCAGCCACGATGGAACCGGACTAACACCTCCTGCTCTTGCACTCATATCTTAGGTTTGCGTCATCTGGTATGAAATATCTCCTTGGTTACCCAGTCAGGTGAGAGCTGTCTCTCCTAATCTACGTAGATTATCCAAGCCTGCCAATTTGAGGCTTAGCTAAAACCACCACATTCATTCCTATAGTATTGCAATTCTGGAGTCTTGTGATAGAAGTGAAGGTTGGTTTATGGTACACCTTAGTGAATTCAAGGTACTCTCCTTGACCTCCAGTTTAAAAAAAAAAAAAATTGATACAATTTTTTTAACATGAGGTTAATTCTAGAAACATTTTAGTTGAGGTTTTTCTGGGGGTCTTGAAACCACTTGTCCCAGAAGTGCTTCAAACTAGGTCAAGAGGACTATCCCAGCCACAGATTGAACCCACATCAGGAAAAAGCTACCCTTACACAAAATCTTTTCCCTCTGTTTTGATTTCTATGAAGACAAAACCTAAGCATGTAGAGCTAGTAATATTCGTTACTCAAATAAGGCCTTAAATTTGCTTACAAGATATTCAGAGACTTGGGTCAAGGTTCAAAAAGTCCCTCCCTCAGTCCCTAGTAGTTTCACACTATTTTTTGTGTTTTGGTTTGGTTTTATTTTCAAAATTGATGACTTTATTTGTCCCTTATGTATCAAATTCTTTGTGAATCTAGGGGCAGTGGGACTATTTACAGATGTATGGACTGTCTGAAACTTTTGCTGGTAGGATATGCAAAGACCGTACATTCATGCTGTATTACTCTTTAACTTGCTACACAGATTCTGAAGTACTTGAATATATCTAACAGACCAACCATCATCTCTGTATATGCAAAAATAGAGATAGTTTTCATATGTATTCTGTCTTCTCTCGCTATCTATATGTTGGTGCACAGAAAGTGAAGCAAAACAGAATAGACTATGCAACTGAGAGGTTCTTTTTCTTGTCTAACCAAATTATGAGCTGAGAAATCATAATTAGTAAAGAAGTTAGTACTTGTAGGATTGAGAAGCAAATAAATGTGGATGGAGAGGAAAAGTTGTATTTGTTGCTTCACAAAAAAAGGAGGAAAATCACATTTGATGCCTGTCAATCACTGCATCAAAAATTGGATAATGAAATATATTCAAACCCACAAAACATTAGTGTAACCTTTTACATTCTTTTTAGTAAGTGGTTGTAAAATGTTCTAATTCTGAATTGAATTTATTATTCTACATTCCTTCACTGACCTATTGAATATACTTGATTTTGATTAATTCTCTTTCCACTTTTTCTCAATGGAAAAACTCATTTTCAATAGTGGAGAAAATGAGAAATAGTTGGAATCAAAACATATAAAATAGCAAAAATAAAGCAAAACCATCTGGTAAAATTGCAATCTTTCAGTTATCTTCCTTTCTTTACACAACATGTGTATAAAGAAATGAAAATGAATGAAGGCAATATACTGCTTTGTTACAATAATTAAGCACTCTTCTCCTTTCTTTGCCTTTCTAGTATGCCCTTTTCAGCTCCTTTATGTTGGTACTATTTTTTATTTATTTGTTGTTTTTTTTTCCTATATATCTAGATTTTCATTTAACCTGTTAAAATGCAATACTTCTCAGGAATTTACAAGGAAGGACTAATGATAAAATAGTAGACTGAATATCTTGTTCGGGTTTTTTTTCTTCTTTTTAAGCTTCCCATTTGTCTAAATATTGTGAACTCTTCAAATAAACCAACAACATATAAAAAGGTGACCAAATTTTAACTTTGATCTATAATGATCTTATTAATTACTGTAAAATCTCTTGTCAGATTTTGTTTTCAAGTAAAGTCTCTAAAGGTAGCCTGAATCACTTTCATCAACACTATTCTTATTAAAATGAAAGTTTACTCAAATTGTTGTGAAACAAGGCATACATTTCTGATCTCTCATTATATTTATGCATTTCGGTGTAGAACTGAAATTTCAGGGATTTATGACCTCTAACTTTTGCTAGTATTTTGTTTTCATATGTGTGTTGCTTGTGTTTTTTTATGGGATTTTGCTGGTGTCATTTTAATTAAAAAATATATATTAAGCCTGGGCACTTGTATCTTTATTGTATCTATTTTAAAGGGGTTTAGGATTTTCAAGGATAAAATTAGAACCGTAAAAAAAAATTTAAAGAATTATTTGTGTATTAGCAACCAATTATAAAATTAAAAAATATTTAGACAATGATATAAAAATAAGAAAATTATAAAGTTCTTTGATCTTAGTGAGCCTAGGGATAGCTTAAATTACCATAGGAGCAAGTTCGATATGTGGTGTTAAAAACATAATATTCTTTGAAGTTATTTTAAGATTGAGGAAAACATGATGAATTCCAACTTTTTACATAAATTGCATATTTTTATGTCACCCCATGAATCAGAAAAGTGTATGTCAAGTAGAGTAGATGATGAAAAATTAAAGGTCTAAGAGAGCAAAACCCATGACACTTATGCATTCCTAGAAATTTGTTTTACATATATTCCTGATATTGTTTATTAGCAATCACTCTCTTAACTAATTCTGCTCAAAATTTTCCTTTACCCTTTCTTAAAAACAAACAAGCAAATATTAATCTGACATTTAAGTTAGTTTATTTACCCGTATATATTTCCAATAGCACATACAAATGTTTTTCCTAACAACATAGAATCTAAATCTTTCATTTGAGAGAGATTTAGGCAAAAAGTAAAATTAATCAGATTATATAGGTTATTTTATTTTGCTCTTTCTTGTTTGGTTTCTTTTTGTTTTCTTTTTAATTTTAATATCTGCTTCTTTAGGAAGAGAAATATGTTTGCAAATTATTTTCTAAAGGTACTTTCCAATTCCTATGAAGTTTCATACTCAGTTTTCATTTTATTTTAATGTTAAGAGGTCATGTCTAATAACAATTTTGATAAATGTATGTCCAACCAACGAAGTTAGTTAAAACTAATCTACTGTCTTTTTGTCTCAGCTTTTTAAAAAAATCCCAAGAAAATGATCTCATGTTCTTCAAAGGCTTAGTTTCCAGAAGGAGGCATGTGCTTCTTTACCAGATTGAAATGCTAGACAGTTTGAACTGCTTTATTTTAAAGATTGAATTAAACTATCAGAAGAATGTATTTATGCAATAAATAAGAAATTTCCTAAAGTTTAAACACAAGCAGAACATATACCTACACAGAGGGAAAAAAAAAAAAATCTGTGATATATTCTGGAAATAACTTATTTATTTGGTACCTTAGAGGGACCTACAAGTCTGTGGAGGGACTTCTTAGTACTAGTAATAAGGCAGTGATTACCAATTCAAAGAGGGCAGATTTAGCTATAAGGAAGAAATTCTTCACTATGAGGGAGCTGAGACACTGGAATAGGTTTCCCAGAGAACTGGTGAATGCCCCATCCCTGGAAGTGTTCAAGGCCAGGTTGGATGGGGCTTTAAGAAATCTGGTCTAGTGAGTGGCATCCCTGTCCATGGCAAGGAGATTGGAATTAGATGATCCTTATGGTCCCATCCAACTCTAGCCATTCTATCATTATAAATTTAAAAAAAGATAAATCAATATTTTTAACTATTTAATTCCATAGAAACACTCAAAGAAACTTATGTTACTAACCCAGCTGGGGTGTGGGGGGTGTGTCAGTGTGTGTGTGTGGACGCAATGCAAAGGGACAAGTGGAGGGAATAGAAAATAAGACAGGAGCATCTCAATAACCAGTTAGTGAAGATCTCTGTATTTATATTAAGAGTCTGAGTCCTGAGCCTAATTTCCTCCATTGGAGAAGAATCTCAAAATGCAGGCTTTAGTCAATGTCATTCTGAAGGACAGCACCTCATAACCATCCTGAAAATTAAGTTTCAAAATGTGATCAAACTGTATTTTCCTTGTCAACTCCAACTCATTCAAATGACTATTCACTTTTCAGGTCATATTGCTATTTACATAATTGGCTGAAGCTAATACATACTAGTCAGAAATATTTTGATACACTGCATTTTCTTCCTTTATGACTCATGCTTAATGCCTTGATATTTATCACAGATTCAGCTGCACACTCTAACTGTTGAGTTTGTGCCTATTTTACTGATTAAACTGAATATTTTAGTACAGAATTTACATATACAATGATTGCCCTGTGCACTTGCATTTTTTTATGAGGGGGAAAAATTTTAGGGAGTGTTACTTTCATGTCTTTCTATAATGTATGCTCTGTCTGTCTCCCTGATTTCTGTGTGGTTAAAGCTTATTCAAATTATTTACAGACTTTCTCATTTACCAGGACTCAGATACAGTGTATATAATTCCAAAATCTAGATTCTTTAAAAAAGTGCAGAGATTAAACTAGTTCTCTTAAAAGCAAACAGTTAAATTCCCTACTATGATGAAAGAAGGGCCGTGTTTGAAAACCTGTCTAAGCAAACATAGTTCCAGAAATCATATTCTCTGTAATTTGGGAAGACTAAAGACAAAGCTGTGGATGTAATAGAAGTGTAGTTTTGATTTTTATGTAAAGCAAGCATCACATTCCTCTGTTGTAAATCTATACTTTGATGTTCCATACTGATTTCACAGTGAAGACTAGGAAAGCAGGTCACTGTTTGGAATGCAAAACTATTTTTATCTTTATAACTTTGAATTAATTTCTGTTTTCACTTACACCCTTTATGCTCTCTTGTGTGACTGTGAACATGCACATATTTTTGATCTTATTTGTGCCATCTTAGCATAAATACTCAAATTAGGATTTTTTCTTGCTTGGCTGTGTTTATACCCACATGGTTGTGCAAATGAGCCATGAAAGATAGTTCTGCATCCTTGTCTGGATATACAATGTGCTGAGTAGTCCTAGGGCACAAGGCAGGGTAACTTCTGGGGACGTAAGATTTGGAATCCCTTACAGTTGAGGATTCCCCAGAACTACAACCTTTTTGCTAGAATATGACATGTTATCACTCTCATAGGAAGTCCCTGGTCCTGTTTTTTATTTTACAGAAGAAGAATAGCCTTAGTGTCCCTTAGATGAAATTGTCAAATGTGAAACAAAAATAGTCTTAAATTACATGATACCTTTATAGGTATATAGTAGTATTACTGAGCAATTGTTTAACATGACTTCAGTAATTTAGTAGAAGTGCATTTTATCCACTACTCCCTATGTTTTATCTATCTTACTTTAAAATAAAGAAACCAAATGGAAGATATGAGTGTAATCTTTCTCATTCACTCCCAGTCTCTGGGGACAAGTTTCAGTGCAAGCTTTTTCCTGCCCAGTACGGAGCATTTGCTAGAATATCAACATTCTCTAGCTATGAAAACACTTTGGATATATAGACTATATGTGAGACCACAGAACTACTTTGATGGCGTCTCCCATAGCATACTTCTGGAAAAGTTGTCAGCCCATAGCTTGGACAAGTGCACTATTGGCTGAGTTAAGAACTGTCTGGATGGCCAGATCCAGAGAGTTGTAGTGAATGGTTTTGCATCCAGTTGACAGCCAGTCACTAGCGGTGGGCCCCAAAGATTAGTGTTGGGCCCAGTCCTGTTTAATATCTTTATTGATAATCTAGAGGGGGGGATCAAGTCTACCATTAGCGGATTTGCAGATGACATGAAGTTGAGGGGCAAGTGTCAATCAGCTGGAGGGTAGGAGGACTCTTCAGAAGGATCTGGACAGGCTGGATAGATGGGCTGAATCCAGTGGCATGGGGTTCAACAAGGTCAAGTGCCGGGTCCTGCACTTTGGCCATAACAACCCCATGGAGAACTACAGGCTGGGACAGGGTGGCTGGAGACTGACCATATAGAAAGGGACATGGGAGTTCTGATTAACAGAAAGCTGAACATGAGCCAACAGCGTGCCTCGGTGGCCAAGGCCAATGGCACCCTGGCCTGTATCAGGAATAGTGTGGGCAGCAGGACCAGGGCAGTGATTCTTTCTCTGTTCGAAGCAATGGTGAGGCCACATCTTGAATACTGCATTCAGTTCAGGAAGGACATTGAGGTGCTGAAGCATGTCCAAAGAAGGACAATCAGGCTGACAAAGAGATTGGAGCACAAGTCCTAGAAGGAGTGGCTGAGGGAGCTGGGATTGTTCAGCCTGGAGATGAGGAGGAAGAGGAAGTTCACAGGAGACCTTATCGCTCTCTACAACTACCTGAAAAGAGGCTGTAGCCAGGTGGGTATCGATCTCTTCTCCCAGGCAACCAGCAATAGTACAAGAGGACACAGTCTTAAACTGCACCATGGGAGGTTTAGGTTAGACATTCGAAGAAGTTCTTTACAGAGAGAGACTGGGCATTGGAATGGGTTGCCCAGAGAGGTAGTGGAGTCACTGTCACTGGGGGTATTTAAGAAGAGACTGGATGAAGCAATTAATGCAATGGTGTAATTGACAAGATGGTGTTAGGCCAAAGGTTGGACTTTATGATCTAAGAGGTATTTTCCAACCTAGCTGATTCTGTGATTCCAGGTATCATGTGTAGACCAAAATGATGTTATTCATGCACTGAGATGAAGCTGAATATTTTTGTAGCAGATATGGAGAAGTAAGCTTTCACATACATTGGAGTCAATATATTAAAAATCAGGTAAACGGGGCATGCATCAAAACTGTAGCATTAGTCTGATTCAGGATGTTATGAACTGGGAATGCCTATAAGCAAGCTAATACTAGAAGTGATGTATTTAAAACCTCAGCAGCTACCCTTTGCTGGAATGTCAAAGTGCACAGTAAACAAACAGTGAAAAGAGTGAGCTGGATTGAAAACTATCTGAATGCTTCTGAAAAGGTCAACAGCAACAGCACAAAATTTATTTGGAGACCTGTGAATAGTGGCTAACTCCAGAGGCTAATACTGAATCCAGTCCTGTTTAACCTGTTCATTAATGATTGGGTGATAGGGTAGAAAATTTGCAGTCCAAGCCAGAAGAAGTAGCTGATACACCAAACAGTTATGCTTCCATCCACAGGGACCTGAGCAGGCTGATGAAATGGGCTGATAGGAATCTCATGAAGTTGAGCAAGCAGAAGTTCAAAGTCCTGCAGGTGGGGAGGAATAGCTCCATGCACTAAAACATGATGAAGGCCATCTAGCTGCAAAGAAGCTTGGCAAAAAAGGACCTCTTCTATGAGGAAAGACTGAGAGATCTGTGATTATTAGGGTTGAAGGGATGGTGCAAAGAAGTTTGAGCCAGGTTGGTTCAGTGGTTCCCAGTGACAGAACTAGAGGCAATAGGAACAGACTGAAACACAGGAGGTTTCCTCTGAATACCAAGAAACACTTTTTTTCCCCCTTAATTATTACTCATTTATTTGTTTAATTTATATTTACTGTGAGGATGACCAAGCACTGCAATAGTGCAAAGTGGCGGGGAGTCTCAATCCTGGGAGATAGAAAAAACCAAAACATCTAGGCACTATTCTGGACAAGTTGTTCTTAGTGGCCCTGCTTGAGCAAGGGGGGGTGGACCAGTTGGCCTGCAGAGCAGCCTTGCCAACTTCAATCAATTTGTGATACTGTCAAACTTATTCACAAATAAAATCATGTTCTAATTTTTACGATTGATGTTATAAACAGCTAAACCAACAGCAAGTAGGGTTGACAAAAAGAAATCATATGTACTTTGGCTAGGTATTCATGAAAGTCATTACTTAAAAATTGCCTAACTGCATATTTAGGTGAAGGGCATTTGCAAAATTACATTATTACTGAAGTTTAATTTATTAAGAAATAAAAATAATCTTTTTTTTATAAAGAGAAAGTATTAAACAGTAAAGGAGGAAAAAGAATTTAGCTTTGGTATCCTTGTGAATTATAATTGTGGTGTTTTTATGGGCTTTAAAACACTACAGTCATCATACTACAGGACGGTCCTTGAAAGACCCTAAAGGAAATCACTTTACTACAGTAATTTCTAAAGTGTTTGAGTGTACTAACTTCTAAGTCATACAGCAGTACATCTCAAGACTCTAGCCACCTTATCTTTTAATGCTGAAGGTTCTAAATGAGAGATTAGGTGTTCTATCAGTAGGAAAAATTGCAGGAGGAGAAGGCAGTTTAGAGAAGATAATGAAGATACACAGAGAAAGGAGTTTTTGGGGCTTTCCCTATCCCCCTGGAATTTAGAGGTATTGAAGCACAAACCTAGATTCAAAAGCCTCAAAAATCTTGCAAAGTCCTGCTTTCCACATGTAGAGGCAGATGTTCAATCAACAGGGCTTTCAGGGCTTTCAGTTGTTATTTGACCATGCTGTGCACATGACAAATCAGTGAGATATAGGTAGTGTACAGGGTATTAAGAGGGTCTTCATTATTTTCATTAACAGCTAAGTAGATCTCATTTTTCTATATCTGCTTTTAAAATTCCATTTTATTATTATTTTTCATAGCTAAGGAGATAATTCCATGCTTGAAGAAAGGACTGGCATTATGTAAATGGACCTGTCTGTATTGGCACAAAAGGACTACAATAATTTTAACGGTGAATTGGAGTTGCTTTAACAGTGCAATGAAAGATGAATGACTATATATCAAGTTTTAATGAATACCTGACTGAGGAAGCATATGAAAACAGCATGAGCAGAATTTAGAACGAAGAATTGTCTCAATAGGATATTAGTGATAAAAACTTGGCTGCTCAGAAATGAGACAGATGAAGCCTCATACTCATCAGAACACAATATTGCCAATGTGGACATCAAATCTTTTGTTTTTCAATTCCAGCCCATCAAACTTTACATTCCAGCTGAGTAATAAAACCAGACTTGTTTTGAAAAGTTGTCCTATGTCTTATCATAAATCTGTTGCTTGTAGAGATCCCAAAGTAACAAAGTTTGTAATAAAAGTTTTAAGTATTTTTGGAATTGCTATTACAACCATAGTGAGAAACACTGATGTACAGAAGAAAGCCCACTCTGAACAATTGAAATGGGTTTATTTCCATCACTTATAAATAGAGTTAAGTTTTAATTAACTTGAGGCAGAATTTTACCCCCAAAATATTAAATATTCTGCTTAGCAGTGTAGACATCATAGTCATTTTAGTCAGAACATTGGCTATGTCTACACTCACAGAAAATTATTTATTTGTGTGCTCAGTCCAACAAGTGTAAAATTACCTATGTCCCAGATTTTAAATATTCAAGCCCATCCAGTTAGGGCTGATAGTTGTAATTTTCCCATTGAAAATAAGTGATGGGTTATGTCAAGTCTTGGACCAAGACTGGAATTTGTTTTGGAACGTGTTAAATGACACATGACCGTTTTACCTGAGTAACTATTTTATTATTTTAACCACATAAATGGACAGTTCCAGTGACAGTCTCCATGTTAACATTCCCTACTAATTTAAACTAATTAGTGCAGAGGACAACCCTACATAAGTAGATGCATGAAGTATCAGAGATCTGGAAACATGCATAAATGGCAGAAGTCAGACATAATAAGGTATGTCAATCTACTCTGCTCTGTTGCAGCTTTGGGCACCACAATATAAAAAGACATTAAGCTGTTAGAGAGCATCCAAAGGAGGGCCACAAGAGTGGTGAAGGGTCTGAAGGGGAAGCCTTATGAGGATACTAGGTCTTACAGATGACGTATTATGGTTATGCTATAGATACTGAGACATCAGTTCTGAATGAAGGTTAGAGGAGAATCTGTGTGGTAAATACCACACTTACAAAATTTTATAAAACTTTTGAATGAAAAAACCCTAAAATAATAACAAAGTGAAGAAGTCTGCTTGATAAATCACAAGGCTTTTTCTCTCCATACCTTTTGAAATTCTTCACAATATCCCAATTTATAGGTTTTGTGTCGTATTTAATTTCATAGGAAACAGTGTGATGGGCTTGAAAGTTTTCTTGAACATCCATAAAGATGAAACAAAAATCTGGTTTATCCTTCAGCAAGGACTTAAGTTAAAATGCATCATGAAATATAGTTTCATGTAATATCGTCTCAGCATCTTTCTTTCCTTCTATGTCCCTTGCACCTGTTTCTCCTGTGTATTCATAAATCTGCTGCTGCAGCACAGCATTGTTTATCCTTTAAAAATCTGTTGAGATTGCTGGTTTAGCAAGCTGAGAAAATAATAATAGATCTTTAAGAAATATTTTGATTCATTAGGTACCGTACCTCAGGTTGATATTTTATGTGAGGGCAGAGTAGGATAGAAATGCACAGATTCTTTTTTTTCCTAGTAATCCTCATTCATGGAGTAGTTGCAGTTGAAACTGTCTTAACCCTCAAAATTACGAATTAGTGTCCCCTGAGGAATGTTCAGTCCCCAAGGACTGAAGGGCCCTGGAGTCCTAAAAGACCTTTGTCCTGAAGTCCTCATAGGGTCAAGAAACCCTGGAGGTATAAAGCTTCTTAAAGATCTGAAGAGAGGGCAGGGTGGTTCTGTAATCTGAACAATGCAGTATAGTGCTTGATCAGCCTTTCACACTGGGACAAGCTGTGGGAGCAGGTGGTCCAGGGTCTCAGATCTGCAAAAGTCAGATTTGTTAAAACCTCATTTGCTGAATCTGCCTTTTTTATCATAAGATTAATTGCTTCAACTAAACAGAGAGAAACAGTGCATCATGAACCATGTTACAGCTTGTTTGAAAGTTAATAAGTGCAGATTTTAAACTAATCAGAATAGTTATGCTGATAATTCACTTATATATGAAGTAAAATGAAGAAACAGAGACTATCAGAGCGAAAACATTTAATTCTACCCCTGTGAAATACAGTACAAGGTAAAGAATAGTACAAACCAGTGCATATATCACCTTTGTCCCATGAGACTTTATCAGACTCTCTACTTTCAACTCTCTATCCTCTCTGTTATAATGAGTATATATTATTATCCAGTTATTTTGTCCCTGTAATCAAAAGCAGAATTACCCATCCCTTTCTCTTTTGTTGACTACAGAGCAGCTAAAGACTGCTAGAGAAACCTACACAGGGATTCAGTTTCAGATTAAGCTATCTAAATGTCAGTGGCTACATATGAGTCACATAGGCCCTGAATCTTAGCCACATTGTAGTAAAAATACAGTACAGCAAACAAACCTATGGAATGATTATGGTGACAAGCACAAAGTGTATGACTCAGCAACTTAAATCTACTCCAATGAGTTAAGACATCCAAGATAGCTGTATAGCACTTGGAGGCATGACACAAGATGCAGGGAGGATTTGCATGCTTTTGGAGGGTTAGATGCATGACAGGCAGGATCAGAGGATAATTTGAGCAGCACTAGATGACAGTGTTCACACAGCCAAATCATGCTCCCACTGAATCTAATACCAAATGAGAAAAATTTTTCTCACATAGGCATTATTGTGTGAGAACCCTACCTGTCAGTGTCTTGATCTAAGCCTTGGTAGGCTGTGTGATGAAAGTTCATCTCCACAAAAACAAAGGACCACAGAGAGACAAAGGCAGATGGAGGAACCCAGTCTTCCTGGTTACACCTATATTCCTCACAAGAAAACAATCAACTCATAAAATTCCATCTCCACAGGACCTGAGAAGTACAAGTGCACAATGACAGATGGGAACACAAATTAATTCAGAGGAAAGGGTATTATCAAAGGAAGGGAAAGGGATGCATTTAGTTGATTTGGGGAGGAACAACTATGAGAGAACAGAATGGTAAGGATGTAAAACAGTCTGACCATGCGTGAATAGCTGCTGATCTATGCACTTGTTTGGCCATGTTCTGTGGCTGATCAGCACAGTCTGCCCTATCTTCTTAGTAGATTCCTAGCTCTTTTCCTATGTAAGGGACTCCCTATTTACTGCGCGTGTGCACACATGTGTGGGGATCTGAGTGCAAGAAACTGGAGTCAGAACGTGGGCTGGAGAGCTCACATATCTGTGTTGCAAACAATCAAAATGAGTGTGGATCTGCATCCCAGCAGCTGGGCTGGGACTGTGAGCATAAAGGGATCTTATGCCTTGGTCACAGAGACTGGAGTGACCAGAGTGAAATCAAGTGCCAACTACTAGAGTGGGATGTGGAGTCAGAGGCCAATGAACACATGGTGCCAGCACCAAGAGAGAGTGTGGATAACGAAGTGAGGCTGTGCTCACTAGAAAAAAAAAAAAATCCAAACTATTCCATGAGTAGATGAAGTGCTCTGGGGGCCAAGAGTGTCTCTAAAGGCAGGACCATGAGCTGTTCACTTCTTGGGACCAGGGGAGTTCCAAAGAGCTCTGGATGCCTGTTTGTGTATGTATGTGTGTGTGCATAAACATATATTCTTACCAATGTATCTCTATCCATCTCAATCAGAAGACAGTAGGATAAGCCTGTTGGTGCTTTTTGTGCTTCTGAGTGCTCTGTGTGTCCATGATCTGTGTGGCTGGCTGTGGATATATGTAAACATATGGCGTATATATATGGTGTATATATGTATACGTATGGTTTATATGTGTTCCCTGTGTCATTATTCCTACAGGATCTACATGTTCAGCCTTGCTACTGAATGAATCTGGGGGCATGGAGATGCAGCAGCCTCACCTCTTCTGGGACAACAAATCCCACAGCATTTGGGTTAGATTGTCCCTCTTTATACTGTGAGGGGGTTTTGGTGGGTTTTGGTGTGCTTTGTTGTGTTTTTTTTGTTGAGGGTTTTTGGGGGAGATGCTTTTTGTTTGTTTGTTTTGACTGTTTGTTTTGTTTTGTTTTCCCACTAGACTTGTAGTCTGTCTCACAGGTATGAGCATTAGCAGGTTGTAGGGAGCTGGATGAATGTAGAACAAGAGCACCACTATCTCTCCCCAAAAAAGGTGTAATTAAGTAAGGGAAATCCATACTCACAGTAGAGAGAATGTGCATCCACATGCCCTGTGGAGGTTGTGTGTGTACATGAAACTGTGGATATATGTGGAAATTAGAATGTTTTGGCATTAGTTATTAAAAGGTGCTTAGAAATGTGTAGGAGTGTAGTGACATTTTTTAAGTATCTGATATCTAGTCGATAAGTGACATTGATCTTGAACATATGGTTCACTGTTTGACAGTTGAGTGCCATTAATAAATCAATAAACTACATTAATGCCTGATTTGATTTAAACCATGTGCAACAGTTTGCCTCTGTGACACACTCCAGTAAGGTCTCTTTGGAGCACCAAAACTCTTGGCCAAGTCAGAAGGGTGCCACAATTTGGCACCTACTATTAACAGCAGGTCACATTGGCAATTTTTTCTTGAAAGAGCTTCAGGTTATCCCAAAGTAGTGTTGCAGCTTGCAGAGATTAAATCATTGCAATTGGGACACAGAGGTTTCTTTTGTATCTGTCTGGAAAGCAATCTTCCACAAAACAACTCTATCACAAAGACAGATGGCACCCTATGGCAGGTCTAAAAAGCCCACCTCAGTTTCTATCTGACTCTGAAATCAGTAGTGAGAGACCTTATTGCAGCCTTTCAATACTTAGAGTTGGCCTATAAGAAAGATGGAGACAGACTTCATAGCAGGGCCTGTTACAATAGGATGAGGGATAGTTGTTTAAAATTCAAAGAGAGTATATTTAGACTAGATTTAAGGAAGAAATGTTGTATGATGAGAGTGGTGAAACACCCAGAGAAGTGGTGGATGCCCTATCCCTGGAAACATTCAAGGTCAGGTTGGATAGGGCTCTGAGCTACATGATCTAATTGAGGATGTCCCTGATTATTGCAGAGGCTTTAGACTAGATGGCCTTTGAAAGTCCCTTCCAACCCAAATCATTCTATGATTTTGTGATTCTATGATACAATACATGATCCATTGAAATTATGTCTCGGCAGTGACTTCTTACAGGGAGAAATATGGAGTGCTTTGGATAATGAGCAAGAATAGAAGATGAATAATTGGTCCACGACAAAGGTCTTTGGTCTTTTATTCTCATCAGTGCTTCTTAACCACATCAAATCTGTTTCAGAGAGATGCAGCAGAGCATGCAAGGACTGAAGTGGTTTGTACAAACCCTAGATAGAAATTATAACTTTGAGGCAAACTCATGTATGTTCAGTGGAAAAGAGTATTTTGGCTATACCTAAGGTAATTGTTTTGACACCTTAAAATTCTGCAAACAAATTGCTTGCCTTATTGAAAGTGTTTCAGATCATATTGGGCCTTCATGTATAGATATATTTTTCACTGAGATGTACGATACGTAGGATGCAAAATACAAATGTTCTATAAAACTATATTAAATTGATTAAAAATGTCCAAATCCAGTTATTCCTCAAGCTGATTTAGATGCCTCTAAGGTAGTAAAAAAGCTCAGACATGTTCAAAATCCCACATTTAATACTTGAATCATCTCCCTCCTCCAGATAGATACAATTTATAATTAAATAATAACAGATATTTTGACAAATAATATAGAGATACAAAGTGGAAAAACAAGTTCTGAGACTACCACTTGATAAAATTATTGAGTACTTGTTACTAAGTTTTCTTCATTTGAATGAGGTGTTATTTCCCTGTTCCACAAATATCTGTCCCTCAAATAATTTCCCGCTTGACAATATAAACAAGATTGACTAAAAGTCATTGAATTAGAAGAGATATTCTGTTCAGGGGAAAAAAAATGTTTTCACAAAACATGCTATTGTCTTGAATTTGAAGAAAAATTCAATTTCTTCTGAATGTCTACTTGTTTGGCTGGTTGACAGATAGGCAAACAAAATCTTCAAATCTATTTTATTTGACATGATGTCTTCAAGAGAGTAGACATAGGCAAACAGGATTATATATAAGAAGGAGCTGCTCTGCAGCTTTTTTCACTGTTAGTAATTTTCTATACTCTTCACAGAATGTCAACCACAAGAGTACTTTAATACTAGGTTTAATGAATGAGGAATATTAGTTTAATGCTTTTTCTGCCCCAGAAGGCTGCTGTTTTGTAAATGTGCCAATTTTTATGTCCCTAGTACACTGTAACACAACAATTTACATAACCATAGAAAAATGTATGTTGAAAGAGATCTCTGAAGGTCACCTAGTCCACCCTTCTGTACAGTTGTAGGCCTAACCATGAGATATCAAATCAGGACTTTATGCAAAGAATTTCTTAGGATGGATGTGAAATAATATAACACAGAGATACCCCCAAAATACCAGGCAGTGGAAGTATCGTAGGAAAATTTATTTCCAAATTCAAGAACTAGACTTACAGAATATTAATCTCAATGGCCCTGGGTTCCTCTCAGGCCTTCTATCGTCACTGGCCCCCGCCTCTGTGGGGGCCCTCAACATGTCTGCAGGACTTACCTTTTTCTCATAGCAGCAAGTACTTCCCTGGAATGCAGGAGGAGAAAACATCTAAAACTGTCTTTGAGAAAGATGCTTCTAGGCAGGAAAACTTTCTTAAGAGAAAACCCCTAATCTTCTACCCTTCTACCCTTACAATGGAGATTACACATCTTCTTTGGACAACTTGTTACAGTGCTGAGCCGCTCTTATTTTAAGTATTATTGCCTTGCTGCCTGTTGTGATTTTCCATGCTGCAGCTTCTGACTCTGTGTTTTCTGCTGTATGCCTATAAGAATAGAACAGTATAGCTCTGCTTTCTATATAACCTAGTTATAGGAAGGGGAAGACTCTTAATGCTCCAGTGGACCTTTTCCTTTTCCCTCACCTTGCCTCCCCTCCTCTCCTCTTTCCTCCCCTAACTTCCCCTTGTTTTCATGCTATGTTTACTATTTCAGAACTATTAGTATAAATTCTTGCATAAAGCTGTCTCCCTTTTGTCCAAAATACTATGAAGTAGTTTAGCAATCTGGTTTTAACTCAAATATAAAAAGGGATTTGACCCCTAAAAAGGCTAAGAACTACAGGGGATGAACTATTTGACTTTTGAGTGAAGATATTAAGCAATATATTATAGTATGTTGAAAAGAAGAATCAGAAAGCTAAAAAGTCTGCTTTAAAAACAACTGCTTTCTTAACTGTTTAAAAGTCAAAAGTAATATGACCTTTCTGTATTAGTGTTTTCTTTTTAGTGAATGTATTCTCTTATGAAATAATTTTAAAAACAAGATAAAAACAAATGAAAACTTTTTTTATTTGGTTTTTCTTTAAGTGCCATATTTCCACCAAAAAAGGGAAAACCTCACAAAATATATCCTAACAAAAGATGTTACGTTGGAAAAAAATAGTGGTAGCTCTCCGCATCTCTTTCAGCAACACTTGAACATTATGCACCCCTTTAGAAATGTCTATCTGTAATACTGTGGTGTCATTTATCATCATGTGATGTGTCTTCCAAATAAGAATCACCCTCTGCAGAAAAAGTTCACATTATATATTGGCACCACATTAGGAGGCCCTGTTTCCAAGCAGTCAGGAAAACTAATAAAACAGCTAATACAATACACTATCAGAAATATTCTCTTTGTGTACAAATGTTAAGGAAATTTCAGGCTTAGTAAGTAAACAAATTAGTCTTTTTTAAAAAATCTTTTTTGCTGCTAAAATAGGAAATTGAAGGAAATAGTAATCTAATTAATGTAGGTTAGAGTAGAAAAATATTTCTGATGGAGTAAACTACAACAGAGTTTTCTGCATTCAAAGGTAAATTCCACAAATGCACCAGTTAAAAGTTTTATAACTTTAACAAATATTTTCAACTGCATCAACAATTTAAATAACATTACTGATTAGCAAAAGTCTCATATTTGTGATGCGCTATCTTCATTTCTTACTGGAGTAAGCAGAAGGTGATGACACAACATTTAAAAATTCTGTTTCTAATACAAAGGTAGCAGCATGAACCCCTAAAAAAAGGATTTTTTTAATGCCTATAATCACAGAAGTTTCATACAAGTTCCACATAATATTGTGTTACGATTTGAATGAATGTTTGTATATCTTAATTTAAATTTGCATGTTTGCATCTGATTTGAGTTAAAAATCCTTTTCTTTAATTCTGGATTAAAGGTTAACTCTGCAATAATCATAATAAACCAGTCAATAACATTAATTCTTGGATCAGATTCACTGATACTCCACAGCAAATTTGTAATGGTTGAGTGCAAAGAAGTCATAAAGCTGATTCATTAAGTTCCTGAGGATTCCCTATAGAGCTACTATAATGGTGTATATTTTGGGTTTATGCCCAGAGAAGATTCCCTCATAAAATGGGGTCAGTCAAAGATCTCTTGCTGCCAGAATGAGCCTAAAGGCTGTGAGCAAAAGCACAAATAGAAATAACCTTAAGGTAGGTGACATTATATTTATGACTGGACTGAACTACTGCCAAATCTCACTTCTGAGAACATGAGACAGGCATCCAGATACCCCTCAGGCTCAGCAAAACAAGGTTAACAGATCCTGTCACATAAGTAGATGTGATCATTTTAGTATTATTTTAAATTATGTGGGAACTTAACAGAACAGAAATGGAAAAACATGCTTGCCACAATGAATATATCTAATTTATAAAATCTTATTTATAAAATATTAAAAAATATTATTAGTTCTGCTTTCATTGTTTTACATTTTCCAGTTAGTAGATTTCAAAGCTTTTGACCTACTCTCAATTCCTTCAATGTCCTTCAATATTTCCATTAACAGATTTGGGAATATTAGTCTGGTGGAATTTATTTTCTTTTATTCCAGCCCTTTAATTTTTGCAATGTTACTTTTTGTTTGCTTGCTTGCTTTTTCCCTGTCCCAGTTCATACTGTCCAAAGCTTATTGAACTTTGACTATATTTTCAGTATTTTCTTTTCTAGTTTGTGAATCATTCAAGTACTTCTAACATTTTATATGTGTATAGATACATTTACACACAAATATAAACATAGACATAAATATATACTTATTTCTATAGATTTGAATTAGATTCTACTTTTCATACATATGAGATAGCAGACTCATTGTGACTATCTTCATTTCTACGACATACCTAAGCTAAATCTTTAAATTCCATTAATAATAATGGAGAAAGATAAACACTTCCACAAAATTCGTGTTTAATTTTAGTTAAATTGTCAATCAATAACACCTAATACAAGCAAAAAAATCAGGTTTTTAAATTTTGATAACTAGCCTCCCCTGCAAAATTAGCCTTGTAATTAATTTCCCCAATTTACAAGGAATCTATTTATTTGTGACAAGAATTTTCCCTTCTGAACTGCAACACTTTCTTTTCTTAATAGAACAGTTCATGCAAGCTCCTTCCTCTCAGCTGAGAGACTGGAAATTTCTTGTAACTGAATATTTCATTGTTTTGAAGTGCTATTTGCAATTGGTGACTGATGCTTCTTTTTATGTGTGTTTTATTTAGTGTTTGTTTTCTGGGTCTTTTTTCCCCCAGATGTTAAACTGGGTTTTGATTCAGTTCTCACTGGCCTGTACTTTGAATGAAAAGTTCTAATTACTGTGAATTTTAAAAACCCTTCTGGTGTGTCAGTTTCAAAGCCATGAAGCACAGAAAAAGTGTTATCATCTTACTTGTTTCTTCTTTTCTTTTTCAAAAGGGAAATTGTTTAGATGAGGGGAAACTTAGACTATTCAAAGTAGCTTCAGATGGTGGCATAGTCAATATCAACATCCATGTGCAGGGAAGAGATATATTGCCAAGTCAGATGTTTTGTTCTAAGAATACTGATAAAATGTGCTGAAAATGTTGCAATATTATTGATAGTACTCTGGGGAACTGGAAAGTTCCACCAACTATGTAAACTGTAGGAATACAGAGATCATGCTACTATATCAAACCATTAAATCAATAGCCCAAAAGTAACAGACAGTAGGAAACCTAAAGTGGACTAAAGTGAAGAGACCAAACGTAAATTTCAAAAAAAAAAAAAAAAAAAGATTTATTCCTTAACACTGGATAGTTTATAGCTGTACCTTGTCCATGTTAACACAGCCAGGCTTGCTATTTTACTTGTTTAATACGAGATGAGGGTTGTATGCTTGACATAGAAGTGCCCTGTCCCAGAGAAGCAAGGGGCTCTGGGCTCAGCCTCTTGCTTTCCTCTTGAAGTACTGTGTATAGGTAATTTTCCAGAATTACAGCACAAGATGGAGAAAAAGGAAAAAAAAATCCTCTGGGATTAAATGATATATGTTTTTCTCTGAGTCTGGCTAGACTAGTATTCTGCCCAACCTAGTCTCTGTCCTTTTAATGTTTAGAAATATGGAACAAGTTTGGAGCTACAGTGGTATGATTTTTCACATTACTGTGGCTACTTTCTGCCATGTCTTGCTTATGTGATTCAGTTCAATTAATTACCTGTTTCTGAGACAGTCTATTGGGTTCTACTAAATAATTTCACAATTTCTCCCTATAAAAACTGAACCAAAAATATATATTTTCATTACCCTGGAAGGAAATTCACTGTTTAATCAGAAATAACTAATCTTGAATTTGAAAGTACTCCTCGACTGTACAAAGAACAAACCCCTTGTTTTGTTCAAAAGTAAACTGGTCTCTTTCTGACAGTGATGAAGACAGTGCCTTTCCCTCTTTACCCTCTCACAATAGTGAGGTAATATCACTAAATGTTAGTTACAAGTGTTTTCACTTTGAAATATTTGGGCCTCAGTGGTCTCTTCTGCCTTTGGTAATGTTGTTTCAGAATTATTCAACTGAGAGGTTTTTGCAATTGTTGAGGAATAAAATTAGTGCCAATAGCTCAGTGTGCAGCTGAAGAGGGAGCTGAAGATTGAGCTCTGGGTGCTGGAGCCTGAGGCAGGATGCAGTGAGTTGTAGCCAAAGCTTTGAAGAACAAAGAGCATGGGAACCTGTGGCACCAGTCAGGTGACTCGACACCCAGAGGCACAGCCGGAGCTGAGGACTCACATGGAAGACACAAAATTTTAACAAACGTAAAATGTGAGGGTATAAAAGCCCAGAAATTCCTTTGTTCAAGGTCCCCTCTAGAGGGCACCAGCTCAAGCTGTTTGTATCTTACTGTGCTGTGACTAAATTACTTTATGGAACAAGGTATCTGAGCCTCTACTATGAGAAACCTGGGGCCAAGCCAGCAAGGAAACCTGGTGTGACTGTCTGAGTGTGGGATATGTGGGGAGTCAAGCAGGGCACCTGCCAGCTCTGGATCTGCCCACTGCAAAGGAGCCTCGGTCCCAGCAGTGGAAGTCTCTGGTGGTGGGAGTGACTGCTAGTGGCTCCTGGGCAGTCAGACAGGGAAGTTTCCAAACACAGTGTCATCTAAAATTACCATGAGCCTTTATGACCCACTTCATCCATGGTCTGCATACTTTCTTTGTTGGAAAATTTGTCAGGGAGAAAAGGATCTCTAACGCAAAACAGTGAATCTTGTTAGGGTCAGTCTGTTCTTATTCTTTATGAGACTGTCCTCATCATTACTAAATATGTGAGCTAATCTAGGATCATTCTTATTATCAAATCATTCAGAAATCTTAAGCCAATCTGCAAACCCCCTGCTCCTTGACGTAAAATGCTTCCTGATAGTCCTCTGGTGGTTTTTATTCACATGGTAGTGGATTCGGTATAATTTTTCAAGGAACATTTATAGATTGACAGGTACCCTCTCAAAAATTGCAATGATTTTTAGGGAAATTAACCTTTAAGTTGATCTTGCTTTATAGCAACATTTAAGCTTTCTTTTTTTTAATCTGTCTCCCAATAAAGGAGAGAATTAAGTCAGGTCGCTGTTTTTACTTCACAAATAGTACTTAGATACTCACCTCCTGTAGTTCAAAGAAAACACATAAACTACTGGTAAGTTCAGCACATGGAAACCTGGGCTGTGTTGCAAACATGAAACTAGCTAGCATTTGTCATGCTATGTTTCATTCTAGTTTAATTTGTTGTGTCTCAGCATTATACTTCACCATAGATGATTTTGAGCTATAAAGTAATGTGCAATGATTTGAAATTATTTGGGAAGGTCTGTTACTGTAAAAACGTGTTTCCTTCTGTTACACAATATGAAAATGGGAAGTACATTAGTGCTGAAAAACCAATGCAGTATTTTCTGCTACTCAGGCATATAGTTAGAGCAGAGCCTTAGGCTACCTTCAAGGAACATTTGCCTCAGGAATTTCTCATGTTATTGTCTGCTGTTTGACAATGAGCAGTTCACTGCCTAAATATCGTGAGAAATTATAAATATTGTAATTAATTCCATTTTTGTATCCTGTTTTTTGCATTTGAAAGACATTACTGAATTTACTACAGCTTCTGAACTGAAAAGACTAAAGCAGATATTAACAAACCCAAAATATAAAGTCTAGTTTTTCACTTAAACGGTTTCTGAAAAGAAACACACACTATTACTGTCAAAAGCATTAAATATTTGTTGGCTTTAAAAGTCATAGGTAGATAAAATTAATGGTAAAACTGTTCCTTAGCATTGTTAAAACAGCCAGGAAGATTTACTAATGTCTTTTCATCCTAAGAATGTAAATTAGAACACACATATATATATATATATATATATATATAAAGCTACAACAAAACATTTGAACATAAATCTATATGACCTGGACATTTTGAATTAGACTTGAAAGTTCATTGTTATAAAATCAGTATTGCCTATGATTCAGATTATGTGATAAAGACTATTTTGATCAATTATTTTAGTAAGAGGATATAAAAGATATCAAATTTGAAAAAGGAAGAATTTTCTTCACATTTCCATTCAACCTGAGTCGAAATGGCTAGCTTTGCTTGATGCTATGATATGGTAAAGCTCTCTAGTGTTAGATTGATTGATTGATTGATTAATGGATTTATTTATTTACTCTATATTATTTTTAAAAAATTAAGCATAATATCAAATACTGTGTACCATTTTGAATAAAATTATGAAATTGTGGAATGCAGGTTTCAAAAAAGCATATGGATCTTTATTTGCATATTGTGCTGCCAAAAGAACTCAAAAATGAAATGGTTGTAAAGAAAATGTAAATGTATTTAACTAAAAGATTTGTCTGTTGGGATAGTAAAGGAAAATGTATTTTATTTAGGATTATTCAACATCGTGATTTTTAGGAAAATAAAGTGGTCTTTGTTAATTTGATTCTAAATTGAGAGATAGTGAAAATATTAGCTAAGGCAGAAAAATAATACAAACTCATAAGTCAGAAAGAATTACTTACTACAGTAGGGAGAAAAAGTCCTGAATGATACTGTATCTTTATTTGAAGCACTGTTATTGAATTTAAAGAGAAAATTTGGAGAACATAAAGACTAAAAGAGAATAAGAGATGATAGTTTGCATGACATTTGCCTATGAATCTGCAGTCAGGCCTGCACCACATACCTAGTAATGTTCCTCATAAAACTAGTAATGACAAATTCTTTTACATACAGCACTGTGTTACCATACAGCTAAAATCTACAGCATACTGCTGTGGATCCTATGACTATTACAAAGAGAATAATAATGTTAAGTCAATAGGAACCAAGAAATAAATTGCAAAATGGTCATGCAAATTCGTGCATAAAGATAATTTAGGGTAGACAGGAAGGAGACATGAGTAGCCCAATATTTATAATTAAGGGATAAATAAGGTTACTGATTAATACTTCTTCCATGATTCCAGGAAAGTCTAATGCCAATTTTTGCTCTATGAAGACATGATTATCATATCAAACAGCTTGATGAAGAAGGGGCTCAGTTACTACATGGACACTACTTAGATAGTGGAAGAAGAGAAACTTTCAGAAATGACGCTTAGTATGACAAGATACATTTCTGGAAATAAAGAAATTGAAAAAAAAAAAGAAAAAAAAGATGATGCAGAAATCTCTTCTGACCAGTTGATGTCTTTGGAGGTGGTAAAGGCTCTGAAAGAAAACTGCAGCATGTATTTGGAGGATCTCTATACAGACTGTTCAAAATTCCATGAGCAGGAGGTAGGGAACAAACATGCAATATTAGTAGGAAGACGAAATTAATTAATGATTAGATTATTACCATACAAGTGGCTAGGTATGTCTATAATACTTCTAGGTGCTTTTAAAAGTCCAATACCTCATCCCTAATCAGTATTTCAAATATTAATCAGAGAAAGGACCTGTCACTGATTCCCTTTATTCAAGAAGGCTCATTACGGATCTTGATTGCAATATTAGAACTACCACTGAGATGTACCAGACTAAAATGAAAAATGTGTCTGCTAGAGAAAGAAATCAAAGCTTGTGATTTCATTAATGCATACTATTAACTTTCTGTTCTAATTGCAAGTGGTTTTGTACTAGAAATATAAACATAGTAGCAGAATATTTTAATGTTAAATTTCATAAAAATATACTGCCTCACAAAATTCAAACATTTTAAATAACTTTAACAAGTATTTAAGTTATTAAATCTTTTCTCTGGGGTTCATTTATTCTTTTGGCAACTTGGTACAGGTGTATCTAACCATTCTTGTCACAAGGCCTACAAAAAACTCTGATGGTTTTACTTTATATTTTATGTGTATTTTTTTTCAATTTCCTATACAATAAAATATATAAGGATTCCTAGAAATGCAGGATTCCATTCTTGTCAAATGCCACCATAGTAAGTGAACAGCTAATTTTCTTCTTGTCTTCTTTCAGCCCAACTTCAAATGCTTTTCACAATAATGCATCATCTAAATAGGAAGACAACAGTTTAATTAAAAATTTCTCTTCACTATAACCTGAATGCTGGTATATAAGGTGTGACTGCAATGGGATGGAATTAACTTTTTCCACAGCAATGCTTATAGTGCTGTGTTTTGTAGCCAGCATAGTATTTATATCACACCTCTGGTTTGGTTATTCCTGAGCAGTGCTCATACAACATCAGTCTCTCCTACCACTCCTCACCTCTGCTCCAAAAGCCAGTGGGCTAGGTGTGAGCTAGAACCTGTGAGGAGATATAGCCAGGATTGCTGGCCCAAACTGATCAAAATGTTATATTATGTTGTTTTCAGCAACAAAAGCTAAGAGAAAGGAGGAGGAAGATATTGGTTATTAATGTGTTCATATTCAGAAGCAACTGCTACAAATACTGATGCCCTACTTCTCATAAAGTAAATGGACATCACCTGCGATTGGGAAGCAGAGAATATTTTTTTGTTTTACTTTACTTTCACGTGTGACCCTTGCTCTTCATCATTAAACAGACTATTTTGTTGAAAGAGTTTACCATTTTATCTTCTTTCCCTGTCCTGCTCAGGAGAGGAGTCACAAAATGGGTTCTTGGGCACCTGATGGCCATTCAAGGTCAACCCACCACAGTCCTTGACCTAGGTGGAGCACTAATAAAATTTGAGACAAGGACAATAATTGAGAGAGGTAACAGGCAAAATATGGATTGAATGTTTCCAGAGAGCAGAATAGTTGTAGGGACTTTTTTCCATTTTGATTATGATGAACAGGCAAGGGATGAAATGTGCATAACTTGCCCATATTTTTGGTGTTTTTCTGATGTTATTTTCACTTTGGTGTAGGAAATTATTTTTACTAATCCTGTATTACCATGGCAAGGTTTTTGGTAGTGTAGAGACTATAAAAGTGGCTTTTGTGAGAAGACATCAGAAGCTGACCCTATGTCAGACAAAGTTCCATCTGGCTCCAAGACAGCTCTACTTCTGGCAAAAGATGAGTCCATCAATAGCGTTGATAGTGCCTCTGTGTTAATATATTTAGAAAGGATAAAAAACAGGAGAGAGCAGTGAGAAAATTTGAGACAAATGGTCCTGCAGACACCAAGGTCAGGAAAGAAGGATGGGGAAGAGATGCTACAGGAGCTGGAACAGATATTCCCCTGCAGTCCATGGTGCAGACTATGGTAAGGCAGGCTGTTCACCTGCCACCCATGGAGGCTCTTGGTAGAGCAGATTGAGGCTGCAGCACATGGAGGACCACACCCTGGAGCAGGTGCCCATGCCCAAAGGACACTGTGACCCCATAGAGGAACCAGAGCATGTTTCCTTACAGGACCTGGGAATCCTCTGGGGACACAAACTGGGCCAGTCTGTTCCTGGAAGACTCTACCCCATGGAAAGAGCCTCTGCTGGAGCAGTTCTAGAAGAACTGCAGTTTGTGGAAAAGACTCCTGGTGGAGAAGTTCATGGAGGACTGTCTCCCATGGGTGGAATGCCACACCAGAGCAGGGAAAGAGTATGAAGAGGAAGAAGCTGGAAAAAGTAAAAACAAAGCTGTGATGAACTGACCATAACCCCCATTCCTGGTCCCCCCTACAATGCTCAGGGGAGAGGGAGGAGGTAGTTGAGTCAGGAGTGAAGTTGATACTGGGAAGAAGGGGGTGGAGGGAATTTGGATTTAGTTTTGTTTTTATTTTTCACTATCTAAAATAAAATCATGCTAATGCTGTCGTAACCACTTTACCCCATATTTGCTTTCTTTTATATATATATTCCTTGCATGAGTTATCATTAGACAAACAATGACTGTGCATATGCAAATAACTGACTGCTCATGTCGCAAAGAAGAGTGAAGGTACAAGAATCACGGGAAATATGCTTCACAGTTTGTGCTTTCATGTAGTGAACTGGTTCTTCACCTGCTTTAAATCAGTTCATAAAAGGCTATGTTGAAATCTTCAGATTTCTCTGCTTACTACTCATACACATCTGTCTTAATCACACCTATGGTTTGTGACCAACTGAAAGGCCAAACTGCATGGCAAATCAATCTCTTTTTTCACACTTATTTTAACATGTTAGCAAGTATAGTCTTGCAACTTTAATAGATGTCCGAGAAGATTTTTTTTTAAAAGTCCTCAGCTTTCTACAGAAAAAGTAAGAACACATATATGTTACCATCATGCATTTGAGAAGTTTTTTAGAGGTAGACTATACAATTACTGTACTGTAAGAGTAAAAATTATGTGAAGTAATTAGAAACAAATATCACAGTGTTAAAAATAGTCATCACATCTTAAATGTCAGTGAGAGCCAGCAGAGGTGTTCAGGCTGCAACTGAGGAAAGTGGAACTGTGACTGTTGTTGGGTTATGGGATGCCACTAATGGAGTCCATTGTAGGTTTTGGGTTTAGTGCCCAGGTAGAGGCTTACAAGCAAGCCCCAAGTGTTAAACTCAGAAGAGCCACAAGGGCCATTATTTACACAGAAATAATTTCTAGGCTATTACTATTGTGCAGAAACAATGTCTGAATATTCAGTTTGAACTGCTGTTCTAGCAGCCCTGTTGAAAGACTAGGTATATTAGCGTGATGGCATACATTTTGTGTAGCATCATTTCAAATGCCATAACTGATGTAAAACATTTGGAACTGGATGAGCAATTGAAAGTTCTTAAGTGGTTGAGAACACACCAATTCTGGCAGATGTAGAGTTGTTCACTATCTATCATAGCACTGAGTGAATGTCACACAGAATTAGCAGCATCTATAATTTATGTTATCTGCAATGCAATATTTCTTCACTGTAGCCTGTAATTTTATTGCAATGGCTAATGTTGCGTTTTGCTTTTTGTTCAATAGTAGGGTTGAGGCTCTATCTCTAAAAGAATATGGAAACAGATAGAAAAAATCCCAAACAACCAAGTAAACAAATTAATAAACAAAACTCAAATAACATAATGTACTGTCTTCCTGTTGGCTTATTCCTTGCGTGACTTAATTTTTGATAGACTCATGACATCTCAGACTGGAGAAGTACTACAATTGCTGCAGCAAAGTGTAATGTCACACCTGTATCAGTAGGTTTGCATAGATTTACAAAGTTAAGGATTTAGTTCACGTTTGATCCAATTTCTGTCATCAAAAGCTTAGAATAGCCATGAACTTAATGGAAGTTCCTGTATTGTTTAGAAATACTTGAAGTCACCTAATCATGCTACTAATTGGCATTTTGTCAATTTATGATGTAAAATTTGTTGAACCTGGTGTGCCTCGATGTTCTGCTTCATTAAGTCACTAGAGATATTATTTGAAAGTGAAGAATCTCTAACACAATTTGTTTCATCACCATCCAAAATTAAATTTACTATTTCTGTTTCCAAATATGAAACTGAGAGTTGTTATCTTGCATTCCTGCCTTTGCTTCTTTTATCTATTTATTACCATTGGGGCAGACAAAACTGTTACAGGGAGCATAGGAGGGAAAAACTAGGAGAGAAAGTATCAAAAATAGAGTTAATATTTCAAAAATTAGTTATCTTTTCTTAAGAAATGGGCAAACTGAATTAAAAAACAAACAGACAACAAACAAAAAAAACCAAAAAAAAACCACCCAAAGGTATATCTTTCATCATTAAAGTTTTACTTTTAGGTTTAAAATCAGAATTCACCTTTTCCTTCCTGTTCTGAAATATTTTTCTGTTCAGAAGCTGAACAGGAGTCACAAAATCATAAACTATCCTGACTTGGGAGGGACTCATCAGGATCATTAAATCCAACTGCTGTCCCTGCACAGGGTACCCCAAGAATCACACAAAGTGCCTGAGAGCCTTGTCCAAGTGCTGCTTTGGTCACTTCCCCCGAGAGCCTGTTCCAGTGTGCAAACACCCTATGGGTGTAGGACGTTTTCCTGACATCCAACCTGAACCTCCCCCGATTCAACTTCATGCCACTTCCTTGAGTTTTGTCACTGGTCACAAGAGTGAAGTGAAGAGACCTATACGTGCCCTTTGGCTTCCCTTTATGAGAATGCTGAAGACCACAATGAGGTTTTCCCTCAGTCTCCTCTTCTCCAGGCTGAACAGGCCAAGTGCTTCAGCTGCCCCTCCTACGGCTTCCCCTCAAGGCCCTTCACCATCTTCATTGTCCTCCTTCAGACACTCTCTAAGAGCTTAATATCTTTCTTATATTGTGCTGCCCAAAACTGCACACAATATTCATGGCGAGACCACACCACAGCAGAGCTGGCAATGGCACCCCAGTCACTAGGCTTTTGAAAGCAGAGAGGAAAATAAGGCAGGACACTACTGATGTCAAAGACTTTTGCTTCTTGCCCCTTCTTTCTCTACAGACCATTTCAAAAGTGGAGTAAAGAAAGAAGCAGCAAGCATTCATGTTTCAATTTTTACTTGTGAAGAGAGATGTTACAGTATTTAGTATTCAAGCATGTCAAAACACTATATGTAAGGCAAAAGAAGTAGCAAAGAAATGAAAGTGGTATCTAAAATAGAACTTATATGAAAATACATAATAAATAATAATATCCTTGATTATCTCTTGCTATCTCTGCTTCTATGACAATAAATATCTCAGACTTACCATAATGTCCTCCCCCTCCTGCCCTGTACTTCTGGCATCTACAGGCTGCCATTAACACCAGGGTATTAAAAGAAAAGCTGTGAGAAATGTTGGTGAAAGGAAAAAATTGAGTTATTATGGGATACTAAGAAAGCATTGATACCACAAAGTGAAACAGGAATCTAGTGCTTCCAGGATAAAAGAATCCACTGCCACCTCTGGCTGGTTCAATCTGGGTTTTCTTTCTGACATTCAAGATGCAGCAGCCTTAAGGAACTAGAGCAATTTGTGAAGACTGTGTTGGTGAAGTCATAGTGTGAGGTGAATACATGGTGAAGCTGGAACAGGCACTTGGAAAGGAAAGGAATGATACAGAGGAAAAAATTCTAAACATCAAAACAACATGCTCTGTCGAATACTTAGAATATGGCACCGTATTCAGATGGGAAAGAAGCAAGGAAAACTATAGAGAAAAAAACTAACAGCAATCAGTTTCTAGAAACACTGAGCTCCTGTCTTTACAGAAATATTTTTAAATACTTTTTAATATATCATAATTTCTTTTCTAGGATACTTTAATTTAAAAATTAAAAGAGCATATTTTCTTCCCCTGCCAAAAATAATGGTACCCTAATAGGAAACTAGGAATTAATTCGATCCAAACATGCACACTTGAAAAAGAGTTATTGCAGGAATCATTGAAGGTAGTGGTTGCTCAAGTTACTAATTGTCCCATTGTGTCCTCCATGGTTAAAAAAGTCTTTACTTGCAGCTTCAGAATTAACAACGAACTTCGGAGAGATTAGAGGAAGATGTAGGAATATGGAATTCTGTGCTATCATGAATCCTAGCAATGCTATACTGTCATGAATAGTAAATACCCTATCTGAATCCCGACTAGATGCAGATTTTTTTGCCTGTCAGGAAATAAAAAGGTATTGAGCCAAAACATAGCCTAGGAAAACAGAAAATCTTTATAGAGGTGCAGAAACTGTGTGTCCAGAATACTCAAATTAAAGACAAGTTTTACATTTGAAGTAAGTAGTGAAAGTCGGGAAAGTTACAAAGGAAATTGAAAACAGTGACTTGTGCCAAATGTGTTTTAGGTTAAATGACTATTTTGATAATTTCTTTAAGTGGGATATTTCAATGTCAGTGTGTTCCCTTTTGAAATGGCACAGAACATTTTGATTGCTCAATCAGAAATTATTTTCTTCTGTGAAATGTTGTTCTCCTTATATAAAAGAGTAGAATTAAATGTAATTGATCATCTTCTACCTAAATGCATTATTTTTTATTATCAATAATTATTTTACATACATAGTGAAAATCCACTTTTGGGGTTCTTTTATAATTTACAGAGAAAAAAGTTAAACCCACAGAGCTCTGTAAAAACAGAAAAGCTGTTTTCTGTCTGTTTCAAATTTATTAAAAATGTGGTCATAATAACCTAGAGCAATTATTTACAGCTCTTACACTTCACAGCATTCAAGGAACACCATGGAGCCTAGTCAGTTCTCGCAGCCTTTGATCATAGAGTAAGTAACACCAGTTTCCAAGAGTTACCCAGAAAAATAAACCCACAAAAATAAAAACACATCCTGAGGGAGCAAGAGTGCTGGCACAAAATCTATCCTGGGGCAATCAACTGCATAAATGTAGCTAAACATATGCCATCTGTGAAGGATTTTGTCCAGTGAAATCAGCAGCATTTCTCTTACAAAAAACATACTTGCCTCAGGATTTGATTCTATGCAGGTAAATTCAGGATATCTGAAACTGTTGCCAGTCTGTTATCTTGAAATGTCTGAAAGGATGACTACACTTTTTGTGGCAGGCTTTACTGCAGAATCCATAACATGGAGAAGCTTCTCGACGCTTGTTCCAGTGTTCAAGTGACTTGTTTACTCTGAACAGATGGTCATGCAACAACAGCACACATCAGCTGACACCTTTATTGCCCTAATAAGTAACAGGAAGAATCACCAACAGGTTTCTATCTTGTTAACACAGTGGGATGTGCAGGCTACAGAACAATGCTGCTAAGTGCCAAAGATATAAAACTAGATGGATCCACCAGGAGTACAGCAAACTGATCTTCCTGGTTGTGTTGTCAGAGCTCTGGTCTCTGCATTGGAATTGGATGAAAAAGGCATGCATTTATCTCTTTACAGGTTTACTGATCTGCAGCAGTTCTTTGTATTTACGTCTTTTACTTAAAAGTAGCCTTGATGTTTCTTTCTGTTTTTTCTTTGATTTACATTGTTATATAGTACACATGGCTCAACCAGGGGCTACAAAAGTTGTGGAAAAGAATACTCACTGCTCGAGTAGGATCTGTTCATTGAATTACACCAAAACCCAGGGTGGTAAGATTTTTGGCATACGTACACATGTAGCTTTTTCACGAGCTGCCAGACCCTTGAGAGGGGAACAATAGTACTTTATGTCACAGTGTGGGGGTGCACCATGGGATCTCACGGTTCGGAAAGATGCACACCCAGAGCCATGAGCAGAACCTCAGACTGAGGGGTTTGCACCTGTTGTGAGCACCTCACTCCTCCTGGTGTGCACAACACCAGAAGGAAAGTTGGGCTTTGTAGTAGAGCCCTTTACGCTCTGCCAATAATGAGGATTTCCTGTATTAATAAGATAATTCAGACTTCTACGCTATTAAAACATTACCTGGACTAACAATGGATTCATAGCTCCATCTACATGGTGTGCTTCTTGGATCCAGAACAAGATTTGGGGCACCACATTTACCTTTTGGGAATGCATTGAATGTTGTACTGCTTAGAAGGAGTCTACAGCTGTCCTAAAGAAACAAAAATTCTGGAATACCTGTGTAGGCATATTTGGTCCACATTTTCACTTGTTTTACTTAAAATAACTTCAAATGGTTTGCAATTGGTTTCCCAGTAGCAATGGCTGAAGCACAGAAGCCTCAAAAAAATAATAAATTATATTTGGCTTATTACATGACCTTGTCCTCTTAAACGTACAAGGGTAAAAGATTTTAAGAGAAGGAAATGCAAGCAAATTTTCCCATCCAGTCTCTACAAAAGATGTGACCAAGGCTATATAAACAGTGTTTGCATCATGCTTACCTTCTGTCCAAAGGCATCCAGCAATCCCTGTGACCATTTTCACATACTGCTTTTCTAGTACCTGTGCTTGTAGATGCAGGGAATATAAAACAATATGTAAGTTCTGGCAATGTATATGTCTGAAACTGTCTAAATACCTATTTGTATGATTATTTAATGTAATTATTTTCAGTCTGTTCAAAGGTAATTGAGTCAGACAAATGCTGTATGCTGCAGTTTTCTACTCAGCTGAAAAGCAGGTACAGCATAGCCTGTGGTGGTTTGCTTTCTTCTGTCACCTTGCCAGTATCTCAGCTCTGAAGGTGCATTATTGAAGATATATCTTTTCTTTGTCACTGTCAAAATACAGTTTTATTATTATTTTTAATGCAATTAAATCAGCAATAAAAACATAAGGAAAACTGTGAAAGTAAGATTTCCCTCACAGATAAAATCTGCCCCAGAGGAGTTCCAAACACTGAAACCACATTTAAATTACTGTATGCATCAAGGGGGAATATTTAGGGCTTTTAAGAATAAAACTGTATTCCAGAAACAGAGATTTATATCCACGCCCAATTTTATATGTTATATATTTTATAAATGGGGAACATCAGCATTGCCACCAGCACTGACAATGGAGTAGATAAAAAGTTCTAAAAAGATAGGTATTTATCAAATCCATTAAAATGTGAACTGCAATCAAAAGTACTGTTATGATGTCTAACATTGTTCCAACCCACCATTAGAGGACATGATGTTTGTTATAAATTCTCATTTATAACAAGGACACTAGACCTGTCAGGGAACTCTTCTGCTTTTATTGTACAGTCGTTCACTGTTTAAACTCAAAAAGTGGTGGCTAATATGCCCCCCTAAATTTTTACAATACACTTCTCAAATGTCGTAGCTAAGAAGCTCTTAATTTTTACAATACACTTCAATAATCTCTCAACTCCAACAATAAACTTTTCAAAGGTGCTGGTTTACAAGTCGCAACACAATTCCACGAGCTCCCCGTTCTCACAACAAACTTCAGTATGGAGTACAAGGTAGAATATGATAGCCATATTTTGCCCAGATAAAGCAAAGGAGAGAAATAAAAGTGGAAAAGACAGAAAGTTACCAAAGATCACCAGTCCTTAGATCCCACATTGGCCCTATTGTAGGAATGGTCCAGAGTTGGCGTAGTGAGACCCTTCCAATTAAGTATATTCTGTGATTTTGTGCTTCTGTGATAGTGAAACGAAGGGAACAAAGGGAAAGAGAAGAGACAGGGGGCCAGATCTGCTTCCTTTTATAGTTAATCCAGTGCATTCCCCTTATGTAAAGTAGATTTTTCACAATGTTTTGTTCACACATGGACAGTCAGCCCTTTGAGCCCTCCTCCAGGAAGGGAATCAGGATTGGGGGGGGTGGGAGATGGACAGAGGACTGAGGAGGAGTCTCAAGGTGGAACAGGAAGCTGCCTCAGAACAACACTGCCCCACATCCATGGGACCCTCTCCTCTAATCACACCTTTCCTCTCACAACAGTCAGAATGTTTGAGACAAAACATGCTTATACCTGGTCCTCCACAAACATGGTTCAATTTATACACCAGAATAGGGGATGATGATCTGATGCTGACATCTTCCTGAACTTAGATGGCACTGTTTGAGGGAGGTGGCCCTAGGAAGCTTCCTGCGCATGTACGACATTCAAAAGGCAGAACATTCTAATATGTAATAACAGCAGTGATATTTTCTGTCTAATTAATATTGCAGAAAAAAATTGGAAATGGTATTGATATCAGTTTAATATATGGTACTGCATCCCCAAAACTGCTTCTTCTTAAAAAGCAAATGGCTATGCTTTTATTTCTGCTACTGCTGGTATAGTCACGCTTCTGGGGCTTGCTGACATCAGCACTTGATTTTCCATAAAAGCGTTGGTATTATTCTGTGTGCATTTCTATATAGGTGTATCTTCAAGATATGCTCTTTTCATTGATATAATTTATTGGAAGAATGTCAATTTTGGACCAAGGGGATCCGCTGATATATATAAAGTATATTTTTATAATTATTCCCATCAGAGCAGCTTGGCCACTCTTGTGAAATATGCTGTCTTTGCAGAATACTTGCACAGGACTGGCAGACTGAACACAGTCTTTATGGACAGTGTGTTTTCGGACATTGAGATGAGCCAGAAAACTGTGTTTAGGTGACTGAATTGGGTCCCTAGGTGGTGCGTAAATGATATTGCTGTCTAGGATTCACTGATCATATTATTTGGAATTCCAGGTAAAAAATTGTTTTCTAAACGCCAGTATTTCATTAACAGCCAACAGAAATATATCTGAATGTCAAGTAATAGTCAAGCCTCCAAAGATCTTCTCAGGATTGAAAGATACTGTGTGGACCTTATTGGAGGTCTGAACAAGAGAGAGAACAAGCATAATAATGACCAGTCTCTTCTTTCTAACAACTGGCAGTTTATAAATCTCTTTTTTGGAGCTAGTGTCAGAAGTCAGGTAAAGCATTTGAAGTGGATGAAAAATAATATATCATCACATAAAAGCATCATATAAATAAAAATGAAAATCTCAGTATCTGACAAAAAATGCCTGCAGTGCAACACTTTCCAGTCACAACTGTTAGTTGTAGATTCCAGTACAGAAAGGGAACATACCTGAACACTTTTACCCCTTCACCTTGCCAAAGAAAATAAAATGACTTAATTATTGATAGAAAAACACTGGCATCTGAAATATTATTTTTTCTCTCAAAAAGCATTATTTTTAATGCAAAAGAAAGGCAGTAAGCAGATGTAGGGTTGTTTAGCATTCCAAACTGACTTGCTCACTTCTGAATGTCTGTTCTAAGTGAATATTTAGTAGTGCAGCTGGTATTGTTACTGATTGAAGAACTCCACTTATCACATTGAGCATCTTACTTTCCTGGAAAAATATCTCTCAGCTTCCTACTCAATTTATCCATCATCCAAGCTCAAATTTCTTATTTTTTTTTTAATTTCCTTTTCTTTCTCTTTTTGATTTTTTTTCCTTTTATTTCTTGTCCTCCCTTGCTCCCCTTCGCGCCCCCCTCCCCCTCCGCCCCCCAATGCCTTCCCCCTTCTAACTTTCTTCTCCTTTTACTTTAATTTCTCCCTCCCTGACCTTCTCCTCCTTCCCTTTTCTCTCCATCCCCTTTAATTTTCAGTAGGTCTAAATATTTACTTTCCAAATAACAAAAAGGGGGGAAAAGCATAACCATGGAAAATAGACTTAATTAAATTGTAACCATTAATTTATAGAAAACTTTCTAATAAGAAGCCATGTGCACTATCTTAGGGACTCAGATCTAATTACTTGCATGTAAATATAACTTCTTTGTTAGAACAAAATCTGAAGCAGTAGTTACTGTAGACAGACTTCACCAAAATGTGATAATTTTTATGCATTTGAAAATAAGGTATTTTGCTTCACGCTGAGATAATAATGGTGATGGAAACAGGTAGACTGGTTATATAAATTTAGAAGAGGTAGCAAAGTCTGTATTTTTATAATATTAAATAACTTCCTCCAAAAGGTTACTTTCCAAAGGGCATAAGAGAAAAATATTTGTCAAATCTGTATTAAAATGGGTTTTTTCATGTTTAGTTAGTAATGCATCACAGTTCACTTGTTCTGCTCTCTTTACATGCTGAACATTTCAAGAATGCTGCTCTCTCTTTAGTGCAAATTACATTGGAAAAATAATTTATATTTACACTGAGTCATAAATATAAGCAACTGAATAAAACTATCAGGTATAGAGCTATCAGCAGACACATGTTCTGTATAGGTGTAATACACATGCAGCATAGCATCCTGCACTTCAACACTTTAATTTCAGATAGAGGTTATCTCAATTTAAAGTTTTTAAAGGTTAACATTACTATCTCTTCATCAGATTTAGAAATGTCTTATATTATTAGAAAAATCATGTATTAATTCCTTGGTAAAAGAGAGACTTAAATTTAACAATGACCCCCATAGTAAACATACATGACACCCTCTAGCAAAAGGAAAAAAAAAAGTTCTCGTGTTGATTCTTTTTTTTCTTTAGTTTTTTCCTTTTTTTTTTTTTGCAGTTAAACAGAGTATGTTATACCCTCGCCACTCTTGCTTTGGTTTAGAAGTCTGCATGTCATGCTATGCCTTAAACCATTTTTCGTTCAAGTGTAAAAATAATAAAAGTACCAAAATGCAGTGTGTTGCTAAGTTCTTAATGTTTCTGAAGATGATTCAGAGGCAGCTTAAAGACAAAGTTTTTGTTGAATATTTTGCAACTCAACAAAAATACATCCTTTTTCATAATGATACATTGCTTGAGTACAGTACATTTATTTCAATATTATTATTTCATAAATTGTAATAATGTATTAGATGAATACAGAAAACATTACAGTTTTAATACTGAATGCATCAAAAAAAAACCCCATTTAAAACATTTAGTTATGATATTGTATTTAAATGTTAAACAGGCAAGCATTACTACTATAAAAGAGGAGTAGGAAAAGAATTCTCTTTCCAAGAGAAAACACCAAAAATACATCTATGCCATCACCTACACTTCAGATGTGATTGCTAAAAAACATTCTTCACAAAGGACTTGAGGTACATGCTGTGCCCAGCTTCTGTATTGAATTTTGTTCTGAATAATAGTGCAGTAACAAGCACAATAGAGCTTTGATTTTAGAAGTGTTCCTAGGAGATACCTTTCAAATACTCTTAATTATTATTAAAACCTTCTCAACTTTAATGTAGAAAAGATACATCTATTGACAATCTACCCATGTTCTCAGATAATAGTCTGCTTTTGTAAAGTGGAATCATGGGTTGTAAAAAGCAAAATCAATTGCTATTTTGGTATGAATTATTTTAAGTAGAGCCTGCTTTTCCAAACCCTGCTGGATGTATTTTTCATTTCTATGAGGACAATTTCATTTTAGTGGTAAGTGTTTATTTAGTGCAAATTCTGATTTTGAAGAATTGTTAGAATGTACCAATTAATCAGAATGGAAATACAAAGTAAAATCAATGTGTACAACTGTCATGGATACCTTTTCTCTATTTACTTTGTTGGTTGCTTCATTTTGAGGTGAGGAAGTACGTCTTTTCTGGATCCATTTTATGAATCATCTTCATAGGAAAATTAATTTTAGTACTGTGGTGTGGAAAATAGGACTTCCTTTCAGACAAAAGAGAAATATTGATTACAACTTTTCTCTAAACTGCACAGTTATGTGCTTTTGATTACAGAATTCTAATCCAAAATCCATTCGTTATGTGAGTAGATCTGTGCTTTAATTGGTATAACAATGTGAAATGCTGCTCTTGCTCAGTGACAGAAGATTCCTTTGACAAAAGTGTATTTTGCTTCAGGGTGAGACTGGAACACAAACAATTTAAACTCCTTATTTTCTTGTATTACTGTTTTCTTCTGGCTTTTTTTTTTTTTTTTTAATTTTGATCTGGTTTTTCTGAGCACTTTCTGTAGTCAGTGTTGAAAAAAAGAACAGTGTAAAATAAGATTTTTTTTATTATTATTTTTTGTTTTGTACATATGTGAGAAGAATGTCCATTGCACTTTGGGAAGTTATTTCATATAGTAGTTTGAAACTAGAAAGCAGAATAATAAAATATAGAAATCAAAGTTTTCTTTTTAGTAGCTATTGAACTCAATAAACCAGAACTCTCCTCCATAATCTCAGCACCTGGGCAATACTGCTGCCACTGACAGCACCCTTGGTGAGAAAATATCACTGTTTGTTCTTGTGGGTGTGCAGTGTTCACAGGCTGTGACCTCCCTGGGGAATGACAGTCCAGATGTGATCCTGGCTCAGGATGTTCAGCAAAGACAAACCTGAGGACACTCAGCAAACAGAGATGGCTGTGGCACAGGTAGGTGATGGGTAGGAGAGTGGTTCCAGAGGACACAGAGGCCTTGGAGAGTGGCACTGTGCCCAGGAGAACTACTACCTTGTCCACGTGGTCAGGCAGTGCAGCAACAAGGAGGTGCTGAGTGTTTCTGGAGGAGGTTTTGGTCTACATGATAGATGACACAGCTTCCCTGGGGAAACAAATTCTGGCTAACTTAGAGTGTGTTGCAGCACGCCTGCCCATCAGCAGCAGTGGGAACCATCAGGAGGGAGGGAACATAGCTGTCAACCCACCAGTACACATCAATGATATTGAAATACCTGCTGCTCCAGCAACTGGAACTCTTGGACATTTAACCCCTGTGGCTTAATCTATTATTCTTATTTGAAGGCCTGGGTTTCAACTTTGACCATTTTTCTTGCTTTTCCAATTTCTGTCAAGATGAACAGCTTCCTTTCAGATCCCTGGCCCAAGCTGTGATCAGAAGTAAAGTCTCAGCAGCATTTCCTTCTCCCAGAGCGTTTCCTTCCCTCCAGAGCAATAAAAGCAGGAGTAAGAGATCCAGGAGTAGCTGCACATGTAGAAGTGGTATAAATTCAGGCCACATTCTTCTCAGGGCCAGGATGTAAGTCTGACTGGCTCATCCATCTCCTATTGTTTGTTGTGGTTTTTTCCCCAGCTTCTCTGTGGTGACTGTTCAACTCCAGAACGATCAAGGGACACACAATGTCATTGCAGCAACATGACTCACACAAGCCTGACCATATTTTGGTTTGCTGCCTGTCCTCACCTGGTGCTTGAGAAACCATTCAGTCACATTTCTCACCAGCATATCTTTCTCCTACATGCCATCAGTCCCAGCTCTGAACAAGCAGAGAACCCAAGGAGGATGGCTGGGACACAGGAGCCCTCCAGCCCTCTGCCACCCGTGGACAGCAGGGTCTGGAGGTACGCAGGTGAGAATGCATGCTCCTACATGGTGGCATGGATGAGGGCTTGGCTGAGGGCAGGCCAGTAGGGAGAGGTACATGCAGGGTGAGGAATGCAGGCTTTGATGGCAGGGCCCTTGTGGAAGGCTGCTGCAGAGTGGGGTGTGAAGCAAAGGGAGGTAAAAAAGGCCAAGAAAGGGATGTCCTTCCCTGGAAAGTGCCCAGTGAAGCTGTTGATACTCCTCCCCTGAAAATGTTCAGGGCCAGGCTGAATGGAGCTTTGAGCAACCTGGTCTGGTTGAAGATGTCCCTGCCCATGGCAGATAGGTTGGAACCATATGATCTTTAAGGTCCCTTTCAAGCCAAACCACAATTCTATGATTTTAAGTGGCAATAAGCTACCCTGTACTGAAATTCTGCCTGCTGTGCATAGATTGATGTAGGTATTTATGATAACTCAAATAAACCTATGTAAGTGTATATTTGAGGTCAGGTACTACTGAAGCATAACAATAAGCAGCCTGGTTACTTACATTCATATCCTGTGGCTGGTGGTTCTTCACACTGACTAGAACATACTAAAATTGTGAGCTGCAGCCCTTCAATGTAAAACAAAACTCACTCTTACACTGTAACTTACTTTACCAGATTAATTTCTTTCACAATAGAATATATTAAAATAAAATATATAAGCAAATAGAAGTTTTCTGATGAAATAACAGGTTAAAAATAATTTGTCCTCTGTCACAGTGAAAACTGGTGGAAAATATAAAACTCAAGAGATTTTGTAATTTTAAAATATGAATGTATGTTTTAAAGATACAATTGTTATGTATCTGGAGAAGAAAATAGTAAGTCACAGTTTTTCTCATTTAAAAGACTTGTGTTTTTTTTTTTTTGTTTTTGTTTTGTTTTTTGTTTGTTTTTGTTTTTTTTTTAGGAGAAAATACAAGTCTGTTGAAAAGTACAGTCTCTGCTAATTGCCAGGGGAAATAAAAAGTCAGTTTCTACTAATTGCTGGAATCTGGCCGGACTGTTTTAAACCTAGTTCTGTGAGAGGCTACTGTCAGAAGCAGCCAACTAAGATAAGTGTACTATAATTGGAAAACATTGATAGGCAGCTTCAGAAGGTGATTACAACATCCTAAAAGTAGCCTCTAAATTTGATCCCATTACTCATAGGTGATTCCTTTGATCATAACCAAAAGCACGGACTTGGGTTTAGGGATTAAGGTACCTAAGCACGAGACATTTCAATTCAGAAAAATTCATCCTCATGTCTTTAGACTGATATGACATGTGAAGTTTAGACTCATAAAACAGAGAAATATATAGTCTTAAATCAAACAGTTAGTAAAATGCTTCTGTTTATATAGTATTTGGAATAGATAGATTTTTACCTGAGAATTTTTTACCCCCTTAATTTCTGCTCAGAATTTAAAGTACATCATCTCCTATTGAGGAAAAAAAAATCTGACTCTGAGCAGAAAAATATTATAGACTTCACAAATACACAGACAGACATTCAGATATATATCTTGATTTCCAGTGCTGTTTAGTTCTATAGAGCTCAACAGCCACTGGAGGAAAGATTTTTCTTTGCACAAAAAATTCAAGTCTTTAGATCTGCTGTGGATGCCTTGTACAGATTATCACTGTAAACAGTCAGTAGAGACTATTTCCTGATCAAAATACTAAACTGGCACAGAGATATCGTAATTCTTGCTTTTCTTTCCATATACCCTTAAATCTTAGAGACAGTGGAATGAGATATCAAAGAAAAATATTTTTGAAAAATCATATTTCCAAACACCAGATTGATCTCTTCAGCTGCATGAGCAGAACAGCATTAATAGTATCTTTTAAATTAGGTTAGGAATCCGCAACCTCCCTAATCCTGATCAGATACCTAGATTTGGAAACCATAATACCTACATATAATTTATTTTTCTATCCCAACTTTTTACCTCTTGTAATTGTGGACTAAATAGAATTAATCAGAATATTCAGAAAGAAAATACATAGTCAGTCAATATTGGTATACTGTGTTTTATTCTGTTTATTCAAATACTCTCATCTTCATTGTAATATTCTTCTGGCATTTGTGAGTCAGTGCTTAGCACTAAAACAAACAAAGTAACTGAAATATATTGTCTTTAATTTCAAAGTGTTCATAAGTAGACTTTCTCATTGTCCAGATGTTAATCAGTTTTTAAACTTATTTGCATTTACTTCATTCGAAATCAAGATTATCCATTCCATTTAAACATTTATCTAAAAACCTAAATTGTCTCCTTAGCATTCTGTTGAGTTGAGTGCTTGTTGCTGGGGGAGTAGCATGTTTTTTTGGTTTGGTTTTATTTGCTTCTCTTTTATACTTTTATTTCAGTGATTTTCTTACAGGTGGAAAAAACCCCTCCAGAATAATTGAAGGATAATGTTTTTCAATAATGACTGTAACCTATTGCTGGAACACTCTAGAAATCATTCCATAGTTATTGAAACAATTCTGATTTCATTGTATTTTAACATATTTTTCTATATTTGTTTTTATGTTGCTCAGAATATTGGCTTGAACGTTTCTTTCTAGTTTTTTCTCAGATTTTTTAAAATTTATTTTAAGTAAATTGGCTACTTGAAATTATTATTAACCTTTCTACTGTTAAGGTTCAATTCCTATCCTAAAACCAAGTTCTCTCATTGAAGCAACTAACTGGATAGGAATTTATCAGTTTCCTGGTTTTGACTGGGTTAGAGTCAATTTTCTTATTAGTAGCTGGTTCAGTGTTGTGCTTTGGATTTAGTGTTAGAATAATGTTGATAACACACTGATGTTTCAGTTCTTGCTGAGCAGTGGTCAAGAAGGGGCAGATTGACAGGACTTTTGGGTGGGCATTGGAAAGAAAAGAGAACTTTTGATTGGATGTCCATGAGGGGTATTTAACCCCGAGACTTCCTGATCTCGGGTTCAGACCCCCTTGGGTTTGATCGTGGAAGCTTCTTCTAATAAAACTCTATATCTTTCTCCATTAACTTGTCTTTGGAGTGTCTCTGTTCACAGGGGTATGCAATCGAAGGCATCAAGCTTTTCACAGTGCCCTGCTAATGAGGAATCTGGGGGGCACAAGAAGCTGGGAGGGGAAACAACCAGGACAGCTGACTCAAACTGACCATAGGGATATGTCGTATCATATGCTTAGCATATCAACTGTGGAAAAAGCTGGCTAGGTGTTGGTCAGTTGGTGGTGATATATTACACTGTTGATCCCTTGTTCTGTATGTATATTCTAATTCTAGTAGTAGTAGTAGTCATATTAGTGGCTTTTAAAATTATTATTATACTGTTTTCCCTTCTTTTTCTGTCCTATGAAACTGCTTTTATGCCAACCCATGAACTTTTTTCTGATTCTTTACCCCATCCCACTGCAGGTGGGGTGTGAGGAAGTGGCTGTGTACTTAGCTGCCTGTCAGGTTAAACCTCAACAATCAGAGGAGGGTTAAACTGTGGGGACCGGCAGATAGGAAATAAGATGAGTTGAAGCTTCACAGCTCTATCTGGCATTTCAGGTATTCTCTCAGGTGCGTGAAATAATTGAATTTGTATCTCTATACTTCTTTATACTGTATTTGAAAGAAGACTTGCAGGACTAGGAGAAGGAGTTCTTATAAAGAAGAAAAACTAATATATGGAGTTTCAGATAAGTAGACCTAATTTAGAAGGTTTTCTCTTTCCTCCTGAACAATTTATTACACAATATTAATACCCTGATGACTGAAGAGTATTCTTTGTTGCTGCTTTCCTCTGTAGCATTATGACACTAGAAGTATTAACTTCTTCATTTCAGATGCAGTCAAAACAAAAAACAAAACAAAACAAAACAAAAACAAAACAAAGCAAACAAAAAAATATCCCCAAAACCAAAATAAAATCAATCAAAGAAAACCTCTCAACTCTCATATCTTGCATACAGCAAGAGTTAAATGACTTATTGTGTGTCTTCATCTTATTTCTAGCACTGGAGACCTCACCCTCTGATCCTTTTCTTTTGAAACTGAAGACATCATCTCTGCTGTAGCTGTAATTGATCCTCTCAGTGGGTAATTGGTTTTGCAAGCACTCACAAATACATTGGTATTACATTGAGGGGATGCGCTGAGGGGAAATTCCTGCTTGAAAAATTTCATTTCCTTTATGAAAAGGTTATCCTTTTAGCTGATCAAGGGGAGCCAGTTGATTTTTTTTTTTTTAATTTTTATTTCAGTAAAGCTTTTGATACTTTCTCTCACAATATCCTTCTAGACAAAATGTCCAGCACACAGCTGGATAAATGCATCATACCATGTGTGGGTGAGCAATTGGCTCATGGGTCAAGCACAAAGGACTATAGTAAATGAAGTTACATCAGGCTGGTGACCAGTCACCTCTTGGCTCCTGCAGGGCTCCATTGTAGGGATACTTTTCTTCAATATCTTCATAAATTACTTGGATGCAGCACTTGAAAGCATACTAAGTAAGTTTGCTGATGTCAAAAAATTGTGAGGAGTTGTTAACTCCTTAAAAGGCAGGGAGACCCTGCAGAGAGATCTTGACAAATCAGACGGCTGCGAAATCACCAACAATACGAAGCTTTACAAGGGCAAGTACAGGATTCTGCACATGTGAAGGAGCAAGCCTGGATGAATGCACAAGCTGGGGAATGAGAGGCTGAAGAGCAGTCCTGGGGAAAGAGATTTGCAGGGTCCTGGTCAATGGCCAGTTGAATATGAAACAGCAGTTTGCCCTGGCAGCCAAAAGGGCCAATTGTGTCCTGGGGCGTGATTTACATCTTCCTTACAAGGGAAAGCAGAAGCTCATGCACTGAACTCTTCTCTCTGGTGACCACTGATAGGATCTGAAGGAATGGTGTGAAGCTGTGTAAGGGAAAGTTTAGGCTGAACATTAGGAAAAGGTTGTTCACCCAGAGGGTGGTTGGGCACTGGAACAGGCTCCCAAGGGAAGTGGTCATAGCACCAAGCCTGAGAGAGTTCAAGAAGACTTTGGACAATGCTCTCAGGCACATGGTATTATTGAGGCTGCAAATGTTGGACTACAGACCTGAGAGTTTGACTCAGTGATCCTTGTGGGTCCCTTCCAAATCAGGATATTCTATAATTCTAAGATTATGTGATACATCTCTTCAATATCTCAATGATTTTAAAGCTCTTTTCCAACCTAAAGAATTCCATGATTCTGTGATCATGGTTAGCAGTACTCTGGTCTCATCCATGCCCATGTGCTCATATTGATACAGGAGAGAAATACTCCAGACAGAAATATATTTCAAGTTAAATGTACAGTAGTATACTGGGTGTCAGTTTGTCCACAAGCTCTATAAATACTTTATCAGAGTTCTTTTTAATGTTTAGTGCAGATGCTGACAGAAAAAATATATAATTTTCATACTAATAAACATCTCCCAACAAGGCAGTTGTCTTTCATCCTGGAAAATAAAATCAGAAACTGATGTGTTGTCCAAAAGCTGTCAGCAGTCTATCTACATCATTTACTAGTCCATGTCAAGTCATAAACTAAGAAAGTACGTATCCAGAATTTCTATGTGGGAAATGAGAAACTCTATATGAAAATTTTATATTAGACTTATACCAGAAAGAATCTTTTTGCAACCAAGAGCAAGAGAATGTATAAATATTCTAATTAGAGATCTAAGTTTAGGATAGCTATCTTGACAGATGTGTGACTGAGTCATTTTAAACTCTAAGTGTTCATTGCTGTTACATCTATACACTCATTCTTGCTTTCATAACTAATCAAGTTGACATTTCGTGTTTGAGACTTATGCAGATTTGAAGTCTATCTCCTGACTCCTTTAAAAGTGTAATAATTGTTTGTGTGATGGAATATTTCAGTGGGTTAAAAGGTGTTCATGTTATATATAAGTTATATATAAGTTCTCAGAACTTAAATGAATGATCACTTAACTCAGTAGGAATACAGTTAGAATGCAGGAGGACAGTTTGACATCTGTTTATAGCATTGAAATAAAAAAAAAATAATAAAAAAGCTTGAAATAAAGCTTTTTAGAAAAGAAAATAATTCAGATATAATAAAATTGAAGACTTTCATTGACACCATAACAGTTTTGTTTAATTCCCACTGAGCTAACATGCAATATGAAACCAGGATAGAATAATGCCTAGTTAAAGAGTTTTACAGATACGGTTTTGAATCTTAACATTTCTACGTAATTTATACATCCAGGGCATTGCTATTTTTACTTTTTTATATTTTAACTGAGAGAACAGAGGAGATTCTGACTGTTAGTAGAGTTGCTTAATCTCAAAATTGCAGTACCAGGTATTTTTTCAAGTCTAAAGTGATCTCGTTAAGATTTATGTCTTCAATATGAACAAAAAAATCTTAGCATGACTGACTTACCTAAAAAATCTGATGAGAAATTTTCTTGACTACTGAATAATATGCAGCACATTGATGTTTTTCATTATAGATTTTATTCTGAAACTTAATTAAAGAGACTAGTCCCTTAACTTGATAGAAGTTCACTGAGATGACCGTCCACCAAAACACAGATAAAATATCAAAGTACTGGTTCTGTTGTTATTCAATTCCAACTTCAAATGGATGATTCTGAGTTTAAGGCTATAAATTGCATGTTTTTTTCACAGGAGAATATGCATGCAGAGTAGGCATAAATAAATATAAATAATTTAAAACTAAATGCTTTTCTTATTTTAATTATTGTAAACATATTTGCTTTTCAATAAATTACATATATGCTAATAAAATGTAAATAAAAGGTGGGGTTTTTTTTTTCAAATTAGAAAACTAAAACACAAAATCCCTCCAAAATGTGTCCTTTGAGTTTTGATAAATTGCAACTTTTAATTATGTCATAATTATATTGTGCATTTATATTATATTGCATGTAGATAAGACCTTTCTTCTTCTTTCCTTCATTCACCTATTGTTCAAACCAGAAAGATAATAAGCCTGGTGTATTTTTGTCAAACATCCTATGTATGCATCAAATAAAAAGTTTAATGTAAACTACTAGGAAACTCCTTGTATTCAACCTGATTTATATCTATGTGCCTCAGGTACAGAATTGTATTTGGCACTAGATGAAACAGAAGATGGTGACATGGAAAAATATGTCTGAACAGCTGTATAATTGGTCTGTAGCAATGTAATATTGTAATGCCAGCTTCATTCAAACCTATGGAGATGTCAGCTGCACCTTCAGTCTCATGTAAGGCTGCTGCATATCCCTGTACAAATATCTGAAGAAAAGCATAAAGTTTTCTTACACAGCTGATGCTAACATGCACTTGAAACCTTATGGAAAATAACACAAACCTCATTTTTCTATTTATTTGTAAAAGCATGTCAGGAAACATAAAAATATCCCCAACTGATCCCTTCAATGAGGAAGAGGAAATCATCATCATATTACTCCTGGAAAAGAAACCCTGTCATTAAAATCAGACTTCTGGTTGAGAACTGACAATACGGACAGCCGGGTATGACTCTTCCCAAAACTGAAACCCTCAACCTTAGGAGTCAGAAGGGTAATGGAGAGAGGAGCGTAATAACTAAGAAGGAGAAATTCCCAAAGGAATTGAGATTTACTGGGAGGTGTGTGTAGAACAGTTCTAATTGTTCTATTAATATTTTCCACAATACTATTACTTTCTTTGCTTTCTTTCTCTTTTTTTTTTCCCCATAAGAATAAAACTTGAATTAACATTAATTTTTTTTATTTGACTAATACGATTTTCATCACTTGTAAATTGTTTGTTTGTCTTTTTGTTTATTTTTTATCCAATAGAAACTTTCAGTGTAGCAAATGCACATCATATTTTCCTTGGTCTGGGACATGTTCTACCTCTCTGGCTTTTCATGCCCTGTATTACATAGATAAATTAAGTGAACCAAGATACATAATCACTGATCTCATGCATGATATATACACATGAATGTACATGATACATATGTTACTATATTCTATGCATTCTGCACCTAAAATGTGACAAAAATCGCATTCCACAATATCCCTGACCTCTGACAGGAAGCATTTCTGCAGAAAAAATCTTTCCAAGTGACTCATTCTATGTACTGCATATTTTTAATTAAGTTCCTCTTACACCTCTTGCACACAAAGGACAGTTAGTTCCTTGTTCCTCCCCACAACATTCTCTTTAATGCTTGACTCAAATCCTCAAACTTGTATAGTCTAAAACTGAACACCAAAGTATCAGAATAGTTAAGGAAATTGATTCCTACAATAGATTTAGTCATCCGGTGTTATCTATAGCAATCATCTTTGTCTCATCTTCCCTTTTTACTAATGCCATATAAGAACACTCTCATACCATCCAGTTCCACAAACAGCTGTTGTAGCTTGTGAGATATCCTGACAGAAAATATCACAGATGGCAATCATAGCAGGTAGCAGAACTGCCAAACAATGTACAGAAGGAAATAATTTTGAACTTTTCTTTTCCAGGGAGTTCTGTTAAATATAGAAATTAAATAGCAAAAGGACAATACAAAATGGTACTATCATTCTAGATAAGAGTTGACTCTAGGACAATTTCTGAACAGTGTATGTGTTAAATTCCACACCTCCACTTGTACACACATACACCCACATCCCTGCACACTGACACTTATGAAAGTTACTTACATGTATTCATATATCATCTAAGAAGCAATGTTTTTTTTTTTTTTTGTATATGCAAATGTGGGTAATATATAAAGTTCCACTTTTAAAAATGGAGTTGTGTCCTTAAGGTCTGATACATGTTCATCACACCCAGGAGGGTCTGATCCAATTCTATCCCAGGGATCCAGTAGGGGTTGTGGTTCCCTGAATTTTCCTTTCTGCCATTCCTGAGGGTTGTGCTCGGTTGAGCTAGCAAAGTGCCAACTACTCAAACAAGGGAAAGGGAGAGAGGAAAGAAAAAAAAAACCCTAGAAGTAAAATTTAAAATGGCAAGGTTTTATATTTACACAGAAAATTAAAAAAGAGAATACGACACAACACATATATATACAAATGAGAAAAGAAATAACAACAATCCTATGGAGTCACCCACCCAAATAATACAGATTCCAACCACCCAGACCCACAAAAACACCCCCAAAGACTCTTCCTGAGAAAACTTCTAGCAAGAGAGGAGAAAATTAGCGAGAAAATGTTCACCTCCCTAGATAACAGCAATGGGGTGACAGTGAGGCCTAATCTCAGCATAAACAGTGGCAGCGCGCCCTCTCAGGGCTGGGGCGAAGAATAAAAGAGGCAGAAGCTCCACGTCCCTCTCTTTTTGTACTTGAGATGATGTCAGAATATGGTATGGAATACCATTGGCCAGTAGAAGTCAGAGCTGTCAGCTGGCCTGACCTAGCTCAAGTCAGCTGATCATCTGAGGCCTACTCTAAAATCAAAGCCTAAATTTAGGCCTAGCTAAACCCATGACAAGGGTAGTAGTGACTGTTACCTACTTCCAGTTTTCGGGAACACTTCTAATCACTGGGACTGAAGACAGCTGAGACTGGTCACACGCAGGCACTGGCTCTCTCATCACCTTTGTGCCTCTCGCCATGGACTGCATTTGCTGCCTGCGGAAAGGTTTCAGTGGTCTGTGCAGTCATCTCACCTTGTGCTCCTTCGTTTTTCAGAGCCAAATAATTTGTCTTTCCTTAGGGATTCAGTAATGATTCAAAGTTCTGTCCATCCTTTTTCTGATATTTCACATCAAAACTAACACAAACAAATCCCCCTCTATATTTAATTGACAGTTTTAATTTCCTACTTTGCAATTCTGCCTTTGTTTCTGAAGCCTTCTCTTTAAATTCATCTTTGGAAGTCACTGAGCTTGTGCACACTGTTCTATTTTTTTTGTAGATACCTTTATATGTAATAATATTTTTTAAATAGTTGTATAGCTACTCCTGTTTCAGGAGTAAACTAAATGATGAAACAAAGAGAATGTCTTAGGGTTTGTCTTACCCAGAGAGAAACCCCTAGCACCTGACAGGTAGATAGATTGGAATGGATGGAGTAAAATTTCTATAACCTACACAGAGATGAAAAATTAACTTCTTATAACTTCCCCTTTATGATGACTTTATTGCTGGGCATGTTTTTGTTGGTCTTGAATGACTGATAGCAAGGAACAATCTTTAGCATAGGAAGTCTTACACAAAACTTTAGTTTTCAGCGAGAGAATTTAGGTGAAGTTAAAGCTGATATAGGTGAATCTGACACTTAGATAAAAAAAAAAAAAAGAAGAATAAAGGAAAGATAAAAGTTAAGAAATGAGGAGGAAATATTCACCCTGCACTGTTTTGGAAAGGCCTTTCAAAACAAATATGGAAAATTCTTGAGCAGGTTCTCTTCCTCTGGAAAATTTGAAAAGGTATCATGAAATATATAGGATATGGAGATGGAGTTTAGTGGTGACTATGCCATTTTCTCAGTTGTTCAAGAAATTCTAATCACCTCTTTAAAATTCAAATGAATCAAAATTAAATATTACAGTATTATCATTCTTTAACCACATGTTTTTAACCATAATTCATCTTTACAGATATTATTATCCTGACATTATCATATAAATTTCACATATAGCCATTGTTGTCCGGACAGTGTCTAGCCAACATTCTTTCCTCCCTATCAAATCAAATTTACTTGTACTCTAGAGGGTTTTAAAATATATCAGTGACTGCTATTTTGAGGAGTTTTTATCTGATTTTTCCAACAATCTTCCAGTGTTTTCTCTAATAATTCTATTACATTCGACTGCAAAAAGAACTCTCTACTTCTCAGTTTGATGATAATCCTAAGTCTAAGATAGCTTACTCTCTAAAAATAAAATTTTTTTTGTCATCTCCAATATGGAGGAAGAAGCTTTCAATTAAAAAATACCAATCAGTGATGAATAAATAGTCCGAACATTTGCTTTGTTTATTATTGATGTTCTTAAGTGATACTTAAACACCACTGAAGTGTGTGGTTAAGAAAGGACTTTTAATGAAAATAATCCTCTGCAAATAGCTAAATAGATGATTCTGTGTTGCTGTACAAATAAAATTCCCCTTTCTTGCCCAATTACTTGTGTTTGAGTACTGAAAGACAAAATTCTATGAAAATTATTTCTAATTTTCCAATAACTTAAAAACCAATCATTTTTGGTTTCATTCAGCTTCTGAAAATCGGAAGATCTGTGACACATCTATACTGATATGGAAAACAGATCAAGGAACTGAGGTTAACCATCATATTACTGCTAGTTAAGTATTACTACGTTCCCTTCCTCTACTTTGGACAAACCCAAACAGGTTTATCCAAGATGGGATGTAGGAACTGCTATAGTGATTGGTTACTCTGCAGACTTCTTCCAAACAGTAAAATGGCCAAGACTGCACCCAGTTTCAAAAGAACAATTTCAACTGTTTGTATGTTACCTAGTACTCAACGGAATCCAGAATCTTTCAACCAAAGAAGATGGACTCTCACACCTTTAATCAATCCCATATATCCACATGCTCCCTCTCCTTCCAGTTTGAAAAATGATGTCTGAAATTTATAATTCATAAATACCAAAGTGATTGGGCTGCAAGAGAAAACAAAAGAAAAAACACCAGAGCAGTCTTCTCTTAGAATTACAGTGGTTTCAAAGGTTTGTGCTGTTTTGTTTAACAGCATAAAAATACACCCAATATCTTCTGTCTTTTTATATTGTATGTATCCACATTTAAAATGAAAAGTCTGCTAAACCTCAGCCAAAGTTTCCATTTTCAAAGTTAAGGAAAGAAAAAAATAAGAAACAAAAAACACTCTGTACCTGGCGGGGGGGAGGGGGGGGGGGGGGGGGGGAAAAAAAAAAAAAA